>JAOPSE010000002.1:34197822-35397822 GCA_029449295.1 Zea luxurians | reverse complement strand
GTCCAGGTGATAGGGGCAAACAGATAGCAGTTGGATTAGGAACGGCGTTGTGTGCAGAGTCTTACGTAAAGGAGAAGGAAAATGCACATATCCGACAATGGCAATGGACAGGTACCTGCAAGGGCCAGTTCCTTTGCTTCTGCATACTCCTTTGACAATTTCTTGATGCTATCAAGCTCGAACTCAGCACCCTACAGGAAGATGAATAAATCAGAAACAGAAGCCCCTGCGTAATGTTTGTAGTAGTATATATAAAAAAGAAAGGATTGGCAGGCTGCCTTTTTTATGATATATTTCCAACCCAAGACAGCATGATAATTCTTTAATAAGATATTGTGAAACATAAGCGCAAGCACAGGTCCACTTTACACAGCTTGTACTAAAACATAAACTATAAGGATCACGTTCTCGGATGTGTGCCAACCACGGCACCGTGTCCCCGCCATGCCAGCATGATAGTAGTAGAATTATAATAAAAGCATTGAACTTACCAAGTCCATGTGCATATATCTTTCTGCTTGGGTATTTGCAAATAACCTGCAAACATAGAGGTTACATGGAAAATATCAGCAAGCAACAGATTTAACCTTTTTTTTTGTTGACCAAATTATAGCCTTGTTTTCAAAGCAAGAAACATGAGTAATAAACTGCACTTTGGAACAACATGCAAGGCTGTAGCAAGGCGAAGGAACTTAGAGTGAATATTAAAGAAAACACCCACATGAACATCATATTAAAGTAAACAGTAATGCTACGTCTTATTTAGACATATATTGGTGCAATTTACTCAAAACAAAATACTAATGCTGAAGATCCCAGTAGCAAAAGTCACACATACTTGTCACATGCATATTTTACTCGCTTGTTCTGCAAGGCCATCAATTCCTCAACCTGCTTGTCCCCGTTGTCGTCAATCAAATTCATGTAGCCAAACAAAAACATGCCTTTATCCAACATCCTTTTGACAAGTGCAGGCACGAGCTGCAGTTCATTTTGCTTCGCCATAACAACGACATCTTTCAGTTGCCTGCACTCCTCTGTTTCCAAAAGGAGAAAATATTTAATGTGTTAAAGAATAGTTCCAGCATGCACCAGATATTGGCTCAAATATGTACCTTACCAAGAGACAAGTAAATCTTGAACTGCGGCTTGTATGGCTGGCACTCATATAGACAGTAAAGGCAGTATAGCCCAGCCAATCTTTGGTGCAGTGAACTTTGAGAAGTCAAATGACCTGGACACAAAATTAAGTGGAAAATAGTTCAGTTGTGACCACAAAAAGGATTATCGGTAAGTGTGGGTTCAATTCAGAAATATGCTCTTTCAGGAAGCCAGCACCTACCAATACAATGCAGAAAGAGGGATTGCATGAATAAACCCGAGTTTGTCTTAGGTCTGCCTTCATAGATATAAGAAAATTTCTTGCCCATCCATACTCGTTTGAATTCAAAGAGTGACATACAGTTCTCCTACCAATCAGGAACACAGAGATGTTATCATTCATCTAAAGTTAATATGTGCACGCGTCGAGAGAATTTGAAAAATTACCTTGGAATAATCAGCTATCAGCTCATCAATATCCAGCTTGAACAGATCAATATCTATATTTAAAGGCATGGCCAAGCCTCAAACTGTATAAGAAAACTAAAGTTCAGTCAATTGGAGATAAAAACAAGAAATCGCCAACAACCAGCAGCGTGCAATGGAGATGTAAATAAATAAAGCAATTTTAACAACCACCAACCTAAGAGCACCATGGTGACAACACTACGCAAAATCCTTGTGTTGACTAACTTAACATGGCAATAGATGTTCAGTATCTGAACAAAGGATGGACAAGGACCAATTGCTGGAGAATCACAAGGGAAGGACAGGAGGGGGCGCTGAACGCTGACAAAACTTATGCTATGAGCCTATGGTGGCTTCCTGATGGATACCAAGGGATTAGCAGCATCCTACAGTAGAACACCCCACCAACAAGTTGTGTATCTAGGTGATGAACAGATACTCCCTAAGTGATGGACCCAGAAACGAGGCAAGGCTGCAAGGGGGCTGATAATTGAGGGCTAGAAATTTTACTGGTGATACACTATAACCTACAATAGATATAACCAAGAACACTAACAGTGATATCAATTCAAAATGCTTAAAGAATATATAGAACGTTGTGGATAGGAAAATAACAAGAACATCTTATGACTAAAAGATCACATATTCACATGCCTTCATAATTTCACATGAGTTTCGTGACCATGTATAATTCTACATTATTTTAAAAAAAACATAGTTCCACACAAAAGTGGTTGCCAGATAAGCTTATTAAGTGATAATGTACGAGGTGAAACGCAAGCAGGTTTGTGACAGTGGGAGAAAATAGCTGGGATTGCAGACATAGTTCTGTATGTACTAGCCCAATGCCTCAAACGTGAACATTAGTTCTGTCGCATTCATCGAGTCCAAATAAAAACTAGACATTGGCACTTTGGCATTTTTTGAAGAGAATTTCAGAATGCGAATATACAGTGGATGGAAACTAGAAATCAATAAATAGTCCATTACTCACAAACCACAGTCACTCACCGTGGTCGACGACGACCCTTGATCTGGTCCGTGCTATACAGCAAGCCCAAGTCAGCAGGGTGCGGGGGTGGCCGGCTGGGGCGACCCGCAGGCAACAGGGAGGGCCACGCGCGGATCCACCTGTGAACTCGCTTCCTAGCCCGGGGGCCGGGGCCAAAGTCGCCGATCGACGGGGAGGCGGGGCGCGGAGCAGAGCAGAGCTTGGAGGAGCACCACACCAGTGCGCCGCTAGTCCGCCACGGAAGAGGAGAACAGAGGGTGGCTTGGTGTGGGCGCAAAGCCGAGGGGACGCGGTTGCCGGACGTGATCGGGATTTGGCTGCCGCTCGGGGTTGTGGCGCTCCGCTCCAGAGTCGGAACTCAGAAGTGAGGCGGGCAAGAAAGGAGAATCGGCTTTCTATTTGGGCCTTTACGGGCCGTTTTTCTAAATCTGGCACTGGCAATATTTGAGGAAATCTTCCAGCCTAATAATTACAGTATACTATTAATTAAGCACTTTCTCTCTCTCTCTTTTCATCCTCCACGAGAGTAGCCATCCTCCACGAGAGTAGCCATTGCAGAGTTAGGCTGTCAGAGCACCTCCAACAGAAGGCGTAAAAGAACCCCAAAAGCATTTATCAGGCTAGGCCGCTAGGGGGCATTTTTACGCCCTCCAACATCATGTTTATCTTCTCCCCAAAAGCTTCACATCCCGAATCCATGGCTCTCCTCCCTCCAGCATATTTTCATGAGCCAAATCCTTCCCCAATCGCCCTAGTGCGCGCTATTTTTGGCCCCCGCGCGCAGCTTTGTTGTTTCCAATGGCGGAAGCGTGGTGGTGGCGGGATATGCTCCAGTGGCAGCGGTGGAGGCGGTGGGATACAGATGAGCGGAGGAGGCAGAGAAGGAGGCGGCATCGACTTCTGACAGCGCGAGATGCTCTCTGCTCGCAACACTACTCTGAATCGGCCAACACAATCCATCGGTAGCTAGGTCCCCCATAGGCAGATGGCCGATAACGGAGAAATCGATCCAACTGCATCCTCCTTTGGATATTTGCGACGACCTCCCTGCTTCGTTCGTCAATCCATCAAGTGGTATGCAATAGCACTGTATTTGTTTAAGTATTCCAACAATTGTTTCACTCGCTAAAGATAAAAGTCTTGTATCTAACGAAAGTTTTGTGAGAATTCCTGACCAGTTCGTCAGCTCCATCTGTGTGACTGAATTGTCTTCAAAACATCTTGCTGATTGACATCTACTAGTAGTAGTAGTTCTTTTTTTTATATATATATTTTGCATCCAAGACAATGATAAAGAAACCTGGCTAATCATTGGTTGATGAGCTGAACGGATTCTCTAAACGTTGTATTTTAGGCTAAACAAAAGAAATTTAAATTATGTTTCGTAGGAATAATATACTACATCAAATTTAACAAATTGATTTAGCACAAACAAAGGACTGTCCATATGATTCGTTGATCAACATTCATGTAATTGAAGAGAAACCGAGATGATTAAGCAGGGAATAAAGCAAGAAACTGGCAGCATAAAGATTTGCTTAAAAAGAACTATATATTGACTTTGTTGGATCTCACTTTCTTTTCTTTGAAAAAAGGCAAGTCTAAATATATACACAAAACACATGTAGTCTTGTATAATTTTCAAGACATAACTTCTATCAATCACAGTATTGTATTTTCAGTGATCAGTCACCAATCTATATATTCTGGACAAGTACCACTTTGCTTCGCAGATAGTCAGTTGTGGTACAAGTGGCATGCATACTCCCTTCAGTACAGTAAAGGTAGTCGTTTAGGACATGATTGTGTATACCAAGGAGTGATTAATTATCATAGAGTTTTCCCTGTTTGCCCCTATTAAATAGGGATATGGGTGCATTAACGTCACTAAAACAATCAGGCTTGATTGGTTGCTGTAGCAGCTCCAAGGCATTCTAGACTGGAGGTCTCAAGTTCGATTCCTCTTAAATGCATCTTTTTTTGTGCAATTACTAGGGGCAACAACGTCCAAATCCCAGACCCACGCGCGCTATGACTTCTTTTTGTGCACGCTCGGTCACGCGCAGGATGACTTCTTTTACTGCACCGGAGGGAGTACTCTTACAACAACAAGTATGTTCATCTAGAGTGATTGCAAATGACATTTATAGGCTTCAACAATTGGGGATGATATGAAAGTGTTCTTGCTGAGAGTCTGTTTTATTTAGTGAAAGGAACTTTTGATCAGCTTGGGGTCAATATATGTTTTTCTTTAATGCAATGAATTAAATTTCAGTTTGTCGTCAATTTCGGTTTTGTTGAGCGAAATGAACTGAATTTCAGTGTTTGTTTTCTAGTGTGCTAGACTGTTTGTTGTTCTTAAATAAAAATTATCGCCAAGTTTATCTCAGGCTGATAAGTGGCACTAGTACTAGACTGCTTTCTATATTTATTAGTGAGGATTGCCAATAAGAATAAAACTTCATTGTCCATGAATTGGTGGCTTGTTGTTCGAAATGAATGTATTGTAATGGATTGTGTCTTTCTTATGGATTGGGTGTGACGCATGTACAGATTCATTTGTAAGGTCTGACTGTGCAGCAGCTTCTTTCTTCAGCTGGAACTTGTAACAGGATTTTTCTTCAGCTCCTCGCCGGCTGCTCCATGTGGCGGCACTGCTGAATAGCGTGAAACCTTGGTATTGGGTCCAATTACGTAAATCTGTGGCCCAAGTTGGAGATTTAAATATAAGGGATCGGTTTTTAACATTCTGATGTGCGTTCATATTTTTTAGCATCATTTGTTTTTCAACAACCCTCAATACCAAGTTTTGGGGAATATTTTTTTTATGATCTCTTAGAGTTGCTCTTACAGATTTTCTTTTAATTCTTCCAGACGAAGGGTCTTGACGCGCTACTTTTCTTCCTCAGGAGTTGGTTAGCAGCAGATAAGTCCAAGAAAGTAGGAGTTAGTTGAGAGTTTGTAGGAGAAGTTGGTTAGCCATAGGGCTATTTATAAGCCACATGGCAACAGGGAATAAATCAAACAAGATCATTATCAAACCAATCTCTCTCTCTTGCAATGACCCTCTCAAGCGCCTAGGGCTGCTACCCTAGAACCAAGCCTGTGGTAGAGGGGTATAACCTCGCCGGAGAAGACAGCTATCCCCATGGACCGTGGCACCTGGTAGCGGTTCCCCTAAATTTTTCCCCATATATCACTTTTTTGCGTCAGATCATCAACATTTTACCCACTAAATTTTCATCTCCCGCAGCGGTTCCCCCTATATTATCCCCTTATACTCCACTACAACTATAAAATATTATTATATAACCCTATTAATCTTTTATTATTATTTTTTTAACTATTAAATAGAGGAGCACTATGCAATGGGCGCGCTACAGTGCTCCCCTTGATCTGGGGGAGCTGTGCGGCCTCCCCTAGCACTGCAGCGTGTAGAGGGCCATTTGAAGGCCACCGCTGCGCGTGTAGAGTGCCTCTACGCGTATACAGTGCTAGGGGAGGGGGTGCGCCGCGGACGGTCTCATCAGTCTTCTACATCCTGATTCCGCGGTGACACCGGCGGATGCAGGTACATTGACACCGCAGCGGCGGATCCAGGATAAAGCCCAAGTCCGGCTTTAATACGAGAAAAATATAAATGTACAATTACAAAACATAGTGATCAAATAAAATATTTCTCACTCAATACAACGCACCATACCGATAATTTAGCCATTCGTCAGTTATTTTATTTCGTACAAAATTGCACTCATAAACTCACATCTATACTAGCAAAATTACAATTCATTCGACCATAAGTGACAGTGGGTTTAGCATCAAGCACTAGGCACAATATTTTTAATTTTTCTCTTCCGTGCTAAATTTTGCACTAAATAACACAGGATCATAGAAGACAACACCAGCTGTGAGTTAGAGTACATGTTTAATTGTCTATAACACTTTGCCGTTGTCCTACAAATTAGTACTTTAGCCAGTGGCAGATCCAGGATTGATCCAAGAGAGGGCTACTAAGTTAAGACTATAACAAAAAAAAAATTATACCAAACAAAAAAAATATATAATTGATGTTTAATTTGTCCATCTTATTCCTATAATTAAACATATGATTACTACCAAATAAATAATCAAATCAAACTTCAAAACACAATTCACAAACCCCTGCTCGGCTCACGGTCACGGCTGCTCGATGGCGGTGAAAGGGAAATGTGCCTTTGGTTCATTTCTATAATATTTTGGTGATTAAATGTCCAACACGTTTGATTAAGTTCTTATGTGCCAAATAAAGTGAGAAGTACAAATCAAGGCGCAAGGTATGTTTCTAAACTTAGTACATTGTTTTTTGAACGCTAGTGTGTTTGTCTAAGTGCTAGAAATAGTGACAAAAGAAGGAGAAAAGAAATGGAAAGGACTTGGCTCTGTGCAGCCAAACTTCAGCTCGGTCTGGCACACCGGACTGTCCGGTGGTGCACCGAACAGTGTCCGGTGTGCCAGGCTAGTCTCCGGTGAAAATCCTGCTCTCGGGAATCGACGGCGGTGTATGGCTATAATTCACCGGATTGTCCAGTAAGTCATCCGCGCGAACTCATCGCACTCGGGAATGAAGAAAGACGACTTGGCTAAAATTTACTGGACTATCCGGTGGTGCACCGGACTGTTCGGTGAGCCAACAGTCGCTAGCGCCAACGGTCGGCCGCGCAATCTTCGCGCGACACGTGGTCGCGCCAACCGATCTCGAGGACCAACGATCGACTGCTCTCCGTATGGAAAGAAATCAAGCACCGGACATAAACAGTAGCTGTCCGATGGTGCACCGGTGCACCACTCGACAGAAGACAAGATTGGCCTTCCAAGTTGGTCTTCAACGGCTTCTAGCTGACTTGGAGCTATAAAAGGGACCCCTAGGCGCATGGAGGAGTACACCAAGCATTCTCTAAGTATTCTTAAGCATCCAGACTCCGCTCTCGTGCATTCGCTTCATTGTGTTAGTCATTTGAGCTCCATTTGAGTTACGAACTCTATGTGTTGTGTTTCGAGTTCAAGTCGTGACTTGTGTGCGTGGTTGTGCTGCGGATTTGAGTCTTGTGTGTGTTGCTCTTCCCAACCTTACTCTATGCCTTCTTTGTGATCTCTATTGTAAGGGCGAGAGACTCCAAGTTGTGGAGATTTCTCGCAAACGGGAAAATACACTAAAGGAAAAGACCTTGGTATTCAAGTTGATCATCGGATCACTTGAAAGGGGTTGAGTGCAACCCTCGTCCATTGGGACGCCACAACGTGGAAGTAGGCAAGTGTTACTTGGCCGAACCACGGGATAAAATCGCGTGTCTCTTGTGTTGCTTTCTCTGTGATTGTTTTGTCCACAAGAACTCGCCTCAAAACTACTTAGTCGCACTAACACTTCTATAACTAAGTTTTGTGGCTATTTAGTGTTTGATTTTATAGGATCATCTATTCACCCCCCTCTAGGTGCTCTCAATTGGTATCAGAGTCGTACTCTTCATCTAAGGGACTAACCGCCCGAAGAGATGGATCCTAAGGGAAAGGGGATGGTGGTCAACGACAAGGAAAAGGAGTCCGTCTTCAACGAGCCAAGAGACGACAAGCCTACTGACTCAGGCTTGAGTCAAAAGAAGAGAGACAGGAAGAAGAAGAAGCGCATCAAGAAGATCATCTACTAAGACAGCGATGCCTCGTCTTCTTCACCACACGACGACAACGACTCTTCAAAGAAGAAACGGTTAATCAAAACTATTCATTTGATTATTCTCGTATTCCATTTAATTCAAATGCTCATTTGCTATCAATTCCACTTGGGAAACCTCCACACTTCGATGGAGAAGACTACTCTTTCTAGAGTCATAAAATGCGTAGTCATTTATTTTCTCTCCATCCTAGTATCTGGGAGATTGTTGAAAACGGAATGCATTTTGATAGTACTGACAATCCCGTTTTCATAAATGAGCAAATTCATAAAAATGCACAAGCTACTACTGTCTTGCTAGCTTCACTTTGCAGGGATGAATATAATAAGGTGAGTGGCTTGGACAACGCCAAGCAAATCTGGGACACCCTTAAGATATCTCATGAGGGAAACGATACCACTATGATCACAAAGATGGAACTAGTGGAAGGCGAGCTGGGGAGGTTCGCGATGATCAGGGGAGAGGAGCCAACTCAGACCTACAACAGGCTCAAGACCCTGGTCAACAAGATCCGAAGCTATGGAAGCACAAGATGGACGGATCATGATGTCATCCGACTCATGCTAAGGTCATTTACAGTTATTGATCCCCCGTCTTGTGAATCTTATCCGTGAAAACCCCAGGTACACAAAGATGACACCCGAGGAGATACTCGGAAAATTCGTAAGCGGGCGTATGATGGTGAAAGAAGCTCGATATGTGGACGATGCACTAAACGGTCCACTACCCATCTACGAGCCACAGCCCGTTGCTCTCAAAGCAACCAGCAGCAGGGAGGCGCTACCAAGCAAGGTGGCACAAGTGGAGGCTGTTAGGCTCAATGAAGATGAAATGGCGCTTATCATTAAGCGTTTCAAGACCGCACTTAAAGGACGCAAGGAGTACTCCAACAAGAACAAAATAAGGGGAAAGCGCTCCTGCTTCAAATGCGGTAAGATTGGTCATTTCATTGCACAATGGCCCGATAATGATAATGACCAGGGACAAGAAAAGAGCGGGAAGAAGGAAAATAAGAAGAACTACAGGAAGGCGAAGGGCGAGGCACACCTTGGAAAGGAGTGGGATTTTGACTACTCATCATCAGACTCCGACGACGAAGGACTTGCTGCCTCAGCTTTCGACAAATCCTCACTCTTCCCCAACGAACGACATACATGTCTTGTGGCCAAGGAGAAAAAGGTACGTGTTCGGGACACACCCAAGTACACTTCATCTAGTGATGAAGAATCCTCTGATGATGAAGTAGATTACTCTAGTTTATTTAAAGGTTTAGATAGAGCCAAAGTAGAGAAAATTAATGAATTGATTGATGCTCTAAATGAAAAAGGATAGGCTTTTAGAAAAGCAAGAGGACATTTTGTATGAAGAACATGATAAATTTGTTAGTGTTCAAAAATCTCTTGCTCTAGAAATTAAAAGAAATGAAATGCTATCCTCTGAGTTGTCTACATGCCATGAATCTGTCTCTAGTTTAGAGAATTTAAATGATGAATTAAATGCTAAGCTAGAGTAGGCAAATGCAACTAGATCATGTGTAGAACATGTAGTTATTTGCAATAGATGCAAGGACTTTGATGTTAATGCTTGTGATGAACACCTTATTTCTATTGCTAAATTAAATGATGAAGTGGCAAGTCTTAATGCTCAACTTAAGACTTGCAAAATTGATTTTGATAAATTAAAATTTGCTAGGGATGCCTACACTATTGGTAGACACCCCTCAATCAAGGATGGACTTGGTTTTCAAAAGGAAACCAAGAACTTAACAAGCCAAAGGACTCCCGTTCTCAACAAGGAGAAAGGGAAGGCTCCTATGGCTAGTAATCCTCAAAGTAACCATGCATTTATTTATGATAGGAAAGTTGCTAGTCATTCTCATTACAATAGGAGTTATGCTCATAATTCACATGCTATGTTTGCCTCTAGTTCTACTTTTGTTCATGGTAGAAGCAGGCCTAGGAAAAATCATGTTGTGTCTCATGTTTCTAGAAAATTGTGCAAAGAACCTTCAACTATTTATCATGCTTGCAATACTTCGTTTGTACTTTCATGTAAAAATGCAAAAGTAGTTGCTAGGAAGTTGGGATCTGAGAGCACCTAGAGGGGGGGGGGGGGGGGGTGAATAGGTGATCCTGTAAAACTTGAAACTTAATGCCACAAAACTTGATTAGGAGTTAGCACAATAATGCCAAGTGGCTAGAGAGAAGTTCTTGCACAACACGATAACCACAAGAAGATCAACACAGAGATGGCACAGTGGTTTATCCCGTGGTTCGGCTAAGTCCAACACTTGCCTACTCCATGTTATGGCGTCCCAACGGACAAGGGTTGCACTCAACCCCTCTCAAGCGGTCCAAAGACCCACTTGAATATCACGGTGTTTTGCTTTCACTTTACTATATCCCGCTTGCGAGGAATCTCCACAACTTGGAGCCTCTCGCCCTTACACTTTGATTATCACAAAGAAGCACAGAAGTAAGGATGGGATGAGCAACACACACAAGACACAAAATCAGAGCAACAACACGCACACAAGTCACAACAAGAGCTCTCAACACAACTCAAAGAGTTCTCTACTCAAATGGAGCTCCAATTGCTATCACAAAGAATCGAATGCGCGGAATTGAAGTCTTGGTGCTTAGGAATGCTTAGAGAATGCTTGGTATCCTCCTCCATGTGCCTAGGGGTCCCTTTTATAGCCCCAAGGCAGCTAGGAGCCGTTGAGAGCATTCCAGGAAGGCAATTCTTGCCTTCTGTCGACTGGCGCACCGGACAGTCCGGTGCACCACCGAACACTGTCCGGTGCGGATTTCTTTCCTTCTGTGGTGCAGCCGACCGTTGAAGATCTAGAGCCGTTGGCGCACCGGACACTGTCCGGTGCACACCGGACAGTCCGGTGTCCCCTTGTGACCGTTGGCTCGGCCACGCGTCACGCGCGGAATCCTCGGCCGATCGTTGGCCCGGCTGACCGTTGGCTCACTGGACAGTCCGGTGCCTCACCGGCGAGTCCGGTGAATTATAGCCGTACGCCGTTAATCGCTTCCCGAGAGCGACGACTTCGCCTGTGAATGGCTCACCGGACAGTTTGGTGCACCACCGGACAGTCCAGTGATTTATAGCCGTACGCCGTTAATCGCTTCCCGAGAGCAGCCAGTTGACAGTCGCCTGCCTGGCGCACCGGACATTGTCCGGTGCACCACCGGACAGTCTGGTGCACCCAAACTGCGCAGAGTCTTGGCTGCATAGCCAAGTCTTTTCCAAATTGATCTTTTCCTGTTTCTAGCACTTAGACACAATACATTAGTCTCCAAAACAATGTACTAAGTCTTAGAAACATACCTTTCCTCTTGATTTACACTTTGTCCATCAATTGGCATAGATTAACACTTAAGCACTTGTGTTGGCACTCAATCACCAAAATACTTAGAAATGGCCCAAGGGCACATTTCCCTTTCAGGATCCAAATGCAAGGGAGACAAAACTTGTATTTGGGTTCCAAAAGTAATTGTGACTAACCTTGTAGGACCTAACAAGAGTTGGGTACCTAAAACCAAGCTTAATTCCTTGCTGGTTTATGCATCTAGGGGCTCTAGCTGGATAATCGACAGCGGATGCACAAACCACATGACAGGGGAGAAGAAGATGTTCACCTCCTACGTCAAGAACAAGAATTCCCAGGATATGATCATCTTTGGAGATGGGAACCAATGCAAGGTCAAGGGCTTGGGCAAGATTGCCATCACTAACGAGCACTCAATTCCGAATGTATTTCTAGTAGAGTCGCTTGGGTACAACCTTCTGTCTGTAAGTCAATTGTGTCACATGGGTTACAATTGTCTTTTTACAAACGTTGATGTATCTGTCTTTAGAAGGAGTGATGGTTCCTTAGGTTTTAAGGGTGTATTAGACGCAAATTCTACTTAGTTGATTTTTCGGAAGAGGAGGCTGTGGGGGACAGATATCCCCCGGGTCCACTAAAAGAGTAAAAGACCTCACGAAAGGCCCAAGGGCCCAATAAATCGTGAGGCCATCCTTTCGTGGGCCTAGGGAGGAATAATCAGCAAAGCAGGTTGACACGAGGCCGGATCGGTGCAAACCTGGACGGTCCACAACGTCGAGTGAGCGACCACAACAGAGATCCGACTTTCCCGCGCTAGAGCCCCCATGCAACGGAGCCACGCGAGGATAGGTCGGCGGAACTATGGGGAGATAAACTCAAGCGAGTACCGATCCTTTAGCTACGCATTGTTATCATATCCACGTGTATTGCCCCACGGTTGAATATATAAGGCCTAGGGGGCACCCCTTCAGATCGATCGACCCTATTACTGAGCCACCCACTTCAACTCTCTGCATTCTCGATTCAGAGAGCTCTCTTGTAACCTCATTCACCAAGCATACTCACCAGGACGTAGGGTGTTACGCATCTCTAAGCGGCCCGAACCTGTAAACATTGTCCACTGTCCCTCGTGCAACTGGCACGAACCATTCTGCTACAGTCGTTGACACCGCCCTACTCCTAAAAACACCTTGAGGGGCAACCCCGGGTGTGCGGTCGGACCCAAAACACCAACAGCTGGCGCGACAGGTAGGGGGGGTGTCAACGATCTAAGCTAGCTCAATGACCGTCACCATCAACAGCAGGATCACCTTCTGTCCTGGATCCATGTTCTGCTTTGGAACGATCTTATCCATAGCCGACGAAAAGGGAATTCTACACCGCGTTGCAGATCCGCCGGGAAGGAAGCCTCCTCCAACGAACTCCGAAAATACCGAGGAAGCATTACCCTCCGCTTTCCGAAAAAAGATCGCCACGGCAGCTACACCATTCTACCCCGGCGTTCTCTTCATCGGAAGAGCAGAGTCACCTCCCGTCTCTGACGACGAACCGACCGCGCCTGGGGAGGAACCACCTCAGTGGGAATCCCGGCGATGAAGAAATCGACGCCGAAACATCCGGAGACATCACCAAGCCGGAGAATGGGATCCGGAGCAGCCCGTCTCGCGAGACGAGGTCTCGGAGATGGGAGAAACTCCGGAAGAACGCGTCTTCAGGGAACGAAGGAACTCCCGACGACGTGATCGTCGACGAGCTCAGGAACAAGCCGAGCAAGACGCGAGGCAACGCCGAGAAAATCCACTACTCGGCCGTAACCTGAACCCCGACTTCGCCCGAGCCATGAACACGCCGAGTGAAGTCGGAGGAGTGCTAGCTCGGATAGCTGACGGACTCCCTCGGACTCCAGACGCCGAGGGCTATCGACGCCTGCTCACCTAGGCAGCCAACCATCTTCTACCTCTCGCTCACCCGCCGAACGACTTGCGGCACGCCATCAACAGTCGCCGGGACGCGCGGAGTTCTATCAACGCTTCGCGCGAACGACGGCATGAGAACGAGATACGCCGCCGGGAGGAATACGACAGGGATCATGGCATCCCCACTCGGAGTCAAGCTACCAGAGCCGAATCAACGACGGCCTCGACTGGTGGAACTGCCCGGGGACGGTCGAGGAACCACAACAACTACTCCCCTCCCCGGGACAGACATCATCCCCGACGACAGGAGGACACATGTGGAGTGTCAGCCCTCACTCCACGCCTTAGGGCCATTCAATGGCCCCCAAACTTCAAGGTATCCAATGTCGATAAATATGAACCTAAGCAGGACCCAGGAGGCTGGCTGGCCGTCTACACTACCGCCGCTCGAGCCGCCGGAGCATCCGAAGACGTGATGACCGCGTATTTACCCATTGTCCTTGGGCAAGACGCGCTGCAATGGCTGCGACATCTACCCCGACACTGCATCGACGACTGGGGCGACTTCAGTCGGCGCTTCACTGCCAATTTTCAGTCCCTCTCCGATAAACTGGCGCAACCATGGGACCTCAAATCCATCAAGCACCTGGGGATGAAACTCTCCGATCGTACCTCAAAAGGTTCCAGACCATGAGAAATCGTATCCCTGAGGTCACGGAGGCGGCCGTGATCGAGGACTTCTACAGAGGATCCAATGACTCGGCCTTCGTCCGAGCCATACTACAGAAGGCACCAACTACCTCCGAGGAGCTGTTCCGGGAAGCCGACCTCTACATCACCGCCGACGAGCGAGCCCAGGACCTCATCGGAGGAGCAAAGCCTGCACCGGCAGCACCACGACGCGACACGAACCAGCAACCTGACAAACGCTGGGAGAAGAGACCTGAAAGGGAATTAGGCTTACACCTAGTTCCTAAATAATTTTGGTGGTTGAATTGCCCAACACAAATATTGGACTAACTAGTTTGCTCTAGTGTATAAGTTATACAGGTGCAAAAGGTTCACACTTAGCCAATAATAAGATCAAGTGTTGGATTTAACAAAGGAGCAAAGAGGCAACCGAAGGCACCTCTGGTCTGGGGGCACCGAACTGTCCGGTGTACACCGGACAATGTCCGGTGCGCCACCAGTGCACCAGAGGACTCCGACTTCAAACTCTTCGCCTTCGGGAATTCTCGGAAGCCAGCGCGCTATAATTCACCGGACTGTCCGGTGTGCACCGGACATGTCCGGTGCTCCAAGGAAGCGCGGTCTCCGGAACTCGCCAGCCTCGGGTTCGCGCGGCAGCCGCTCCGCTAAAATTCACCGGACTGTCCGGTGTGCACCGGACTGTCCGGTGTGCCAGCGGAGCAACGGCTATTTCGGCGCCAACGGCTACCTGCGGTGCATTTAATGCGCGCGCAGCGCGCGCAGTCGTCAGGATCGCCCATACTGGTGCACCGGACATCAAACAGTACATGTCCGGTGTGCACCGGTCACCCAGGAGGGCCCAGAAGCCAGATGCTCCAACGGTCAGAATCCAACAGCAGTGATGACGTGGCAGGGGCACCGGACTGTCCGGTGTGCACCGGACTGTCCGGTGCGCCATCGAACAGAGGCCTCCAGCCAACGGTCAAGTTTGGTGGTTGGGGCTATAAATACCCCAACCACCCCACATTCATTGCCATCCAAGTTTTCCACTTCTCAACTACTACAAGAGCTCTAGCATTCAATTCTAGACACACCAAAAAGATCAAGTCCTCTTCAAAATTCCACACAACCCCATAGTGACTAGAGAGAGTGATTTACTTGTGTTCTTTCGAGCTCTTGCGCTTGGATCGCATTCTTTTCTTCCTCACTTGTTCTTGTGATCAAACTCAATTGTAACCAAGGCAAGAGGCACCAATTGTGTGGTGGCCCTTGCGGGGAAGTTTTGTTCCCGTTTGATTGAGAAGAAGAGAAAGCTCACTCGATCCGTGGGATCGTTTGAGAGAGGGAAGGGTTGAAAGAGACCCGGCCTTTGTGGCCTCCTCAACGGGGAGTAGGTTTGCGAGAACCGAACCTCGGTAAAACAAATCCGCGTGTCACACTTTTATTTGCTTGCGATTTGTTTTGCGCCCTCTCTCGCGGACTCGTTTATATTTCTAACGCTAACCCGGCTTGTAGTTGTGTTTATATTTGTAAATTTCAGTTTTGCCCTATTCACCCCCCCTCTAGGCGACTATCAATTGGTATCGGAGCCCGGTGCTTCATTAGAGCCTAACCGCTCGAAGTGATGTCGGGAGATCACACCAAGAGGGAGATGGAGACCGGCGATAACAAGCCCACTACAAGCCAAGGGAGCACTTCATCGGAAGAGTC
Organism: Zea luxurians; assembly: GCA_029449295.1. Classification (NCBI taxonomy): domain Eukaryota; kingdom Viridiplantae; phylum Streptophyta; class Magnoliopsida; order Poales; family Poaceae; genus Zea; species Zea luxurians. Next base: position 35,381,880 of record JAOPSE010000002.1, on the reverse strand, counting down.
CCGCACCAAGAGAAGGGAGAAGAAGAAGAACTCCTCCAAGCGGAAGGAGAAAAGATCTTCCTCTTCTCACCACAAGGAGAAGAAGGAAAAATCTTCTTCTCACAAGACGCATCGGAGTGGGGACAAGCACAAGAGGATGAGGAAAGTGGTCTACTACGAGACCGACACTTCATCGACATCCACCTCCGGCTCCGACGTGGCATCCGTCACTTCTAAACGCCAAGAGCGTAAGAAGTATAGTAAGATTCCCCTACGCTACCCCCGCATTCCTAAACATACACCTTTACTTTTCGTCCCATTAGGCAAACCACCAACTTTTAATGGTGAAGATTATGCTATGTGGAGTAATTTAATGCGATTTCATCTAACCTCTCTCCACAAAAGTATATGGGATGTTGTTGAGTATGGTGTACAGGTACCATCTGTAGGGGATGAGGACTATGACACGGACGAAGTGGCCCAAATCGAGCACTTCAACTCCCAAGCCGCAACCATTCTCCTTGCCTCACTAAGCAAGGAGGAATACAACAAAGTGCAAGGGTTGAAGAACGCAAAGGAGATTTGGGACCTACTCAAGACGGCGCACGAGGGTGATGAACTCACCAAGATCACCAAGCGGGAAACGATCGAGGGGGAGCTCGGTCGCTTCCGTCTTCGCCAAGGGGAGGAGCCTCAAGATATGTACAACCGGCTCAAGACCTTGGTGAACCAAGTGCGCAACCTCGGGAGCGCAAAATGGGATGACCACGAAGTGGTTAAGGTTATTCTAAGAGCCCTTATTTTCCTTAACCCTACACAAGTTCAATTAATTCGTGGTAATCCTAGATATCCACTAATGACCCCCGAGGAAGTTATCGGGAATTTTGTAAGCTTTGAATGCATGATTAAGGGCTCAAAGAAGATCAACGAGCTTGACGAGCCTTCCACATCCGAGGCGCAACCGGTGGCCTTCAAGGCAACGGAGGAGAAGAAGGAAGAGTCTACACCAAGTAGACAACCAATTGACGCCTCCAAGCTCGACAACGAGGAGATGGCCCTAATCATCAAAAGCTTTCGGCAAATCCTCAAGCAACGGAAGGGGAAGGATTACAAATCCCGTTCCAAGAAGGTTTGCTACAAGTGTGGTAAGCCCGGTCACTTTATTGCAAAATGTCCTATGTCTAGTGACAGTGACAGGGGCGACGACAAGAAGGGCAAGAGGAAAGAAAAGAAGAGGTACTACAAGAAGAAGGGCGGCGATGCCCATGTTTGTCGGGAGTGGGACTCCGACGAAAGCTCAAGCGACTCCTCCGACGACGAGGACGCCGCCAACATCGCCGTCACCAAAGGCCTCCTCTTCCCCAACGTCGGCCACAAATGTCTCATGGCCAAGGACGGCAAAAAGAAGGTGAAATCAAAGTCCTCCACTAAATATGAAACATCTAGTGATGAGGATGATGATAAAAATGAGGAAGATAACTTGCGCATTCTTTTTGCTAACCTCAACGTGCAACAAAAAGAAAAATTAAATGAATTGATTAGCGCTATACATGAGAAGGATGATCTCTTGGATTCTCAAGAGGACTTCCTTATTAAAGAAAATAAGAAGCATGTTAAGGTTAAAAATGCTTATGCTCTAGAAATGGAAAAATGTGAAAAATTGTCTAGTGAGCTAAGTACTTGCCATGAAACTATAGACAACCTTAGAAATGAAAATGCTAATTTATTAGCTAAGGTTGATTCTCATATTTGCAATGTTTCAATTCCTAGAAATAATAATGATGATTTACTTGCTAGGATTGAAGAATTGAACATTTCTCTTGCTAGCCTTAGAAATGAGAATGAGAAATTAATTGCTAAGGCTAAGGATTTTGATGTTTGCAATGCTACTATTTCCGACCTTAGAACTAAAAATGATTTGTTGCATGCTAAGGTCATTGAATTAAAATCTTGCAAACCTTCTACATCTACTGAGCATATTTCCATTTGTACTAGATGTAGAGATATTAATATTGATGCTATTCATGATCACCTAGCCTTAATTAAAAAACAAAATGATCACATAGCACAACTTAATGCTAAGATTAGAGAGCATGACTTAGAAAATGAAAAATTTAAACTTGCTAGAAGCATGCTCTATAATGGGAGACGCCTTGGCATCAAGGATGGCATTGGCTTCCAAAGGGGAGACAATGTCAAAATTAATGCCCCTCCAAAGAACTTATCTAACTTTGTTAAGGGCAAGGCTCCCATGCCTCAGGATAACGAGGGTTACATTTTGTACCCTGCCGGCTATCCTGAGAGCAAGATTAGGAAAACTCATTCTAGGAAGTCTCACTCTGGCCCTAATCATGCTTTCATGTATAAGGGTGAGACATCTAGTTCTAGGCAACCAACCCGTGCCAAGTTGCCTATAAAGAAAATTCCTAATGCATCAAATGATCATAGCATTTCATTTAAAACTTTTGATGCATCTTATGTTTTAACTAACAAATCCGGCAAGGTAGTTGCCAAGATTGTTGGGGGCAAACACAAGGGCTCCAAGACTTGTGTTTGGGTACCCAAAGTTCTCGTTTCTAATGCCAAAGGACCCAAAACCGTTTGGGTACCTAAAATCAAGAACTAAAATTGTTTTGTAGGTTTATGCATCCGGGGGCTCAAGTTGGATACTCGACAGCGGGTGCACAAACCATATGACAGGGGAGAAAAAGATGTTCTCCTCATATGAGAAAAACCAAGATCCCCAACGAGCTATCACATTCGGGGATGGAAATCAAGGTTTGGTCAAAGGATTGGGTAAAATTGCTATATCTCCTGACCATACTATTTCCAATGTTTTTCTTGTAGATTCCTTAGATTACAATTTGCTTTCCGTATCCCAATTATGTAAAATGGGCTACAATTGTCTATTTACTGATGTTGGTGTTACTGTCTTTAGAAGAAGTGATGATTCAATAGCATTTAAGGGAGTATTAGAGGGTCAGCTATACTTGGTTGATTTTGATAGAGCTGAACTCGACACTTGCTTGATTGCTAAGACTAACTTGGGTTGGCTTTGGCACCGCCGACTAGCCCATGTTGGAATGAAGAATCTTCACAAGCTTCTAAAGGGAGAACACATTTTAGGACTAACCAATGTTCATTTTGAGAAAGACAGGATTTGTAGCGCATGCCAAGCCGGGAAGCAAGTTGGTGTCCATCATCCACACAAAAACATCATGACTACCGACAGGCCACTGGAGCTCCTACACATGGATCTATTCGGCCCGATCGCTTACATAAGCATCGGCGGTAGTAAGTACTGTCTTGTAATTGTGGATGATTATTCTCGCTTCACTTGGGTGTTCTTTTTGCAGGACAAATCTCATACCCAAGAAACTTTAAAGGGATTCTTGAGACGGGCTCAAAATGAGTTCGGGTTAAGGATCAAGAAAATTAGAAGCGACAACGGAACGGAGTTCAAGAACTCTCAAATCGAAGGCTTTCTTGAGGAGGAGGGCATCAAGCATGAGTTCTCTTCTCCCTACACTCCACAACAAAATGGTGTAGTGGAGAGGAAGAATCGAACTCTATTGGACATGGCAAGGACCATGCTTGATGAGTACAAGACACCGGATCGGTTTTGGGTCGAGGCGGTCAACACCGCCTGCTACGCCATCAACCGGTTATATCTTCACCGAATCCTCAAGAAGACATCCTATGAACTCCTAACCGGTAAAAAGCCCAATATTTCATATTTTAGAGTTTTTGGTAGCAAATGTTTTATACTTGTTAAAAGGGGTAGAAAATCTAAATTTGCTCCTAAAACTGTAGAAGGCTTTTTACTAGGATATGACTCAAACACAAGGGCATATAGAGTCTTTAACAAGTCCTCAGGACTTGTTGAAGTTTCTTGTGACGTTGTGTTTGATGAGACTAACGGCTCTCAAGTAGAGCAAGTTGATCTTGATGAGATAGGTGAAGAACAGGCTCCATGCATAGCGCTAAGGAACATGTCCATTGGGGATGTGTGTCCTAAGGAATCCGAAGAGCCTTCACAAGCACAAGATCAACCATCCTCCTCCAAGCAAGCATCTCCACCAACTCAAAATGAGGATGAGGCTCAAGATGTTGAACAAGAAGATCAAGAAGATGAGCCACCTCAAAATGACGGCAACGATCAAGGGGGAGATGCAAATGATGAAGACAAGGAGGATGAACAACCAAGGCCGCCACACCCAAGAGTCCACCAAGCAATACAACGAGATCACCCCGTCGACACCATCCTCGGCGACATTCATAAGGGGGTAACTACTCGATCTCGTGTTGCACATTTTTGTGAACATTACTCTTTTGTTTCCTCTATTGAGCCACACAGGGTAGAGGAAGCACTTCAAGATGCGGATTGGGTGATGGCGATGCAAGAGGAGCTCAACAATTTCACAAGAAATGAGGTATGGCACTTAGTTCCACGTCCTAACCAAAATGTTGTAGGAACCAAGTGGGTCTTCCGCAACAAGCAAGACGAGCATGGTGTGGTGACAAGAAACAAAGCTCGACTCGTGGCCAAGGGGTATTCACAAGTCGAAGGTTTGGATTTTGGTGAAACCTATGCACCCGTAGCTAGGCTTGAGTCAATTCGCATATTATTAGCCTATGCTACTTACCATGGCTTCAAGCTCTACCAAATGGACGTGAAGAGTGCCTTCCTCAATGGACCAATCAAGGAGGAGGTCTATGTTGAGCAACCTCCCGGCTTTGAAGACAGTGAGTACCCTAACCATGTTTATAGGCTCTCTAAGGCGCTTTATGGGCTCAAGCAAGCCCCAAGAGCATGGTATGAATGCCTTAGAGATTTCCTTATTGCAAATGGCTTCAAAGTCGGCAAGGCCGATCCTACTTTATTCACTAAGACTCTTGACAATGATTTGTTTGTATGCCAAATTTATGTTGATGATATCATATTTGGGTCTACTAACAAATCTACATGTGAAGAATTTAGTAGGATCATGACACAAAAATTCGAGATGTCGATGATGGGGGAGTTGAAGTATTTTCTAGGATTCCAAGTCAAGCAACTCCAAGAAGGCACCTTCATTCGCCAAACGAAGTATACTCAAGACATTCTAAGCAAGTTTGGAATGAAGGATGCCAAGCCCATCAAGACACCCATGGGAACTAATGGGCATCTCGACCTCGACACGGGAGGTAAGTCCGTGGATCAAAAGGTATACCGGTCGATGATTGGTTCATTGCTTTATTTATGTGCATCTCGACCGGACATTATGCTTTCCGTTTGCATGTGTGCAAGATTCCAAGCCGACCCTAAGGAATCACACCTTACGGCCGTAAAACGAATCTTGAGATATTTGGCTTATACTCCTAAGTTTGGGCTTTGGTACCCTCGGGGATCCACATTTGATTTGATTGGGTATTCGGATGCCGATTGGGCGGGGTGTAGGATTAATAGAAAGAGCACATCGGGGACTTGCCAGTTCTTGGGAAGATCCTTGGTGTCATGGGCTTCAAAGAAGCAAAATTCGGTCGCTCTTTCTACCGCCGAAGCCGAGTACATTGCCGCAGGCCATTGTTGCGCGCAATTGCTTTGGATGAGGCAAACCCTACGGGACTACGGTTACAAATTAACCAAAGTTCCTCTTCTATGTGACAATGAGAGTGCAATCAAAATGGCCGACAATCCCGTTGAGCATAGCCGCACTAAGCACATAGCCATTCGGTATCATTTTCTTCGGGATCACCAACAAAAGGGGGATATCGAGATTTCTTACATTAACACTAAAGATCAATTAGCCGATATCTTTACCAAGCCTCTTGATGAGCAATCTTTTACCAGACTTAGGCATGAGCTCAATATTCTTGATTCTAGGAATTTCTTTTGCTAGTCTTGCACCCATAGCTCATAAATATACCTTTGATCATGTCTCTTTTATATATGCTATGACTAATATGTTTTCAAGTGTATTTCAAACCAAGTCATAGGTATATTGAAAGGGAATTGGAGTCTTCGGCGAAGACAAAGGCTTCCACTCCGCTCTACTACTCATCCTTCGCCGTCGCTCCGCATCATCTCTCCAACTTTGGTACAATCTTCACTCATTCATTTTTTGACCAAAGGGGGAGAACGTACTTCATTGGGCTCTAATGATTCCGTTTTTGGCGATTCATGCCAAAGGGGGAGAAAATATGAGCCCAAAGCAAAAGGATCGCACCACCACCTAAGTTTTAAAATTTTGGAGATTTTCAATTGGTCAATTTCAAAATTGATATCTTATTATGTTCTAAAGGGGGAAGTAGTATTTCCAAAATGTTAAATCAAAACCCTCTTGAACACTAAGAGGAGAATCTCATTTAGGGGGAGTTTTGTTTAGTCAAAGGAGAAGCATTTGGAACAAAGGAAGAAACTTTCAAATCTTGAAAATGCTTTGCAAAATCTTATTCATTTACCTTTGACTATCTTGCAAAAGGACCTTAAAAAAAATTTACAAAAGGATTTGCAAAAACAAAACATGTGGTGCAAATGTGGTCCAATATGTTAAAAACAAAGAAACAATCCATGCGCATCATGAAAGTATTTATATTGGCTCAATTCCAAGCAACCTTTGCACTTACATTATGCAAACTAGTTCAATTATGCACTTCTATATTTGCTTTGGTTTGTGTTGGCATCAATCACCAAAAAGGGGGAGATTGAAAGGGAATTAGGCTTACACCTAGTTCCTAAATAATTTTGGTGGTTGAATTGCCCAACACAAATATTGGACTAACTAGTTTGCTCTAGTGTATAAGTTATACAGGTGCAAAAGGTTCACACTTAGCCAATAATAAGATCAAGTGTTGGATTTAACAAAGGAGCAAAGAGGCAACCGAAGGCACCTCTGGTCTGGGGGCACCGGACTGTCCGGTGTACACCGGACAATGTCCGGTGTACACCGGACAATGTCCGGTGCGCCACCAGTGCACCAGAGGACCCCGACTTCAAACTCTTCGCCTTAGGGAATTCTCGGAAGCCGGCGCGCTATAATTCACCGGACTGTCCGGTGTGCACCGGACATGTCCGGTGCTCCAAGGAAGCGCGGTCTCCGGAACTCGCCAGCCTCGGGTTCGCGTGGCAGCCGCTCCGCTAAAATTCACCGGATTGTCCGGTGTGCACCGGACTGTCCGGTGTGCCAGCGGAGCAACGGCTATTTCGGCGCCAACGGCTACCTGCGGTGCATTTAATGCGCGCGCAGTCGTCAGGATCGCCCATACCGGTGCACCGGACATCAAACAGTACATGTCCGGTGTGCACCGGTCACCCAGGAGGGCCCAGAAGCCAGATGCTCCAATGGTCAGAATCCAACGGCAGTGATGACGTGGCAGGGGCACCGGACTGTCCGGTGTGCACCGGACTGTCCGGTGCGCCATCGAACAGAGGCCTCCAGCCAACGGTCAAGTTTGGTGGTTGGGGCTATAAATACCCCAACCACCCCACATTCATTGCCATCCAAGTTTTCCACTTCTCAACTACTACAAGAGCTCTAGCATTCAATTCTAGACACACCAAAAAGATCAAGTCCTCTTCAAAATTCCACACAACCCCATAGTGACTAGAGAGAGTGATTTACTTGTGTTCTTTCGAGCTCTTGCGCTTGGATCGCATTCTTTTCTTCCTCACTTGTTCTTGTGATCAAACTCAATTGTAACCAAGGCAAGAGGCACCAATTGTGTGGTGGCCCTTGCGGGGAAGTTTTGTTCCCGTTTGATTGAGAAGAAGAGAAAGCTCACTCGATCCGTGGGATCGTTTGAGAGAGGGAAGGGTTGAAAGAGACCCGGCCTTTGTGGCCTCCTCAACGGGGAGTAGGTTTGCGAGAACCGAACCTCGGTAAAACAAATCCGCGTGTCACACTTTTATTTGCTTGCGATTTGTTTTGCGCCCTCTCTCGCGGACTCGTTTATATTTCTAACGCTAACCCGGCTTGTAGTTGTGTTTATATTTGTAAATTTCAGTTTCACCCTATTCACCCCCCCTCTAGGCGACTATCAAGACCGCGCGAAGAGGTGCACGCCGCCGGACCACCTGCCTCTCACGCCCGGGGAGGACCTCACGGAGGTGAGCGCACGCTGGACGACATCCTCGACGCCCAGTGCCCGTACCACAAGGACATGCGCCACACTCTTCGGAACTGCCGGGACTTCAAGCATTCCGTTGGGCACGGTCGACCCTTCCAACCTCTACCCCCTCCTCCGCCGCGGGGAGGACCAGAAGAACCACTACAACCCCAGCAGCAGGAGGAGGGAGGAGGAGGAGCCTTCCCGCGCGTTGACAGGGAGGTCAACGTCATCTTTGGTGGACACGGATCGCAGGAGAACAAAAGACAGCAAAAGCTCAACGATCGCCAGATACTGGTGGCAACCACCGGTCCACCCGCTCCGTACCGATGGTCGGAGCACCCGATCACCTTCACTCGGGCAGATTAATGGCTCAACTTCGACCATTCGGGCAAATACCCGCTCCTCGTCGATCCGGTGATCCGAGAGAGCAGGGTGAAGAAGGTGTTAGTGGACGGGGGAGCAACATCAACGTCACCTTCCCCCGGACACTCCGAGGCTTGGGAGTTCACCTCAAAGAACTCCACGAGTCAGACACTCCCTTCTTTGGCATCGTGCCGACTGAGGGAGAATACCCGCTGGGCCACATCTACATGCCCGTCACCTTCGGGACTCCGGAAAACTACAGAACCGAGTTCTTGAGGTTCGAAGTGGCAAACTTCGACTGCGGGTACAACGCCATCATCGGGGGGCCGGGACTGGCAAAATTCATGGCCATTCCGCACTACACGTACATGATATTGAAGATGTCGGGACCGCAAGGAATCATAACTGTGCGTGCTGACCTCCAAGGCGCCGCAGAATGTTTCCGAGTGGCCATCCAGGCGGCCCTCACTGCCAAACCGTCGGCGACTTCTTCGATCCAGGCGAACTCTAAGCCTGAGGAAGACCACACAGCACCAACGAAGGAAGCTCAAGCCGCGACCTCTATGCGGCCGACTGAAGAAACTAAAAGGATCAATCTGGGGTTTGCTGATGAACGCAAAACTGCTATCATCAGCTCTAGCCTGGATGATAAATAGGAAAGCGCGCTCGTCCAGTTTCTGCAAGACAACCGAGACGTATTCGCATGGCAACCTGCGGATATGCCGGGAGTCCTGAGAGAGCTGGCCGAGCACAAACTGAAGGTCTATCCACAAGCAAGGCCGATTCGGCAAAAACTACGTTGTTTCACACCCGACAAGAGAGAGGCCATTCGCGCTGAGCTGGCCCGCTTGGTCGCGGCTGGGTTCATTAGAGAAGTGTTACATCTCGAGTGGTTAGCCAACCTGTTCTTGTACTAAAAAATAATAAAGTGGATTGGCGCATGTGTGTTGATTATACTGATCTCAACAAACATTGTCCGAAGGATCCCTTCGGGCTCCCAAGGATAGATCAGGTGGTAGACTCCACCGCAGGATGTCCTGTGCTGTCTTTCTTGGATTGCTATTCGGGATACCATCAGATCAGCCTGGCAAAAGAAGACGAGGAAAAAACGGCGTTCATCACTCCATTTGGTGCTTTCTGTTATACCTCCATGCCGTTCGGCCTCAAAAATGTTGGAGCGACTTATCAGAGAGCCATCCAAACATGCTTAGCCGATCACTGGGGCAAGCGTGTGGAAGCCTACGTAGACGATGTGGTAATCAAAACAGAGAACTCAGAAAACTTCATCGAAGACTTGCAGCTGGTTTTCAACAGTCTACGGCGGTATCGGTGGAAGCTTAATCCCGAAAAATGTGTTTTTGGGGTACCAGCAGGGAAGCTACTCGGATTTATTGTCAGCCACCGGGGAATTGAAGCTAATCCGGAAAAGATTGAAGCTATCATGAAAATGGAGGCTCCACGATCACAAAAGAAGGTTCAACGACTTACCGGATGCATGGCAGCTCTGAGCAGATTTATATCTAGGCTGGGAGAAAAAGGTTTACCGTTTTACAAGCTACTCAAGAAGGTGGACAAGTTTCAGTGGACCTCAGAAGCGCAGGAAGCCTTGGATGCACTGAAAAAATTCTTGACAACCCCACCAGTACTGAAACCACCACGGCGAGCCACATCAACTCAACCAGCTGAAGATCTGCTGCTATATATCTCTTGCACGACTCACGTGGTAAGCACCGCGTTGGTAGTCGAGCGAGTAGAAGAAGGACACGCCTACCCTGTGCAACACCCCGTTTATTTCATCAGTGAAGTTCTGGGTCCCTCGAAGAAAAAGTATCCTCAAGTGCATAAGCTATTATACGCAGTACTTCTAACTGCCCGCAAGCTGTGTCACTACTTTGATGACCACAAAGTCATAGTAGTCACCGGTTTTCCGATAGGGGATATTCTCCACAATAAGGAAGCCATTGGCCGAATAGCCAAGTGGGCTTGTGAACTGGGATCTCATGACATTGAATTTCGACCTCGTACTGCCATTAAGTCCCAAGCATTGGTTGACTTCATATCAGAATGGACTGAACAACAAATATCGGAGAACCCGGAAACTGCAGAAGTATGGAGGATGTATTTCGATGGCTCGCTGAAGCTGCAGGGGGCAGGCACAGGAATTCTCTTCATCACGCCTGGAGGCGAACACCTCAAATATGCCCTCCAACTGTTATTTCCAGCCTCTAATAATGCAGCCGAGTATGAAGCTCTGATCCATGGACTAAACATCGCCATATCATTGGGCATCAAGAGATTAATGGTATACGGAGATTCTCTGGTGGTCATAAGTCAGATAAACAAGGAATGGGACTGTTCAAAGGATTCAATGGGAAAATAGTGCACTGCCGTCCGGAAACTAGAAGATAAATTTGAAGGTCTAGAATTTCATCATGTGGAGAGAGATCGAAACACGGCAGCTGATGTATTGTCAAAGTTAGGATCCAGCCGAACTCAGGTTCCACCCGGAGTCTTCGTGCAAGAAATACCACGACCGAGCATCTCAACAGATCAAGCAGAAGAATGTAATGCCATGGATCAACCCGAGTCAGACCCGGATGACTGGAGAAGGCCGATCATCAGATATATAATGAATGAAGAGGAACCAGATGACAAAAATGCAGCCGAACGCATCGCCAGACAGTCAGCTCACTACACACTCATTGGAGAAACATTATACAGAAGGGGTGCATCAGGCGTCTTCATGAAGTGCATTCTCCCATCTACTGGGAAACGACTTCTGGAGGAGGTCCATGCTGGGCAATGTGGAGTACATGCAGCATCCAGAACACTAGTCGGGAAGGTCTTCAGGTCAGGATTCTATTGGCCAACAGCGAAGAGTGATGCAGCCGAGTTAGTTCGGAGGTGCGAAGCTTGCCAATACTTGTCAAAACAACAGCATCTACCAGCACAGCAACTGCAGACCATACCAGTGACTTGGCCCTTCGCATGCTGGGGACTGGATATGATTGGACCTTTCAAGAAAGCTCAAGGAGGATACACTCATGTATTGGTGGCAATCGATAAATTCACTAAATGGATAGAGTTTAAGCCCATTGCCTCTTTGACCTCAGCTAAGGGCGTGGAATTCATACAAGACATAATATTCAGATTCGGGACACCAAACAGCATCATAACTGACCTAGGATCCAATTTCACAAGTTCAGAGTTCTTCGACTTCTGCGAGCAAAAAGGCATTCAGATCAAGTATGCTTCTGTAGCACACCCGAGAGCCAACGGGCAAGTTGAGCGAGCCAACGGGATGATACTGGAGGCACTCAGGAAAAAGGTCTTCGATAAGAATGAAAAATTCGCAGGAAAATGGATAAAGGAATTGCCCTATGTCGTCTGGAGCCTAAGAACCCAACCTAGCCGAGCTCTGCAGGGAAATACTCCTTTCTTCATGGTCTATGGGTCGGAGGCAGTGTTACCCGCTGATCTCAAATTCGGGGCGCCAAGGTTGATCTTCGAAAACATAGCAGAAGTCGAAGCCACTAGGCTAGAAGACATTGATATACTCCAGGAAGAACGGCTGAATGCGGTAATCCAATCAGCACGGTACCAGCAGACTCTAAGGCGCTATCATGACAAGGCCGTGCAACAGCAATCCTTCTCAGTAGGAGATCTTGTCATCCACCGAATTCTAACGGGGGAGGGACGACACAAGTTATCACCCTTATGGGAAGGACCCTTCGTGGTAGCAGAAGTCACTCGGCCAGGATCATATCGTCTCACTCAGATGGATGGCACAGAAGTCGGGAACTCTTGGAACATAGAACACCTCAGGAAGTTTTATCCCTAGCTGTATTTCAAAAGCTATCGGGACGACGATGTATTCTGTAAAATGGAAATATGTCATCAATAAAGAAAGGCTTCAAGGATACTCAGTTTGTTCACGGTTGACTTGCATTCTTACTTAACTCGGGGTGACCACTATGCCCCGCTAACGGAGCAATCGGCTTAAGTTGGCAACAACTTAAGGCGGTGCAACATGCTCATGCTTACTTGACTCGGGGTGACCACTATGCCCCGCTAACGGAGCAATCGGCTTAAGTTGGCAACAACTTAAGGCGGTGCAACATGCTCATGCTTACTTGACTCGGGGTGACCACTATGCCCTGCTAACAGAGCAATCGGTTTAAGTCGGCAACGACTTAAGGCGGTGCAACATGCTCACGCTTACTTGACTCGGGGTGACCACTATGCCCTGCTAATGGAGCAATCGGCTTAAGTCGGCAACGACTTAAGGCGGTGCAACATGCTCACGCTTACTTGACTCGGGGCGACCACTATGCCCTGCTAACGGAGCAATCGGCTTAAGTCGGCAACGACTTAAGGCGGTGCAACATGCTCACGCTTACTTGACTCGGGGTGACCACTATGCCCTGCTAACGAAGCAATCAACTTAAGTCGGCAACGACTTAAGGCGGTGCAACATGCTCACGCTTACTTGACTCAGGGCGACCACTATGCCCTGCTAACGGAGCAATCGGCTTAAGTCGGCAACGACTTAAGGTGGTGCAACATGCTCGCACCTACGCAATTTAGGGTGACCACTACGCCCTATTAGCAGAAGCAATCGACTTAAGTCAGCAGCAACTTAAGGCGATTTGATAAGATCACAATTACTCATATAAGGATGGCTTCTATATCCCGCAAACAAATTTCAAAACCATCGCACATCATTTTACTACTACAAATTTATGAACTGATGAATTCTGAAACAATATGAAAATAACAATATCGCCCAAGTACTGAGATGACGTCCTCTAAACAAATGTCTGACCATGCTAACCGCGCGTTCAAAGCACGCAAAGTGTTTCTCTATTTTGTGATATTTTTCTCAGGAGCAATCGACGAGGAAGGACGACTCGAGAAATCAGGGGCAGCATTCACATCAGCCCTTATATCCTTGGGAACAACCACGCCGGGTCTCCTCATCAATATTCGCCCCGCCCGAATAGCCTTGTCCATGGCTTTATCACGCTGGGCTCTGAGAGTAACAAAAGTTTCTTCGGCAACCTTGGCAGCCAGTCGAGCAGTTTCTAACTCTTGGGTGATGGATTTCTTGGAAGCTCGGAGTTCTTTGATAGTAGCGTCCTTCGCTGATATCAACTGCTTGAGCCAGGTCACTTCATCCATGGATTCCTACAGCTTACAGCGTTGGTTGTCTAACTCTTCCATGGTAAAGCGATGACTCCTCTCCAAGATAGTCAGTGAGTTGCTGGAATCACGATACAATCTCTCAAGACTATCGCGAGAAGCAGCAAGGATACGTTTTTCTTCCTGCGAACAAAAGTCAACTCCCTTAAACACCAAGCAAGTAATAGCAGCACAACAAGGCAAAGCACAGTTTCATAAATCACCTTTTCAGAATTGAGCTGAGCATGAAGAGAAGAACTCAGTGCATTGGCGTCATCTAAGGCAGCGGAGACCTGACCCAGTTCAATCTGACTTTGAGAGTACTTTTCCTCAAAGTCAATGCACCGCTGGGCCAATTCAGCCTGATCTCGGGAATGTTTTTCTTCAAGAGTGGAAATCTGCTGAGTCATACCTAGCAGGAGACAATCAAACAAAATAAGGGTCAGAATGTAAAGCAGTCTACAGTGAAGACAAAGAGAAGCAAAAAGGCACTAACCAGCGTTGGTCGCCTCCAATTTAGAGACACGATGTTGAAGTGACACTGGATTCCAACATGCAAATGACGAAACTACTTCGGGGACGGAAGCACCCTGTAACCTCAGCTGGCCAGCCATCCCATCCACCAAAGCCTGATGAGGAGAGCAGATGAATGTAATGACAGCAGTTCATGCAATGTAAAAAGCCAAGCTAAAATACATCACAGTACCTGGAGATTGGAAAAGAACGAAGGGATCCCAAAATCAGGAGAGATCAATTGATAACCGGGCGTAAGGCCACCACTCGAAGCAGCTTGCAACGAACCAGCAGGAATCAACTCGGTGCCATCAATAGAGCCCAACACTCGGCCGGTGGGGACGCTGCCCTCTAAAGCGACCTCCTGGTCCAAGGCTTGGGCTATCACCATGCCACTGGAACGTGGAGGCGACCCCGCATGAACGTCCATGGAAGTATAAGAGGGAGACCTCGCTCGGACATCCTCGGGGGCTGGGTCATAGTTCGCACTGCCCACTTGAGCCGGATCATCCCCGGCAGCACCCTCGGGGGCTGGGCAGTGGCATGCACTTCCCACCCGAACCAAGTCATCCCCGACAACATCCTCGGGGGCTGGGCACGTGTCAACACCATCCTTGGGATCCAAGCTCTCTGCGGTAGCCACCTCTAAGGCTGATGGGCCCTCAGTTACTCCCATGGGACCAAGACGATCCAAGTCAGTCTCCCGACCCTCGAGATCGCGCTCTAAGGTCGACGAGGCACGGGATGACCTCAACCCAGCATCAAGCACATCTGCACAAACCTCCAGCACACCATCGTCTGCTGGCTCCGATAACAAATCCTCTGGAACCATATCCTCAAGAGTCTGATCAAAATTAGCCAAGGACAGTTCTTGCAGACCCATGAGAGCAGATAAAGCAGGAGAAGGAACTCCACTACTTTCACCGCTGGCGATAAACTGCCGACTGTTTTTCCGAGTTAAAGGAACTTCATTTTCTTCCTCCTCGTCGTCCACATTAGCAACGCAGGCAGCACCCCCATTGGGATCAGCAACAGATGGAGCACACCCATTGGGATCAACAACAGATTGGGTACACCCATTGGGGTCAGCGTCAGTAAATTCAGTCACAGGCATTCTTCAGCATCAGGAACCGAGGTACCAACGTCCCGATCCAAACTGGGTACTCGCCGGAGGCGTCTCCTTTTCTTTTTCTGCTCATCAGTAGAAGGATCAGGTTGATTGGCTCGGCAAGGGCGCCTCGAGCGAGTTAGGCAGGCTTCTGAGCATCTAAAGTTATATCAGCTTCTGGGAGGGGTGTCACTACCAATGCCCCAGCAGGAGCAGCGTCAGAAGAGTCCTCAGCCAGCAAATCAAGCATGGCACTTATCTCCGCATCATTAGGGTTCAGGGGCACCTCAAAATGGACCTGCCGTTCATCATCAGGAATCCCCCCGAGCGAGGCAACCAGGGCACTAATTTCTTCAGCAGAGGGCCGCACTCTAAAGCCCAAACTACCATCAGTGACAGGAGGATTCGACACGAAAAGAGTGAAGGCTTTAGGAGGAGGCAGGTTCTAGGCTGAGAACGCCACTGGGGCACCAACATTTGACACTTTGCCTCTAAGGATCATCTCAAGTCGGCTCACCAAGTCTGTAGAGGGAATTCTTCTGTTAGTGACCCGAGTTGAGTCGGCTAGGCCTCGATACAGATAAGCCGGGTATGCCCTGTCTTTCAACGGCTGAATATTCTTGAAAACAAAATCAGCAACCACAGCTTCAGCAGTCAGACCCCTCTCTTTCAGCAATCCAACTTCAGCCAGCAAAGCACCTGCCTCAGCTACCTCCTGATCTGTGGGAGACTCGGTCCAGCTTGGGGTGCGAACATCCGGCTGTCTTCCCGACCGAGGGGGAGAGAGTTTCCATAATTCTCAACTATGAACCATTCCAAGCGCCACCCCTTGATACTGTCTTTAAGAGGGATTTCGAGATACTCAGTCTTCCTCCCCCGGCGCATCTCCAAGCTAGCACCCCCAACCAATTGATGTTGTCCCCCGGCCATCCCAGGGCGACAGTGATACAAGTACTTCCACAACCCGAAATGTGGTAGCACGCCAAGAAAGGCTTCACATAAATGGACGAAAATGGAGATTTGCAGGATAGAATTGGGATTCAGATGGGTCAAGTTAAGATGGTAGAAATCAAGGAGGCCACGGAAAAAGGGAGAAATGGGAAGGCCAAGGCCGCGGAGAAGGAAAGGAGCATAAATCACGGACTCATGGGTATCCTCAGTTGGGACAGTAACCCCATGGCAAATCCGCCAAGAGCAGAGTTCCCTTGGAGGAAGAACCCCGATGGACACGAGGTGGAGAAGTTTGGTCTCAGAGATGACGGACATGTGGTTACCTGCGAAAGGCAACTGGCTGTTGGGGTCGATTGGAGGAATCACCACGGCGGACGAACTCGAGGTTTTCCTCTTGGGCGCCATCTTGATTCTACCGGCGAGCAGAGTAGGAGGCGAATTGCGGAGAGGATTTGGAAGCAAGAAAGCAAGAACTAGGGCACGGAAAGCAGAGGCGGCTAAAAGCGCAACACTTATGGGATATTCCCGAGCCAGATACCGTTTCAAAAAGCGCCCAGTCAGCACCCGACGGTTATTTCCAAAACACCAGCGTGCCACATCATCACCCGGCAGTTATTTCCAAAACACCGGTGTGCCACATCATCACTCGACTATTAACCTCAAAGTGGCCTACGTAGCCCACTATTGCTCGGCAGTTGACTCTAAAACTCCGACACAGTCGCTCGGCATTACATCTAAAATGCTGATGTCGCCCTCAAGTCACTCGGTGTTGCCTCTAAAACGCCGACGTCGTCTTCAAGTTGCTCGACAGTTGTCTCTAAAACTCCGACGTCGTGTTCAGTCGCTCGGCGTTACCTCTAAAAACGCCGACGTTGTCTTCAAATTGCTCGGCAGTTGACTCTAAAACTCCGACACAGTCGCTCGGCATTACATCTAAAAAATGCTGATGTCGCCCTCAAGTCACTCGGCGTTGCCTCTAAAACGTCGACGTCGTCTTCAAATTACTCGGCAGTTGTCTCTAAAACTCCGACATTGTGTTCAGTCGCTCGGCGTTACCTCTAAAACGCCGACGTTGTCTTCAAGTCGCTCGGTAGTTAACTCTAAAACTCCGACATAGCGTTCAGTCGCTCGGCAGCTATCTCTAAAACTCCGACGTCGTGTTCAGTCGCTCGGCGTTACCTCTAAAATGCCGACGTCGTCTTCAAGTTACTCGGCAGTTATCTCTAAAACGCCGACGTTGTCTTCAAGTCGCTCGGTAGTTAACTCTAAAACTCCAACATAGCGTTCAGTCGCTCGGCAGTTATCTCTAAAACTCCGACGTCGTGTTCAGTCGCTCGGCGTTACCTCTAAAATGCCAACGTCGTCTTCAAGTTACTCGGCAGTTATCTCTAAAACTCCGACGTCGTGTTCAGTCGCTCGGCGTTACCTCTAAAATGGCGACGTTGTCTTCAAGTTATTCACTTACAATTCCAAAGGAATTAACTTCACGAAAAAGGCGGGAAAAGGAATGATTCAAGAACTTTGAGTTAAAAGTGTCAACGAGCAATCATCACAGAAAAGCCAACACCATTTCTTCATTAAAGGGAAGATATCATATTTACAAATCAACTCATTATGAGTTGATACTTCCCTACTACTACTACTGCTACACTACACTATACTACTCTACACTACTAAATACTACTACATTATTCTAACTATACTATACTAACATTTAAAGGACCAGTGGCATCTAGCCACTGGCCCTGTTGTCGCCGCCGTTGCTGCCGCC
The DNA here is from genome assembly GCA_029449295.1 of Zea luxurians. Lineage (NCBI taxonomy): Eukaryota > Viridiplantae > Streptophyta > Magnoliopsida > Poales > Poaceae > Zea > Zea luxurians. The sequence continues at coordinate 35,363,923 of JAOPSE010000002.1, read as the reverse complement.
CCTGCTGCTGCCCTTGCTGCCGCCGCCGTCACCGTCCTGGCCGCCGCTGCTGCCGCCCCTGCCGCTGCCGTCACCGTCGCCGCCGCCACCGCCTTCGTCGTCGTCGTCGTCGTCGTCGCCGTCCTCGTCCTCGCCGCCACCGTCCGAGTCCTCCTCATCCGAGGAGTACTCCGACTCATCCGAGCCCTCGAGCCCGGAGCGCTCAACGGCCCGGATGTACGTCCAGACCTCCGCTGCGAGCCCCTGGGAGTCGTTTGAGTCGTCAGACGACTCACGCAGGGGGGTGGGAGCCGGAGACCCCTCGGGAATACTCCGAGTCACCAAAATCCTCAGATGGAGGAGTTGGCTCGCGCTTGCGTTTTTTGCCCATGGTGGAAGTACAGGTAGAAGAAAGAAAGCAGGCAGTGGAGAACAGCGAGGGATGTGAAAAAACCAGGCAGGCAAAGGCGCTATTTATAGGAAAAGAAGGCAACCGCTCACCTCCAACCGTGGTCACTGAACAGTCGCAAAGCATTCAATAAGCACTTCAACCCGTCTGAAGACACGTCAGGCGGCTGACGCCGTTTCACGCAACACAACACCCATTGGGACTCCAGTCAACAGCGTGGAGGATATGATTACATCCGCCGTCGCATCACATTACCACTCAGAAGCAGCCGGTTAAAACACTCAGCGTACCAAGCCGTCCCTTGCCCACACCCATTGGGGGGGGGACGCCCAGGAATTATTAGTATATTTTTCAAAACGGTCACATCTGTGCAGGGCATGCAGTGAATGCCTCAAGACAAAAATGAGATATCAGTGAGGATCAGAGGAAAGCCAAATATAGCTAGTGAAGTACAAAATATGGCCGACAGAAGCGACTTGAAGACTAGACAGAGAACGTCCATCAAATGTCCAATCAGTCACAGAGCAAATAAATTACACTACCTAGCAAGATATGGATGGATTGCGAATTCGGCTGCAAAAGACAAAATACATGCTGACCTCTGAAGCATAATATTGATGACATAATGCGGATGACATCATGCCGATTTTTACAAGCAGAAAGGATAATCTTCAGCAAAAAGACACAAAAGGAAGACCTTCGAGTGGATTATCCTCAAAAATCCACTTGAAGGTCGGGGGCTACACCCATTGGGTGCACCTTCGGTGCACCCCATGGATCATCATTCCAAGCCAAGATAGTGCCGACTTCTAATGCATGGGACAAGATTAAAGACAAGGCTGGCACTCAACCAAAACGCAGGAGTAAAAATGGGAATAATTTCTGGTGAAGACCTTCGAGTAGATTATTTTCTAAAAATCTACTCGAAGCTCGGGGGCTACACCCATTGGGTGCACCTCCGGTGCACCCAATGAAGTTCAGGGTCCTGCAAAGCGAAATGCCGACCTCTAAGGCACGGGCACGAAACAAAGCTTCGGTTTGCAAGAGATCAAAAGCAGGAGGAAACAGTAAGAAGTCGTTCTCTTCAAATCGCCTGCAAGCTGGACCTGGGATCTTTGGGCTGATTACTTCTAAATTAACCCAAAGATCGGGGGCTTGTGGGGGACAGATATCCCCCGGGTCTACTAAAAGAGTAAAAGACCTCACGAAAGGCCCAAGGGCCCAATAAATCGTGAGGCCATCCTTTCGTGGGCCTAGGGAGGAATAATCAGCAGAGCAGGTTGACACGAGGCCGGATCGGTGCAAACCTGGACGGTCCACAACGTCGAGCGAGCGACCACAACAGAGATCCGACTTACCCGCGCTGGAGCCCCCATGCAATGGAGCCACGCGAGGATAGGTCGGCGGAACTATGGGGAGATAAACTCAAGCGAGCACCGATCCTTTAGCTACGCATTGTTAACATATCCATGTGTATTACCCCACGGTTGAATATATAAGGCCTAGGGGGCACCCCTTCAGATCGATCGACCCTATTACTGAGCCACCCACTTCAACTCTCTGCATTCTCGATTCAGAGAGCTCTCTTGTAACCTCATTCACCAAGCATACTCACCAGGACGTAGGGTGTTACGCATCTCTAAGCGGCCCGAACCTGTAAACATTGTCCACTGTCCCTCGTGCAACTGGCACGAACCATTCTGCTACAGTTGTTGACACCGCCCTACTCCTAAAAACACCTTGAGGGGCAACCCCAGGTGTGCGGTCGGACCCAAAACACCGACAGAGGCCGATCTAGATGCATGCTTAATAGCTAAGACTAGTATGGGCTAGCTTTGGCATCATCGTCTAGCACATGTTGGGATGAAGAACCTTCATAAACTTCTAAAGGGAGAACATGTGTTTGGACTAACCAACATTTGTTTCGAGAAAAACAGACCTTGTGCAGCATGTCAGGTAGGGAAACAGGTGGGAAGCACTCATCACAGCAAGAATGTGATGACAACATCAAGACCATTGGAGCTTCTTCACATGGACCTCTTTGGACCCGTTGCCTACCTTAGCATCGGAGGAAGTAAGTATGGTCTTGTAATTGTTGATGACTTTTCCCGCTTCACTTGGGTGTTCTTTTTGCAGGATAAATCAGAAGCCCAAGGGACCCTAAAGCGCTTTCTAAGGAGGGCTCAAAATGAATTTGAGCTGAAGGTGAAAAAGATAAGAAGCGACAACGGGTCCAAGTTCAAGAATCTGCAAGTTGAGGAGTATCTTGAGGAGGAAGGTGTCAAGCACGAATTCTCCGCTCCTTACACACCACAACAAAATGGTGTAGTAGAGAGAAAGAACAGGATGCTAATCGACATGGCGAGAATGATGCTTGGAGAGTTCAAGACGCTTGAGCGGTTTTGGTCGAAAGCTGTGAACACAGCCTGTCACGCCATAAACCGGCTCTACCTGCATCGCCTTCTCAAGAAGACCTCCTACGAACTCCTTACCGGTAACAAACCCAATGTCTCTTACTTTCGTGTATTTGAGAGCAAATGTTACATTCTGGTGAAGAAAGGTAGACATTCTAAATTTGCTCCCAAAACAGTAGAAGGGTTTTTACTAGGGTATGACTCAAATATAAAGGCGTATAGAGTCTTCAACAAATCATCGGGTTTGGTTGAAGTCTCTAGCGATGTTGTATTTGATGAGACTAATGGCTCTCCAAGAGAGCATGTTGATCTTGATGATGAGAGCACCTAGAGGGGGGGGGGTGAATAGGTGATCCTGTAAAATTTCAACACTAATAGCCACAAAAATTGGTTAAGTGTTAGTGCAATAGAACCAAGTGGCTATAGAAGAGTTCTTCTGAAACACAATAACCACAGAGAAAGACAACACAAGAGACACAGTGGTTTATCCCGTGGTTCGGCCAAGTATACCACTTGCCTACCTCCACGTTGTGGCGTCCCAATGGACGAGGGTTGCACTCAACCCCTTTCAAGTGATCCAATGATCAACTTGAATACCACGGCTTTTCTTTGCTTTTCTCTTTTTCCCGTTTACGAGGAATCTCTACAAGTTGGAGTCTCTCGCCCTTACAACAAAGATCACAGTGAAAGCACTAGAGTAAGGATGGGAAGCAACACGCACAAATCCGCAGCAATACACACGCACACAAGCCAAGACTTGAGCTCAAAATGAAGCACAACGAGTTCGCAACTAGAACAGAGCTCAAATCACTAACACAGTCGATCAGTGCGCGGAGACGGAGTGTGGAAGACTTAGAATGCTTAAAGTATGCTTGGTTGACTCCTCCATGCGCCTAGGGGTCCCTTTTATAGCCCCAAGGTAGCTAGGAGCCGTTGGAGGCATTCTTGGAAGGCTAATCTTGCCTTCTGTCGGGTGGCGCACCGGACAGTCCGGTGCGCCACCGGACAGTCACTATAGCTGTCTGGTGCGCGATCTCCTCCCTTTTCTGGCGCATCCGACCGTTGCAGATTCGTGGCAGTTGGCGCACCGGACACTGTCCGGTGCACACTGGATAGTCCGGTGCCCCTGCCGACCGTTGGTGCGCCCACGCGTCGCGCGAAGATTGCGCGGCTGTCACACCCGGTTTTAGAAGGCAAACCGAATGCGAACCATGTACGTGCCAGGATCAGCAATTCACGTACACAGCAGTTACATAACTGGACATCATCACACAGTGCTCAAATCATAATATAAAAGGGGAATAATAGTCGATTACATCATATGTCTGAGACATCCACATAGTCTTTACAATAATCAAAGTGTGGAAAAGAAACGTAGATACACGCGGCCTTCACAGGCAGCCGACTGGGGGTTGCCGCTAACCCACGCCTAGAATCCGTCATAATCTTGGAATTCCTGGAAGTCTCCTTCCACGGCTTCATCCTCTCCTGAGCAGTGGTTGCAACGCGGACAACCTGGGGGGGGGGGGGGTTGGTGTGTAGAGCAAGGGTGAGTACACATCAACATACTCAGCAAGTGTCCTGTTTGGCTGTAGTGGACTAGCTTTATATTGGGGTAAGTCAAGCGGTTGCTTTTAGTTGGTCAGGTTATTATTACTAGTAGAGAAAGCGAAGTTTTAGAATTAACCCACGTTATTAACCCAAACGTACCCTTTCCAAATGGAAAGAATACCACTTACCGTTACCATAATCAATACCAAAACCATCATTCTCATTGCCACCTGTAATCCGAACAATCTCTGATCAAGTACCACTAATCACTGGAGCTCCCTTGGCCGCTCATAACCATGAGCATGGCTGATATATCAGTTTTCATACACTCTGCAGAGGTTGCACACTTTACCCACAAGCGGTGATTTCCCTTTCTGCCCGGAGATCATGACTCTCCATTGATCACTACCAAGGTGACCCAGCAGGGTATCACTACGTAGCCTTTACAAAGATTCCCCGGAGCTGTAGCTGCCCGTTAGGTTTCCTAAATGTACCGCACTCCTCCCCAAGGGACAAATCAACCTTGGCAGAGCGAGCCGCATATACCGAGCCCCATTGACGGCACGACGGCTAAGCGAACTACACCCCGGTTCCTCTAATTATTCAGCTAAGGGCGTCCCACTCCACCCTCATGGTTGCACTGTTTTCCTGGGCGGTCATCTAACGAACAAGTCCTTATGGAGAGGCACTCGAGAAACCGCTCGAGCCCCCTTAAATGCCACAAGTATATCATCATAAATAAGAGGGAAAACAACGTATCATAGATAAATCTCATCATGTTCATTGATTAGTGTTGAGCAATAGCAATAAGCTAAACAATAATAATCCGACCCAAATAGGTAAACAAGGACATGGATAACAAAAGCTAGTCAATCCTTAGGTATAACTGTGTAAATGCGAGAAGTGAATTATAGAATGGATAGGACAAAGATAGGTCAAGGGACACTTGCCTCCACCAACCAGCTGCTGCTCAGGGGCTTCTCCTGTGAGTTCCACGGGCTCTTCAACCAGATCGTTCTCTATGCGAGCGCAAACATACATACATCCACACATTTAATACAAAGGAACAGTACACCATACAATAGAATGCAATAAATAACAGACGTTCCACGCGGGGCTCGCAATTACGGTTAAGAAAGAAAGAGGAAATGACAGTCGGGTCTACGGTCGAGAAGCGATCACGTTACACAATTATAAATTAAACTACTCGCTTAACAGAAGGGCATTAATTTGGACACTCCGTTTAGCATAAAGTAAGGTCATGTTCCACATTTAATCATTATAAATAAATAAAGATGAATGAAAGGGAGTGGTCGCACGGTGAGACGCGCGACACAACATTTAAATTGAATTAAGAAATAAATGACTCGCTGCGCGACAGAGCGCGCAACGGGATTCTTGCATTAATTAAAGACAAACGTTAAGCGCTGCGCGACGAAACGCACGACAGCTTACGTCAACAGAACTGCATTTAAAACGAATCGTCGCGCGACGAAGCGCGCGACGCAGCACTGTAATGAATATAGATTAAAAGAATCGTCGATCGACGGAGCGCGCGATGCAACACATTAAGAAATATAATTTTAAGGAATTGTCGCGCGATGAAGTGCGCGACGCAACACATTAATATATGAAATTAGAATGAACCGTCGCGCGGCGAAGCGTGCAACGCAGCACATCGACTAAACTAAAATTAAAATGGATTAAAACGAGGGTTAAACGCAGCGCGACTACGGTCGCACGCGCGAGATCACGCTGCGCGTGCCGAGGGTACGTGAGCCGTGCAGGCGCGCGGGACGCGAGTCGCCGGGGCACGAGCGCGGGCAAGGGCGCGCGGCTAGGGCGCAACGTGGGGCGCGGGGCCAGGGAGGGGCGCGGCCGAGGAGGGGCTCGCCGGGGGCGGACGCGGCCAGGAAGGGGAGCCGCCGGGGGAGGGGCTCGCCGAAGGCGGGCGCGGGGCCGAGGGCGGCGCGCTGGGCGCGCGGGGGCCGAGGCCGCGTGGGGGAGAAGAAGGGGAGGCAGAGGAGAGAGAGGGAGAGGGAAGGGGGGGAAAACTCACCTCCGGGGATCCAAATTCCGGTGATCTCGACTCCAAACCCTAGGGCACCACGGGGAGAGAGAGAGAGAGGTGGAAGAGGGAGAGGGAGGTTACTGCGTGGGAGAAATCAAATGGATCAGGGGAGGGAGGGGGCGCGCGCATAGGGAGGACAGGGGGCGTCGGGGGTGCGTGGGCTGGACCTAGCCGGGCTAGGCCGAGCTGGGACACATCGCAGACCGAAACCCACGACACGCACGACCACTAAACGGAATCCGATCGCAAACCAAGAATTCGAAACGGGGCAAGACAAACACGCGACATTAGACAAAGAAATGTGCTTCGGCATGATGCAACACCCATGACACTTAGGTTTTGTTTATACATGACACAGACACCTGTCACTATACTGGTTTGAAATTAGGGACGAAGGAGCAAAACAGGAAGAGAAAGAGAGTAACACCTGAATTTGGTGGGTAAAAAGAAGAAAAACTTCTACCCCCAAATTCAGGGTGTTACAAACCTATCCCCCTTAAAAGAATCTCGCCCTCGAGATTCAAGGTTGGCTAGCAAAGAGCTAAGGATATTTAGCCATCAGATCATCTTCACGCTCCCAGGTTGCTTCTTCCTTAGAGTGGTGACTCCATCTGACTTTGCACATTCTGATAGTCTTCCTTCGAGTGACTCTGTCTGCAGTCTCAAGGATTTGCGCTGGCTTCTCAATGTAGGTCAAATCCTCCTGGACTTCGAGACCCTCCACTCGTAACTGCTCTTCTGGCACATGTAGACATTTCTTCAACTGAGACACATGAAAGACATCATGCACTGCAGACAAGCCTTCTAGCAAACTGAGCTGATAGGCTACTTCTCCACGCCTTGCGAGAATCTGATACGGACCAATATAGCGGGGTGCTCGCTTGCCTTTGACTCCGAATCTTCTGACTCCTCTGATTGGTGACACTTTCAGATAGATGAAATCTCCAACTTCGAAACTCAGCTCTCTTCTTCTCGTGTCTGCATAGCTTCGCTGCCTTGATTGTGCTATCTTCAGGTTCTCCCGAACCATCTTGATGTTCTCTTCAGCTTCAAGCAAAACGTCTAGCCCAAACACTTGCTTTTCTCCAGGCTGATCCCATTGCAACGGAGTTCGACAACTCCTTCTATAAAGCGCTTAAAATGGTGACATCTTCAAGCTGGCCTAGTAACTGTTGTTATAGGAGAACTCTGCATAAGGCAACCTCTTGTCCCATCCGGACTGATCTTGCAACGCACAGGCTCTCAACATGTCTTCGAGGATTTGATTGGTTCTTTCGGTCTGACCATCTGTCTGCGGATGATAAGCTGAACTAAAATTCAGATGTGTACCCAAGGCTTCATGCAACTGCTGCCAGAAATGAAAGGTGAACTGCGTTCCTCTGTCTGACACTATCTTCTTTGGCACACCATAAAGACAAACGATCCGAGACATGTACAACTCTGCCAATACTGCACTGTTGTAGTTTGTCTTGATAGGTATGAAGTGGGCTGACTTGGTTAAGCGATCCACCACTACCCAAATGGAATCGTAGCCGGCTCGAGTGCGAGGCAATCCGACTATAAAATCCATACCGATTTCATCCCATTTCCACTGAGGAATTTGCAACGGCTGCAACAATCCAGCGGGTCTCTGGTGCTTTGCCTTGATCCATCGATAACTATCACACATCGCCACATGCTCTGTGATTTCCCTCTTCATTCTGTACCACCAGAATTTCTTCTTCAGATCTTGATACATCTTCTCACTTCCAGGGTGTATCGAGTAAGCTGTCTCATGAGCTTCCTTGAGGATCAATTCCCGAATAGACTGGACATTGGGAACACACAAGCGGTCCTTGAACCATATCACCCCTTCTGCATCTTTCTGAAAATCTTTGCCTCTACCGTCTAGAATCAGTCGCCGGATTTCACTGATCTTCTCATCATTCTTCTGTGCTTCTTTGATTTCTCGCTCCAAGGTGGGTTCCAGCTCAACTGTTACTCCTTGCGTATTATTCAGAAATCCGAGGCTCAACCTGTCAAACTCTTTGGCCAACTCATAAGGCATCGGATGAGCGACCATCAGATTGACCTGACTCTTCCTGCTCAAAGCGTCGGCCACTACGTTTGCTTTGCATGGATGGTAATGAATCTCTAGTTCATAGTCTTTGATCAACTCTAACCATCTTCGCTGCCTCATGTTCAACTCTGACTGAGTGAATATGTACTTCAGACTCTTGTGGTCTGTGTAAACATCACATTTTTGCCCATACAGATAGTGCCTCCATGTCTTCAGTGCGTGAACCACTGCTGCCATCTCTAGGTCATGGATTGGGTAATTTTGCTCATGAACCTTCAGCTGTCGGGACGAGTAAGCCACAACTCTTCCCTCTTGCATCAACACGCATCCCAAACCAGTGTAACAAGCATCGCAATACACTGAGAAAGGCTTGTGCACATCAGGCAAGACTAAAACAGGCGCTGTAGTCAACTTCTCTTTCAGCGCTTCGAAGGCATCTTGACATTTCTAGGTCCACTTGAACTCAACTTTGTTGCCTAGCAAAGCTGTCATTGGTTTCGCAATCTTCGAAAACCCTTCAATGAATCACCGATAATATCCGGCCATTCCAATGAAGCTCTTGATTCCTCGAGCATCTGTTGACGCTTTCCAGTTCAAAATATCTGCCACTTTCTTCGGATCCACAGCCAATCCTTCTTTGTTGATTATGTGACCCAAGAACAGGACTTCATCAATCCAGAACTCGCACTTGCTCAACTTTGCATACAACTGGTGCTCTCGCAATCTCTGCAATACCATCCTTAAATGATCTGCATGCTCTGCTTCGCTTTGAGAATATACCAGAATATCATCAATAAATACCACCACAAACTTGTCAAGATGATCCATGAATACACTGTTCATCAGATTCATGAAGAAGGCTGGTGCATTTGTTAGACCGAAAGACATCACAGTGAACTCATACAACCCATACTTGGTAATGAATGCTGTCTTCGGAATGTCTGAATGTCGGATCCTGAGATGATGATAACCTGACCTCAGATCTATCTTGGAGAACACGCTGGCTCCTCTCAACTGGTCGAACAGGTCTTCTATTCTGGGCAAAGGGTACTTGTTCTTGATTGTGACCTCATTCAGAGCTTGATAATCGATACACATCCTTCTGGTGCCATCTTTCTTCTCCACGAATAGGACAGGGGCGACCCAAGGCGAGGTGCTTGGCTGGATGTATCCTTTCCCTGATAGCTCATCAATCTGCTTCTTAAGCTCAACCAACTCTGGTCCAGATACTCTGTAAGCTCTCTTAAAGATGGGGGCGGTTCCAGGAAGAAGCTCTATGGCAAACTCAACTTTCCGCTCTGGTGGCATACCTGGTAGGTCCTTTGGAAACACATCTAGGAACTCGGACACAACCTTGATAATCTCAAGTGGGTCTGCTTCACTGCTATCAACAGCCATCTGATAACAACTTCCTTTCTTTGGCTCAGGCGGGACTAACTCGGTCACCACTTCCTATCCTAGTGGGGACATCAACTTGATTGTCCTCTTATCACAACTGATAACTACCTGATACTTATCTAGCCAATTCATCCCTATGATGACATCTATTCCCTGAGTACCCATTACTATGAGGTTAGCGAGAAACGCTATCCCCATTATTTCTACACTTACATTGAAGCAAATGCTATCCGCTTGAATTCTACCACCGGCTGAGTCAATTTGAATGGGGATTGACATGGTAGTTACTGGAAGATTATGTGCTTCTACCCATGATGCAGTTATAAAAGAATGTGTTGCTCCAGTATCAAATAACACTTCTGCAATATGGGAATCGACTGGAAACATACCTACTGTCATGCCAGGGGTCTCCTGAACTGCTTCAGCCTCCAAGTGGTTCAGTCTCCCATGATTATAGCGTGGCTGAGAGCGATTGCCTGCTCCAGGCTGAGACACATTTTGCTTTGCTGGGGCATTGGGGCCTGACAGTTGCTGGGCTGCCTTCTTCGGACATTGCATCACCCAATGGCCTTGCTCTCCATAGTGGAAACATGCCCTGCTTCCACCCTGAGCTGGTGCTGCTTGACTATTCTGCTGGGTCGCTGGGGCAGGAAGACGAGGTGCCTGCTGATTCTGCCTCTGGAACTGACCTCCTCCTGACTGATTGTTCTGACGATTCTGCTGCTGATGCTGAGGATACTGCCTCTGAAACTGCTGCTGCTAAGGTGGACGCTGGTTCTGCCTGAACTGCTGAGGTGGATTGCTTGAGAAACGAGAGCGATTGCTGCTTCCAGGCTGGGTCCACTGATCTTGCGCTTGCGATCCTCCATCTCTTTGCGCTTCCTCTCTATCATGATTACTCTGTCAATCAGGTGCTGGAATGTTAGGAAGGTATGATTCATTAGCTGATACTGAAGAGGGTCAACCAAGCCTCTCAGGAAACGATATTGCCTCTTGGAGTCGGTGTTGACATCTTCAGGAGCATAGCGAGACAGCTGCAGAAACCTGTCTCGATACTCACTGACAGTCAATGACCCTTGCTTGAGTGCCAGGAACTCCTCCTTTTTCACTGTCATCAGACCTGCAGGAACATGGTACCGACGAAAGCTACCTCTGAACTCTTCCTAGGTGATGGTGTCGGGGTTGGCATGGGTGGCGAGATAAGACTCCCACCAGGACTGAGCTGCTCCTCTCAATAGACAGGGACCATACAAAACTTTCTCCCTGTCATCACACTGAGTGGTATGCAACTCCTGCTCCACTGTGCGCAGCCAGTCTTCAGCATCCATGGGGTCAGAAGAATGAGCAAACGTCGGGGGATGACCTCTCATGAATTCAGCACGCTTGTCCCTGGGCATCTGAGGCATCTAGGGCCGAGGTGGTGGCTGCTGCTGCTGCTGAATGGCGACCAGAGTCTGACCATTGGCTTGAACTGCCTGAGTCTGCATCATGAACATCTGCTCGATGGACATCGGGGGCGGGGGTGGCAGCTGCTGTTGCTGGGGTGCCTCATCCTACTGAGCTGCCTGCTCCTACTGAGCACGCCTTCCTCCTCTACGCCTGTTTTCTGACATCTGTAGAATGCAACCACACATCAGAATTGATCTGGCAGATCTTGCAGCATAAGAAAAGGGTATAGAATTCTCCACAACACTGAACAAATGAACATCTTCACTGATCTCCAACACAGCTTCTCAGATAAAGAGGAAAGTAGAATAAAAGGCTTCCTAACTAGACAGCTAACTTTACTAACATATAACATATAAACTAAAATGCAGGGATACCCACACTCTGGTGACAGTCATTACAAAGATCCAAATCCAGCATAGTTCACCATGACAAACATAAATGCACAGGGTAAGCAAACTACCCTGTCTAACTAAGACTAACTAAAAGCAAGACTAACGCTAATACTCTAGCTTCTATGTATATATCTTCGTATTAATTACAAGATCCGACGCAGACGACCTATGGTTCTAAATTTATCCTGGTCTTGCAGTCGGGGTTGCCATAAGACTGGTGTCCACGCCGAGGTGAGTGGTATGGGTGCTGAGTCCCGACGGGAGCGGGGGAGCCATCATCCAGGTGACGATGCTCCGCGCGCTCAGCCCGCAGCTGGGCGATCTCAGCACGAGCCCTACTTAGCTCGTCTAATGCATGGTCCAGCTCCGTGTTTAGCACGGCGGCTATGTTGACTGTGCTGCTCAACCTAGGATTGTCCTCACCAACAGGTGAGACAATCACGCCTCTTGTGCTGCTAGATGGACGGCGGGGGTAATACTTTAGGTTGAGACCATCAGCTACCCCACCGAGCACTGAACAGTAGTGCGAAAGCGCACGCCGTGCGGCATCTTGCATGGCCGCCTCAGCTGAGTCCCGCTCAAAGATGGAATAATGCTCTGAGCAGACCTCCGCACCCCAGAGACTGTTCTCCAGACGGCGCACCAAGCAGGTCGCCTCCCAACGGTCCGGGTAGACCCCGCGACGGTGCTGGAAGACCACACAGCGATACTCGATAGACCAAGTACGTCGGTCTAGTGCCCGACGTAGCAGGGTGTCGAGCGCATCGTGGAAGTGACACCCACAAGCAGCGTCGCGAGTGATGGGTCAAGCAACCCATCCTTCCAACTCCTGGTCGGCGAAAAGGTCGATGTCGTGGCTCGAGCTGCTGTTGCCACCTCCGTCGTCTAGGTCTCCTCCAGCAGCTACTCCAGGGGTTGGGGCGCTCAGTGGTGGTGCAGGGGTGAAAGGGAAATAGGGTCAAACCTTTTCCAATAAGAATTTTGGTGGTTGAATTGCCCAACACAAATTATTGGACTAACTAGTTTACTCTAGAAAATATGTTCTACAGGTGCCAAAGGTTCATAATTAACCAATACAAGTCAAAAGAAAGGGTTCAAACAAAGGGAGCAAAGTTAAACCGAAGGCAGCCCTGGTCTGGCGCACCGGACTGTCCGGTGCACTAGGGAATCCAACTCCAAACTTGCCAGTCTCAGGAATTCTGGAGGCCGCTCCGCTATAATTCACCGGACTGTCCAGTGTGCCAGCAGAGCAACGGCTACTTCGCGCCAACGGTCGTCTGCAGAACGCATTCAACGCTCTACAGTGCGCGCCAGTGTCAGAGCAGCGCCAGAAGGCGCACCAGACAGTGTACAGTGACTGTCCGGTGCAACACCGAACTGTCCGGTGATCCAGAAGACAGAAGCTCCAACGGTCGAACCCTAACGGTCGGGTGACGTGTCTGGCGCACCGGACAGTGTTCGGTGGCGCACGGACTGTCTGGTGCGCCATGCGACAGCCTCCCAACAGCCACTTTTGGTGGTTGGGGCTATAAATACCCCAACCACCCCACCATTCATTGCATCCAAGTTTGCTGACTTCCTACACCTTACAAGAGCTATAGCATTCAATACAAGACACACCAAAGAGATCAAATCCTCTCCCAAGCCCAAAGATCACTCCCAATCAAATAGTGGCTAGTGAGAGAGTGACTTGTGTTCATTTGAGCTCTTGCGCTTGGATTGCTTCTTTTCTTTCTCATTCTTTATTGTGATCAACTCAATTATAACCAAGGCAAGAGACACCAATTGTGTGGTGGTCCTTGCGGGGACTTAGTGTCCCATTTGATTGAGAAGAGAAGCTCACTCGGTCTAAGTGACCGTTTGAGAGAGGGAAAGGGTTGAAAGAGACCCGATCTTTGTGACCACCTCAACGGGGAGTAGGTTTGCAAGAACCGAACCTCGGTAAAACAAATCATCGTGTCACACTCTTTATTTGCTTGTGATTTGTTTTCACCCTCTCTCTCGGACTCGATTTTAATTCTAACGCTAACCCCGGCTTGTAGTTGCTTAAACTTTGAAAATTTCAGATTCGCCCTATTCACCCCCCCTCTAGGCGACTTTCAATTGGTATCAGAGCCCGGTGCTTCATTAGAGCCTAACCGCTCAAAGTGATGTCGGGAGATTACGCCAAGAAGGAGATGGTGACCGGCGACAAGCCCGTTACAAGCCACAGGAAGGCTCCATCGGGAGAGTCCCGCAACAAGGGGAAGGAGAAGGAATCCCCTTCACACAAGTCGCATCGGAGTGGCGAAAAGAAAAAGAAGATGAGGAAGGTGGTCTACTACGAGACCGATTCTTCATCGCCATCCACCTCCGGCTCTGACGCGCCGTCCATAACTTCTAAGCGCCATGAGCGCAAGAAGTTTGGTAAGATCCCCCTACACTACCCTCGTATTTCCAAACATACTCCATTGCTTTCTGTTCCATTAGGCAAACCACCGATGTTTAACGGTGAAGATTATTCTAGGTGGAGCAATTTGATGAGATTTCACCTAACCTCTCTCCACAAAAGTATATGGGAAATTGTTGAATTTGGAGTACAGGCACCTTCCATAGGGGATGAAGATTATGATGCGGATGAAGTCGTCCAAATCCAACACATTAATTCTCAGGCAACTACTATACTCCTCGCCTCTCTAAGCCCGGAGGAGTATAATAAGGTGCAAGGGTTAAAAAGTGAAAAGAGATTTGGGACGTTCTAAAGACCGCACACGAAGGAGACGAGGTGACCAAGATACCAAAATGGAGACGATCGAGGGGGAGCTCGGTCGATTCATGCTTCACCAAGGGAGGAGCCACAATCGATGTACAACCGGCTCAAGACCTTGGTGAACCAAGTGCGCAACCTCGGGAGCACCAAATGGGATGACCATGAGATGGTCAAGGTTATTCTAAGATCACTAGTTTTTCTTAATCCTACTCAAGTACAATTAATTCATGGTGATCCTAGATACAAACTAATGTCTCCCGAGGAAGTGATAGGTAAATTTGTGAGCTTTGAACTAATGATCAAAGGCTCCAAAAAGACCATCGAGCAAGGCGCATCCTCCTCCGTACCCGAAGCACAACCCGTTGCATTCAAAGCAACGGAGGAAAAGAAAGAAGATTCTACTCCAAGTAGAATCCCCATCGACGCCTCCAAGCTCGACAATGAGGAGATGGCGCTCATCATCAAGAGCTTCCGTCAAATCCTCAAACAAAGGAAGGGGAAAGACTACAAGCCCTGTTCCAAGAAGGTGTGCTACAAGTGTGGTAAGCCCGGTCATTTCATTACTAAATGCCCATTATCTAGTGATAGTGACAGGGGCGACGACAAGAAGGGAAAGAGGAGAGAAAAGAAGAGGTACTACAAGAAGAAGGGCGGCGATGCTCATGTTTGCCGGGGGTGAGACTCCGACGAGAGCTCCACCGACTCCTCCTCCGACGAGGACGCCGCCAACATCGCCGTCAACAAAGGGCTCCTCTTCCCCAACGTCGGCCACAAATGCCTCATGGCAAAGTATAGCAAAAAGAAGAAGGTGAAATCCAAATCCTCCACTAAATATGCAACATCTAGTGATGAGGCTAATTCTAGTGATGATGAGGATGATTTATTTACTCTCTTTGCCAACTTGAACATGCAACAAAAGGAAAAATTAAATGAATTGATTAGCACTATTCATGATAAGGATGAACTCTTGGATAGCCAAGAGGATTTCCTAATTAAAGAAAACAAGAAGCATGTTAAAGTTAAAAATGCTTATGCTCAAGAAATAGAGAAAAATGAAAAATTAACTAGTGAGCTAAGCACTTGCCATGAGATTGTTGCCAACCTTAGAAATGAGAATGCTAGATTAATTGCTAAGGTTGATGCTAATGTTTTTGATGATTCAATTTCCAATCTTAGAAATGATAATGCTAGTTTACTTGCTAAGATTGAAAAATTGAATACCTCTCTTTCTAGCCTTAGGATTGAAAATGAAAAATTGATTGCTAAGGCTAAAGACTTAGATGTTTGCAATGCTTCCATTTCCGATCTTAGAAGTGAAAATGACATTTTACATGCTAAGATTGTTGAACTAAAAACTTGCAAACCCTCTACATCTACCGTTGAGCATGTTTCTATTTGCACTAGATGTAGAGATGTTAACATTGATGCTATTCATGATCACATGGCTTTAATTAAACAACAAAATGATCATATAGCAAAATTAGATGCTAAAATTGCCGAGCATGAGCTAGATAATGAAAAATTTAAATTTGCTAGAAGCATGCTCTATAGTGGGAGACGCCCTGGCATTAAGGATGGCATTGGCTTCCAACAGGGAGACAATGTCAAGCTTAATGCCCCACCTAAAAGATTGTCCAACTTTGTTAAGGGCAAGGCTCCCATGGTTCAGGATAACGAGGGTTACATTTTATACCCTGCTAGTTATCTCGAACACAAAATTAGGAGAATTCACTCTAGGAAGTCTCACTCTGGTCCTAATCATGCTTTTATGTATAAGAGTGAGGCATCTAGTTCTAGGCAATCATCCCATGCTAAATTGCCTAAGAAGAAAACTCCAAAAGTATCAAATGATCATAATGTTTCATTTAGAACTTTTGATGCTTCTGATGTGCTAACCAACAAATCAGGTAAGGTAGTTGCCAAGTATGTTGGGGGCAAACACAAGGGATCAAAAACTTGTGTTTGGGTACCCAAAGTTCTTGTATCTAATGTCAAAGAACCCAAAACCGTTTGGGTACCTAAAATCAAGAACTAAACTTGTTTTGTTGGTTTATGCATTCGGGGGCTCAAGTTGGATCATTGACAGCGGGTGCACAAACCATATGACTGGGGAAAAAAGATGTTCTCCTCCTCGAGAAAAACCAAGATCTCCAACGAGCTATCACATTCGGGGATGGAAACCCAGGTTTGGTCAAAGGATTGGGTAAAATTGCTATATCACCTGACCATCCCATTTCCAATGTTTTTCATGTAGACTCTTTAGATTACAATTTGCTTTCCGTATCTCAATTATGTAAAATGGGCTACAACTGTCTTTTTACGGAAATAGGTGTCACTGTCTTTAGAAGAAGTGATGATTCAGTAGCTTTTAAGGGAGTATTGGAGGGTCAGCTATACTTAGTTGATTTCAATAGAGCTGAACTCGATACTTGCTTAATCGCTAAGACTAACATGGGTTGGCTCTGGCATCGCCGACTAGCCCATGTTGGGATGAAGAATCTTCACAAGCTTCTAAAGGGAGAGCACATTTTGGGACTAACAAATGTGCATTTTGAGAAAGACAGGATTTGTAGCGCATGCCAAGCAGGGAAGCAAGTTGGTGTTCATCATCCACATAAGAACATCTAGACGACTGACAGGCCACTGGAACTCCTCCACATGGACCTATTCGGCCCGATAGCTTACATAAGCATCGGCGGGAGTAAGTACTGTCTAGTTATTGTGGATAATTATTCTCGCTTCACTTGGGTATTCTTTTTACAAGAAAAATCTCAAACCTAAGAGACCTTAAAGGGATTCTTGAGACGGGCTCAAAATGAGTTCGGCTTGAGGATCAAGAAAATTAGAAGCGATAATGGGACGGAGTTCAAGAATTCACAAATTGAAGGCTTCCTTGAGGAGGAGGGCATCAAGCATGAGTTCTCTTCTCCCTACACGCCACAACAAAATGGTGTAGTGGAGAGGAAGAATAGAACTCTTTTGGACATGGCAAGGACCATGCTTGATGAGTACAAGACTTCAGATCGGTTTTGGGCTGAGGCGGTCAACACCGCATGCTACGCCATCAACCGGTTGTATCTACACCGAATCCTCAAGAAGACATCATACGAACTCCTTACTGGTAAAAAGCCCAATGTTTCATATTTTAGAGTCTTTGGTAGCAAATGTTTTATTCTTGTTAAAAGAGGTAGAAAATCAAATTTTGCTCCTAAGGCTATAGAAGGCTTTTTACTAGGATATGATTCAAACACAAGGGCATATAGAGTCTTTAACAAGTCCACTGGACTAGTTGAAGTTTCTTGTGACATTGTGTTTGATGAGACTAACGGCTCTCAAGTAGAGCAAGTTGATCTTGATGAATTAGATGATGAAGAGGCTCCGTGTGTCGCGCTGAGGAACATGTCCATTAAGGATGTGTGTCCTAAGGAATCCGAAGAGCCCATTCAAGCACAAGATCAACCATCCTCCTCCATGCAAGCATCTCCACCAACTCAGGATGAGGATGAGGCTCAAGATGATGAAGAAGAAGATCAAGAAGATGAGCCACCTCAAGAAGATGGCAATGATCAAGGGGGAGATGCAAGTAATCAAGACAAGGAGGATGAGCTAGTTTCAAGGCCGCCACACCCAAGAGTCCACCAAGCAATCCAACGAGATCACCCCGTGAACACCATCCTAGGAGACATTAATAAGGGGGTAACTACTCGATCTTGGGTTCCTCATTTTTGTGAACATTACTCGTTTGTTTCCTCTATTGAGCCATACAGGGTAGAGGAAGCACTTCAAGATTCGGATTGGGTGCTGGCGATGAAAGAGGAGCTCAACAATTTCAAAAGGAATGAGGTATGACATTTAGTTCCATGTCCTAACCAAAATGTTGTAGGAACCAAGTGGGTCTTCAGCAACAAACAAGATGAGCATGGTGTGGTGACAAGGAACAAGGCACGACTTGTGGCCAAAGGGTATTCACAAGTCGAAGGTTTGGATTTCGGCGAAACCTATGCACCCGTAGCTAGGCTTGAGTCAATTCGAATATTACTTGCCTATGCTACTCACCATGACTTTAAGCTTTACCAAATGGACGTGAAGAGTGCCTTCCTCAACGGACCTATCAAAGAAGAGGTCTATGTTGAGCAACCTCCCGGCTTTGAAGATAGTGAGTATCCTAACCATGTTTACAAACTCTCTAAGGCGCTTTATGGGCTCAAGCAAGCCCCAAGAGCATGGTATGAATGCCTGAGAGATTTTCTTATCACTAATGGCTTCAAAGTTGGAAAGGCCGATCCTACTTTATTCACTAAAACCATTGAGAATGATTTGTTTGTATGCCAAATTTATGTTGATGATATCATATTTGGGTCTACTAACAAATCCATTTGTGAAGAATTTAGTAGGATCATGATTCAAAAATTCGAGATGTCTATGATGGGGGAGTTGAAGTATTTTCTAGGATTTCAAGTGAAGCAACTCCAAGAGGGCACCTTCATTAGCCAAACGAAGTATATTCAAGATATTCTCACTAAGTTTGGAATGAAGGATGCCAAGCCCATCAAGACACCCATGGGAACCAATGGGCATCTCGACCTCGACACAGGAGGTAAATCCGTAGATCAAAAGGTATACCGGTCGATGATAGGTTCTTTACTCTATTTATGTGCATCTCGACCGGATATTATGCTTTCCGTATGCATGTGTGCAAGGTTCCAAGCTGACCCTAAGGAAGTTCACCTTAGGGCCGTGAAGCGAATCTTGAGATATTTAGTTCAAACACCTAAGTTTGGTCTTTGGTACCCCAAGGGATCCTCATTTGATTTATTAGGATATTCCGATGCTGATTGGGCAGGGTGTAAGATTAATAGGAAGAGCACATCAGGGACTTGTCAGTTTCTGGGAAGATCCCTGGTGTCTTGGGCTTCAAAGAAACAAAACTCAATAGCTCTTTCTACCGTCGAAGCCGAGTACATTGCCGCAGGCCATTGTTGCACGCAATTGCTTTGGATGAGGCAAACCCTTAGGGACTATGGCTACAAGTTTAGCAAAGTCCCTCTCCTATGTGACAATGAGAGTGCAATCCGCATGGCGGATAATCCCGTTGAACACAGCCGCACTAAGCACATAGCCATTCGGTATCAGTTTCTGAGAGATCACCAACAAAAGGGGGATATCGAGATAGCCTATATTAACACCAAAGATCAATTGGCCGATATCTTTACCAAGCCTTTAGATGAGCAATCTTTTACCAAACTTAGGAATGAGCTAAATATTCTTGATTCTAGGAATTTTGATTGATTCCTTGCACACATAGCTCATTTTTATACCTTTGATCATATCTCTTTTATGTCTATGACTAATGTGTTTTCAAGTGTCACCTTATGCTTAGTCATAGATAGTGAAAGGGAAATGAAGTAGTCGGCAAAGAAGGCGCTTTCACTCAACTCCAATTGTGTTTGCCGGTACTCCGCTTCGTTCTCCACTTTGGTATAATCTTCACTTATATTTTTATGTTTGCCAAAGAGGGAGAACGTTTGGAAAAGGGCTTATATTTCACTCACAAGTATCCGTTTTTGGCGATTAATGCCAAAGGGGGAGAAAGTATGAGCCCAAAGCAAAAGGACCGCACCACCACCAAATGAAGTTTTCAATTTGATATCTTATTGTGTTCAAAAAGGGGAGAAAGTAGTATCTTCAAAACTTGCAAAACCCTCTTGAACACTAAGAGGAGAATTTTATTTAGGGGGAGTTTTGTTTTAGTCAAAGGAAAAGCATTTGAGACAGGGGGAGAAAATTTCAAATCTTGAAAATGCTTTCTTCAATCTTATTCATATACATTTGACTATTTGCAAAATGATTTTGAAAAGAATTTTACAAAGGATTTGCAAAAACAAAACTCGTGGTGCAAATGTGGTCCAAAATTTTAATTAAAAAGAAAACCATCCAAGCACATTTATTTGAGATAAGTATATTGGTTTCAATTCCAAGTAACCTTTGCACTTACATTATGCAAACTAGTTCAATTCTGCACTTTTATATTTGCTTTGGTTTGTGTTGGCATCAATCGGGAGATTGAAAGGGAAATAGAGTCAAACCTTTTCCAATAAGAATTTTGGTGGTTGAATTGCCCAACACAAATTATTGGACTAACTAGTTTGCTCTAGAAAATATGTTCTACAGGTGCCAAAGGTTCACAACAAACCAATACAAGTCAAAAGAAAGGGTTCAAACAAAGGGAGCAAAGTTAAACCGAAGGCAGCCCTAGTCTGGCGCACCGGACTGTCCGGTGTGCCACCGGAGAGTGTCCGGTGCACCATCGGACAGTGTCCGGTGCACCAGGGAATCCAACTCCAAACTTGCCAGTCTCGGGAATTCTGGAGGCCGCTCCACTATAATTCACCGGACTGTCCGGTGTACCACCGGACTGTCCGGTGTGCCAGCGGAGCAACGGCTACTTCGCGCCAACGGTCGTCTGCAGAACGCATTCAATGCGCTACAGTGCGCGCCAGTGTCAGAGCAGCGCCAGAAGGCGCACTGGACAGTGTACAGTGATTGTCCGGTGCAACACCGGACTATCCGGTGACCCAGAAGACAGAAGCTCCAACGGTCGAACCCTAACGGTCGGGTGATGTGGCTGGCGCACCGGACAGTGTCCGGTGGTGCATCGGACTGTCCGGTGCGCCATGCGACAGACAGCCTCCCAACGGCCACTTTTGGTGGTTGGGGCTATAAATACCCCAACCACCCCACAATTCATTGCATCCAAGTTTGCTGACTTCCTACACCTTACAAGAGCTATAGCATTCAATACAAGACACACCAAAGAGATCAAATCCTCTCCCAAGCCCAAAGATCACTCCTAATCAAATAGTGGCTAGTGAGAGAGTGACTTGTGTTCATTTGAGCTCTTGCACTTGGATTGCTTCTTTTCTTTCTCATTCTTTCTTGTGATCAACTCAATTGTAACCAAGGCAAGAGACACCAATTGTGTGGTGGTCCTTGCGGGGACTTAGTGTCCCGTTTGATTGAGAAGAGAAGCTCACTCGGTCTAAGTGACCGTTTGAGAGAGGGAAAGGGTTGAAAGAGACCCGGTCTTTGTGACCACCTCAACGGGGAGTAGGTTTGCAAGAACCGAACCTCGATAAAACAAATCACCGTGTCACACTCTTTATTTGCTTGTGATTTGTTTTCACCCTCTCTCTCGGACTCGATTTTAATTCTAACGCTAACCCCGGCTTGTAGTTGTGCTTAAACTTTGAAAATTTTAGATTCGCCCTATTCACCCCCCTCTAGGCGACTTTCAAGGGGGCGCCTCCAGCGGAAGCACGAGGGACCAGCTCCTCACAGACTCTATCTCCTGCTGGACCGAGAAAGAAGAGCCCTATTGCTCCTGCTCCTGTCGATGATGCTCCTGCTCCTCATGCAGGCGGTGGTGCAGCCTCTCCAAATGGCTGGACTGACCGATCACTGGATGGCGAAGCGGACGCTCAGCGAGACGAGAGGGTAAGAAGGGGATGACGGACTTCCGTGCAGTGTGTCTAAGACGAGCCGTCTACAAAAGACACCGTAAGCATAAGAGTGAGAACAGAACTAATATGACCAGCAAGTAAACCATGAATAAATGAGGAATTAGAATAAACAAAAAGATTTTTAGCAAGGTATAATATATAGTAGAACATAGGTTTGGTCGATATGACCAACTTTTGAAGGGATACCAAAGTCAAGGCAAGAATAGGGGTCTATAATCCTTAAAACGACCATTCTACTCTAGGTTAGCGGTCCTACAGTCAGCACGACTTTGATATCACCTATGTCACACCTGGTTTTAGAAGGCAAACCGAATGCGAACCATATACGTGCCAGGATCAGCAATTCACGTACACAACAGTTACATAACTGGACATCATCACACAATGCTCAACTCATAATATAAAAGGGAATAATATTCGATTACATCATATGTCTGAGACATCCAGATAGTCTTTACAATAATCAAAGTGCGGAAAAGAAACGTAGATACACGTGGCCTTCACAGGCAGCCGACTGGGGGTTGCCGCTAACCCACGCCTAGAACCCATCGTAATCTTGGAATTCCTGGAAGTCTCCTTCCACAGCTTTATCCTCTCCTGAGCAGTGGTTGCAACGCGGACAACCTGGGGGGGTTTGGTGTGTAGAGCAAGGGTGAGTACACATCAACATACTCATTAAGTGTCTTGTTTGGCTGTAGTGGACTAGCTTTATATGGGGTAAGTCAAGCGGTTGCTTTTAGTTGGTCAGGTTATTATTACTAGTAGAGAAAGCCAAGTTTTAGAATTAACCCACGTTATTAACCCAAACGTACCCTTTCCAAATGGAAAGAATACCACTTACTGTTACCATAATCAATACCAAAACCATCATTCTCATTGCCACCTGTAATCCGAACAATCTCTGATCAAGTACCACTAATCACTAGAGCTCCCTTGGCCTCTAATAACCGTGAGCACGATTGATATATCAGTTTTCATACACTCTGCAGAGGTTGCACACTTTACCCACAAGCCATGATTTCCCTTTCTGCCCGGAGATCATGACTCTCCATTGATCACTACCAAGGTGACCCAGCAGGGTATCACTACGTAGCCTTTACAAAGATTCCCCGGAGCTGTAGCCGCCCGTTAGGTTTCCTAAATGTACCGCACTCCTCCCCAAGGGACAAATCAACCTTGGCAGAGCGAGCCGCATACACCGAGCCCCATTGACGGCATGACAGCTAAGCAAACTACACCCCGGTTCCTCTAATTATTCAGCTAAGGGCGTCCCACTCCACCCTCATGGTTGCACTGTTTTTCCGGGCGGTCATCCAATGAACAAGTCCTTACGGAGAGGCACTCGAGCCCCCTTAAATGCCACAAGTATATCATCATAAATAAGAGGGAAAACAACATATCATAGATAAATCTCATCATGTTCATTGATTAGTGTTGAGCAATAGCAATAAGCTAAACAATAATAATCCGACCCAAATAGGCAAACAAGGACATAGATAACAAAAGCTAGTCAATCCTTAGGTATAACTGTGTAAATGCGGGAAGTGAATTATAGAATGGATAGGACAAAGATAGGTCAAGGGACACTTGCCTCCAACAACCAGCTGCTGCTCATGGGCTTCTCCTATGAGTTCCTCGGGCTCTTCAACCAGATCGTTCTCTATGCGAGCGCAAACATACATACATCCACACATTTAATACAAAGGAACAGTACACCATATAATAGATTGCAATAAATAACAGACGTTCCACGCGGGGCTCGCAATTACGGTTAAGAGAGAAAGAGGAAATGACAGTCGGGTCTACGGTCGAGAAGCGATCACGTTACACAATTATAAATTAAACTACTCGCTTAACAGAAGGGCATTAATTTGGACACTGCGTTTAGCATAAAGTAAGGTCATGTTCCACATTTAATCATTATAAATAAATAAAGATGAATGAAAGGGAGTGGTCGCACGGCGAGACGCGCGACACAACATTTAAATTGAATTAAGAAATAAATGACTCGCTGCGCGACAGAGCGCGCAACGGGATTCTTGCATTAATTAAAGACAAACGTTAAGCGCCGCGCGACGAAACGCACGACAGCTTACACCAACAGAACTGCATTTAAAATGAATCATCGCGCGACGAAGCGCGCGATGCAGCACTGTAATGAATATAGATTAAAAGAATCGTCGCGCGATGGTGCGCGCGACGCAACACACGCGCGACGAAGCACGCGACACAACACATTAATACATGAAATTAGAATGAACCGTCGCGTGGCGAAGCGCGCGACGCAGCACATCGACTAAACTAAAATTAAAATGGATTAAAACAAGGGTTAAACACAGCGCGACTACGGTCGCACGTGCGAGAGCACGCTGCGCGTGCCGAGGGTACGCGAGCCATGCAGGCACGCAGGACGCGAGTTGCTGGGGCACGAGCGCGGGCAGGGGCGCGGCCGAGGGCGCGCGGCCAGGGCGCGATGCGGGGCGCGGGGCCAGGGAGGGGACACAGCCGGGGAGGGGCTCGTCTGGGGCAGGCGCGGCCGGGAAGGGGTGCCGCCGAGT
This sequence comes from Zea luxurians, assembly GCA_029449295.1. Classification (NCBI taxonomy): domain Eukaryota; kingdom Viridiplantae; phylum Streptophyta; class Magnoliopsida; order Poales; family Poaceae; genus Zea; species Zea luxurians. Next base: position 35,339,374 of record JAOPSE010000002.1, on the reverse strand, counting down.
AGGGGAGCCGCCGGGGGAGGGGCTCGCCGGGGGCCGGCGCGCGGCTGGGGAGGGGCTCGCCGAGGGCGGGCGCGACCGGGCACGGGGCTGCCGGGGGCGTGGGGCCGAGGGCGGCGCGCGGGCACGCGGGGGCCGAGGCGGCGCGCTGGGCGTGTGGGCAGGGAGGCCGCGTGGGGGAGAATAAGGGGAGGGAGAGGAGAGAGAGGGAGAGGGAAGGGGAGGGGGAAAACTCACCTACGGGGATCCAAATTCCGGCGATCTCGACTCCAAACCCTAGGGCACCACTGGGAGAGAGAGAGAGAGGTGGAAGAGGGAGAGGGAGGTTACTGCGTGGGAGAAATCAAATGAGACAAATGGATCAGGGGGAGGGAGGGGGCGCGCGCATAGGGAGGACAGGGGGCGCCGGGGGCGTGCGGGCCGGACCAGGCCAGGCTGGGACACATCGTGGACCGAAACCCACGACACGCACGACCACTAAACGGAATCCGATCGCGAACCAAGAATTCGAAACGTGGCGAGACGAACACGCGACATCAGACAAATAAATGTGCTTCGGCATGATGCAACACCCATGACACTTAGGTTTTGTTTATACATGACACGAACACCTGTCGCTATACTGGTTTGAAATTAGGGACGAAGGAGCAAAACAGGAAGAGAAAGAGAGTAACGCCTGAATTTGGTGGGTAAAAAGAAGAAAAAATTCTACCCCCAAATTCAGGGCGTTACAGCGGCCGACCGTTGGCGCAGTCGACCGTTGGCTCACCGGTGCGCCACCGGACAGTCCGGTGAATTTTATCCGTACGCGTTGAACTTTTCCCGAGAGCGACGACTTCGCCGTGGACGACTCACCGGACAGTCCGGTGCACCACCGGACAGTCCGGTGATTTATAGCCGTACGCCACCATCGAGTCCCGAGAAAGGCCTGTTCGCCGAGACTGGCCTGGCGCACCGGACATTGTTCGGTGCACCACCGGACAGTCTGGTGCACCTAGACCGAGCAGGAGCCGACTCATTTTCAATTTGTTTTCTCCTGTTTCTAGCACTTAGACACAATACATTAGTACCCAAATCAATGTACTAAGACTAGAAACGTACCTTGTTACATGATTTGCACTTCTTCAATCTTTGGCACACATTAACACTTAGAGAATATGTGTTGGGCACTTAATCACCAAAACACTTTAGAAATGGCCCAAGGGCACATTTCCCTTTCAATCTCCCCCTTTTTGGTGATTTATGCCAACACATCCAAAAGCAACCAAAGGAAGTGCAATATCAATGCAAAAGAGAACCAAATTGTTTTTTAATCTAATTTGGCATATTTGGATCATACTTTGCCACCACTTGGTTTGTTTTTGCAAATCAAATTCAATTTCCTATCTCTAAGTCAAACACACTTGTTTAGGCATAAAGAGAGATATTCCAAGAGCGAAATTGATCAAAGATCCAAAAACTCCCCCTTTTCCCATAATCATACATTCTCCCCACAAGAGACCAAATTTTGACAGTAAGAGTATTTTGACAAATCAAAAATTCTAACTCTACTCTTTTTGAAATTTCACAAGTGGTAGCTGATCCATTTGCTTTGGCCTTAATTTCTCCCCCTTTGGCATTAAGCACCAAAACGGGATCATTCTTGGTCCTTTAACCCCATTGCCTCACCAAAATTGTGAATTAAGAGTAAAAAGGCAATAAGAGCATAGATATGAACTTGGAGTTATTACTGGAGTGCAGTGGAAGTCTTTGCATGGTCAAAGTTCACCTTTCCCTTTCAATTCACTTTTGAGACTAAATCAAGGAAACTCAAACACAAAGGTTAGTCTCAAAAGGGTCAAGTTGTAGCATGCCTCCCCCTAAATAAGTGCATCACTTGCAAATGGACTTGTGAGGTCCAGGGATCATGTGTACAACTTGAGCACCACAAATGAACACAAATAGATTGAAATGCATAAATTACATGGTCAAAGGAATAAAACACATGTATGCTATAGATCAATCCAAGTTACGCGAATCTAAGACATTTAGCTCACTACGCAACCTGCAAAACCTTTTCTCATCTAAAGGCTTGGTGAAGATATCTGCTAGCTGGTTCTCAGTGTTAATATGGTACACCTCGATATCCCCCTTTTGCTGGTGGTCTCTCAGGAAGGGATGCCGGATGTCTATGTGCTTAGTGCGGCTGTGTTCAACCGGATTATCCGCCATGCGGATTGCACTCTCATTGTCACATAGGAGTGGGACTTTGCTAAGATTGTAGCCAAAGTCCCGGAGGGTTTGCCTCATCCAAAGTAGTTGCACGAACACTGTCCTGCGGCAACATACTTGGCCTCAGCGGTGGATAGGGCAATGGAAGTTTGTTTCTTTGAACTCCAAGACACCAGGGACCTTCCTAGGAATTGGCACGTCCCTGATGTACTCTTCCTATCAACCTTGCACCCGACATAATCGGTGTCTGAATATCCAATCAAGTCAAAGGTAGACCCCTTTGGATACCAGATCCTGAAGCAAGGCGTAGCAACTAAATATCTAAGAATCCGCTTAACGGCCACAAGGTGACATTCCCTTGGGTCAGATTGATATCTAGCACACATGCATACGCTAAGCATAATATCCGGTCTACTAGCACATAAATAAAGCAAGGACCCTATCATAGACCGGTATGCCTTTTGATCAACAGACTTACCTCCTTTGTTGAGGTCGACATGTCCGTCGGTTCCCATTGGTGTCTTCACGGGCTTAGCGTCCTTCATCCAGAACCGCTTGAGCAGGTCTTGCGTGTACTCCGTTTGGGAGATGAAGGTGCCGTCCTTGAGTTGCTTCACTTGGAACCCAAGGAAGTAGTTCAACTCGCCCATCATCGACATCTCAAATTTCTATGTCATCACCCTGCTAAACTCCTCACAAGACTTTTGGTTAGTAGAACCAAATATTATGTCATCGACATAAATTTGGCACACAAATAGGTCACCATCACAAGTCTAAGTGAAAAGAGTTGGATCGGCTTTTCCAACCTTGAAAGCATTAGCAATTAGGAAATCTCTAAGGCATTCATACCATGCTCTTGGGGCTTGCTTAAGTCCATAGAGCGCCTTAGAGAGCTTACACACATGGTCGGGGTACCGTTCATCCTCAAAGCCAGGGGGTTGCTCCATGTACACCTCCTCCTTGATTGGACCATTGAGGAAAGCGCTCTTCACATCCATTTGGAACAACCTAAAAGAGTGGTGAGCGGCATAGGCTAATAGAATGCGAATAGACTCTAGCCTAGCCACAGGAGCGAAAGTCTCCTCGAAATCCAAACCTGCGACTTGGGCATAACCTTTTGCCATAAGTCGAGCCTTGTTTCGTGTCACCACCCCATGCTCGTCTTGCTTGTTGCGGAACACCCACTTGGTTCCCACAACGTTTTGCTTGGGACGTGGCACCAGGGTCCAAACTTCATTTCGTTTGAAGTTGTTGAGCTCTTCCTGCATGGCCAACACCCAGTCCGGATCTAGCAAGGCCTCTTCCACCTTGAAAGGCTCAATAGAAGAGACAAACGAGTAATGCTCACAAAAGTTAGCTAATCTTGAGCGAGTGGTTACTCCCTTGCTTATATCACCCAGAATCTGGTCGACGGGATGATTCCTTTGAATCGTTGCTCGGACTTGAGTTGGAGGGGCCCGTGGGGCTTCTTCCTCCATAGCTGGGTCTTCTTGTGCTCCCCCTTGATCACACGCCTCCTCTTGAGGAACCTGTTCATCATCTTGAGTTGGGGGCTGCACCATCATTGAGGAAGAAGGTTGATCTTGCTCTTGGTGTTCCTGTGGTCGCACATCTCCAATTGCCATGGTGCGAATTGCGTCCGTTGGAACATCATCTTCATCTACATCATCAAGATCAACTTGCTCTCTTGGAGAGCCATTAGTCTCATGTTGGGGGCCTTTGGCTTCCAAAGGTCCTCAAAAACATGATTTAACAATGTTTCTGGAAGTATAATGCATGAACAGGTACCTTCGGACTTAAGTTGAAACCATAGTGTGAAGAAGCACGAGAAGGAGTACGAAGGATAGCGCGAAGCCGAAGCTGTGCGCAGGAGAGCTTCGGCATGGTAGCAGAAAAGGGAAACCGACTTAAAGATGAAAAGGCTATTTAGACCTCGATGGACTACTATAGAGTTATTAGCAAATGTAAAGGGCATGAGTGTAATTTTACATGGGCTGCGTCTCGTGCCTATAAATAGATGAACAGTAACTCCGTACTGTTCACGTTGACTTGGCATTGATCCTTGCGTCACGCTGGTACTTTTAACTTCTTTCAAGTCGAAGGTACACTTGTAATTTGATATTGTTTCTATTTTTCCATAGTAATAAAATAAAAATGAGATAATGATGATATATGACTGCTTATATTATTTTTATGCTTTATATGATTCTTTCTTCATCCTTATATGTTATGTTAACGAAGGTATGTCCTTCATTACCTTCGTTCGAAAATCATTATATCCTAAGGGAAATAATGCTTCGAAGGACAAAGGGCTTTAACGTTTAACGTTTTCTGTGTTGCCTTGTTCTTAACTCATAGCACTTGAGAACAAGTCCCCAACATTGGCGCCCACCTCTGGTGAACCCTTTTTCGACCACCTTCAGCAAGCATCGACCTTCGTCATGCCACCAAAGAAAGCTTCGGCAACAGGGGCTGCCGTTCTACAGCCGCTGGACCGAACCAGGAGACCCTTTCTCTTCGGGAAGCCCAAAGCCAGAAGAGGAAGGCCACTAATCCAACACCACAAGAGGATGAGTTGGACCAGGAAATCAGGAATATGGAGATGCTTCATCAGCAGGTACAGAAGAAGAAGGGGGAGATGGCTCGGTTAGCTGACCTGCAAAGACAGATTGACGAAGCTACCGAAGAAGTGCATCATCTTGCTCAAGAAGAGCAGAATCGAAGGCCATACCACAGAGAATTGCACCAAGAGGGCTTCTTCAACGAGGATGACTGGTATGAGGATTTCCATCATGGAAATTTTGCTTTTGATGATGCTTCTCCTCTGTCAGCAGAACTGCAGGCTACGCCCTGGCCCCCGTCTTACAAGCCACCCCAGCTCCCCATGTATGACGGACACTCAGATCCGAAACAGTTTCTGATGAGCTACGAAGCAACTATATCTTCGTATGGTGGCAACACTGCTGTCATGGCAAAATCCTTCGTCATGGCAGTCAAAAATGTTGCACAAACTTGGTACTCCTCTCTTTGGCCAGGAACAATCACATCATGGCAGAAGCTGAAGGACATGCTGATCACCAGTTTTCAAGGGTTTCAGACGAGGCCAGATACCGCTCAAGCCTTGTTCCAGTGCACGCAAGACCAAGAGGAATACCTCCAGGCGTATGTCCGAAGGTTCTTGCGTCTGAGGGCATAAGCGCCAATAGTGCCCAATGAAATTGTCATTGAGGCCATGATTAAGGGGCTTCGGCCAGTACTTCGCCAGGAAACCCCCTCAAACCCTGGAGAAACTGCTTCAGAAAATGGATGAATACATCCGTGCTGACAATGATTTTCGACAGAGAAGGGAGGAAGCTTACAAGTTCTCCGGAATGGCCAGGGGCTTCGGAGGGAGGATCCACCCTAGGCACGTCATATCAATTCATTCCACTCAGACTGACGACAGGGGAAGTCAACAACAGAGGCCGCAATATTCTTCCCAGGCTTCGGGGCAGCAATAGAGCTATCCTCGGCCCACAGCTCCAAGGGGCAGAGGCGCCAGGGGCTTCAGAGGAAGGTTTGGGGATTAGCCCAGGAAAATTTATTGTCTATTCTGCGGTGAGGACAAGGGCCACACTACCAGTATGTGCCACGTCACCATCCAGAAACAAAAAGAGATAGCAGAAGCTGTAGCCCAACAGAGTCTGCCGAAGCAAGTCATGCATACTGCTTCGTACCACTCGCCGTACATTCCAGAGTACGTGGGTAACCATCCTGCAGCCTCTGTTGCTTCGATAAGCCAACCTCAGGCATCTTGGCAACAGCCTCCACCCCCACCACCATTGCAACGAGGCCAGCAGCCAGAAGGGAGCCAGCACACTCATCAACAACGTGACTTCAGAGAGGAGTTGAAAGGGAAATGTGCTCTTGGGCCATTTCTAAGTATTTTGGTGATTGAGTGCCAACACAAGTGCTTTTGTGTTAATCTATGCAAAGTGGTAATCAAGTCAAAAGGTTTGTTTCTAGACTTAGTACATTGTTTTATGGACTAATGTATTGTGTCTAAGTGCTGGAAACAGGAAAAATCGAGTTGGAAAAGAGATGGCTTTGTTCAGCCAAAGTCTGCTCAGTCTGGGTGCACCGGACAGTGTCCGGTGCGCCAGGCTGGCTCTGGCAAACAGGCTGCTCTCGGGACTTCGACGGCGGTGTACGGCTATAATTCACCGGACTGTCCGGTGAGCCGTTCACAGGCGAACTCGTCGCTCTCGGGAGATGATTAATGGCGTACGGCTAAAATTCACCGGACTGTCCGGTGGTGCACCGGACTGTCCGATGAGCCAATGGTCAGCCGGGGCAACGGTCGGCCGAGGATTCCGCGAGTGACGCGTGGCCGGGCCAACGGTCACATTGGTGCACGGGACTGTCTGGTGTGCACCGGACAGTGTCCGGTGCACCAACGGCTCTGGATCTTTAATGGTCGACTGCGCCAAAGAAGGAAAGAAATCCGCACCAGACAGTGTCCGGTGGTGCACCAGACTGTCCGGTGCGCCAGGCGACAGAAGGCAAGATCAGCCTTCCTGGAATGCTCTCAACGGCTCCTAGCTGCCTTGGGGCTATAAAAGGGACCCCTAGGCGCATGGAGGAGCACACCAAGCATACTCAAAGCATTCCTAAGCACGAAGACTTCGATTCCACGCATTTGTTTCTTCGTGATAGCATCTAGAGGTCTAGTTGAGTTGTGAACTCGTCGGGTTGTGTTGTGAGCTCTTGTTGCGACTTGTGTGCGTGTTGACATTCTGATTTTGTGTCTTGTGTGCGTTTCTCATCCCTCCCTTACTCCGTGCTTCTTTGTGAACTTCAAGTGTAAGGGCGAGAGGCTCCAAGTTGTGGAGATTCCTCGCGAACAGGATAAAGAAAAGCAAAGCAAAACACCGTGGTATTCAAGTGGGTCTTTGGACCGCTTGAGAGGGGTTGATTGCAACCCTCGTCCGTTGGGACGCCACAACATGGAGTAGGCAAGCGTTAGTCTTGGCCGAACCATGGGATAAACCACTGTGCCATCTCTGTGATTGATCTCTTGTGGTTATTGTGTTTTGTTGAGACTCCTCTCTAGCCACTTGGCATTATTCTGCTAACGCCTAACCAAGTTTTGTGGCATTAAGTTTTTGAGTTTCACAGGATCACCTATTCACCCCCCCTCTAGGTGTTCTCAATTGGTATCGAAGCCGTTCTCTTCACGAAGGGACTAATCGCCCGAAGAGATGGATCCTAAGGGGAAGGGAATTGTGATCAACGATAAGGAGAAGGAGTCCTTCGTCAACGAGCCGAAGGATGACAAGCCTACCGACCTGGGCTCGGGCTACAAACGCAAAGATGGGAAGAAGAAGAAGACGAGACACATCAAGGAGATCGTCTACTACGACGACAGCGACGAGTCCACTTCTTCCCACAAGGACGACGACAACGACTACGAGAAAAGAAAGACGGTTAATTCGAATTTTTCCTTTGATTACTCTCGTATTCCTCAGAGTTCAAATGCTCATTTGCTTTCCATCCCTCTTGGCAAACCTCCACACTTTGATGGGGAGGACTATGGATTTTGGAGTCATAAAATGCGTAGTCACTTGTTCTCTCTCCATCCAAGCATATGGGAGATTGTTGAGAATGGAATGAAATTTGATAGCTCGGATAGCCCTATATTTATTAATGAACAGATTCATAAAAATGCACAAGCTACTACTGTGTTGTTAGCCTCTTTGTGCAGGGACGAGTACCATAAGGTGAGCGGCTTGGACAATGCCAAGCAGATCTGGGACACCCTCAAGATCTCTCATGAGGGGAACGATGTCACCTTGCTCACCAAAATGGAGTTGGTGGAGGGCGAGCTTGGAAGATTCGCAATGATATGGGGAGAGGAGCCGACCCAAACATACAACCGGCTCAAGACCCTTATCAACAAAATAAGGAGCTACGGAAGCACGTGATGGACGGACCACGACGTCGTCCGCCTAATGCTAAGGTCCTTTACTGTACTTGATCCACATCTGGTGAACAATATTCGTGAAAATCCTAGGTACACCAAGATGTCGCCCGAAGAAGTTCTTGGGAAGTTCGTAAGCGGGCGAATGATGATCAAGGAGGCGAGATACGTGGACGACGCGTTGAATGGTCCAATCAATGAGCCTCAACCCGTTGCTCTCAAGGCAACGAGAAGCAAGGAGGCGCTACCTAGCAAGGTGGCGCAAGTTGAGGCGGCAGGGCTCAATGATGAAGAGATGGCTCTCATCATCAAGCGCTTCAAGACGGCGCTAAAGGGTCACAAGGGATAGCCAAGCAAGACCAAGACAAAGGGGAAGCGCTCATGCTTCAAATGTGGTAAGATTGGTCATTTTATTGCTAACTGTCCCGATAATGATAGTGACCAGGAAAAAGGGAACAAAAGGGAAAAGAAGAAGAATTACAAGAAGGCCAAGGGCGAGGCACATCTCGGAAAGGAGTGGGATTCAGATTGCTCCTCCTCCGACTCCGACAATGAAGGACTCGCCGCCACCGCCTTCAACAAGTCATCCCTCTTCCCCAATGAGCGTCACACATGCCTCATGGCGAAGGAGAAGAAGGTATGTACTCGAGACAGTACTACTTATGATTCTTCTAGTGATGAAGAAATAGATTACTCTAGTTTGTTCAAGGGATTGGATAGAACTAAAATAGATAAGACTAATGAATTGATTGATACCTTGAATGAAAAGGATAGACTTTTAGAGAAACAAGAGGACCTTTTATATGAAGAGCATGATAAATTTGTTAGTGCACAAAATTCACTTGCTCTATAAGTTAAAAGGAATGAAATGCTTTCTAGTGAATTGTCTACATGTCATGACTCTATCTCTAGCTTAAAGAGAATTAACAATGATTTAAATGCTAAACTAGAAGTAGCAAATAAATCTAACTCTTGTGTAGAACATGTTATGATTTGCACTAGGTGTAAAGATCTTGACATTGATGCTTGTAGTGAACACCTAGTTTGCATTTCTAAATTAAATGATGAAGTGGCTAGTCTTAATGCCCAACTTAAGACTAGCACGAGTGAATTTGACAAGCTAAAATTTGCAAGGGATGCCTACACGATTGGTAGACACCCCTCAATTAAGGATGGTCTTGGCTTCAAGAGGGAAGTCAAGAACTTAACAAGCCATAAGGCTTCCATCTCCGCCAAGGAGAAAGGGAAGACCCCTATGGCTAGTAGTGTGCAAAAGAACCATGCTTTCATGTATCATGATAGGAGACATTCTAGGAATGCCTTTAGAAGTTATGATGCTTTTGATTCTCATGCCATGGTTGCTTCTAGTTCTTCCTATATGCATGGTAGAGATATGTCTAGGAGAAATGTTGCTCATCATATGCCTAGGAGAAATGTTGTTAATGTTTCTAGGAAAATTAATGAACCTTCAACAATATATCATGCTTGCAATGCTTCATTTACCATTTGTAGAAAGGGTAAGAAGGTAATTGCTAGGAAATTAGGGGCAAGATACAAGGGAGATAAAACTTGCATTTGGGTCCCTAAGTCAATTGTGACTAACCTTGTAGGACCCAACAAGAGTTGGGTACCTAAGACCCAAGCCTAAATTTGTCTTGCAGGTTTATGCATCCGGGGGTTCAAGCTGGATTATCGACAGCGGATGCACAAACCATATGACGGGGGAGAAGAAGATGTTCACCTCCTACGTCAAAAACAAGGATTCCCAAGATTCAATAATATTCGGTGATGGGAACCAAGGCAAGGTAAAAGGGTTAGGTAAAATTGCTATTTCATCCGAACACTCTATATCTAATGTGTTTTTAGTTGAGTCTCTTGGATATAATTTGTTATCTGTTAGTCAATTATGCAATATGGGATATAATTGTCTATTCACAAATGTAGATGTGTCTGTCTTTAGAAGATGTGATGGTTCACTAGCTTTTAAGGGTGTACTAGACGACAAACTTTATTTGGTTGATTTTGCAAAAGAAGAGGCCGGTCTAGATGCATGCTTAATTGCTAAGACTTGCATGGGCTGGCTGTGGCATCGCCGCTTAGCACATGTGGGGATGAAGAACCTCCACAAGCTTCTAAAGGGAGAACACGTGATAGGTATAACTAATGTGCATTTCGAAAAAGATAGACCTTGTGCAGCTTGTCAAGCAGGGAAACAGGTGGGAAGCTCTCATCACACCAAAAATGTGATGACCACATCAAGACCCTTGGAGATGCTTCATATGGACCTCTTCGGTCCCGTCGCCTATCTAAGCATAGGAGGAAGTAAGTATGGTCTTGTTATAGTTGATGATTTTTCCCGCTTCACTTGGGTATTCTTTTTATAGGATAAATCTGAAACCCAAGGGACCCTCAAGCGCTTTCTCAGGAGAGCTCAAAATGAGTTTGAGCTCAAGGTGAAGAAGATAAGGAGCGACAACGGGTCTGAATTCAAGAACCTTCAAGTGGAGGAGTATCTTGAGGAGGAAGGAATCAAGCACGAGTTCTTCGCTCCCTACACACCACAACAAAATGGTGTGATAGAGAGGAAGAACAGGACGCTCATCGATATGGCAAGGACTATGTTTGGAGAGTTCAAGACCCCCGAGCGCTTTTGGTCGGAAGCCGTGAACATGGCTTGCCACGCCATCAACCGGGTCTACCTTCACCGCCTCCTCAAGAAGACTTCATATGAGCTTCTAACCGGTAACAAACCCAATGTGTCTTACTTTCGTGTATTTGGGAGCAAGTGTTATATTCTTGTGAAGAAAGTTAGAACTTCAAAATTTGCTCCCAAAGCTGTAGAAGGGTTTTTATTAGGTTATGACTCAAATACAAAGGCGTATAGGGTCTTCAACAAATCATCGGGTTTGGTTGAAGTCTCTAGCGACATTGTATTTGATGAGACTAATGGCTCTCCAAGAGAGCAAGTTGTTGATCTTGATGATGTAGATGAAGAAGATGTTCCAACGGCCGCTATGCGCACCATGGCGATTGGCGATGTGCGACCACAGGAACAATTGAAGCAAGATCAACCTTCTTCCTCAACAATGGTGCATCCCCCAACCCAAGATGACGAACAGGTACCTCAAGTGGAGGCACATGATCAAGGGGGAGCACAGGATGTTCAAGTTGAAGAGGAAGAAGCACCTCAGGCACCTACAACCCAAGTTCGAGCGACGATTCAAAGGAATCATCCCGTTGAACAAATTTTGGGTGATATTAGCAAGGGAGTAACTACTCGTTCTAGATTAGTTAATTTTTGTGAGCATTACTCCTTTGTCTCTTCTATTGAGCCTTTCAGGGTAGAAGAGGCCTTGTTAGATCCGGACTGGGTGTTGGCCATGCAGGAAGAGCTCAACAACTTCAAGCGTAATGAAGTTTGGACACTGGTGCCTCGTCCCAAGAAAAACATTGTGGGAACCAAGTGGGTGTTCCGCAACAAACAGGATGAGCACGGGGTGGTGACAAGGAACAAGGCTCGACTTGTGGCAAAAAGTTATGCCCAAGTCGCAGGTTTGGACTTTGAGGAGACTTTTGCTCCTGTGGCTAGGCTAGAGTCCATTCGTATCTTGCTAGTATATGCTGCTCACCATTCTTTCAGGTTGTACCAAATGGATGTGAAGAGCGCTTTCCTCAACGGGCCAATCAAGGAGGAGGTGTACGTGGAGCAACCCCCTGGCTTCGAGGATGAACGGTACCCCAACCACGTGTGTAAGCTCTCTAAGGCGCTCTATGGACTTAAGCAAGCCCCAAGAGCATGGTATGAATGCCTTAGAGACTTTTTAATTGCTAATGCTTTCAAGGTTGGGAAAGCCGATCCAACTCTTTTCACTAAGACTTGTGATGGTGATCTTTTTGTGTACCAAATTGATGTCGATGACATAATATTTGGTTCTACTAATCAAAAGTCTTGTGAAGAGTTTAGCAGGGTGATGACGCAGAAATTCGAGATGCCGATGATGGGCGAGTTGAACTACTTCTTGGGTTCCAAGTGAAGCAACTCAAGGACGACACTTTCATCTCCCAAACGAAGTACACGCAAGACTTGCTAAAGTGGTTTGGGATGAAGGACGCCAAGCCCGCAAAGACTCTGATGGGAACCGACAGACACACCGACCTCAACAAAGGAGGTAAGTCCGTTGATCAAAAGGCATACCGGTCTATGATAGGGTCTTTACTTTATTTGTGTGCTAGTAGACCAGATATTATGCTTAGCGTATCATGTGTGCTAGATTTCAATCCGATCCAAGGGAGTGTCACTTGGTGGCCGTGAAGCGAATTCTTAGATATTTAGTCGCTACGCCTTGCTTCGGGATCTGGTATCCAAAGGGGTCTAACTTTGACTTAATTGGATATTCAGACTCCAACTATGCTGGATGTAAGGTCGATAGGAAGAGTACTTCAGGGACGTGCCAATTCTTAGGAAGGTCCCTGGTGTCGTGGAACTCTAAGAAACAAACTTCTGTTGCCCGATCCACCGCTGAGGCCGAGTACGTTGCCGCAGGACAGTGTTGCGTGCAACTACTTTGGATGAGGCAAACCCTCCGAGACTTTGGCTACAATCTGAGCAAAGTCCCACTCCTATGTGATAATGAGAGTGCTATCCGAATAGCGGAAAATCCTGTTGAGCACAGCCGCACAAAGCACATTGACATCCGGCATCACTTTTTGAGAGACCACCAGCAAAAGGGAGATATCGAAGTGTTTTATGTTAGCACCGAGAACCAGCTAGCCGATATCTTTAAGCCTTTAGATGAGAAGACCTTTTGCAGGCTACGTAGTGAGCTAAATGTCTTAGATTCGCGGAACTTGGATTGATAGCATACATGTGTTTATGCCTTTGATCATGTTCCTTATGCAATTTGTTGCTTACTTGTGGTGCTCAAGTTGTACAAACACTCCCCGAACCTCACAAGTCCTTTTGCAAGTGATGCACATATTTAGGGGGAGTTGTGCTACAACTTGACCCTTTGAGACTAACCGTGTGTGCTTGAGTTTGCTTGTTTTAGTCTCAAAGGAGGTTTGAAAGGGAAAGGTGGACTTGGACCATTAAAGACTTCCACTGCACTCCGATGAGAGGGTAACTTATTCCAAGTTCATCTCACGTACTCTTATTGCCTTTGTATTCTTATTTGAAGATTTTGGTGAGGCAATGGGGTTCTAGGGCCAAGATTGATCCCGTTTTGGTGCTTGATGCCAAAGGGGGAGAAAATAAAGGCCAAAGCAATAAATGGATCAGCTACCACTTGAGAAATTTTGAAAATAGTAGAATAGAGCTTTTGGTTTGTCAAAACTCTCTTGTTGTCTCTTTTGTCAAAAAGTTGGCCTCTTGTGGGAAGAATAGTCGATTATGGGAAAAAGGGGGAGTTTTTTGAAATCTTGAATCATTTTCTCTTGGAACGACTCTCTTTATGTCTTAACAAGTGTGTTTGACTTAGAGATAGGAATTTGAGGTTGATTTGCAAAAACAAACCAAGTGGTGGCAAAGAGTGATCCATATATGCCAAATTTGAATCAAAACAATTATTGAGTTCTCATTTGTATTGATGTTGCACTTGTTCTAGTTGCTTTATGTTGTGTTGGCATAAATCACCAAAAAGGGGGAGATTGAAAGGGAAATGTGCTCTTGGGCCATTTCTAAGTATTTTGGTGATTGAGTGCCAACACAAGTGCTTTTGTGTTAATCTATGCAAAGTGGTGGACAAAGTGCAAATCAAGTCAAAAGGTATGTTTCTAGACTTAGTACATTGTTTTATGGACCAATGTATTGTGTCTAAGTGCTGGAAATAGGAAAAATCGAGTTGGAAAAGAGATGGCTTTGTTCAGCCAAAGTCTGCTCAGTCTGGGTGCACCGGACTGTCCGGTGGTGCACTGGATAGTGTACGGTGCGCCAGGCTGGCTCTGGCAAACAGGCTGCTCTCGGGACTTCGACGGCGGTGTACGACTATAATTCACCGGACTGTCCGGTGGTGCACCGGACTGTCCGGTGAGCCGTTCATAGGCGAACTCGTCGCTCTCGGGAGATGATTAACAGCGTACGGCTAAAATTCACCAGACTGTCCGGTGGTGCACCGGACTGTCTGGTGAGCCAACGGTCAGCCGGGGCAACGGTCGGCCGAGGATTCCGCTGTGACACCACAGTGTCACCTAGGGGTTTTTCTTAAAAATGCCAAATCAAGAACCATCATTTTATGTGAACCAAAGTGAGCATGAGCATCAAATTAACTTAAGAATAAAGAATTCACCAAGCATATACTTAAAAGTATCATGATCAAAGCAAATGGGTCTTTCCAAAAGGTAATAATGTTGCAACCCTAATAAACCCTAAGTAAGCCAAGTTAAGCATAAAAGGGAATTGGGAGAAGTCATGAGGGAAAATGCAAAAATTTAGATATGATCAAATTACAAAACTTTAGTTCACCAAATAACTAACAAACATAGTAAGAGAGTTTGGCCTTTTGGTTTTTTTAAAATTCCCAAATCAGCCCTTGAACCATGAACCCTTGGAGAAATTCAGATTTCTGAATTTCTGAAATTCAGACCTATTTCCAAAGATCAACTGCGTTCTCTGTTTTTCGAAACTCAAAACTAGAAGATCCAAATATCAAAATTGTGCCAAATTCCCTTGAACACGTCCTGGAAAAGTTTGAACTCAAACCAAATTCATTTGACATGGTTTTGGCGCAGTTTGACCTCGGGACCAGACATTCTGACACTGGCACCTTGGTGACGCTACAACTCCCTGTCCCTAGCCTAAAACCGCGCGACGTCCATACACAAAAGACAAAGCAAGGTCAGGTGAACAAATCCTTCACAGCGATCTTGCCCAAATTCGCGAAGATTTGCACCCAACCAGTGCTTGAACATGGGCAGAGGCAACAGGCACACGTGTTCGACCGTGGCTGACACCTCCGGTTCACGCCCGTTCGCGCACCGCGCCTCCCAGTGCACGCCCGCGCGCTCGCTGGTCCACGGCCGCCCGTGCATCGCGCCGTGCCTATAAAGCCTCCCTAGGCGCGCCCCACTTCACCCCACGCTCACCTTCACCGGCCAGCCCCCTCTCCTTAGCTCCGGCGAGCTCAATTCCGCCCGCCATTGCCGCCAGAGCTTCGGCCACCGTGGCCAGCCCACTCCAGCCACCCCCAAGTCGAGCTAGTGCTTCGGCTAGCTCCGCCAGTGGCCTGTGAAGCTTTCCAAGCCCTCGGACCAGGCCGGACTTCACCGGAGGCCCGAGATCGACCTCACCGGACTTCGGTCTTTCGCCGCCACGCGTGGACAGAGCTAACCGGTGAGTCTCCATCCAATTCCTTGCACCCATATCTTCTCTGGCATCCCGTGAACCCCTCTGACCCGTCCAATTGAACTATCTCGCCGTGAGCGGGCCGGACTCCTCGCCGCCGACGAGCATCCCCGCCTGCGCGCGTGGACCGACCGACTCCGGCCATCCCCGATGGCGACCCGCACACCGTTGTGATCCCCGAGACCTCCCCTACGTCCTCGACCACTTCACCGGAGCCATCTCACCGCCGGTAAGCCCCTCCGCCCTTTCTTCCACCGCGATTACTGTTTAAGTTAGGAGAAGGACCTCGGGTTAGGATTTGAAGAACCCGAGGGGTTTTCTGTAACGTCAGTGACCCATGTGAATAGTAGCCTAAGGACTGATCCACGAAGAAAACTTAAAATACCCGCCAGGGACCCCTGTGCAAAGTGGTTTTCCATTAAATCAATTCTGTTAATCTTTTAAAATGACCAGAGAACTTAGAAAACCCATAACTTGATGAATTCTTAATAAAAAGTTGTCAAACTAATTTTGCTAAATCCTAAATATTATGAACTATCATTTAAAAATGATAAACCCTATGCTTTCTATTCTAAATTTTAGAGTTTAAAATTAAAGACAGGAACTGACCAAACCTTGTTTAATTAAGGAAAATTAGTTTTACTTCTGTACTGAACTTAAGAAAATTTGTGGGTATTCCAACCTCATTTAGACACTGTTTAAAAATAATAGAAACCCCAACATTGGAAAATATGATGTAGATATTCAATTAAAGCTATTTTGCCCAAAACTTAGGAAAAATCAGAAAGGCATTAGGAATTCATGAATAGTGATTAAAATTATTTTTCCTAGTTTGCTTAAGTAACAGATAACCTAGGAAAAATAAAGAGACCATTAGTCCAGATCAGTTTTAAATTAGAAAGCTTTATTTAGCCTTATTTGAACTGAAAATCAATTATTAGAATTACAAAACTATACCCAAAATGGATAATAAAAATCCAGTGGACTTACAACCACCAGAGCCCCACTACAAAAATAAAGAACACCTTAGCCCAACCTTTTAAGTGAGGAAATTAAATATAAGATG
Organism: Zea luxurians; assembly: GCA_029449295.1. Taxonomy (NCBI): domain Eukaryota; kingdom Viridiplantae; phylum Streptophyta; class Magnoliopsida; order Poales; family Poaceae; genus Zea; species Zea luxurians. The sequence goes on along the minus strand of JAOPSE010000002.1, from coordinate 35,322,802 downwards.
ATAATGAGGCATTTTCCAAATAAGTCATGAACAACCCCTAATAATGCAATAATGGGCAACCAAAAATTAGCAAAGTCCATAATGAGATAAACCACGAGAGAAAAATACAAACCCATAAAAAAGGAGCAAACTCTTACCTATTGCTAATGTTTTATGAGAAAGGCCACTAAATTCAAATAATGCATACCACCCCTTCCCTTAAGCAAAAAGATGCCAAACTTCAGAATGATTGCTCTTGCGCAAAACAATAACTAAGAAAAATAAGAACTCTGTTGTTTGATATTTTTCAAATATAGTTGTAGTAAAAAGCACCTATTTGGCTAGAAACTTGTGAAAACCATAGAAAAATAATTAAAAGTATTAATGACTCGAAATTTGTATCAAGTCATGTTATAACACCTAAAAGCCAGCAAAAATAAGTTTTAGAGAATTACCCACTGTTAAATAATAGTTGTAGTTCAAAGCACCCCTTCTGCCCTAGAATTTAATAATTTTGTCCAGAGAAAACCATTCACTTTCTGATCCCCAAATTTTAAGATAGAGAAATATACACCAGTACCAAGCCACTGTAATTTTTGCAGAATTTTTGGAATTTTATTAAAGCAACTTGTAGTTCAAACCCACTCCAAAACATTAAAGAGAATAAAAGAAAAGGAAAGAAGAAATAAATCTCACCCCAATAAGTCTAACTTGAGTACTTATCAACTCTCACTAAGACTTAAAAGGAATTCAGTGGAACCCCAAAAATAAACCTACCACTTGCCTTAGCTAAGTTTAACCCAATTTACCAAGTATACCACCCAAGGGTCTTACATCAGTAAAGTTAACCTTGTTTAACTCAAAGTAAATCATACACCTCCAAAGTTGTAATTTCTAAAAGCACATATCATATCATGCATATATCTTCCGCATTGCATTAATTAGATTGTAATCTTACCGACGGAGAGTACGTGCTCATCCCCGAGCAAGGACCTGTCCAAGAGGAGGACCAGGAGCAGGCTTCAGAGGCTGCTATTGAGGATCTCCCCGCAACCCCAGCAATTAAAGGCAAGCCCCGGTTTTATGCATAACCTATTAATTATGCTATTTTACTACACTTAATGCTTGTAGGATTGTAATGTGCACTTAAGTGTAGGAGTTGCTTGAAACCTCTAGTTGCATGAACTCAGGATTCCTTTTTGAGATGAATACTAGTATGCTAGGTCAAGTAGCTGCTTGCTAATCAGGATCTCGGTAGAAGTCGAGTGATTTTTCTAGCACTCGCGCGAGGTCAGGAATTGATTGTATTCATCTTGATAACGGGATATATGTTAGTCTATGGACGTCCAGGGAGGATGCCTTGTCCATGAGACGGGAAAAGGAATTACGGATTAATGTGTGGATACCTGAGTCAAGCTTTTGAACGTACTAAGCACATGCCAGAAAAAATGGTAACCGATAAACCTAGTACCTGAGTGAAGCCGGGCGCGGACTTTATCCCTCATGCGACCTGAGACTGGGTCTCCCATGCTAGCTATGGTGGGTACAAGTGCGATCACTGCATGGCGGCAGCCGGGGTCAGTGGAGCATTGTATGCCAAGGCGGTGAGGCCTAGACGCGAACGGGGAATCGATGGGGACGGTTGTCATGTGCGGGGTCGGAGTACCCTGACATGCCGTGTGTTTAGGTTTTCCTTGCAAGGTTAAAACTCGATTCGAATCGTCTGCTTCTCGCAGCTAATGAGACTGCTTGACCCCTTGTACTGCATCGAGTAAGAAGTGAAATGAGGTTACATGAGATAACTTGTTAATTGAACTAAATGCTTGTCACCATGTATGCTTAGAAGGAGCAAATCTAGCTAAGTTAATGATGATAGAAATTGAAAGGCTAAAAATTGATTTTAGAAACAACTAGTGCTTTTGGCAAACCAAACCCCTCAGCCAAACAGCTGCATTGTCTAGAGGTAGAGGAGTAGATTCCTCACACCGGTTAAGTCTAGCTGAGTATTAGTATACTCAGCCTTGCTTGTGGCATAATTTTTGCAGGTACCATTCAGGAAATGGTTGATGGTGTGACTTGGCCTACCACCCTGCCACCGGGTTGGACGGTCGAGTGGGATGCTGCTCTGGCGGGAGAGGAGCACGAGGAGTAGTGGGCTAGGCCTTGCCCATTTCCTCGATACCGACGACATCGATTATCCGCTGCATTTTACTTCGTGAACCCTTACTTGCTACTCAAAAACTCCGATTTATGTAATAACTCAGTACTTAATTTGAGGTTTCCTGTTTTATTGTATTTCTTCTGTGACTCACCTTCGAGTGAGATTGTGGAATTTGATCCTGGATAAGTGGCTCTATCAGACTAGATCTGAGGGACTGACTGGTTATTCCGATTTAAGTGTGTTACGGCCCCTGAGGCGTGACTTAGGCACTTAAGCTGGAATAATTCGGGCGGTTCCGCCACAGCTTGGTATCAGAGCAAATTCCACCACAGAGAAGGACAATAGACCATGAATACCAATTTTCAAAATCTAAAACTTGCCTAGAAACTGCTCCAGATCATCAGGACTAGACCGCTAGACCTAGGACGAAAGGCCTTAGGCATAGAGGGAGAATTAGGTGGCTAATTACTTAGGCCCCGTGGGCCAGTACTTATATTTTTATGGATGCCCTAAAAAGCCCCCCTATTTTCTTTTGAGAGGCAACGTTACTTCCAGCATGCATGCATTATAAACACAAAAAGGAATTAAAATTTTGAGCTAACCCGCTTTCTTTAAAACCATCCGGACTCTCTTTTTCTTTTTCCTTCCACCATAATCTTTACCTTTGATTCCCTTTTGCAGATGAATTCACCCACCCCCACCAGTGGAGGAGACTCTCGTTTCAGTTCTGACTTCCTTTCTCGCGATGGCTTTCCTTCCATCTTGTGGGAAGTGCTTAACTCCGCCGGTTACCCTATGCCCCCTTTGTACACGGTGCAGTTGTATGAGGAGCATCGGGTACCTCGTTGTCGAGTCTGGCTGACTTTGGAGGCTCATCCCCTTCAGCCGGGTTGGCGTTCTCTTGATTCTGAGACGATTGGACTCAGGACGGACGACACCATTGAAGCAGCAGCCATGAAGACTTTGACGACTTTCTGTGGCTACCATCCCCTAGAGATGGTGATGCACCCCTTGGGACTCTTCCCTGCTGAGAAGAAGGATGATCCCATGTGGTGTAACCGCGTGAGCCATGTAAAGGATGTGTGGGCGATGTATCCTGACTTGGTTGGGAGGGTCACCGTTCAGTGCATGAGTGCGCTGTACCGCCTTCAGGCCCTTCAGAGCGATGCTATGGCGCTCCTTGCTAACACCGCTCAAACTGCCAAGCTCACTCTCGATAGTCGAGAAGATTTTGTGGTCGATCTATCCACCGAGTTGGTAGAGAAGGATCTGCAGGTGGAGAGGCTGAGCCAGCGCATCACCACCTTAGAGCAGCAGGTGGAGATCCGAGACAACACTATTGATGTCTTGGAGAACCAGCTTCACGATGTGCAGAGGGAACTCGAAGAAGCAAACGACCACTTGGACATGCACCACCTAGAGATGGAGGCCAATGAAGCAGGAAGCGAGGGAGAAGAGGCTCCCGAGGAGCTAGGACCAGCCCCTGGTGCCAATGGGACTACCTCCGTGGTGCCTCCTTCACCCGTATCCAGTGTCGCTTCCACCGCCCAGGGTTAAGCAGTCACTTCAACACTTTTAGGTGGATAGAAACCTATGCGAGCTTAGTTAATGTCAGATTTTGGACTAGGCTTATGGGTACTTTCCCCTGATTGATGTAACCCTATGAACTTTTGAAATCTGTGGGATATTTGTCACCATGTTATCTTCATTTCGAACCTAATATTATGATTACGGCTTTTTCCTTCCATATGAGATGATATCTTGTCGTTCGAAACTGTGAGTTGGGATAACAATGGCGACAATCTCTGTTTTCAGATGGCAGCTAGGCAGCGTCGTGGGCATAACGAGCAGGTTCCCCCGCCACCTCCTCCAGCTCCCACAGTGCAGGAGCTGATGGCCCAGCAGAATGAGATTCTGCGATAGCTCTTGCAGCGCCAGCCCCACCCTCAGCAGCATGGTGGAGGCCAGCATCAGCGACCCCCGGCTATGGCAACTTACCAGGAGTTTCTGAGCACGCAGCCACCCTTGTTCACCAAGGCAGAGGATCCGTTGGACGCCGACGTATGGCTTCGCGTCGTTGAGTCCAAGTTTCCCCTCCTCACGGGAGACTGCCCTGATGAGGCCAAGGCTCGCTTCGCCGCACAGCAGCTTCGTGGCCCTGCTCGTACTTGGTGGGATCACTTCCGTGCTATGCTCCCCGCTGATCGTGAAGTATCTTGGGAGGAATTCAAGACTGCCTTCAGAGGACACCACATCCCAGCTGGCATTCTTGATCGGAAGTTGAATGAATTTCCGACCCTTAATCAAGGAACCCGCACGGTACTGCAGTATGCGCAAGCCTTCAACGACTTATGCCAGTATGCAGGGTATCATGCTGATTCTGATGAAAAGAAGAGAGATCGCTTCCGCAGGGGTCTCAATACCAAGCTGCGGGAACGACTCAACACTGTCCGGGCCGATAGCTTCAATGAGTTGGTCAACATGACCATCTCCCAGGAGGATTGCATTGTTGCTCACCGGGCAGAGAAGAAGAGAAAGGCACCAATGGCAGCACCATCCACTCAGGCTCAGAGGTTCCGGATTGTTTCTCACAATCAGAGCAGGGGTTTTCAGCAGCAGGCAGGCAGATGGGTGATCAGGCCACCTCAGCAACCGCAGCAGCCAGCACCCAACCGCTTTCCATCTCCCGCCCCAAGGAACAATCAGCCTCCGCAGCAGCAGCAGTTCCGCCAGGGCAATGGGAACAAGTGTTTCACTTGTGGCAATGTGGGCCACTATGCCAAGAATTGTCCCAGGAACCCGCAGAGGCAGATGCCAGCACCAAATCAAGACAAGGGAAGAAAGTAGAAGGTGCAAGTCAGGCAAGGGAAGCTCAACTTCACTACTCTGGAGGAAGTACCAGAAGGAGCTCCTATCATGACTGGTATCTTTTCTGTTTATAATCAACCTGCTTTACTTCTGTTTGATTCTGGTGCATCTTATAGTTTCATTAGCCAAAAGTTCAGTGGTAAATGTAAACTGCCATTCTTTCACTCAAAAGGGTCATTCATGATAGTGACACCTGGGGGTAAAATTGCAACTAACCAATTAAACCAAAGTGTGCCTATTCAACTGGGAAGCCACATTGTCAAAACCACTCTTCTTGTGTTGGGATTGGAAAATGTGGACATTATTCTGGGAGCTAATTGGATGACCTTGCACCAAGTTGTGCTTGATGTAGCCAGCCGTACCGTGGAAGTTAATTCTCCGTTCTGCGGGAACTTCACCTTAATTCTGCCTAGTCAAGGTTCTACTCAGTCATGTGCTTTCTCTATGACAGAGTTACCTCTGAAGAAGATCCCAGTGGTCTGTGAGTATGCAGATGTCTTTCCTAATGAATTGCCAGGAATGCCACCAGACCAGGATATTGAATTCGCCATCGAGTTGCAACCGGGAACGACCCCAATTTCCAAGAGGCCTTACCGAATGCCACCCGCTGAGTTGGCAGAGTTGAAGAAGCAATTGCAAGAGTTGCTGGACAAGGGATTTATTCGCCCAAGCACTTCGCCTTGGGGATGTCCAGCACTGTTTGTGAAGAAGAAGGATGAAAGCTTGAGGCTGTGTATAGATTACCGCCCACTTAATGCGGTAACTATCAAGAACAAGTATCCTTTGCCTCGTATTGATGTTCTTTTTGACCAGTTGGTCGGGGCCCAGGTATTCTCCAAGATAGACCTTCGCTCTGGCTACCATCAGATCAAGATACGAGCAAGTGATGTTCCGAAGACGGCATTCTCAACCAGATATGGGCTATATGAATTCTTGGTGATGTCATTCGGGCTGACAAATGCACCAGCATATTTCATGTATCTGATGAATTCTATTTTCATGCCGGAATTGGACAAGTTTGTAGTGGTTTTCATTGATGATATTTTGGTGTACTCAAAGAACGAAGAAGAACATGCCGGGCATTTGCATGTAATACTTCAACGTCTGCGAGAGCACCACCTTTATGCCAAGTTATCCAAGTGTGATTTTTGGCTAAAGGAAATCAAATTCTTGGGTCACACTATCTCTCAGGCTGGAATAGCTATTGATCCTGATAAAGTGCAAGAGGTGATGAACTGGAAGCCACCACCAACTGTCCGTCAGATTCGGAGTTTTCTGGGATTAGCTGGTTATTACCGAAGATTTATTCCGGACTTCTCTTGAATTGCGAAGCCTATAACTGAGTTGCTGAAGAAAGAAGTCAAATTTGTTTGGAGTCAAAAGTGCGAAGATGCCTTCCATGCATTAAGGCAGCATCTGACCATAGCACCAGTATTGGCACAACCCGACAACAGCAAGCCTTTTGATGTATATTGCGATGCCTCTGGCACCGGGCTAGGTTGTGTCTTGATGCAAGACAACCGAGTCATTGCTTATGCCTCAAGAGCACTCAGGCCTCATGAGCAAAACTATCCCACTCATGACCTCGAGTTGGCAGCAGTGGTTCATGCATTAAAGATGTGGAGGCATTATTTAATGGGAACCCACTGCAACATCTTCACTGATCATAAGAGCCTTAAGTACATCTTTACTCAGGCTGATCTCAACATGAGGCAGAGAAGATGGCTAGAGCTGATCAAGGATTATGACCTGGAGGTACACTATCACCCAGGAAAAGCTAATGTAGTAGCAGACGCCTTGAGTCGGAAGTTGCAATGCAATTGTATTCTGATGGATTCTCGCATTAACACCTTGTGTGATGAGTTGAGCAAGATGCAAATTGAAGTGATTCCTTCTGGTTCTTTGTCTCACATTTCTGTTGAGCCAGCTTTGCAAGACCAGATTATCATGGCCCAGCTCAGTGACAAGGGAGTGCAAATTATCAAGAAGAATCTCCATCAGAAGGTTGAGAAGTATAATTGTTTCCGCCAGGATGAAAAGGGAGTGTTATGGTTCAAAAGCAGATTGGTAATTCCTAAAGATCAGGACCTCAAGAGGAAAATCTTGGATGAGGCTCATCTCTCCAAATTCTCTATGCATCCGGGAAGCACCAAGATGTACCATGATCTGAAGCCTTTGTACTGGTGGACCAGAATGAAGAGGGAGATAGCCCAGTATGTATCAGAATGTGACACCTGTCAGAGGATAAAGTCAAGCCACTTGAAATCAGCTGGAGCTTTGCAACCCCTGTCCATACCTTCGTGGAAGTGGGATGACATCAGCATGGATTTCATTGTGGGTCTGCCCAACACCTCTCGTCATCATGATTCGATTTGGGTTATTGTGGACCGACTGACAAAAGTGGCACATTTTCTTCCTGTGCACACCACTGATAAGGCTCAGAAGTATGCAGAATTGTATATTGACCGGATCGTGTGTTTGCACGGATTACCTCGGACCATTGTTTCTGACCGAGGAGCCCAATTTGTTGCCAGATTTTGGGAACAATTGCAAGAGTCTTTGGGAACCAAGCTAATCAGGAGTTCAGCTTACCACCCACAGACTGATGGCCAGACAGAAAGGGTAAACCAAATCCTGGAGGATATGCTGAGAGCTTGTGCAATCGATAGTGGCAAGAACTGGGATAAGCACCTCTCCTTGGCAGAGTTTGCTTATAACAATAGTTATCAATCTATCCTAAGGATGGCACCCTTTGAAGCTCTCTATGGAAGAAGGTGTAGGACACCACTCAATTGGTCTCAACCTGGAGAAAGAGAAGTTTTTGGACCTGACTTAGTGACTGAAGCCGAAAGGAAAGTCAAACTAATCAGCAAGAATCTAGAAGCTGCTCAGGCCAGGCAGAAGAGTTACCATGATAGAAGAAGGAAACCTCTCCAGTTCAAGGTGGGAGATTTTGTGTACCTCAAGGTATCACCCACCAAGGGAGTGCAGAGGTTTGGGATCAAAGGCAAGCTAGCCCCTCGTTACATTGGACCTTATGAGATCATAGAAGCATGTGGACCCGTGGCATACAAGCTGAAGTTACCTTCAAAAATGTCTGCCATTCACAGTGTATTCCATGTATCTCAGCTGAAGAAGTGTGTTCGATTGCCGACCGAGATCATAGCAGAGCCAGAATTGGAGATAGAGTCAGATCTATCGTACCAAGAGTACCCCTCCAAGATTCTAGATTGCAAAGAAAGATCAACTCGGGCTAAATCGATCAAGATGTACAAGGTCCAGTGGAGTAATCACTCAGAGGAGGAAGCTACTTGGGAAACCGAGGAATTCTTGAGATCCAACTTCCCCGATTGCCTACCTAAGGAAGCTGGTACGTAATCACACCCGCCCCCTCCTCCTGCCCTTCGAATCTAATTTTCAAAAATATGATCTTAATTCAGAATGAAGTAACTATGAAGTAAAACTTAAAAAGGGCTTCCTTCTGAAGTTGCAAAGAGAATGACATTCGAAGAGTAGTTTTACCCTAATAATAACAATAATCACCCAATTTCTATAAGTCTCACCCTTCGCTTCACCCTGGGAGGACTCTGGCCCGAATCTCGGGACGAGATTCCTTTAAGGGGGGAAGGCTGTGACACCCCAGTGTCACCTAGGGGTTTTTCTTAAAAATGCCAAATCAAGAACCATCATTTTATGTGAACCAAAGTGAGCATGAGCATCAAATTAACTTAAGAATAAAGAATTCACCAAGCATATACTTAAAAGTATCATGATCAAAGCAAATGGGTCTTTCCAAAAGGTAATAATGTTGCAACCCTAATAAACCCTAAGTAAGACAAGTTAAGCACAAAAGGGAATTGGGAGAAGTCATGAGGGAAAATGCAAAAATTTAGATCTGATCAAATTACAAAACTTTAGTTCACCAAATAACTGACAAAACATAGAAAGAGAGTTTGGCCTTTTGGTTTTTTTAAAATTCCCAAATCAGCCCTTGAACCATGAACCCTTGGAGAAATCTGAATTTCTGAAATTCAGACCTCTTTCCAAAGATCAACTGTGTTCTCTGTTTTTCGAAACTCAAAACTAGAAGATCCAAATATCAAAATTGTGCCAAATTCCCTTGAACATGTCCTGGAAAAGTTTGAACTCAAACCAAATTCATTTGACACGGTTTTGGCGCAGTTTGACCTCGGGACCAGACATTCTGACACTAGCACCTTGGTGACGCTACAACTCCCTGTCCCTAGCCTAAAACCGCGCGACGTCCATACACAAAAGACAAAGCAAGGTCAGGTGAACAAATCCTTAATAGCGATCTTGCCCAAATTCACAAAGATTTGCACCCAACCAGCGCTTGAACATGGGCAGAGGCAACGGGCACACGTGTTCGACCGTGGCTGACACCTCCGGTTCACGCCCGTTCGCGCACCGCGCCTCCCAGTGCATGCCTACGCGCGCTCGCCGGTCCACGGCCGCCCGTGCACCGCGCCGTGCCTATAAAGCCTCCCCAGGTGCGCGCCACTTCACCCCTCGCTCACCTTCGCCGGCCAACCCCCTCTCCTTAGCTCCGGCGAGCTCAATTCCGCCCGCCATTGCCGCCAGAGCTTCGGTCACCGTGGCCAGCCCACTCCAGCCACCCCCAAGTCGAGCCAGTGCTTCGGCTAGCTCCGCCAGTGGCCCGTGAAGCTTTTCAAGCCCTCGGACCAGGCCGGACTTCACCGGAGGCCCGAGATCGACCTCACCGGACTTCGGTCTTTTGCCGCCGCGCGTGGACAGAGCTAACCGGTGAGTCTCCGTCCAATTCCTTGCATCCATATCTTCTTTGGCATCCCATGAACCCCTCTGACCCGTCCAATTGAACTATCTCACCGTGAGCAGGCCGGACTCCTCGCCGCCGATGAGCATCCCCGCCTGCGCGCGTGGACCGACCGACTCCGGCCATCCCCGACGGTGACCCGCACACCGTTGTGATCCCCGAGACCTCCCCTACGTCCTCGACCACTTCACCGGAGCCATCTCGCCGCCAGTAAGCCCCTCCGCCCTTTCTTCCACCGCGGTTACTGTTTAAGTTAGGAGAAGGACCTTGGGTTAGGATTTGAAGAACTCGAGGGGTTTTCTGTAACGTCAGTGACCCATGTGAATAGTAGTCTAAGGACTGATCCGCGAAGAAAACTTAAAATACCCGCCAGGGACCCCCGTGCAAAGTGGTTTTCCATTAAATCAATTCTGTTAATCTTTTAAAATGACCAGAGAACTTAGAAAACCCATAATTTGATGAATTCTTAATAAAAAGTTGTCAAACTAATTTTGCTAAATCCTAAATATTATGAACTATCATTTAAAAATGATAAACCCTATGCTTTCTGTTCTAAATTTTAGAGTTTAAAATTAAAGACAGAAACTGACCAAACCTTGTTTAATTAAGGAAAATTAGTTTTACTTCTGTACTGAACTTAAGAAAATTTGTGGGTATTCCAACCTCATTTAGACACTGTTTAAAAATAATAGGAACCCCAGCATTGGAAAATATGATGTAGATATTCAATTAAAGCTATTTTGCCCAAAACTTAGGAAAAATCAGAAAGGCATTAGGAATTCATGAATAGTGATTAAAATTATTTTTCCTAGTTTGCTTAAGTAACAGATAACCTAGGAAAAATAAAGAGACCATTAGTCCAGATCAGTTTTAAATTAGAATGCTTTATTTAGCCTTATTTGAACTGAAAATCAATTATTAGAATTACAAAACTATACCCAAAATGGATAATAAAAATCCAGTGGACTTACAACCACCAGAGCCCCACTACAAAAATAAAGAACACCTCAGCCCAACCTTTTAAGTGAGGAAATTAAATATAAGATGATAATGAGGCATTTTCCAAATAAGTCATGAACAACCCCTAATAATGCAATAATGGGCAACCAAAAATTAGCTAAGTCCATAATGAGATAAACCACCAGAGAAAAATACAAACCCATGAAAAAGGAGCAAACTCTTACATATTGCTAATGTTTTATGAGAAAGGCCACTAAATTCAAATAATGCATACCACCCCTTCCCTTAAGCAAAAAGATGCCAAACTTCAGAATGATTGCTCTTGCACAAAACAATAACTAAGAAAAATAAGAACTCTGTTGTTTGATATTTTTCAAATATAGTAGTAGTAAAAAGCACCTATTTGGCTAGAAACTTGTGAAAACCATAGAAAAATAATTAAAAGGTATTAATGACTAGAAATTTGTATCAAGTCATGTTATAACACCTAAAAGCCAGCAAAAATAAGTTTTAGAGAATCACCCACTGTTAAATAATAGTTGTAGTTCAAAGCACCCCTTCTGCCCTAGAATTTAATAATTTTGTCCAGAGAAAACCATTCACTTTCTGATCCCCAAATTTTAAGACAGAGAAATATACACCAGTACCAAGCCACTGTAATTTTTGCAGAATTTTTGGAATTTTATTAAAGCAACTTGTAGTTCAAACCCACTCCAAAACATTAAAGAGAATAAAAGAAAAGGAAAGAAGAAATAAACCTCACCCCAATAAGTCTAACTTGAGTACTTATCAACTCTCACTAAGACTTAAAAGGAATTCAGTGGAACCCCAAAAATAAACCTACCACTTGCCTTAGCTAAGTTTAACCCAATTTACCAAGTATACCACCTAAGGGTCTTACATCAGTAAAGTTAACCTTGTTTAACTCAAAGTAAATCATACACCTCCAAAGTTGTAATTTCTAAAAGCACATATCATATCATACATATATCTTGCGCATTGCATTCATTAGATTGTAATCTTGCCGACGGAGAGTACGTGCTCATCCCCGAGCAAGGACCTGTCCAAGAGGAGGACCAGGAGCAGGCTTCAGAGGCTGCTATTGAGGATCTCCCCGCAACCCCAGCAATTGAAGGCAAGCCCCGGTTTTATGCATAACCTGTTAATTATGCTATTTTGCTACACTTAATGCTTGTAAGATTGTAATGTGCACTTAAGTGTAGGAGTTGCTTGAAACCTCTAGTTGCATGAACTCAGGATTCCTTTTTGAGATGAATACTAGTATGCTAGGTCGAGTAGCTGCTTGCTAATGAGGATCTCGGTAGAAGTCGAGTGATTTTTCTAGCACTCGCGTGAGGTCAGGAATTGATTGTATTCATCTTGATAACGGGATATATGTTAGTCTATGGACTTGGGTCTAGGGAGGATGCCTTGTCCATGAGACGGGAAAAGGAATTAAGGATTAATGTGTGGATACCTGAGTCAAGCTTTTGAACGTACTAAGCAGATGCCGGGAAAAATGGTAACCGGTAAACCTAGTACCTGAGTGAAGCCGGGCACGGACTTTATCCCTCATGCGACCTGAGACTGGGTCTCCCATGCTAGCTATGGTGGGTACAAGTGTGGTCACTGCACGGCGGCAGCCGGGGTCAGTGGAGCATTGTATGCCAAGGCGGTGAGGCCTAGACGCGAACGGGGAATCGATGGGGACGGTTGTCATGTGCGGGGTCGGAGTACCCTGACATGCCGTGTGTTTAGGTTTTCCTTGCTAGGTTAAAACTCGATTCGAATCATCTGCTTCTCGTAGCTAATGAGACTGCTTGACCCCTTGTACTGCATCGAGTAAGAAGTGAAATGAGGTTACATGAGATAACTTGTTGATTGAACTAAATGCTTGTCACCATGTATGCTTAGAAGGAGCAAATCTAGCTAAGTTAATGATGATAGAAATTGAAAGGCTAAAAATTGATTTTAGAAACAGCTAGTGCTTTTGGCAAACCAAACCCCTCAGCCAAACAGCTGCAGAGTCTAGAGGTAGAGGAGTAGATTCCTCACACCGGTTAAGTCTAGCTGAGTATTAGTATACTCAGCCTTGCTTGTGGCATAATTTTTGCAGGTACCATTCAGGAAATGGTTGATGGTGTGACTTGGCCTATCACCCTGCCACCGGGTTGGACGGTCGAGTGGGATGCTGCTCCGGCGGGAGAGGAGCACGAGGAGTAGTGGGCTAGGCCTTGCCCATTTCCTCGATACCGACGACATCGATTATCCGCTGCATTTTACTTCGTGAACCCTTACTTGCTACTCAAAAACTCCGATTTATGTAATAACTCAGTACTTAATTTGAGGTTTCCTGTTTTATTGTATTTCTTCTGTGACTCACCTTCGAGTAGGGAGATTGTGGAATTTGATCCTGGTTAAGTGGCTCTATCAGACTAGATCTGAGGGACTGACGGGTTATTCCGATTTAAGTGTGTTACGGCCCCTAAGGCGTGACTTAGGCACTTAAGCTGGAATAATTCAGGCGGTTCCGCCACATCCGCGAGTGACGCGTGGCCGGGCCAACGGTCACATTGGTGCACCGGACTGTCCGGTGTGCACCGGACAGTGTTCGGTGCGCCAACGGCTCTGGATCTTCAACGGTCGACTGCGCCAAAGAAGGAAAGAAATCCGCACCGGACAGTGTCCGGTGGTGCACCGGACTGTCCGGTGCGCCAGGCGACAGAAGGCAAGATCAGCCTTCCTGGAATGCACTCAACGGCTCCTAGCTGCCTTGGGGCTATAAAAGGGACCCCTAGGCGCATGGAGGAGCACACCAAGCATACTCAAAGCATTCCTAAGCACGAAGACTTCGATTCCACGCATTTGTTTCTTCGTGATAGCATCTAGAGCTCTAGTTGAGTTGTGAACTCGTCGGGTTGTGTTGCGAGCTCTTGTTGCGACTTGTGTGCGTGTTGACATTCTGATTTTGTGTCTTGTGTGTGTTGCTCATCCCTCCCTTACTCTGTGCTTCTTTGTGAACTTCAAGTGTAAGGGCGAGAGGCTCCAAGTTGTGGAGATTCCTCGCGAACGGGATAAAGAAAAGCAAAGCAAAACACCGTGGTATTCAAGTGGGTCTTTGGACCGCTTGAGAGGGGTTGATTGCAACCCTCGTCCGTTGGGACGCCACAACGTGGAGTAGGCAAGCGTTGGTCTTGGCCGAACCATGGGATAAACCATTGTGCCATCTCTGTGATTGATCTCTTGTGGTTATTGTGTTTTGTTGAGACTCCTCTCTAGCCACTTGGCATTATTGTGCTAACGCCTAACCAAGTTTTGTGGCATTAAGTTTTCAAGTTTCATAGGATCACCTATTCACCCCCCTCTAGGTGTTCTCAGGAGTCCGAAGCTCGCACAGTCAACTGTACTGTGCCAGAATCGAAGCACATCTACAAGAAAATATCCTACTTCTGAAATAGTTCTGGCATTCGTTATCATTTTTCTTTTTTAATAGAGAACAATCGTTAAAGGCTTAAATTTTTTCCTGTCGTTTTCAATTCCTTGTAATAGCTTCATTTTGGTCATAGTGGAAATATATCTCTTTTACAGACACACGAAATCCAAAAAATTGGCGAAGCACGAAAGTTGCTCTCAAGAGGGAGCGGGGTTCATAATCACATTACAAGTTTTGCCGAAGCAATAGGAAGTCGTTCTAAGGAACGCAGTGTAAGTCTCCCGAAGCAACAAAAAGTCGTTCCTAAGGGAGCGCAGTGTAAGTTTTCTGCTCAAAAGTCGTTCCAAAGGTAATGCAGAGCTTACAGTGAAAAATAAACGCTGATTCCGCCGAAGTAAAAGGCGAAGCGCGAAAAGTCAACGTGAATACCGCTGAAGTAAAAGGCGAAGAAGCTCCTAAGGGAGGCTTACAGCGAAAAATAAACGCTGATTCCGCTGAAGTAAAAGGCGAAGAAGCTCCTAAGGGAGGCTTACAGCGAAAAGTCAGCGCTGATACACCGAAAAATAAGCGGTGAAGCCAAAAAATAAATGGCAAAAAGATTGTGTGCTTCATTGAGGGAATGGGTGTGTATCTTTGGCACAAATACCATTTTGCATAGCATAACATCATTACATCATTTTGCATAGCATAACATCATACATCATCTTGCATCAATGGCGCGAGAAGGGGATTCAATGTTGATCTTCGGGGATTGATTCGAAAAAGCAGTGCCAAGGCACAACATAAGTATTGAAAAAGTATAGCTTCGTCAAACTCTAAAATGAAAAGGTGATCTATTGCTTACGAAGCATAATGATTTTACGAAGATCGGATGTTTTTATGAAATATGGATGTTCTTCCCAACGCATGAAAAGAAGGGAAGGTGTTTTTTCGCCGAAGGCTCAAAAACGGTATGTACGTAAGGTTTCATGCATCGTAAAGAATTCAGTTACAAGCAGCTTAAATATTGTATTCAAAATTATAAAAATATTACGCACTTTGTTCAGCAAATATTGCATTACAAATGTTTTTACAATAGAAGCTATTCTTCTTTTAAAACTGCTTCTGCAGCTTCGTTTAGCAGTCGATTAACAGCTTCGTCCAGAATAGCTTCGGCCACTTTAGTAACTTCATCTTCTTTTTCTACTTCTGGGTTGGCCGTCAACTCGAGGGGCTCTGGAGGAGATATTTCAGCTGCGATATAAAATGTAAATAAGTCTGAAGTCGCAAAATTAGTAAATAAAGTTAAAAAGTTATTAAGTAATACCTATTCGCCTCTCAAGTTCCGTCGCTTTCTCAGCTGCCTTCGTCGCTTCTTTTGAATCATGGGAATCTTTTTCACTCTTTTTTATCATCTCGTGCGCCATCCCTCGGCCGCCATTCTCCCAGATATCAGTAAAGAATTTTCCACCAATTAAGCTTGCTTCGGCCAAGGGATCTTTTGTATCTTCAATAGATAAAGTAGCTTCGGCTTGAGCCAAAGCTTTCACATGGTCGCAGCCTGATTTCTCTAAAATAGCTGCGATTCCCCTGGCACCCGAGAAAGCGCAGATATCCCCTGACCACTCAAAACTTCTTCAAAAGCTTCAGCTTCGTTATTGATCCAATCAATTGGGCCTTCAGGATCACCCCTTACGAAGTTGTCTTTGTTAGAAAATGCGCCAACATTGGCGAAACTAGTTTCTATTTTCTTAACACACTCTATAGACTTTTCATAGCACCTCTCCTTGGATCCACAAAGTTCATCAACTATTTTTTGTAAGTGGTTCCTCCAATATACACTAATATCTCGTTCAGCCTCTGTAAGACCACATTTCTCTTTAGCTTCGAATAGCTGTTTCCGAAGATCTTCGATTTCGTATTTCAGAGCTTCAGCTTGGACTTTGGAAGCAACTTCGTCTTCCCTTATCTTGTTCAACAATGAGTGTAATATTTTATCTTTTTCAAGACCTTCGTTCCTTAGTTCAATTACTTCGAAACGAAGGTTGTTTAGGGCTATGGTATACCCTTCATCCTCAGCACTTTTTTGCGCCCTGAGGGCGTTGCTAAGGATAAGGCCCTGCAAAAAATGCGGTATTAAGTGTAAGCAAATGGAAAATTTTGTTTTTGGATACAAAAATCTCTAGTTCTCACCTTTAAACTATTGTATGCCAAGCTGTCGGCCAACTCATCTTTTGATAACACTGAAAGCCCATCTTCTAGTGTAGGGAACCCGAAGCTCTTGCCCATCTCTCGGCAGACAGAAATCTCTTTGCTGTCTGGGAGACAATACAAGAAGTCTTCTTCCCCACTGCCGTTGAACACTAGTGCCCCCTTTGGATATTTCAATCTTTGAGCATAGAATTTAGCCTCTTGCTTTTCTTTTTCAGATAATCTTTTTCCCGAAGCATGTCGTATAATATAATCAGGAGCTTCAGATGATGCTTCGGGAATAGGAATGGCGGTTTTTCTAGTCAGAATTACTTCTGCAGCTTCCTTCTCCATCTTTTCTCCGATTTCCAAGGATTTCTCCTTGGCTAGCTCTGAAGGCCCAGCTTCGGTCTCGACTTGGACCTTGGCAGCTTCGGCCTCAATGTGTGTTTCCGAAGCTTCGGCACCTTTCTTTGGAGTAGAGCTTGAAGTTTTTATTGTTTCTAGCACATCTAATACGTTGACCATTCTCTTCCTCTCGGGGTCGTCGAAAGATCCTTTTGTGCCTTCGGCATTGTCACCTCTGCCGAAGGACTTATTACTTCCAATATTCTCGTTTTCTCAACCTTCATCTCTTCAATGTTAATGGCCTTCGGCTCATCTGATTTGGCTGATGATGCCTTCAGCGATATAGACGGTTCAATTCTCTGCGTAATCGCAGGTTTCTTACCTTCGGTCACCGAAGAGGTCTCACCGCCAAATTCAGGCGCTATGGCCGATTCAATATAGCGTGGTCGATGAGTAAGGACCTTCACCCTTTTCCTCTTCGGCGCGGGCTCGCTCGGAGCAGCTGAAGCATCATCTCTCCCGGAACCTCCACTTTTTCTTTTTTGCCCCCGGGGCGGGTAATGGTAGTCAGGATACATGAACCCAAGAGCATCAAAAACTCTGTTTAGTCTCTTATTTTTCCGGTTCCCAAAGGCCGCAGATAATGCGTTATGTTCTGCTCTGGAGTACAGCCCAAGTAAATCATCGCTTGTAGCTTCGACGCTTTTCAGCCAGTCGTCGTCTGGCTCGATAAACTGGTCTCTAAACCTGAAGGTATATTTTAGTCGAACCAAACCACCTTCATGGGGATTGCTGATGGATTCTTTTGGCATCTCCCAGTCGGCTAACAATGGCCATATCCTGTAGGCCACGTGCTCTTGAACTAAGTCCCTTGTCCCGATGAAAGAGCAGACTAAGCCGAAGGCCTTGCGACATTCTTTGGCCGCTTCGTCAATTTCCACCTTCGGTTTCTGGAGCCCGAAGCGTTGCCAGATAGGGCGCATGATTATATCTTTAATGACTTCTCGTGCCTTTAAATCATTTTTTACATAAAACCATTCTTTCGTCCAGTCTCCGGGCCATCTATTCCAAAAAGTTGGTACTGGGGAGCTTGAGCCAGAACGAGCAACGAAGCTATAGCAGCCGAAATTGTTATGATACTGTTCTTTACCCCAGGGCTTCGTCTCATCTAACAGTTCACGCATACTGCAGAAACTTTTTGCATTTGGCTCCAAGCCCTAACTCCTTAAAGCCCACACGAAGATTCCCATTCTTATAATAGCTTCAGGGGTAATCTGGTGAAGGTAAATCTGAAATATCTTCAAAACCTCGACTACGAAGCTGCTCAGAGGAAGCCGAAGCCCAGCCTTCAAAAAGCTTCGAAAGATCATGACTTCATTCTCCTCTGGAGTAGGACAAGTCTTCTCTCCGTCGTCAGCCCTCACAACAGACATATCCTGAAAGTATCTCCCCCTCATGTTGTCAAGATGGCTTTGTTTAATAGTTGATTTTCCAAAAACTGCATGGCTCGGTCGCCACAGTCGATCTTCGGAGTCTTCCCCACCGCTCTCCACATCATAGCTATCACTATCACTAGTGTCTTCAGACAAACCCTCCAAAGTTTCCCTAGCAATCTTCTCTGCATTTGTCCTTGCTATTGATTCAATAAAGCCAAGATTCATCTCCTCAGAAAGGCTCAGATTCGGTTCAGCGATAGCTTTCTTATCCTCAGACATCTTCGAAAGCGCTGAGAAAAGTGCTCTCAAAGCCGAAGCTTAAAAATTTAAAAAAAGCTAAGCAAGTGTTGATGCGCAAGAGCTAAAAATTGAGTAAGCAAGAGCAGATGGCAAGAAAGCGTGCCAAATGAGCTTGTGGTGTGCTCTTATTTATACGCCTGGTGCGTTGTGTGCTGGAGGGCCCGCTTGTCAGTGGCTGTTGCTATTCTAGCAAAGGGAAGGTGTTTTTTCGGACCTTCGGCTTAGGGCCTTCGTCCTTGTCGCAATCTGAATTTATCATTCTAACAAATTAATATTGCGAGGGGCTACTTTTTTTGGCCTTCGGCTTCCAAAGGTCCTCAAAAACATGATTTAACAATGTTTCTGGAAGCATAATGCATGAACAGGTACCTTCGGACTTAAGTTGAAACCACAGTGTGAAGAAGCACGAGAAGGAGTACGAAGGATAGCGCGAAGCCGAAGCTGTGCGCTGGAGAGCTTCGGCATGGTAGCAGAAAAGGGAAACCGACTTAAAGATGAAAAGGCTATTTAGACCTCGATGGACTACTATAGACTTATTAGCAAATGTAAAGGGCATGAGTGTAATTTTACATGGGCTGCGTCTCGTGCCTATAAATAGATGAACAGTAACTCCGTACTGTTCACGTTGACTTGGCATTGATCCTTGCGTCACGCTGGTACTTTTAACTTCTTTCAAGTCGAAGGTACACTTGTAATTTGATATTGTTTCTATTTTTCCATAGTAATAAAATAAAAATGAGATAATGATGATATATGACCGCTTATATTATTTTTTATGCTTTATATGATTCTTTCTTCATCCTTATATGTTATGTTAACGAAGGTATGTCCTTCATTACCTTCGTCCGAAAATCATTATATCCTAAGGGAAATAATGCTTCGAAGGACGAAGGGCTTTAACGTTTAACGTTTTCTGTGTTGCCTTGTTCTTAACTCATAGCACTTGAGAACAAGTCCCCAACATCTCATCAAATATAACGTCGCTAGAGACTTCAACCAAACTCGATGATTTGTTGAAGACTCTATATGCCTTTGTATTTGAGTCATAACCTAGCAAAAATCCTTCTACAGCTTTGGGAGCAAATTTGGAATTTCTACCTTCTTTACTAGAATATAACATTTACTCCCAAATACATGAAAGTATGAAACGTTGGGTTTGTTACCGGTTAGAAGTTCATACGAGGTCTTCTTGAGGAGGCGATGAAGGTAGACCCGGTTTATGGCGTGGCAAGCTGTGTTCACAGCTTCCGACCAAAACCGCTCGGGCGTCTCGAATTCTCCAAGCATCATCCTCGCCATGTCGATAAGCATCCTGTTCATCCTCTCTACCACACCATTTTGTTGTGATGTGTAGGGAGCGGAGAACTCGTGCTTGATTCCTTCCTCCTCAAGGTACTCCTCCACTTGTAAGTTCTTGAACTCGGACCCGTTGTCGCTTATTATCTTTTTCACCTTGAGCTCAAATTCGTTTTGAGCTCTCCTTAGAAAGCGCTTTAGGGTCCCTTGGGTTTCTGATTTATCCTGCAAAAAGAATACCCAAGTGAAGCGGGAAAAATCATCAACTATAACAAGACCATACTTACTTCCCCCGATGCTGAGGTAGGCGATGGGTCCGAAGAGGTCCATGTGAAGTAGCTCCAGAGGTCTTGATGTAGTCATCACATTCTTGCTGTGATGAGTGCTTCCCACCTGTTTGCCTGCTTGACAAGCTGCACAAGGTCTATCTTTTTCGAAAAATACATTGGTTAGACCTAACACATGTTCTCCCTTTAGAAGTTTATGAAGGTTCTTCATCCCAACATGTGCTAGACGGCGATGCCACAACCAGCCCATGCTAGTCTTAGCAATTAAGCATGCATCTAGATCGGCCTCCTCTTTTGAAAAATCAACGAAGTAGAGTTTGCCGTCTAGTACACCCTTAAAATCTAATGAATCATCACTCCTTCTAAAGACAGACACATCTACATTGGTAAATAGACAATTGTAACCCATATTACATAGTTGACTAACAGATAATAAATTGTACCCGAGCGATTCAACTAAGAACACATTAGATATGGAATGCTCAAATGAAATGGCTATCTTTCCTAGTCCTTTAACCTTGCCTTGGTTCCCATCTCCAAAGATGATCGAATCTTGGGAATCTTTGTTCTTGACGTAGGAGGTGAACATCTTCTTCTCCCCCGTCATGTGGTTTGTGCATCCGCTGTCGATAATCCAGCTTGAGCCCCCGGATGCATAAACTTGCAAGGCAAATTAGGCTTGGGTTTTAGGTACCCAACTCTTGTTGGGTCCTACAAGGTTAGTTATAATAGCCTTTGGGACCCAAATGCAAGTCTTGTCTCCCTTGCATTTGGACCCCAACTTTCTAGCAACCACTTTTTCATTTTTACATGAAAGTACAAATGTAGTGTTGCAAGCATGAAAGACAGTGGTAGGTTTATTACACACTTTCCTAGGAGCACGAGACACAAAATTTCTCCTAGGCCTACCATTAAAATTAGAACTTGAAGCAATCATGGCATGTGAGTCAAAAGCATTATAACTCTTATTATAGTGAGAATTTCTAGAAAATTTTCTATCATTGTATATGAAAGCATAATTCTTTTGATTGCTACTAGCCATAGGGGCCTTCCCTTTCTCCTTGTTGGGAATGGTAGCCCTTTGGCTTGTTAAGTTCTTGGCTTCCTTTCGAAAGCCAAGCCCATCCTTAATTGAGGGATGTCTACCAACAGTGTAGGCATCCCTAGCAAATTTTAACTTATCAAAGTCATTTTTGCAAGTCTTAAGTTGGGCATTAAGACTTGCTACTTCACCATTTAATTTTGTAATAGAAGTAAGGTGTTCAACACATGCATCAACATCAAAATCCTTACACCTATTACAAATGGCAACATGTTCTACACAAGATCTAGTTCTATTAGCTACTTCTAGCTTAGCATTTAAATCATCATTAACACTCTTTAAGCTAGACACAGTTTCATGATAAACAGATAATTCAGAAGATTTTTGTAGACTAACAAACTTATCATGCTCTTCATACAAAATATCCTCTTGCTTTTCTAAGAGTCTATTCTTTTCATTTAAAGCATCAATCAATTCATTGATTTTATCTACTTTATTTCTATCTAAACCTTTGAACAAGCTTGAGTAATCTACTTCATCATCACTTGAAGTAGTATACTTAGGGGTATCTCGAGCGCTTACCTTTTTCTCCTTTTCCATGAGGCAAGTATGACGCTCGTTGGGGAAGAGAGATGACTTGTTGAAGGCCGAGGTGGCGAGTCCTTCGTCGTCAGAGTCGGAAGAAGAGCAATCCGAATCCCATTCTTTGCCAAGGTGCGCCTCGCCCTTCGCCTTCTTGTAGGCCTTCTTCTTCTCCCTCTTTCCGCTCTTTTCTTGTTCCTGGTCATTAGCATTATCAGGACAATTTGCTATAAAATGACCAGTCTTACCACATTTAAAACAGGAGCGCTTTCTCTTTGCTTTGCTCTTGTTGGGATGCTCCTTGCGTCCTTTTAGCGCGGTCTTGAAGCGCTTGATGATGAGGGCCATCTCATCTTCATTTAGCCCGGCAACCTCAACTTGTGCCACCTTGCTAGGTAGCGCCTCCCTGCTGCTGCTTGTTGCCTTGAGTGCAATGGGCTAGGGCTCATAGATGGGCATTGGACCGTTCAATGCATCATCAACATATCTTGCTTCCTTGACCATCATACGCCCGCTCACAAACTTTCCAAGTATCTCCTCGGGCGTCATCTTTCTGTACCTAGGATTCTCACGGATGAGGTTCATAAGATGAGGGTCAATAACAGTAAATGACCTAAGCATAAGTCGGACGATGTCGTGGTCCGTCCATCTCGTGCTTGTATAGCTCCTGATCTTGTTGACCAGGGTCTTGAGCCTGTTGTACATTTGCGTTGGCTCCTCCCCCCTGATCATCGCGAACCTTCCCAGCTCGCCTTCCACCAACTCCATTTTGGTGATCATGGTGGCGTCGTTCCCCTCATGCGATATCTTGAGGGTCTCCCATATTTGCTTGGCATTGTCCAAGCCGCTCACCTTGTTATATTCATCCCTGCACAATGATGCTAACAAAATAGTGGTAGCTTGTGCATTCTTATGAATTTGTTCGTTAATGAATACAGGGTTATCTGTACTATCAAATTGCATTCCATTTTCAACTATCTCCTATATACTAGGATGGAGAGAAAATAAGTGACTACGCATTTTGTGACTCCAAAAAGCATAGTCCTCTCCATCAAAGTGTGGAGGTTTACCAAGAGGAATAGAAAGCAAATGAGCATTAGAATTATACGGAATACGAGAATAATCAAATGAAAATTTTGAATTAACTGGTTTCCTTTTCTCGTCGTCGTCGTCTCTTGGGGAAGAAGAAGACTCGTCGCTGTCGTAGTAAACGATCTTCTTGATGCGCCTCTTCTTCTTCCCGTCCTTCTTCTTATGACTCGAGCCAGAGTCAGTGGGCTTGTCGTCCCTTGGCTTGTTGAAGATGGACTCCTTCTCCTTATCATTGACCACCATCCCCTTTCCCTTAGGATCCATCTCTTCGAGCGATTAGTCCCTTTCGTGAAGAGAACGGCTCTGATACCAATTGAGAGAACCTAGAGGGGGGTGAATAGGTGATCCTGTAAAATTTCAACACTAATAGCCACAAAACTTGGTTAAGTGTTAGTGCAATAGAACCAAGTGGATATAGAAGAGTTCTTGTGAAACACAATAACCACAGAGAAAGACAACACAAGAGACACAGTGGTTTATCCCGTGGTTCGGCCAAGTATAACACTTGCCTACCTCCATGTTGTGGCGTCCCAATGGATGAGGGTTGCACTCAACCCTTTCAAGTGATCCAATGATCAACTTGTATACCACGACTTTTCTTTGCTTTTCTCTTTTTCCCGTTTGCGAGGAATCTCCACAAGTTGGAGTCTCTCGCCCTTACCACAAAGATCACAGTGAAAGCACTAGAGTAAGGATGGGAAGCAACACACACAAATCCGCAGCAATACACACGCACACAAGCCAAGACTTGAGCTCAAAATGAAGCACAACGAGTTCGCAACTAGAACGGAGCTCAAATCACTAACACAGTCGATCAGTGTGCGGAGATGGAGTGTGGAAGACTTAGAATGCTTAAAGTATGCTTGGTTGACTCCTCCATGCGCCTAGGGGTCCCTTTTATAGCCCCAAGGCAGCTAGGATCCGTTGGAGGCATTCTTGGAAGGCTAATCTTGCCTTCTGTCGGGTGGCGCACCAGACAGTCCGGTGCGCCACCGGACAGTCACTGTAGCTGTCCGGTGCGCGATCTCCTCCCTTTTCTGGCACATCCGACCGTTGCAAATTCGTGGCAGTTGGCGCACCGGACATTGTCCGGTGCCCCCTACCGACTGTTGGCGCGCCCACGCATCGCGCGAAGATTGTGCGGCCGACCATTGGCGCAGTCGACCGTTGGCTCACCGGACAGTCCGGTGCACCACCGGACAGTCCGGTGAATTTTATTCGTACGTCATTGAACTTTTCCCGAAAGCGACGACTTCGCCGCGGACGACTCACCGGACAGTCCGGTGCACCACCGGACAGTCCGATGATTTATAGTCGTACGCCGCCGTCGAGTCCCGAGAGCGGCCTATTCACCGAGACTGGCCTAGCGCACCGGACACTGTTCGGTGCACCACCGGACAGTACGGTGCACCCAGACCGAGCAGGAGTTAACTCATTTTCAATTTGTTTTCTCCTATTTCTAGCACTTATACACAATACATTAGTACCCAAATCAATGTACTAAGTCTAGAAACATACCTTGTTACATGATTTGCACTTCTTCAATCTTTGGCACACATTAACACTTAGAGAATATGTGTTGGGCACTTAATCACCAAAACACTTTAGAAATGGCCCAAGGGCACATTTCCCTTTCAGATGACATAGATGAAGATGATGTTCCGACGGCAGCAATGTGCACAATGGCGATCGGTGATGTGCGACCACAGGAACAACAGGAGCAAGATCAGCCATCTTCCCCCACGATGGTGCATCCCACAACTCAAGACGGTGAACAGGTACCTCAAGAAGAGGAACAGGATCAAGGGGGAGCACATGAAGAACAAGTAATGGAGGAAGAAGCACCTCGGGCCCCTCCAACCCAAGTTTGAGCTACGATCCAAAGAAATCACCCAGTCGATCAGATTCCGGGTGATATCAGCAAGGGAGTAACTACTCGCTCACGCTTAGCTAATTTTTGTGAGCATTACTCGTTTGTCTCTTCTATTGAGCCTTTCAGGGTAGAAGAGGCCTTGCAGGATCCGAATTGGGTGTTGGCCATGCAGGAAGAGCTCAACAACTAAAAAAGAAATGAAGTTTGGAGCCTGGTGCCACGACCAAAGCAAAACGTTGTGGGAACCAAGTGGGTGTTTGAAAGGGAAATAGGGTCAAACCTTTTCCTAAATGAATTTTGGTGGTTGAATTGCCCAACACAAATTATTGGACTAACTAGTTTGCTCTAGATTCTAAGTTTTACAGGTGCCAAAGGTTCAACACAAACCAATACAAAGTCAAAGAAAGGGTTCAAATAAAAAGAGCAAAAGACAACCGAAGTGCACCCTGGTCTGGCGCACCAGACTGTCCGGTGTGCCACCGGACAGTGTCCGGTGCACCAGGGAGGAACGACTTTGAACTGCTCAGCTTCGGGAATTTGGGGAGCCACTCCGCTATAATTCACCGGACTGTCCGGTGTGCCAGCGGAGCAACGGCTACTTCACGCCAACGGTCATATGCAAAGGAACAGTGAAAGTGAATGCGCGCCTGCACGCGCAGAAGTCAGAGCAGGCGCCAGAAGGCGCACCGGACAGTGAACAGGACCTGTCCGGTGCACCACCGGACTGTCCGGTGGCCCTACTTGTTAGAGCTCCAACGGTCGAACCCTAATGGTTGGGTGACATGGCTGGCGCACCGGACAGTGTTCGGTGGCGCACCAGACTGTCCGGTGCGCCCGTCGACAGAAGCCATCCCCAATGGCCACTTTGGTGGTTGGGGCTATAAATACCCCCAACCACCACTCATTCAAGGCATCCAAGTTTTCAGCCATTGCATTCAATACAAGAGCTCTAGACTTCACTCCAAGACACAAACAAAGAAATCAAATCCTCTCCCAAGTCCAAAGATCATTCCAATCAAATAGTGACTAGTGAGAGAGTGATAATTGTGTTCATTTGAGTTCTTGCGCTTGGATTGCTTTTCTTCTTCTTTCTTTCTTGTTTCCAACTCAATTATAATCAAGGCAAGAGACACCAATTGTGTGGTGGTCCTTGTGGGGACTTAGTGTCCCGATTGATTGAGAAGAGAAGCTAACTCGGTCTAGGTGACCGTTTGAGAGAGGGAAAGGGTTGAAAGAGACCTGGTCTTTGTGACCACCTCAACAGGGAGTAGGTTTGCAAGAACCGTACCTCGGTAAAACAAATCACCGCGTCTCACTCTTCATTTGCTTGTGATTTGTTTTCGCTCTCTCTTTTGGACTTGATTAGATTTCTAACGCTAACCCTGGCTTGTAGTTGTGCTTACGTTTATAAATTTCAGATTCCGCCTATTCACCCCCCCTCTAGGCGACTTTCAATTGGTATCAAAGCCTGGTACTTCATTAGAGCTTAACCGCTCGAAGTGATGTCGGGAGATCACGCCAAGAAGGAGATGGTGACCGGCGAGAAGCCCGCTACTGAGAGCACCTAGAGGGGGGGGTGAATAGGTGATCCTGTAAAACTTGAAACTTAGTGCCACAAAAACTTGATTAGGAGTTAGCACCAATAAGGAAAAGTGGCTAGAGAGGAGTCTTAGCAAAACACAATAACCACAAAGAGATCAACACAGAGATGGCACAGTGGTTTATCCCGTGGTTCGGCCAAGTCCAACGCTTGCCTACTCCACGTTGTGGCGTCCCAACGGACGAGGGTTGCAATCAACCCCTCTCAAGCAGTCCAAAGACCCACTTGAATACCATGGTGTTTTGCTTTGCTTTACTATATCCCGCTTGCGAGGAATCTCCACAACTTGGAGTCTCTCGCCCTTACAAAGATGTTCACAAAGAAGCACAGAAGTAAGGATGGGATGAGCAACGCACACAAGACACAAAAATCACAGCAAATACGCACACACAAGACCCAGACTTGAGCTCAAAAGAATATCATGAGGTTCTCACTAGAACGGAGCTCAAATCACTAAGAATGTCGAACAAGTGCGCAAGAATGAAGTGTGAGTGATCAACAATGCTCAAAGGATGCTTGGTGTACTCCTCTATGCGCCTAGGGGTCCCTTTTGTAGCCCCAAGGCAGCTAGGAGCCGTTGAGAGCATTCTAGGAAGGCAATTCTTGCCTTCTGTCGCCTGGCGCACCGGACAGTCCGGTGCACCACCGAACACTGTCCGGTGCGGATCTCTTTCCTTATTTGGCGAAGCCGACCGTTGTAGATTCAGAGCCGTTGGCGCACTGGACACTGTCCGGTGCACACCGGACAGTCCGGTGCCCCCTTGTGACCGTTGGCTCGGCCACGCGTCACGCACGGAATCCTTGGCCGACCGTTGGCCCGGCTGACCGTTGGCTCACCGGACAGTCCGGTGCACCACCGGACAGTCCGGTGATTTATAGCCGTACGCCGTTAATCACTTCCCGAGAGCGACGACTTCGCCTGTGAATGGCTCACCGGACAGTCCGGTGCACCACCGGACAGTCCGGTGATTTATAGCCGTACGCCGTTGATCGCCTCTCGAGAGCAGCCAGTTGACAGTCGCCAGCCTGGCGCACCGGACACTGTCCGGTGCACCACCGGACAGTCCGGTGCACCCAGACCGAGCTATCTTTGGCTGAACAAAGCCATCTCTTTTCCAATTTGATTTCTCCTGTTTCCAGCACTTAGACACAATACATTAGTTCTTAAAACAATGTACCAAGTCTAGAAACATACCTTTAGACTTGATTTGCACTTTGTCCATCACTTTGCATAGATTACCATAAGTCCACTTGTGTTGGCTCTCAATCACCAAAATACTTAGAAATGTCCCAAGGGCACATTTCCCTTTCAATCTCCCCCTTTTTGGGGATTTATGCCAACACAACAAAAAGCAACTAAAGGAAGTGCAACATCAATACAATTGAGAACTCAATATTGTTTTGATTCAAATTTGGCATATTTGGATCATTCTTTGCCACCACTTGGTTTTGTTTTTGCAAATCAACCTCAATTTCCTATCTCTAAGTCAAACACACTTGTTGAGACATAAAGAGAGTTGTTCCAAGAGAAATTGATCAAAGATTTCAAAAACTCCCCCTTTTTCCCATAATCGACTATTCTCCCCACAAGAGGCCAACTTTTGACAAAAGAGACAACAAGAGAGTTTTTCCAAACCAAAAGCTCTATTCTACTATTTTCATACTATTTTCAAAATTCTCAAGTGGTAGCTGATCCATTTATTGCTTTGGCCTTATTTTCTCCCCCTTTGGCATCAAGCACCAAAACGGGATCAATCTTGGCCCTTAAACCCCATTGCCTCACTAAAATCTTCAAATAAGAGTACCAAGGCAATGGAGTAAGTTACCCTCTCATCGGAGTGCAGTGGAAGTCTTGCATGGTCCAAGTCCACCTTTCCCTTTCAATCCACCTTTGAGACTAAATCAAGCAGACTCAAGCACACGGTTAGTCTCAAAGGGTCAAGTTGTAGCACATCTCCCCCTAAATATGTGCATCACTTGCAAAAGGACTTGCGAGGTCCGGGGAGTGTTTGTACAACTTGAGCACCATAAGTAAACAACAAAATGCATAAGGAACATGATCAAAGGCATAAACACATGTATGCTATAAATCAATCCAAATTCCGCGAATCTAAGACATTTAGCTCACTACGCAGCCTGCAAAAGGTCTTCTCATCTAAAGGCTTGGTAAAGATATCGGCTAGCTGGTTCTCGGTGCTAATATAAAACACTTCGATATCTCCCTTTTGCTGGTGGTCTCTCAAAAAGTGATGTCGGATGTCAATGTGCTTTGTGCGGTTGTGCTCAACAGGATTGTCCGCTATGCGGATAGCACTCTCATTGTCACATAGGAGTGGGACTTTGCTCAGATTGTAGCCAAAGTCCTGGAGGGTTTGCCTCATCCAAAGTAGTTGCGCGCAACACTGTCCTACGGCAACATACTTGGCCTCAGCGGTGGATAGGGCAACAGAGGTTTGTTTCTTAGAGCTCCACGACACCAGGGACCTTCCTAAGAATTTGCACGTCCCTGATGTACTCTTCCTATCGACCTTACATCCAGCATAATCGGAGTCTGAATATCCAATTAAGTCAAAGGTAGACCCCTTTGGATACCAGATCCCGAAGCAAGGCGTAGCGACTAAATATCTAAGAATTCGCTTCACAGCCACTAAGTGACACTCCCTTGGATCAGATTGAAATCTAGCACACATGCATACGCTAAGCATAATATCCGGTCTACTAGCACATAAATAAAGCAAGGAACCTATCATGGACCGGTATGCTTTTTAATCAACGGACTTACCTCCTTTGTTGAGGTCGACGTGTCCGTCAGTTCCCATCGGAGTCTTTGCGGGCTTGGCGTCCTTCATCCCAAACCGCTTTAGCAAGTCTTGCGTGTACTTCGTTTGGGAGATGAAGGTACCGTCCTTGAGTTGCTTCACTTGGAACCCAAGGAAGTAGTTCAACTCGCCCATCATCGACATCTGAAACATTTGAGTCATCACCCTGCTAAACTCTTCACAAGACTTTTGGTTAGTAGAACCAAATATTATGTCATCGACATAAATTTGGCACACAAATAAGTCACCATCACAAGTCTTAGTGAATAAAGTTGGATCGGCTTTCCCAACCTTGAAAGCATTAGCAATTAAAAAGTCCCTAAGGCATTCATACCATGCTCTTGGGGCTTGCTTAAGTCCATAGAGCGCCTTAGAGAGCTTACATACGTGGTCGGGGTATCGTTCATCCTCGAAGCCAGGGGGTTGCTCCACGTACACCTCCTCCTTGATTGGCCCGTTGAGGAAAGCGCTCTTCACATCCATTTGGAACAACCTGAAAGAATGGTGAGCGGCATAGGCTAACAAAATACGAATCGACTCTAGCCTAGCCATAGGAGCAAAAGTCTCCTCAAAGTCCAAACCTGCGACTTGGGCATAACCTTTTGCCACAAGTCGAGCCTTGTTCCTTG
Source organism: Zea luxurians (assembly GCA_029449295.1). Taxonomy (NCBI): domain Eukaryota; kingdom Viridiplantae; phylum Streptophyta; class Magnoliopsida; order Poales; family Poaceae; genus Zea; species Zea luxurians. The sequence goes on along the minus strand of JAOPSE010000002.1, from coordinate 35,293,112 downwards.
TCACCACCCCGTGCTAGTCTTTTTTGTTGCGGAACACCCACTTGGTTCCCACAACATTTTGCTTGGGACGAGGCACCAGTGTCCAAACTTCATTTCTCTTGAAATTATTGAGCTCCTCTTGCATGGCCAACACCCAGTCCGGATCTAGCAAGGCCTCTTCTACCCTGAAAGGCTCAATAGAAGAGACAAAGGAGTAATGCTCACAAAAATTAACTAGTCTAGAACGAGTAGTTACTCCCTTGCTAATGTCACCCAAAATTTGGTCGACGGGATGATTCCTTTGAATCGTCGCTCGAACTTGGGTTGGAGGTGCCGGTTGTGCTTCTTCCTCCATCACATGATCATTTTGTGCTCCCCCTTGATCACATGCCTCTTCTTGATGAACCTGTTCATCGTCTTGAGTTGGGGGATGCACCATTGTTGAGGAAGAAGGTTGATCCTGCTCCTTTTGTTCCAGTGGTCGCACATCGCTAATCGCTATGGTGCGTATTGCGGCTGTTGGAACGTCTTCTTCATCTACATCATCAAGATCAACAACTTGCTCTCTTGGAGAGCCATTAGTCTCATCAAATACAATGTCGCTAGAGACTTCAACCAAACCCGATGATTTGTTGAAGACTCTATACGCCTTTGTATTTGAGTCATAACCTAATAAAAACCCTTCTACAGCTTTGGGAGCAAACTTAGAATTTCTACCTCTCTTTACTAGAATGTAACATTTGCTCCCAAATACACGAAAGTAAGACACATTGGGTTTGTTACCGGTTAGAAGCTCATACAAAGTATTCTTGAGGAGGCGGTGAAGGTAGACCCAGTTGATGGCGTGGCAAGCCGTGTTCACGGCTTCCGACCAAAACCGCTTAGGGGTCTTGAACTCTCCAAGCATCGTCCTCGCCATGTCTATGAGCGTCCTGTTCTTCCTCTCTACCACACCATTTTGCTGTGGTGTGTAGGGAGCGGAGAACTCGTGCTTGATCCCTTCCTCCTCAAGGTACTCCTCCACTTGAAGGTTCTTGAACTCGGACCCGTTGTCGCTCCTTATCTTCTTCACCTTGAGCTCAAACTCATTTTGAGCTCTCCTTAGGAAGCGCTTGAGGGTCCCTTGGGTTTTAGACTTATCCTGCAAAAAGAATACCTAAGTGAAGCGGGAAAAATCATCAACTATAACAAGACCATACTTACTTCCTCCTATGCTTAGATAGGCAACGGGTCCGAAGAGATCCATATGAAGCAACTCCAAAGGTCTTGATGTGGTCATCACATTTTTGGTATGATGAGAGCTTCCCACCTGTTTACCTGCTTGACAAGCTGCACAAGGTCTATCTTTTTCGAAAGTTACATTAGTTAGACCTATAACGTGTTCTCCCTTTAGAAGCTTGTGAAGGTTTTTCATCCCCACATGAGCTAAATGGCGATGCCACAGTCAGCCCATGCTAGTCTTAGCAATTAAGCATGCATCCAGACTGTCACACCCGGTTTTAGAAGGCAAACCGAATGCGAACCATGTACGTGCCAGGATCAGCAATTCACGTACACAGCAGTGACATAACACGGACATCATCACACGGTGCTCAAATAGTATTAAAAAGGGAAATAATAGTCGATTACATCATAAGTCTGAGACATCCACATAGTCCTTACAATAAATCAAAGTGCAAAAACGAAACGTAGATAATCGCGGCCTTCACAGGCAGCCAACTGGGGGGTTGCCGCTAACCCACACCTAGAACTCGTCGTAGTCTTGGAACTCCTAGAAGTCTCCTTCCACAGCTTCATCTTCGCCTGAGCAGTGGTTGCAATGCTGACAACCTGGGGATGGGGGGTTTGGTGTGTAGAGCAAGGGTGAGTACACAACAACATACTCAGCAAATATCCTGTTTGGCTGTAGTGGACTAGCTTTATGTGGGGATAAGTCAAGCAGTTGCTTTTAGTTGGTCAGATTATTATTTACTAATAGAAAGCCAGGTTTTAGCATTAACCCAAGTTATTAGCCCGATGTACCCTTTCCAAACGGAAAGAATACCACTTACCAGCACCATAGTCATAACCAAAACCATCAGTCTCATTGCCACCTGTAAACCAAAATGTCTCCGATCAAGTACCACTAATCATTGGAGCTCCCTTGGCCGCTCATAACCGCGAGCACGGCTGATATATCAGTTTTCAAACACTCTGCAGAGGTTGTGCACTTTACCCACAAGCCGTGATCCCCTTTCTGCCCGGAGAGAGCTACTCCCCATTGACCACTACCTAGGTGGTCCAGCAGGGCATCACTACGTAGCCTTTACAAAGATTCCCCGGGGCTGTAGCCGCCCGTTAGGTTTCCTAAATGTACCGCACTCCTCCCCAAGGGACAAATCAACCTTGGCAGAGCGAGCCGCATACACCGAGCCCCATTGACGGCACAACGGCTAAGCGAACTACACCCTGGTTCCTCTAATTATTCAGCTAAGGGCATCCCACTCCACCCTCATGGTTGCACTGTTTTCCCGGGCGGTCATCCATAGAACAGGTCCTTACGGAGAGGCACTCGAGAAACCGCTCGAGCCCCCTTGAAGACCACAAGTACAACATCATAATAAGAGAAGGGAAAACAGCGTATCATATACAATCTCATCATGTTCATTGATTAGAGTTTGAGCAATAGCATAGAGCTAAATAATAATAATCCGACCCAAATAGGTAAACAAGGACATGGATAACAAAGCTAGTCAATCCTTAAGTATAAATGTGTAATGCGGGAGGTGAATTAAAGAATGAATAGGACAGAGATAGGTCAAAGGACACTTGCCTCCACCAACCGACTGCTGCTCAGGGGCTTCTCCTGCGAGTTCTTCGGGCTCTCCAACAGGATCGTTCTCTAAGCGATTGCAAGCATACATACATCCATCCATTGAAATTAGGAAACCAACAATACACCATACAAGAGAATCAGTAGATTAGACATGCATAAAATATCACATACAATAATGAGTTTACCATGGTTAGAAAGAAATGAGAAAAGGTTTCGCGAGAGTTAAAGCTTATGCCCGAGACGCACTACGGGTTGGTGAATAACTAGACGTCACGTGTTCTAGTTCCAATTGGTTCTAACAAAAGAATTAGCTACATGCACTAATGTAAACGTGACCACTTTTAGTAGATTAACTGTTGGGGGCCTTCGTACTCCGAAGGTCCTCAAAAACATGATTTGACAATGTTTGCCAAGTGGATTATATGAACAGGTACCTTCGGACTCAGAATTGTGAACATGAAGTACGGTCAGGACGAAGCCTGAACCAGACGAAGGGGGATTGAAATGGAGGACGGGTTGATTACCAAGCTCTACGAAGGATGATGCACAGCCGAAGCTGTGCGCAGGAAAGCTTCGTCGCGATAGCAGAAAGGGGAACCGACTTAAAGATGAAAAGACTACTTAGGCCTTGACAGATTTCCATAAGTCATTAGCAAATGTAATGGACATGAATGTAATTTTGTATGGGCTGTGTCTCACGCCTATAAATAGATGAACAGTACTCCCGTACTGTTCACGCTGACTTGGCATTTGCTTTTGCGTCATCCCTGTACTTTTGTCTTCCTGCAATCCGAAGGTACACTTGTAATTTGAAGTCATTTCTATTGTTATATGATAATAAAATAGAAATGACATTGTGACAAAGTTTAAATACTTATATTACTTTTTACGTTATGTTTATGACCTTCGTCACAGCTTATTGCGTTTACGAAGATATATTGTTTGTGACCTTCGTCCGGAACACATTATATCCCGAAGGGAAATAATGTTTCAAAGGACGAAGGACCTTATCATTTAACACTTTCTATGTTGCCTTGTTCTTAATCCGAAGCATTTGAGAACAAGTCACCAACATTGGCGCCCACCTCCGGTGAACTCACTTCCACTTCGAGTTTTTTTTGAACATCTTCGGAAGCCATAAACCCTCGTTATGGCACCGAAGAAAGCTTCAGCGACTGGGGCTGCAGCTCTGCAACCGTTGGACCCCAACCAGGAGACTGTCTCTCTTCGGGAAGCCCGAAGCCAGAAGAGGAAGGCCGTCAGCCCGACGCTTCCGGAGGATGAGCTAGACCAAGAGATCAGGGATATGGAGATGCTACATCAACAGGTGCAGAGGAAGAAGGAGAAGATGGCCAGGCTAGCTGAGTTGCAAAGGCAGATAGACGAAGCTTCTGAAGAAGTTCGCCATCTTACTCACGAGGAGCAGAACAAAAGGCCTCAGCAAAAAGACCTTCATCAGGAGGGCTTCTTCAACGAAGATGACTGGTATGACAATTTCCATCATGGAAATTTTGTTTTCGATGATGCTTCTCCCCTGTCCGCTGAGCTGCAGGCTACACCCTGGCCTCCGTCCTACAAGCCACCCCAGCTTCCCATGTTCGATGGCCATTCAGACCCGAAGCAGTTTTTGATGAGCTACGAAGCAACAGTGTCTTCGTATGGTGGCAACGCTGTAGTCATGGCAAAGTCTTTTGTTATGGCTGTTAGGAATGTCGCTCAGACCTGGTATTCCTCCCTTCGACCAGGAACGATTACTTCATGGCAAAAGCTGAAGGAAATGTTGTTAACCAGCTTTCAAGGGTTTCAGACGAAGCCGGTCACTGCTCAACCCTGTTCCAGTGCACTCAGGATCATGAAGAATACCTTCAGGCGTATGTCAGAAGGTTCTTGCGTTTGAGGGCGCAGGCACCAACGGTGCCCAATGAAATTGTCATCGAAGCCATGATCAAGGGGCTTCGTCCTGGACCTGCAGCTCAATACTTTGCTAGGAAGCCTCCTCAGACTCTGGAGAAGCTGCTCCAAAAGATGGACGAGTACATTCGTGCCGACAATGATTTTCGCCAAAGAAGGGAGGAGGCTTTCAGATTTTCTGAAATGACCAGGGGCTTCGGAGGAAGATTCTATCCGAGGCATGTCAGGTCCATCCACAACTCTACTCAAAATGATGATAAGGGGAGTCAGCAGAACAGGCCGCAGTGCTCCTCACAGGCTTCGGGGCAACAACAAAGTTTCTTCCGGCCACCAGCTCCAAGAGGCAGAGGCGCCAGGGGCTTCGGCGGAAGATTTGGAGATCAACCAAGGAAACTGTTTTGCTTGTTCTGTGGAGAAAACAAGGGCCATACCACCAGGACGTGCCATGTTACAATCCAGAAGCAAAAGGAAATAACCGAAGCTGCAGCGCAACAAGCTCAGCCGAAGCAGGTCATGCATACTGCTTCGTATCATCCGCCTTACATCCCACAATACATAGACAACCACCCTGCAGCTTCTGTAGCTTCGGCAAGTCAACCTCAAGCTTCCTGGCAACAGCCTCCGCCTCCACCTCCACTGCAACAAGGTCAACAGCCAGAAGGGAGTCAATATGCCCCACACCAAAGGGACTTCAGAGAACAATCCGAAGCTCGCACAGTCAACAGCACTGTGCCAGAGTCGAAGCACATTTATTGACACATATCCTACCTTTGATAGCAGTCTTTTCTATTCAGTTCTATTTTCTGTGTAACAAAGAACATTGTTAGTTTTCATGTAATAATTTCGTTGTTTCCCCCGAGGAAAACCTATTTTCTCCACAGGCTTAAGTTGCTGAAACTTAAAAAATTTGCGTTAACAAGGAGGACCTTCGAATTATTAAAAATCCTTCGGAGCAACAGAAAGTCGTTCTAAGGAACGCAGAGTAAGTTGATGAAGTCACAAAAAGCCGTTCCAAAGGGAGCGCAGTGTAAGTTTTCTGCTCAAAAGTCGTTCCTAAGGGAATGCAGAGCTTACAGCGAAAAGTCAACGCTGATACCGCCTAAGTAAAAGGCGAAGAAGCTCAAAAGACGTTCCTAAGGGAATGCAGAGCTTACAGCAAAAAGTCAACGCTGATACCGCCTAAGTAAAAGGCGAAGAAGCTCCAAAGACGTTCCTAAGGGAATGCAGAGCTTACAGTAAAAGATTGTGTGTTTCACGGGGATATGTGTGTATCTTCGGAATCAAATTCATCTACATAACATAACATCATCACATCATTTTGCATAGCATAAGCATCATACATCATATTGCATATGGCAAAAGAAGGGAGGACAGTATCAACCTTCGGAAGAGTGCTTTGAGAAAGTAAAAATCTTCGGAAAATAGCTTCGGAAAATGTTCTCACGAAGTTTGGATATTTTTCATCAGAGCGCTATGGGTTTTGTGACGCATAAAAGTTTTTCTATCTTCACGAAGCATGAAAAGAAGGGAAGGTGTTTTTTCGCCGAAGGCTTAAAAACGGTACGTATGTAAAGTTTCATGCATCGTAAAGAATTGAATAATGAAAAGAAACTTATATATTACATTCAAATGTACAAAATATTACATAGATCACATTTCAAATGTTCTTTTTAATGCCATCTAGTCTTCTCTTAGTACTACTTCGGCAGCCTCATTTAGAAGTTGTTCAACAACTTTATCCATGATAGCTTCGGCCATTTGTTTAATTTCGTCATCCTCTTTCGTGTGAGGGTCAGCAGACGATCCAGTAGGTTCTGAGGGAAGGGAATATGTCTACATTACTATCACAAACCGCCAACAAAGTTTGAAATAAAAATTACAACACAATAAGAATGACTAATTAATACCTATTTGCCCTTCGGGCTCTGTACTTTTTTCGGCAACTTCTGTCACTTTCCTAGCATCATGGATGCCTTTTTCACTCCTTTGAATAATTTCTTGCGCCATTTCTCGGCCGCCGTTGTCCCAGACATCAGTAAAGAATTTACCACCAACCATGCTCGCTTCGGCTGAGGTGTCTTTGATGTCTTCGGAGGATAAGGCAGCTTCGGATTGAGCTAAAGATTTTACATGCTCACAACCTTTCTTCTCCAAGACAGTAGCAACTCCCCTGGCGCCCGAAAAAGCACAGATGTCACCGCGGCTACTCAGGATTTCCTCGAAGGCCTCTGCTTCGTGACTGATCCATTCTATTGGACCTTCGGGATTGCCTCTTGAGAAATTCTCTTCGCTGGAAAATGCGCCCACGCTGGCGAAGCTGGTTTTAATTTTCTTTACGCATTCCATGGATTTTTCGTAGCATTTTTTCTTAGAAGACCGAAGCTCTTCCAAGGTTGCTTCCAAATGATCAGCCCATTGGTCGCTACATTCCCGTCTTGTTTCTTCAAGTATGCGTTCTTCTTTCGCCCGGGCCAATTGCTTCTGAAGATCCTTAATTTCGCGTTTGTGAGCTTCGGCTTGAACCTTTGCAGCAGCTTCGTCCTTTTTTATCTTGTCTACTAATGTAACCAGAATTTTATCTTTTTCTAGAGCTTCGTTTCTCAGTTTAATAACTTCTGAACGTAAATTGTTGAACGCAATTTCATAGCTCTCATCTTCGGCACTCTTTTGTGCTCTTAATGCGTTGCTTAGGATTAAGCCCTATACGAAAAAGAATCCATATAAGAATAAAAGAATGAATTACGTATTAAAAATTTTTTTCAAGCGACTAATTCCCATACCTTTAGGCTATTGTACGCAAGACTGTCCGCGAGATCCTCCTTTGTCATAGCACATAATCCAGCTTCGAGCTTCGGGAACCCCATACTCCTAGCCATCTCTCGGCAGACAGATAGTTCTTTGTTATCAGGAAGGCGGTATAGGAAGTCATCTTCATTTGTCCCATTGAACACTACTGCCCCCTTCGGATATTTTAGCTCTCTAGCATAGTAGTTGGCTTCGTAAGTCTCTTCTTCAGATAATTTCTTCCCCGAAGCATGTCGTATGATGTAATCGCATATGCTGGAAGGAGCTTCGGGGACGGCAGTGTCAATTTCTTCAACCAAAACTGGTTCTGATATTTTTATTTTTTCGGTTTCCAAAGATTGTTCCTTGGTGGGCTCTGAAGGCCCAGCTTCAGCTTCAGCTTGTTGCTTTGAAGCTTCAGTAGACGCTTCAGCAAGTTCAACAGTCTTCTTTGGAGTTGTGCTTGAAGACTTAATTGTCTCCAAGACATCTAGTACGTTCACCATTCTTTTTCTTTTTGGGGTCACCAATGGGCCCTTTTGATTTTTTATTATTTCGACATTTGCTGAAGGACTTAAGATTTCCGATATTTTTGGCCCTTCAATCTTTGGTTTTTCTACTTTTTCTGCTGAAGGCGCTTCAGATTTCTCTTCTATCTTCGGCACTGGAGCTGGTTCTGTAGCTTCAGAGGCCAAAGAGACTTCACCAATAAATTCTGGCACTATGGCCGGCTCAATAAAACGCGCTCGGTGGGTTAGCACCTTCATCTTTTTCCTTTGCGGCGCTGGCTCACTAGTGGCACTTGTGGTAGCTTCTGTCGCAGGAGAAGTATTTTTTCTTTTGCGACCCAATACCGGATAGTGATAGTCAGGGTAGACAAACCCGACTGCGTCAAATACCCGGTTGAGCCTTTTCTTCTTTCGGCCTCCGAAGGCTGCTGATAACGCAGTGTTCTCGGCCTTCGAATACGCCCCAAGCAGTTCGTCACTTAATATTTCAATGCTTTTCAACCAGTCGTCATCAGGTTCAACAAACTTATCCCCGTATTTGAATGTGAATTTCAGTCTGACCAGTCCGCCTTCGTCGGACTCTTTGATGGTCTCCTTCGGCATTTCCCACTTTCCTGCAAGTGGCCACACCCTGAAGGCAATATGCTCTTGGACCAAGTCCCTTGTCCCAATGAAAGAGCAGATTACGCCGAAGGCTCTTTGGCATTCCTCGGCTGCTTCATCCATTTCAACCTTCGGCCTTCGAAGTCCGAAGCGTTGCCAGATGGGGCGCATAATGATATTCTTGACATCTTCTTGCGCTGTTAAGTCATTCTTTACATAGAACCACTCTGTCATCCAGGCTCCGGGCCACCTCTTCCGAAAGGTTGGCACAGGGCGGCTTGACCCGGAGCGGGCACCGAAGCTGTAACACCCAAAGTTGTTGTGATATTGTTCTTTCCCCCAGGGCTTCGTCTCATATAACAACTCATGAATGTTGCAAAAGCTTTTAGCATTTGGTTCTAAACCTTGGCTTCTCGCAGCCCAGACAAACATCCCCATTCTTATGATAGCTTCGGGAGTAATTTGATGAAGGTAGACTTGAAATGTTTTCAGGACTTCAACAACAAAGTTGCTTAGGGGGAATCGAAGCCCAGCCTTGAGAAAGCTTCGGAAAATTACGACTTCATCTTCTTCGGGGGTGGGAGAAGTCTTTTCTCCAGCATCAGCCCTTACAATAGATATATCTCGAAAATACCGCCCCCTCATATTATCAATATGACTCTGCTTAATAGTGGTTTTCCCGAAAACCATGTGACTTGGCCGCCATGGTCGATCTTCGGACTCTTCCCCACCACTTTCTACATCATAACTGTCACTGTCACCAGTATCTTCAGACAAACCTTCCAGAATCTCCTTGGTAATTATTTCCGTATTGGTCTCTGCCATCGCTATAAGGAACCCCAAGTTCTTCTCTTCGTCAAGGCTCAGCTTCATCTCAGCAGCGACCTTTTTATCTTCAGACATCTTCGGAAACACTAAAAAACTGTTTTCCAAGCCGAAGCTTCAAAACCAAAATATCAGCAAATCTTAGTGCGCAAGAGCTAAAAATTTAGTGGGCGAAGGCAGATGGCAAGCGAGAGTACCAAAATGAGTTTGCGTTACGATCTTATTTATACGCCCAGTGCGTTGAAAATTGAAAGACCCCGCTTGTCAGTGAATGTTGCTATTCTAGCAAAGGGAAGGTGTTTTTTCGGACCTTCGGCTTAAGGCCTTCGTCCATATCGCAATCTGAATTTGTCATTAACAAATTAATATTGCGAGGGGCTACTGTTGGGGGTCTTCGTACTCCGAAGGTCCTCAAAAACATGATTTGACAATGTTTGCCAAGTGGATTATATGAACAGGTACCTTCGGACTCAGAATTGTGAACATGAAGTACGGTCAGGACGAAGCCTGAACCAGACGAAGGGGGATTGAAATGGAGGACGGGTTGATTACCAAGCTCTACGAAGGATGATGCACAGCCGAAGCTGTGCGCAGGAAAGCTTCGTCGCGATAGCAGAAAGGGGAACCGACTTAAAGATGAAAAGACTACTTAGGCCTTGACAGATTTCCATAAGTCATTAGCAAATGTAATGGACATGAATGTAATTTTGTATGGGCTGTGTCTCACGCCTATAAATAGATGAACAGTACTCCCGTACTGTTCACGCTGACTTGGCATTTGCTTTTGCGTCATCCCTGTACTTTTGTCTTCCTGCAATCCGAAGGTACACTTGTAATTTGAAGTCATTTCTATTGTTATATGATAATAAAATAGAAATGACATTGTGACAAAGTTTAAATACTTATATTACTTTTTACGTTATGTTTATGACCTTCGTCACAGCTTATTGCGTTTACGAAGATATATTGTTTGTGACCTTCGTCCGGAACACATTATATCCCGAAGGGAAATAATGTTTCAAAGGACGAAGGACCTTATCATTTAACACTTTCTATGTTGCCTTGTTCTTAATCCGAAGCATTTGAGAACAAGTCACCAACATTAACATTGAATAAGATAGACGATTAGCTATACAAATTAACTAACATAACCAATTTCCAAATTGAGACTCCTATCTTATTAATATAAACAACGTGGTTAGCGCAGATAGGATACGGGGGGTAGACGGGGCTAGGGGGTAGACGATCGTGTCGCGAGCGCAACAGGGCGCTATGCGTCGCGTCGTGAGCACGACGAGCTACGCCAGAATGCTGCGCGAACACGTGCACGCGCAAAGCCACACTTAACGTGCCGCGAACGAGTCACGCACGCGTCGGGGCCGTGCACTGGCCGAGCTCGAGGCCACGCGTCGAAGGCACGCTGGGCCGAGCTCGAGGCCACGCCGAGGGCCGACACGGTGTGAGCAAGGCACGGCGGGGCGAGCGGGCAAACATGCCAGGGCAAGCGAGCACGGGCGAGCGAGGACGCCGCGGACCACTGCGAGCGAGGCACGGACGGGGCGAGGACACGGTCGGGCGAGGCCGGGCGCGGGGCGGGGCGACCATGCCGGGGCGCGACGGGAGCGGCCGAGCCGGGACACGGGGCGGCCGAGCCGGAGGAGGGGCGACGCGGGCGGCCGGGCCGGGGGCCGGGGTGGTTGAACTGGGGGGGGGGGGGGGGGGGCGGCCGAGCCGGGGCGGCGCGGGGCGGGGCGGTTGGGCCGAGCGCGGGGCTCGCGCGGGCAAGGGCGGGGCTCGCGCGGGCGGCCGAGGTGGCCGGGGCCGAGCGGGGGCGAGGCCGGGGCGGCCGAGGTCGGCCGGGGTCGGCCGGGGCCGGGCGGGGGCGAGGCCGGGGCGGCCGGGGTGGCCGGGCGCGAAGCCGGCCGGGCGCGGGCGAGGCTGGGGCGGCCGGGGCCGGGGCCGAGCCGAGCTCGCCGGGCGGCCGAGCCGGGCGGCGCGGGGTGCGGGGGAGGGCGCCGGAGGGAGGAGAGGGAGGAGGGAGAGGGAGGAGAGGAGGGAGGAGGAGGGGGGAGCCTCACCGGAGGGGGACGGTGCGGCGGCGACGCTGGGGAGGGGTGGCGGCGGCGCTAGGGCAGGGAAGAGGCGGCGGCGGCGCTAGGGTTAGGGTGAGGGTGAGGGAGAGGGAGGGGATTTTTGGAAAAAGAAAAAAAGAGAGGGGGGAACGGTTGGGCCAACTGGGCCCAAAGGGGGGGAGAGGGGGCGCGCGGCTGGGCCGGCGCGGGGCCCACGCGGGAAGGGGGGGAGGGGGGGCGGCCGGGCTGCCAGCTGGGCCGGCCGAAGGGGGGGCGGTTGGGCCAAAAGGGGAGAAGGGGGGAAGAGAAAAGAAAAAAGAAAAGGCTTTTCTTTTTTTCTAATTTCTAATTTCCTCTAGATGAAAGCATTCACATTTTTAATCAATCAAAAAGTATGCATGGTTCAGCATGGTGCATCACACAAAACAAAGTGTTTTAAGGTTTTGCTTTACACGAGGTCTAAAGCCAAAACCCGCTGTGACTTTGGAAAAGATCAAGGCTTAGCGAGAAGAAAAGGGAAAAAGGAAAGAGTAACGCCTGAATTTGGTGAGAGAAAAGAAGAAAAAATACTACCCCCAAATTCAGGGCGTTACAAACCTATCCCCCTTAAAAGAATCTCGCCCTCGAGATTCAGGGTTGGCTAGCAAAGAGCTCTGGGTATTTAGCCATCGGATCATCTTCACGCTCCCAGGTTGCTTCTTCCTCTGAATGGTGATTCCACCTGACTTTGCACATTCTGATGGTCTTCCTTCAGGTGACTCTGTCTGCAACCTCAAGGATTTGCACTGGCTTCTCAACGTAGGTCAAGTCCTCCTGGACTTCAAGACCTTCCACTGGCAACTGCTCTTCTGGCACACGCAAGCACTTCTTCAACTGAGACACATGAAAGACATCATGCACTGCGGACAAATTCTCTGGCAGACTGAGCTGATAGGCCACTTCTCCATACCTTGAGAGAATTTGGTACGGACCAATGTAGCGGGGTGCTAGCTTGCCTTTGACTCCGAATCTTCTGACTCCTCTGATCGGTGACACTTTCAGATAGACAAAGTCTCCGACTTCGAAACTCAGCTCTCTTCTTCTTGTATCTGCATAGCTTCGCTGCCTCGATTGCGTTATCTTCAGATTTTCTCGGACCATCTTGATGTTCTCTTCGGCTTCAAGCAAAATGTCTGGCCCAAACACTTGCTTTTCCCCAGGCTGATCCCATTGCAACGGAGTTCTACAACCCCTTCCATAGAGCGCTTGAAATGGTGACATCTTCAAACTGGCCTGGTAACTGTTGTTATAGGAGAACTCGGCATAAGGCAATCGCTTGTCCCATCCGGACTGATCTTGCAGCGCACAGGCTCTCAACATGTCTTCAAGAATTTGATTGGTCCTTTCAGTCTGGCCATCTGTCTGCGGATGATAAGCTGAACTGAAATTCAGATGTGTACCCAAGGCTTCGTGCAATTGCTGCCAGAAATGAGAGGTGAACTGCGTTCCTCTGTCTGACACTATCTTCTTTGGCACACCATGTAGACAAACGATCCGAGACACATACAATTCTGCCAACACTGCACTGCTGTAGTTGGTCTTGACAGGTATGAAGTGGGCTGACTTGGTCAAACGGTCCACCACTACCCAAATGGAATCGTAGCCGGCTCGAGTGCGAGGCAATCCGACTATGAAATCCATACCGATTTCATCCCATTTCCACTGAGGAATTTGCAACGGTTGCAACAATCCAGCTGGTCTCTGGTGCTCTGCCTTAATCCGTCGACAACTATCACACATAGCCACATACTCTGCGATCTCCCTCTTCATTCCGTACCACCAGAATTTCTTCTTCAGATCCTGATACATCTTCTCACTACCAGGGTGAATCGAATAATCAGTCTCATGAGCTTCCTTGAGAATCAACTCCCGAATGGACTGGACATTGGGAACGCACAGGCGGTCTTTGAACCATATCACACCTTCTGCACCTTTACGAAAATCTTTGCCTCTGCCATCTAGAATCAGTCGCCGGATCTCACTGATCTTCTCATCATTCTTCTGCGCTTCTTTGATTTCTCGCTCCAAGGTAGGTTCCAACTCAACTGTGACTCCTCGCGAATTGTTCAGAAACCCGAGACTCAACCTGTCAAACTCCTTGGCCAACTCATAAGGCATCGGACGAGCATCCATCAGATTGACTTGACTCTTCCTGCTCAAAGCATCTGCCACTACGTTTGCTTTGCCTGGATGGTAATGAATCTCCAACTCATAGTCTTTGATCAGCTCTAACCATCTTCGCTGCCTCATATTCAGCTCTGACTAAGTGAATATGTACTTCAGACTCTTGTGGTCTGTGTAAACATCACATTTCTGTCCATACAGATAGTGCCTCCATGTCTTCAGTGCGTGAACCACTGCTGCCAACTCTAGGTCATGGATTGGGTAATTCTTCTCATGAACCTTTAGCTGTCGGGACGAGTAAGCCACAACTCTTCCCTCTTGCATCAACACGCATCCCAAACCTGTGTAACAAGCATCACAGTACATAGAGAAGGGCTTGTGCACATCAGACAAGACTAAGACAGGCGCTGTTGTCAACTTCTCTTTCAACGCTTCGAAGGCCTCTTGACATTTCTGGGTCCACTTGAACTCAACCTTGTTGCCTAGCAACGCTGTCATTGGTTTCGCAATCTTCGAAAACCCTTCAATGAATCGCCGATAATATCCGGCCATTCCAATGAAGCTCTTGATTCCTCGAGCATCCGTTGGCGCTTTCCAGTTCAGAATGTATGCCACTTTCTTCGGATCCATAGCCAATCCTTCTCTGTTGATTATGTGACCCAAGAACAGGACTTCATTGATCCAGAACTCACATTTTCTCAACTTTGCATACAACTGGTGCTCTCGCAATCTCTGCAATACCATCCTCAAATGATCTGCATGCTCCTCTTCGCTGTGAGAATAAATCAGAATATCGTCAATGAATACCACCACAAACTTATCAAGATAATCCATGAATACACTGTTCATCAGATTCATGAAAAAGGCCGGCGCATTGGTCAATCCAAAAGACATCACAGTGAACTCATACAACCCATACTTGGTAATGAATGCCGTCTTCGGAATGTCCGAAGGTCGGATCCTGAGCTGATGATAACCTGACCTCAGATCAATCTTGGAGAACACACTGGCTCCTCTCAACTGGTCGAACAGATCTTCTATTCTGGGCAAAGGGTACTTGTTCTTGATCGTGACTTCATTCAAAGCTCGATAATCGATACACATCCTTTTGGTGCCATCTTTCTTTTCCACAAATAAGATAGGGGCGGCCCAAGGCGAGGTGCTTGGCCGGATGTAACCTTTCTCTGACAGCTCATCAATCTGCTTCTTAAGCTCAACCAACTCTGGTCCGGATATTCTGTAAGCTCTCTTAAAGATGGGGGCGGTTCCAGGAAGAAGCTCTATGGCAAACTCAACTTTCCGCTCTGGTGGCATACCCGGTAAGTCCTTCGAAAACACATCTGGGAACTCAGACACAACCTTGATACTCTCAATTGGGTCTGCTTCACTGCTATCGACAGCCATCCGATAACAACTTCCTTTCTTTGGCTCGGGCGGGACTAACTCGGTCACCACTTCCTCTCCTAGTGGGGACACCAACCTGATTGTCCTTTTATCACAACTGATAACTGCCTGATACTTATCTAGCCAATTCATCCCTAGGATGACATCTATTCCCTGAGTACCCATTACTATAAGGTTGGCGGGAAACGCTATCCCCCTTATTTCCACGCTTACATTCAAACAGATGCTATCAGCTCGAATTCTACCACCGGCTGAGTCAATTTGAATGGGGGTTGACATGGTAGTAATTGGAAGATTATGTGCTTCTACCCATGATGTAGTAATGAAAAAAATGCGTTGCTCCAGTATCAAATAACACCTCTGCAATATGGGAGTCGACTGGGAACATACCTACTATCATGCCGGGAGTCTCCTGAACTGCTTCAGCCTCCAAGTGGTTCAGTCTTCCATGATTATAGCGCGGCTGAGGGCGATTGCCTGCTCCAGGCTGAGACACATTCTGCTTTGCTGGGGCATTAGGGCCTGACTGCTGCTGGGCTGCCTTCTTCGGACATTGCATCACCCAATGGCCTTGCTCTCCACAGTGGAAACATGCTCTATTTCCAACCTGAGCTGGTGCTGCCTGACTGTTCTGCTGGCTTGCTGGGGCAGGAAGACGAGGTGCCTGCTGATTCTGCCTCTGAATCTGACCTCCTGACTGATTGCTCTGACGGTTCTGGTACTGGTGCCGAGGATACTACCTTTGGAACTACTGATGCTGCTGAGGTGGACGCTGGTTCTGCCTGAACTGCTGAGGTTGATTGCCTGAGAAACGAGGGCGGCTGCTGCTTCCAGGCTGGGGTCCACTGATCTTGCGCTTACGATCCTCCATCTCCCTACGCTTTCTTTCTGTCATAATTGCTCTATCAATCAGGTGCTGGAATGTCGGGAAGGTGTGATTCATCAGCTAATAGTGCAGAGGGTCAACCAAGCCTCTCAAGAAACGGTATTGTCGCTTGGCATCGGTGTTGACATCTTCAGGAGCATAGCGGGACAACTGCAGAAACCTGTCTCGGTACTCACTGACAGATGATTACCCTTGCTT
Source organism: Zea luxurians (assembly GCA_029449295.1). Taxonomy (NCBI): domain Eukaryota; kingdom Viridiplantae; phylum Streptophyta; class Magnoliopsida; order Poales; family Poaceae; genus Zea; species Zea luxurians. The sequence goes on along the minus strand of JAOPSE010000002.1, from coordinate 35,276,963 downwards.
AAGGGCCAAGAACTCCTCCTTCTTCACTGTCATCAGACCTGCAGGCACATGATACTGACGAAAGCTACCTCTGAACTCTTCCCAAGTGATGGCGTCGGGGTTGGCATGGGTGGCGAGATAAGACTCCCACCATGATTGGGCTGCTCCTCTCAACAGACGGGGACCATACAGAACTTTCTCTCTGTCATCGCACTGAGCGGTATGCAACTCCCGCTCCACAGTGCGCAGCCAATCTTCAGCATCCATGGGGTCAGAAGAGTGAGCAAATGTTGGAGGATGACCTCTCATGAATTCAGCACGCTTGTCTCTGGGCATCTGAGGCATCTAAGGTTGAGGTGGGGCCTGCTGTTGCTGCTACTGCTGAATGGCGGCCAGAGTCTGACCGATGGCTTGAACTGCCTGAGTCTGCATCAGAAACATCTGCTCGATCGACATCGGGGGCGGGGGCGGCAGGTGCTGCTGCTGGGGCACCTCATCCTGCGGAGCGGCTCGCTCCTGCTGAGCACGCCTTCCTCCTCTGCGCCTGTTCTCTGACATCTGCAGAATGCAACCACACATCAGAACTGATCTGGCAAATCTTGCAGCATAAGAAAAGAGTATAGAATTCTCCAACAGCACTGAACAGTTGAGCATCTTCACTGATCTCCAACACAGACCACACAGCTTCTTAGATTAAGCGGAAAGTGGAATAAAAGGTTTCCCAACTATATAACTAACTCCATTAACATATAACAGGTAAACCATAATGCAGGGGATACCCACACTCTGGTGACAGTCATTACAAAGATCCAAACCAAACATAGTTCATCATGACAAACATAAATGCACAGGATATAGCAAACTACCCTGTCTAACTAAGACTAACTAAAAGCGAGACTAACGCTAAGACTGTAGCTTCTACGTATATATTTTGTATTAATTACAAGATCCAACTCTAACGATCTATGGTTCTAGATTTATCTTGGTCTTGCAGTCGGGATTGCCATAAGACTGGCGTCCACGCCGAGGTGAGCGGTACGGGTGTTGAGTCCCAACGGGAGCGGGGGAACCATCATCCAAGTGACGACGTTCCGCGCGCTCAGCCCGCAGCAGGGCGATCTCAGCACGAGCCCTACTCAGCTCGTCTAGTGCATGGTCCACCTCTGTGTTTAGCACGGCGGCTAGGTTGACTGTGCTGCTCAACCTAGGATTGTCCTCACCAGCAGGTGAAACAGTCACGCCTCCTGTGCTGCCAGATGGACGGCGGGGGTAATACTTCAGGTCAAGACCGTCAGCTACCCCACCGAAAACCGAGCAGTAGTTCGAAAGCGCACGCCAAGCAGCATCCTGCATGGCTGCCTCAGCTGAGTCCCGCTCAGAGATAGAATAGTGCTCTGAGCAGGCCTCCGCACCCTAGAGACTGTTCTCCGGACGGCGCACCAAGCAGGTCGCCTCCCAGGGGTCCGGGTAAACCCTGCGACTATGCTGGTAGACCACACAATGATACTCGATGGACCAAGTACGCCGGTCAAGTGCCCGACGTAGCAGGGTGTCGAGCGCGTCGTGGAAGTGACACCCGCGAGCAGCGTCACGAGTGATGGGTCGAGCAACCCATCCTTCCGGCTCATGGTCAGCAGGGAAGTCAGTGTCGTGGCTCGAGCTGTCGTCGCCATCTCCGTCGTTTGGGTCTCCTCCAGCAGCTACTCCAGAGGCTGGGGCGCCCAGTGGTGGTGCAGGGGGCGCCTCTAGGGGAAGCACAGGAGAGCAGCTCCTCACAGACTATCTCCCCCTATTATCCTAAACGGTATTAAACGGACGTTTAGACCGGTCTAAACGGTGAACGACACCCCACCGTCCAGTTTAGGGCCTGGGCGGTTTCCTAAACGGGTCAACTGTCTAAACGGTCAACTCGGCGTCTAAACGACCTGAACGGGCTGAACGGGACGGCTTGTAGACTTTTTGGACGGCGTTCAGGCCGTTTTAAGGCCCGTTTAGAGTATGGTGTTATTTTACGCGGGGAAACTGAAACCAGGCCTCTTTGGCGGGCCTTTTTCGCGCCAAAGCTAGGGTTCCCTCGTGTTTTTTTGCCTCTGCACCCTTATCCATCTCCTCTGGCCGAATGCTAGGGTTCCCTGGTGTCTTTTCCATCTGCACGACGCACGGCCACTAGGGACAGCCGCTGGCGCTGTTTCCTCTCCTCTGCGCGCCCAGCCGCCGGCGCTGCCTCCTCCATCCTCTCCTCTGATCACCCAGCCGCCCAGGTAGGGCTCCTCCCTCCTCTCCTCTGCTCGCCCAGGGCTCCTCCTTCTCCTCTCCTCTCAATCTCCTCTCATCTCAGCAGTGGTTCTGCAGTGGAAGAGAGGCACGCACGCCCAGGGATAGAGGGGGCGCGCTAGCAGGAAGCTAAAGCAGGGACTCCCCATCCTTTGTTTGTTGCCAGGTATGGATGCCTCTTGCTTCCTCTATTTTATAGTTTGCTGTTTGCTCCTGATTATGCATAGTAGTTCATGCTTCAATCTTCATGGCTCTCTCAATCTCCTGATTAAGCATACTTTTGCTCAAGGATGGATGGTTGAAGGTGCTGAGAAGGATGAAGAAGGGTCTGATGTTGAGCCGGTGACCGGTCTCACATGGAAATTGATTGCTGAGACATGTGGTGCTGAAGAGGTCACAAAACTACGTAGGAGTGCAAGATTGACTGTTGAAAGAGAGGTTGAAGACACACCGCTGTCTGAAACTGAAAGTGAAGAAGAAGCACCACAAGAGGAAGATGTTGACTTTGAGTCGGATCAAGATGATGTGATCACAGCTGGATATGAGCTAGATGCGGAGGAAGACAATGATGGCTGATGGGAGGCTTTAGCTGCCATCATCTATCTTATATTAGCACTATCTAATTATCTTATCTATTTGTCTATGTTGAAAATGAACTTATGGACTATTGCTTTTATGCTTTGTTTGGCATTTGTGAGAACTATTTCTATTTGTGCTTTGTGAAAGTGTTTGTTCTCTATTGTGTCTATCAACCTACCATTTGTGCTGAAAGTTGTTCTTGTTCAGTGTATCAACTATCAAATGGACCCTTATACATATCACATGGGCACATACTAACAAATCTCGCTTCTTTTTCAGGTACATATCTCAAATTGGGACAAGGACAACAAAAGCTTCATGTTTGCTTCAAAAAAGGTTAGGAAAAAATCTTTTTTATCCTGCTGAAACTATGCTACAGTAACATACCGTTTAGGCCGTTTAATTCCGTCTAAACACGTCTAAACACGTCTAAACCTTAGACAGCTCCTCACCGTCCGTCTACCATTTTCCGTCTAAGAAAACAGGGCTATCTCCTGCTGGAGCGAGAAGGAAGAGCCCTGCTGCTCCTGTCATCGACGTTCCTGCTCCTCATGCAGGTGGTGGTGCAGTCTCTCCAAGTGGCTGGACTGTCCGGCCACGGGACGGCGAAGCGGACGCTCAGCAAGGCGGGAGGGTAAGAAGGGGATGACGGACTTTCGTGCAGTGTGTCTAAGTCAAGCCATCTACAAAAGACATCGCAAGCAAAAGAGTGAGAACAGAATTAATATGACCAGCAAATAATGAACCATAAATAAATGAAGGATTAGAATAAAACAAAATTTTCAGCAAGGTATAATATATAGTAGAACATAGGTTTGGTCAGTATGACCAACTTTTGAAGGGGTACCAAAGTCAAGGTAGGGACAGAGGTCTATAATCCTTAGAACGACCATTCTACTCTAGGTTAGAGGTCCTACAGTCAGCACGGCTTTGATACCAGCTTATGTCACACCCGGTTTTAGAAGGCAAACCAAATGCGAACCATGTACATGCCAGGATCAGCAATTCACGTACACAGCAGTTACATAACATGGACATCATCACACGGTGCTCAAATAGTATTAAAAAGGGAAATAATAGTCGATTACATCATAAGTCTGAGACATCCACATAGTCCTTACAATAAATCAAAGTGCGAAAACGAAACGTAGATAACCGCGGCCTTCACAGGCAGCCAACTGGGGGGTTGCCGCTAACCCACACCTAGAACTCGTCGTAGTCTTGGAACTCCTGGAAGTCTCCTTCCACAGCTTCATCTTCGCCTGAGCAGTGGTTGCAATGCTGACAACCTGGGGATAGGGGGGTTTGGTGTGTAGAGCAAGGGTGAGTACACATCAACATACTCAGCAAATATCCTGTTTGGCTGTAGTGGACTAGCTTTATGTGGGGATAAGTCAATCAGTTGCTTTTAGTTGGTCAGATTATTATTTACTAATAGAAAGCCAGGTTTTAGCATTAACCCAAGTTATTAGCCTGATGTACCCTTTCCAAACGGAAAGAATACCACTTACCAGCACCATAGTCATAACAAAAACCATCAGTCTCATTGCCACCTGTAAACCAAAATGTCTCTGATCAAGTACCACTAATCATTGGAGCTCCCTTGGCCGCTCATAACCGCGAGCACGGCTGATATATCAGTTTTCAAACACTCTGCAGAGGTTGTGCACTTTACCCACAAGCTGTGATCCCCTTTCTGCCCGGAGAGAGCTACTCCCCATTGACCACTACCTAGGTGGTCCAGCAGGGCATCACTACGTAGCCTTTACAAAGATTCCCCGGGGCTGTAGCCGCCCGTTAGGTTTCCTAAATGTACCGCACTCCTCCCCAAGGGACAAATCAACCTTGGCAGAGCGAGCCGCATACACCGATCCCCATTGACGGCACAACGGCTAAGCGAACTACACCTCGGTTCCTCTAATTATTCAGCTAAGGGCGTCCCACTCCACCCTCATGGTTGCACTGTTTTCCCGGGCGATCATCCATAGAACAGGTCCTTACGAAGAGGCACTCGAGAAACCGCTCGAGCCCCCTTGAATACCACAAGTACAACATCATAATAAGAGAAGGGAAAACAGCGTATCATATACAATCTCATCATGTTCATTGATTAGAGTTTGAGCAATAGCATAGAGCTAAATAATAATAATCCGACCCAAATAGGTAAACAAGGACATGGATAACAAAGCTAGTCAATCCTTAAGTATAAATGTGTAATTGAAAGGGAAATGTGCCCTTGGGCCATTTCTAAGTATTTTGGTGATTGAGTGCCAACACAAGTGCTTAAATGTGAATTTATGTCCATGGATGAACAAAGTGCAAATCATGAAGTAAAGGTATGTTTCTAAGCCTTAGTACATTGGTTTTGTGTACTAATATACTTGTCTAAGTGCTAGAAACAGGAAGAAGAAGAAAAGAAAAGAGGAGAAAAAGACTTGGCTGAGTGCAGCCAAGACTCAGCTCGGTCTGGCACACCGGACTGTCCGGTGGTGCACCGGACAGTGTCCGGTGCGCCAGGCTGACTCGGCGTGAAGAGGCCGCTCTCGGGAATTCGCCGACGGCGTACGGCTAAAATTCACCGGACTGTCCGGTGTGCACCGGACTGTCCAGTGAGCCAACGGTCGGCCGGGCCAACGGTCGGTCGCGCAATCTGCGCGGGACACGTGGCAGAGCCAATGGCTAGAAGACGGCACCGGACTGTCCGGTGTGCACCGGACATGTCCGGTGCGCCAACGGCTCCCAGATCTGCAGCGATCTGCAACGGTCGGAAGCGCTGTTTAAGGAAAGAAATCGGGCACCGGATAGTGTCCGGTGTGCACCGGACTGTCCGGTGCCCCCGACGACAGAAGGCAAGGATAGCCTTCCAGATTTGCTCTCAACGGCTCCTAGCTGCCTTGGGGCTATAAAAGAGACCCCTAGGCGCATGGAAGAGACATCCAAGCAACCTTAGAGCATTCTTGATCATCCACACTCAGTCTTTGCGCATTCGATTGTCATTCCTAGTGATTCGAGCTCCGTTCTAGTGAGAACTTTGAGATAGTCTTTTGAGCTCGATTCTTGGCCGTGTGTGTGCGCATTTTGCTGTGGATTTGTGTGTGTTGCTTCCCTCCCTTACTCTGTGCTTCTTTGTGATCATAAACTTGTAAGGGCAAGAGACTCCAATTTGTGGAGATTCCTTGCAAACGGGATAAAGAAAAGAAAGCAAAACACTGTGGTATTCAAGTGGGTCTTTGGACCGCTTGAGAGGGGTTGATTGCAACCCTCGTCCGTTGGGACGCCACAACGTGGAGTAGGCAAGCGTTGGTCTTGGCCGAACCACGGGATAAACCACTGTGCCATCTCTGTGATTGATCTTCTGTGGTTATTGTGTTTTGTTGAGACTCCTCTCTAGCCACTTGGCATTATCTGTGCTAACACTTAACCAAGTTTTGTGGCTATAAGTTTGAAGTTTTACAGGATCACCTATTCACCCCCCCCTCTAGGTGCTCTCAATTGGTATCAGAGTCGTTCTCTTCACAAAGGGACTAATCGCCAGAAGAGATGGATCCTAAGGGGAAGGGTATCGTGATCAACGACAAAGAAAAGGAATCCTTCATCAACGAGCCGCAGGACGACAAGCCTACCGACTTTGGCTCGGGTCAAAGACGGAAGGAAGGGAAGAAGAAGACAAGGCGCATCAAGGAGATCGTCTACTACAACGACAGCGAGGAATCTACTTCTTCCCAAAAGGACGATGACCACAACGACTACAAAAAGACGGTCAATTCGAACTTTTCATTTGATTATTCTCGTATTCAACATAGTTCGAATTCGCATTTGCTTTCCATTCCTCTTGGCAAACCTCCACACTTCGATGGGGAGGACTACGGATTTTGGAGTCACAAAATGCGTAGTCACTTATTCTCTCTCCATCCAAGCATTTGGGAGATTGTAGAGAATGGAATGAAGTTTGATAGCTCGGATAACTCTATGCTCATAAATGAACAAATCCATAGAAATGCACAAGCTACTACTGTTCTCTTAGCGTCCTTGTGCAGGGAAGAGTACAACAAGGTGAGCGGCTTGGACAATGCCAAGCAAATATGGGACACCCTCAAGATCTCTCACGAGGGGAATGACATCACCATGCTCACCAAAATGGAGTTGGTGGAGGGCGAGCTTGGACGATTCGCCATGATAAGGGGAGAGGAGCCAACCCAAACGTACAACCGGCTCAAGACCCTCATCAACAAAATAAGGAGCTATAGAAGCACGCGATGGACGGACCACGACGTCGTCCGCCTAATGCTAAGGTCCTTTACCGTTCTTGATCCTCATCTCGTGAACAATATTCGTGAGAATCCCATGTACACGATGATGACACCCGAGGAGGTACTCGGAAAATTCGTAAGCGGGCGGATGATGATCAAGGAGGCGAGATACGTCGATGACGCGTTGAACGGTCCAATCCACGAGCCTCAACCCATTGCTCTCAAGGCAACAAGGAGCAAGGAGTCGCTACCCAGCAAGGTGGCGCAAGTTGAGGCGGCCGGGCTCAATGATGAAGAGATGGCTCTCATCATCAAGAGATTCAAGACGGCGCTAAATGGTCGCAAGGGGCAACCAAGGAAGACCAAGACAAAGGGGAAGCGCTCATGCTTCAAATGTGGTAAGGTTGGTCATTTTATTGCTAACTGTCCCGAAAATGATAGTGACCAGGAGCAAGGGAAAAATGGGAAGAGAGAGAACAAGAAGGTCTACAAGAAGGCCAAAGGCGAAGCACACCTTGGAAAGGAGTGGGATTCGGATTGCTCTTCGTCCGACTCCGACGACGAAGGACTCGCCGCCACTGCCTTCAACAAATCGACCCTCTTCCCAAACGAGCATCACACTTGCCTCATGGCAAGGGAGAAGAAGGTAATCAATCATAATGCTAATACTTATGATTCTTCTAGTGATGATGAGTCTAGTGAGGATGAAATAGATTACTCTAGTTTATTCAAGGGATTGGATAGAACTAAGATAGCTAAGATTAATGAATTGATTGATGCCTTGAATGAAAAGGATAGAATCTTAGAGAAACAAGAAGATCTTTTATATGAAGAGCATGATAAATTTGTTAGTGCACAAAATTCACTTGCTCTAGAAGTTAAAAGAAATGGAATGCTTTCTTGTGAACTTTCTACTTGTAATGAAACCATTTCTTCTTTAAAAGGTGAAATTAATGATTTAAATGCTAAACTAGAAGTAGCAAGTAAATCTCACTCTTGTGTTGAACATGTTGAAATTTGCACTAGGTGTAAGGATGTTGATATTAATGCTTGTTGTGAACACCTAGTTTCAATTTCAAAACTAAATGATGAGGTGGCTAGTCTTAATGCCCAACTTAAGACTAGCAAAAGTGAATTTGATAAGTTAAAATTTGCAAGGGATGCCTACACAATTGGAAGACATCCCTCAATTAAGGATGGGCTTGGCTTCAAGAGGGAAGCCAAGAACTTAACAAGCCATAAGGCTCCCATCTTCGTCAAGGAGAAAGGGAAGGCCCCTATGGCTAGTAGTGCTAAAAAGAATCATGCCTTCTTGTACCATGATAGGAGACAAACTAGAAATGCTTATAGGAGTTATAATGCTTATGATGATTTTGACTCTCATGCCATGTTTGCTTCTAGTTCTTCCTATATGCATGGTAGAAATATGTCTAGGAGAAATGCTATTCATCATGTGCCTAGAAAGAATGTTATCCATGCTCCTAGGAAAGTAGTGAATGAACCTTCTACAATTTATTGTGCTTTAAATGCTTCCTTTGCTATCTGTAGAAAGGATAGGAAAATAGTTGCTAGGAAGTTAGGGGCAAGATGCAAGGGAGACAAAACTTGCATTTGGGTCCCTAAGGATATTTGTGCTAACCTTGCAGGACCCAACATGAGTTGGGTACCTAAGACCCAAGCCTAAATTTGCCTTGCAGGTTTATGCATCCGGGGGTTCAAGCTGGATTATCGACAGCGGATGCACAAACCATATGACGGGGGAGAAGAAGATGTTCACCTCCTACGTCAAAAATAAGGATTCCCAAGATTCAATTATATTCGGTGATGGGAATCAAGGCAAGGTAAAAGGGTTAGGTAAAATTGCAATTTCTAATGAGCACTCAATTTCCAATGTGTTTTTAGTTGAGTCTCTTGGTTACAATTTGCTATCTGTTAGTCAACTATGCAATATGGGATATAATTGTCTTTTTACAAATGTAGATGTGTCTGTCATTAGAAGAAGTGATGGTTCACTAGCCTTTAAGGGTGTATTAGACGACAAGCTTTACTTAGTTGATTTTGCAAAAGAAGAGGCCGGTCTAGATGCATGCTTAATGGCTAAGACTTGCATGGGTTGGCTGTGGCATCGCCGCTTAGCACATGTGGGGATGAAGAACCTTCACAAGCTTCTAAAGGGAGAACACGTGATAGGTTTGACTAACGTTCATTTCGAAAAAGATAGACCTTGTGCAGCTTGTCAAGCAGGGAAACAGGTGGGAGGCTCTCATCACACCAAAAATGTGATGACAACATCAAGACCCCTGGAGCTGCTACATATGGACCTCTTCGGACCCGTCGCCTATCTGAGCATAGGAGGAAGTAAGTATGGTCTAGTTATCGTTGATGACTTTTCCCGCTTCACTTGGGTGTTCTTTTTGCAGGATAAGTCTGAAACCCAAGGGACCCTCAAGCGCTTCCTCAGGAGAGCTCAAAATGAGTTTGAGCTCAAGGTGAAGAAGATAAGGAGCGACAACGGGTCCGAGTTCAAGAACCTTAAAGTGGAGGAGTTTCTTGAGGAGGAAGGGATCAAGCACGAGTTCTCCGCTCCCTACACACCACAGCAAAATGGTGTGGTAGAAACGAAGAACAGGACGCTCATAGATATGGCGAGGACTATGCTTGGAGAATTCAAGACCCCCGAGTGCTTTTGGTCGGAAGCCGTGAACACGGCTTGCCACGCCATCAACAGGGTCTACCTTCACCGCCTCCTCAAGAAGACGTCGTATGAGCTACTAACCGGTAACAAACCCAATGTATCGTACTTTCGTGTATTTGGGAGCAAATGCTACATTCTAGTGAAGAAGGGTAGAAATTCTAAGTTTGCTCCCAAAGCTGTAGAAGGGTTTTTATTAGGTTATGATTCAAATACAAAGGCGTATAGGGTCTTCAACAAATCATCGGGTTTGGTTGAAGTCTCTAGCGACGTTGTATTTGATGAGACTAATGGCTCTCCAAGAGAGCAAGTTGTTGATTGTGATGATGTAGATGAAGAAGATGTTCCGACGGCCGCTATACGAACCATGGCGATTGGAGACGTTCGGCCACAGGAACAAGATGAACGAGATCAACCTTCTTCCTCAACAACGGTGCATCCCCCAACTCAAGACGATGAACAGGTTCATCAAAAGGAGGCGTGTGATCAAGGGGGAGCACAAGATGATCATGTGATGGAGGAAGAAGCGCAACCGGCACCTCCAACCCAAGTTCGAGCGATGATTCAAAGGGATCATCCCGTCGACCAAATTCTGGGTGACATTAGCAAGGGAGTAACTACTCGATCTCGACTAGTTAATTTTTGTGAACATTACTCTTTTGTCTCTTCTATTGAGCCTTTCAGGGTAGAGGAGGCCTTGCTAGATCCGGATTGGGTGTTGGCCATGCAGGAGGAACTTAACAACTTCAAGCGCAATGAAGTTTGGACGCTGGTGCCTCGTCCCAAGCAAAATGTTGTGGGAACCAAGTGGGTGTTCCGCAACAAACAAGACGAGCACGGAGTGGTGACAAGGAACAAGGCTCGACTTGTGGCAAAAGGTTATGCCCAAGTCGCAGGTTTGGACTTTGAGGAGACATTTGCTCCTGTGGCTAGGCTAGAGTCTATTCGTATCTTGCTAGCATATGCCGCTCACCATTCTTTCAGGTTGTACCAAATGGATGTGAAGAGCGCTTTCCTCAACGGGCCAATAAAGGAGGAGGTGTACGTGGAGCAACCCCCTGGCTTTGAGGATGAACGGTACCCCGACCACGTGTGTAAGCTCTCTAAGGCGCTCTATGGGCTTAAGCAAGCCCCAAGAGCATGGTATGAATGCCTGAGAGACTTTTTAATTGCTAATGCTTTCAAGGTTGGGAAAGCCGATCCAACTCTTTTTACTAAGACTTGCGATGGTGATCTCTTTGTATGCCAAATTTATGTCGATGACATAATATTTGGTTCTACTAATCAAAAGTCTTGTGAAGAGTTTAGCAGGGTGATGACGCAGAAATTCGAGATGTCGATGATGGGCGAGTTGAACTACTTCCTTGGGTTCCAAGTGAAGCAACTCAAGGACGGCACCTTCATCTCCCAAACGAAGTACACACAAGATTTGCTAAAGAGGTTTGGGATGAAGGACGCCAAGCCCGCAAAGACTCCGATGGGGACCGACGGACACACCGACCTCAACAAAGGAGGTAAGTCCGTTGATCAAAAGGCATACCGGTCAATGATAGGGTCATTACTTTACTTATGTGCTAGTAGACCGGATATTATGCTTAGCGTATGCATGTGTGCTAGATTTCAATCCGATCCTAAGGAGTGTCACTTAGTGGCAGTGAAGCGAATCCTCAGATATTTAGTTGCTACGCCTTGCTTCGGGATCTGGTATCCAAAGGGGTCTAACTTTGACTTGATTGGGTACTCAGATTCCGACTATGCTGGATGTAAGGTCGATAGGAAGAGTACATCGGGGACGTGCCAATTCTTAGGAAGGTCCCTGGTGTCATGGAACTCTAAGAAACAAACCTCCGTTGCCCTATCCACCGCTGAGGCCGAGTATGTTGCAGCAGGACAGTGTTGCGCGCAACTACTCTGGATGAGGCAAACCCTCAGGGACTTTGGCTACAATCTGAGCAAAGTCCCACTCCTATGTGACAATGAGAGTGCTATCCGAATAGCGGAAAATCCTGTTGAACACAGCCGCACAAAGCACATAGACATCCGGCATCACTTTTTGAGAGACCACCAGCAAAAAGGAGATATCGAAGTGTTTCATGTTAGCACCGAGAACCAGCTAGCCGATATCTTTACCAAGCCTCTAGATGAGAAGACCTTTTGCAGGCTGCGTAGTGAGCTAAATGTCTTAGATTCGCGGAACTTGGATTGAATTGTAGCATACATGTGTTTATGCCTTTGATCATGTCCATTCTGCATTTTGTTGCTTATTATGGTGCTCAAGTTGTACAAACACTCCCTGGACCTCACAAGTCTGTTGCAAAGTGATGCACATGTTTAGGGGGAGATGTGTTACAACTTGACCCTTTGAGACTAACCATATGCTTGAGTTTGCTTAATTTAGTCTCGAAGGAGAATTGAAAGGGAAAAGGTGGACTTGGACCATGAAAGACTTCCACTGCACTCCGATGAGAGGGTAACTTATTCCAAGTCCATCTCATGAACTCTTATTGCCATTTGCTCTAAATTGAAGATTTTGGTGAGGCAATGGGGTTATAGGGCCAAGATTGATCCCGTTTTGGTGCTTGATGCCAAAGGGGGAGAAAATAAAGGCCAAAGCAATAAATGGATCAACTACCACTTGAGAAATTTGAAAATAGTAGAGAGTAGAGCTTTTGGTTTGTCAAAACTCTTTTATTGTCTCTTTTGTCAAAAGTTGGCTTCTTGTGGGGAGAAGTAGTAATTATGGAAAAAGGGGGAGTTTTTGAAATTCTTGATCAATCTCTTTTGGAATGACTCTCTTTATGCTTCAACATGTGTGTTTGACTTAGAGATAGAGATTTGAGTTTGATTTGCAAAAACAAACCAAGTGGTGGCAAAGGATGATCCATATATGCCAAAATTGAATCAAAATAAAACTCAAATTTATTTTTGAAGTGAGTTTGCACTTGTTCTAGTTGCTTTATGTTGTGTTGGCATAAATCACCAAAAAGGGGGAGATTGAAAGGGAAATGTGCCCTTGGGCCATTTCTAAGTATTTTGGTGATTGAGTGCCAACACAAGTGCTTAAATGTGAATTTATGTCCATGGATGAACAAAGTGCAAATCATGAAGTAAAGGTATGTTTCTAAGCCTTAGTACATTGGTTTTGTGTACTAATATACTTGTCTAAGTGTTAGAAACAGGAAGAAGAAGAAAAGAAAAGAGGAGAAAAAGACTTGGCTGAGTGCAGCCAAGACTCAGCTCGGTCTGGCACACCGGACTGTCCGGTGGTGCACCGGACAGTGTCCGGTGCGCCAGGCTGACTCGGCGTGAAGAGGCCGCTCTCGGGAATTCGCCGACGGCGTACGGCTAAAATTCACCGGACTGTCCGGTGTGCACCGGACTGTCTGGTGAGCCAACGGTCGGCCGGGCCAACGGTCGGCCGCGCAATCTGCGCGGGACATGTGGCAGAGCCAACGGCTAGAAGACGGCACCGGACATGTCCGGTGCGCCAATGGCTCCCAGATCTGCAGCGATCTGCAACGGTCGGAAGCGCTGTTTAAGGAAAGAAATCGGGCACCGGACAGTGTCCGGTGTGCACCGGACTGTCCGGTGCCCCCGACGACAGAAGGCAAGGATAGCCTTCCAGATTTGCTCTCAACGGCTCCTAGCTGCCTTGGGGCTATAAAAGGGACCCCTAGGCGCATGGAGGAGACATCCAAGCAACCTTAGAGCATTCTTGATCATCCACACTCAGTCTTTGCACATTCGATTGTCATTCCTAGTGATTCGAGCTCCGTTCTAGTGAGAACTTTGAGATAGTCTTTTGAGCTCGATTCTTGGCCGTGTGTGTGCGCATTTTGCTGTGGATTTGTGTGTGTTGCTTCCCTCCCTTACTCTGTGCTTCTTTGTGATCATAAATTTGTAAGGGCAAGAGACTCCAATTTGTGGAGATTCCTTGCAAACGGGATAAAGAAAAGAAAGCAAAACACTGTGGTATTCAAGTGGGTCTTTGGACCGCTTGAGAGGGGTTGATTGCATCCCTCGTCCGTTGGGACGCCACAATGTGGAGTAGGCAAGCGTTGGTCTTGGCCAAACCACGGGATAAACCACTGTGCCATCTCTGTGATTGATCTTCTGTGGTTATTGTGTTTTGTTGAGACTCCTCTCTAGCCACTTGGCATTATCTGTGCTAACACTTAACCAAGTTTTGTGGCTATAAGTTTGAAGTTTTACAGGATCACCTATTCACCCCCCCCCCCTCTAGGTGCTCTCAGTAATGCGGGAGGTGAATTAAAGAATGAATAGGACAGAGATAGGTCAAAGGACACTTGCCTCCACCAACCGACTGCTGCTCAGGGGCTTCTCCTGCGAGTTCTTCGGGCTCTTCAACCGGATCGTTCTCTAAGCGATTGCAAGCATACATACATCCATCCATTGAAATTAGGAAACCAACAATACACCATACAAGAGAATCAGTAGATTAGACATGCATAAAATATCACATACAATAATGAGTTTACCATGGTTAGAAAGAAATGAGAAAAGGTTTCGAGAGAGTTAAAGCTTATGCCCGAGACGCACTACGGGTTGGTGAATAACTAGACGTCACGTGTTCTAGTTCCAATTGGTTCTAACAAAAGAATTAGCTACATGCACTAATGTAAACGTGACCACTTTTAGTAGATTAACATTGAATAAGATAGACGATTAGCTATACAAATTAACTAACGTAACCAATTTCCAAATTGAGACTCCTATCTTATTAATATAAACAACGTGGTTAGCACAGATAGGATACGGGGGGGGGGGGGGGTAGACGGGGCTAGGGGGTAGACGATCGTGTCGCGAGCGCAACAGAGCGCTATGCGTCGCGTCGCGAGCACGACGAGCTACGCCAGAACGCTACGCGAACACGTGCACGTGCAAAGCCACACTTAACGTGCCACGAACGAGTCGCGCACGCGTCGGGGCCATGCGCTGGCCGAGCTCGAGGCCACGCTGAGGGCCGACACGACGCGAGCAAGGCACGGCGGGGCGAGCGGGCAAACATGTCAGGGCAAGCGAGCACGGGCGAGCGAGGACGCCGTGGACCACTGCGAGCAAGGCACGGTCGGGGCGAGGACACGGTCGGGCGAGGCCAGGCGCGGGGGCGGGGCGACCGGGCCGGGGCGCGACGGGAGCGGCCGAGCCGGGACACGGGGCGGCCGAGCCGGGGGAGGGGCGGCGCGGGCGGCCGGGCCGGGGGCCGGGGCGGTTGAACCGGGGGGGGCGGCCGAGCTCGCCGGGAGGCGGGCGGCCGAGCCGAGCCGGGGCGACGCGGGGCGGGGCGGTTGGGCCGAGCGCGGGGCTCGCGCGGGCGGCCGAGGTGGCCGGGGCCGAGCGGGGGCGAGGCCGGGGTCGGGTGGGGTCGGCCGGGGTGGCCGGGGCCGGGCGGGGGCGAGGCCGGGGCGGCCGGGGTGGCCGGGCGCGGAGCCAGCCAGGCGCGGGCGAGGCCGGGGCGGCCGGGGCCGAGCCGAGCTCGCCGGGCGGCCGAGCCGGGCGGCGCGGGGTGCGGGGGAGGGCGCCGGAGGGAGGAGAGGGAGGAGGGAGAGGGAGGAGAGGAGGGAGGAGGAGGGGGGAGCCTCACCGGAGGGGGACGGCGCGGCGGCGGTGCCGGGGAGGGGTGGCGGCGACGCTAGGGCAGGGGAGAGGCGGCGGCGGCGCTAGGGTTAGGGTGAGGGTGAGGGAGAGAGAGAGAGAGGGAGAGGGAGGGGATTTTTGGAAAAAGAAAAAAAAGAGAGGGGGACGGTTGGGCCGACTGGGCCCAAAGGGGGGAGAGGGGGCGCGCGGCTGGGCCGGCGCGGGGCCCACGTGGGAAGGGGGGGAGTGGGGCGGCCGGGCCGCCAGCTGGGCCGGCCGAAGGGGGCGGTTGGGCCGAAAGGGGAGAAGGGGGGAAGAGAAAAGAAAAAAGAAAAGGCTTTTCTTTTTTTCTAATTTCTAATTTCCTCTAGATGAAAGCATTCACATTTTTAATCAATCAAAAAGTAAGCATGGTTCGGCATGGTGCATCACACAAAACAAAGTGTTTTAAGGTTTTGCTTTACACGAGGTCTAAAGCCAAAACCCGCTGTGACTTTGGAAAAGATCAAGGCTTAGCGAGAAGAAAAGGGAAAAAGGAAAGAGTAACGCCTGAATTTGGTGAGAGAAAAGAAGAAAAAATTCTACCCCCAAATTCAGGGCGTTACATAGACCGGCCTCCTCTTTTGCAAAATCAACTAAATAGAGTTTGCCATCTAATACACCCTTGAAAGCTAGTGAACCATCACTTCTTCTAAAGACAGACACATCTACATTTGTGAATAAACAATTATATCCCATATTGCTTAATTGACTAACGGATAACAAATTATATCCAAGCGACTCAACTAAGAATACATTAGAAATGGAGTGCTCGGATGAAATAGCAATCTTTCCTAACTCTTTCACCTTGCCTTGGTTCCCATCACCGAATATGATTGAATCTTGGGAATCCTTGTTCTTGACGTAGGAGGTGAACATCTTCTTCTCCCCCGTCATGTGGTTTGTGCATCCGCTGTCGATAATCCAGCTTGTACCCCCGGATGCATAAACCTGCAAGGCAAATTTAGGCTTGGGTCTTAGGTACCCAACTCTTGTTGGGTCCTACAAGGTTAGTGACAATATCCTTAGGGACCCAAATGCAAGTTTTATCTCCCTTGCATTTTGCCCCTAATTTCCTAGCAATCATCTTTCTATCCTTTCTACAAATTGCAAAGGAAGCATTGCAAGCATGATAAATTGTAGAAGGTTCATTAATCTTCCTAGGAACATGAGCAACATTTCTCCTAGGCATATGATGAATGACATTTCTCCTAGGCATATCTCTATCATGCATATAGGAAGAACTTGAAGCAAACATTGCATTTGAATCATAAGCATTACAACTCCAATCATGATGAATATTTCTAGAAAATTTCCTATAAATAAATGCATGATTTTTTTGAGCACTATTAGCCATAGGGGCCTTCCCTTTCTCCTTGGTGGAGATGGAAGCCTTATGGCTTGTTAAGTTCTTGACTTCCCTCTTGAAGCCAAGACCATCCTTAATTGAGGGGTGTCTACCAATCATGTAGGCATCCCTTGCAAATTTTATTTTATCAAATTCACTCTTGCTAGTCTTAAGTTGGGCATTAAGACTAGCCACTTCATCATTCAATTTAGAAATTGAAACTAGGTGTTCACTACAAGTATCAACATTAAAATCTTTACACCTATTGCAAATTGCAACATGTTCTACACAAGATGTTGATTTATTTGCTATTTCTAACTTAGCATTCAAATCATCATTTATGCTCTTTAAGCTAGAAATAGAGTCATGGCATGTAGACAATTCACAAGAAAGCACTTCATTCCTTTTAATTTCTAAAGCAAGGGATTTTTGTGCTTCTACAAACTTATCATGTTCTTCATACAAAAGATCCTCTTGCTTTTCTAATAATCTATTCTTATCATTCAAGGCATCAATCAACTCATTAATCTTATCAACCTTAGTTCTATCTAAGCCCTTGAATAAACATGAATAGTCTATTTCATCATCGCTAGATTCTTCATCACTTGAGGAAGCGTAAGTACTAGTATTACGAGTGCTTACCTTCTTTTCCCTTGCCATGAGGCAAGTGTGATGCTCGTTGGGGAAGAGGGATGACTTGTTGAAGGCGGTGGCGGCGAGTCCTTCGTTGTCGGAGTCGGACGACGAACAATCCGAGTCCCACTCCTTGCCAAGGTGTGCCTCGCCCTTAGCCTTCTTGTAAGACTTCTTCTTTTCCCTCTTGTTCCCTTGTTCCTGGTCACTATCATTATCGGGACAATTAGCGATAAAATGACCAATCTTACCACATTTGAAGCATGAGTGCTTCCCCTTCGTCTTGTTCTTGTTGGGATGCCCCTTGCGACCCTTTAGCGTCGTCTTGAAGCGCTTGATGATGAGGGCCATCTCTTCATCATTAAGCCCGACCGCCTCAACTTGCGCCACCTTGCTAGATAGCGCCTCCTTGCTCCTTGTTGCCTTGAGAGCAATAGTTTGAGGCTCTTAGATTGGGCCATTTAATGCATCGTTGACGTATCTTGCCTCCTTGATCATCATCCGCCCGCTTACAAACTTTCCAAGTATCTCCTCGGGCGTCATCTTGGTGTACCTAGGATTCTCACGAATATTGTTCACAAGATGTGGATCAAGAACGGTAAAAGACCTTAGCATTAGGCGGACGACGTCGTGGTCCGTCCATCGCGTGCTTCCATAGCTCCTTATTTTGTTGACGAGGGTCTTGAGCCGGTTGTACGTTTGGGTTGGCTCCTCGCCCCTGATCATTGCGAATCTCCCAAGTTCGCCCTCCACCAACTCCATCTTGGTGAGCATGGTGACGTCGTTCCCCTCATGTGAGATCTTGAGGGTGTCCCAAATCTGCTTGGCGTTATCCAAGCCGCTCACCTTATGGTATTTGTCCCTGCACAATGAAGCTAGA
The DNA here is from genome assembly GCA_029449295.1 of Zea luxurians. NCBI lineage: Eukaryota > Viridiplantae > Streptophyta > Magnoliopsida > Poales > Poaceae > Zea > Zea luxurians. Next base: position 35,258,691 of record JAOPSE010000002.1, on the reverse strand, counting down.
AGAACAGTAGTAGCTTGTGCATTTTTGTGAATTTGCTCATTAATGAACATGGGACTATCAGTACTATCAAATTTCATTCCACTCTCTACTATCTCCCATATGCTTGGATGGAGAGAGAACAAGTGACTACGCATTTTGTGACTCTAAAATCCGTAGTCCTCTCCATCAAAGTGAGGAGGTTTACCGAGTGGAATGGAGAGTAAATGAGCATTGGTACTTTGCGGAATACGAGAGTAATCAAAAGAAAAGTTCGAATTGACCGTCTTCTTTTTCTCGTAGTCGTTGTCGTCGTCCTTTTGGGAAGAGGAAGATTTGTCGCTGTCGTAGTAGACTATCTCCTTGTTGCGCCTTGTTTTCTTCTTCTTCCCGTCTTTTCTTTTGTGGCCCGAGCCTGAGTCAGTAGGCTTGTCATCTTTTGGCTCGTTGACGAAGGACTCCTCCTTATCATTGATCACAATCCCCTTGCCCTTAGGATCCATCTCTTCAGGCGATTAGTCCCTTTCTTGAAGAGAACGGCTTTGATACCAATTGAGAGCACCTAGAGGGGGGGTGAATAGGTGATCCTGTAAAACTTGAAACTTAGTGCCACAAAAACTTGATTAGGAGTTAGCACCAATAAGGCCAAGTGGCTAGAGAGGAGTCTTAGCAAAACACAATAACCACAAAGAGATCAACATAGAGATGGCACAGTGGTTTATCCTGTGGTTCGGCCAAGTCCAACGCTTGCCTACTCCACGTTGTGGCGTCCCAACGGATGAGGGTTGCAATCAACCCCTCTCAAGCGGTCCAAAGACCCACATGAATACCACGGTGTTTTGCTTTGCTTTACTATATCCCGCTTGCGAGGAATCTCCACAACTTGGAGTCTCTCGCCCTTACAAAGATGTTCACAAAGAAGCACGGAAGTAAGGATGGGATGAGCAACGCACACAAGACACAAAAATCACAGCAAATACGCACACACAAGACCCAGACTTGAGCTCAAAAGAATATCACGAGGTTCTCACTAGAACGAAGCTCAAATCACTAAGAATGTCGAACAAGTGCGCAAGAATGAAGTGTGAGTGATCAACAATGCTCAAAGGATGCTTGGTGTACTCCTCCATGCGCCTAGGGGTCCCTTTTATAGCCCCAAGGCAGCTAGGAGCCGTTGAGAGCATTCCAGGAAGGCAATTCTTGCCTTTTGTCGCCTGGCGCACCGGACACTGTCCGGTGCGGATCTCTTTCCTTATTTGGCGAAGCCGACCGTTGCAGATTCAGAGCCGTTGGCGCACCGGACACTGTCCAGTGCACACCGGACAGTCCGGTGCCCTCTTGTGACCGTTGGCTCGGCCACGCGTCACGCGCGGAATCCTCGGCCGACCATTGGCCCGGCTGACCGTTGGCTCACCGGACAGTCTGGTGCACCACCGGACAGTCCGGTGATTTATAGTCGTACGCCGTTAATCACTTCCCGAGAGCGACGACTTCGCCTATGAATGGCTCACCGGACAGTCCGGTGCACCACCGGACAGTCCGGTGCACCACCGGACAGTCCGGTGATTTATAGCCGTACGCCGTTGATCGCCTCTCGAGAGCAGCCAGTTGACAGTCGCTAGCCTGGCGCACCGGACACTGTCCGGTGCACCCAGACCGAGCTGTCTTTGGCTGAACAAAGCCATCTCTTTTCCAATTTGATTTCTCCTGTTTCCAGCACTTAGACACAATACATTAGTTCTTAAAACAATGTTCCAAGTCTAGAAACATACCTTTAGACTTGATTTGCACTTTGTCCATCACTTTGCATAGATTACCATAAGTCCACTTGTGTTGGCACTCAATCACCAAAATACTTAGAAATGGCCCAAGGGCACATTTCCCTTTCAGCTACAAGCCACGAAAAGGCTCCATCAAGGGAGTCCGGCTCCAAAGGAAAAGGAGAATCACCCTCCCACAACAAGTCGCATTGGAGAGTGGCGACAAGAAAAAGAAGATGAAGAAGGTGGTCTACTACGAGACCGATTCTTCGTCGCCATCCACCTCCGGCTCCGACGCGTCGTCCGTAACTTCTAAGCACCATGAGCGCAAGAAGTTTAGTAAGATCCCCCTACTCTATCCTCACATTTCAAAACGCACTCCTTTACTTTCCGTTCCTCTAGGCAAACCACCCGTTTTTGAGGATGAAGATTATAACATGTGGAGTGACAAAATGAGGCATCACCTAACCTCACTCCATGCAAGTATTTGGGATGTTGTTGAGTTTGGAGTGCAGGTACCATCGCTGGGGGATGAATATTATGATTCGGACGAGGTTGCCCAAATCCGGCACTTTAACTCCCAAGCCACTACTATACTCCTCACCTCTCTAAGTCGAGAGGAGTATAATAAGGTGCAAGGGTTGAAGAGCGCCAAGGAGATTTGGGATGTGCTCAAGACCGCGCACGAGGGAGATGAGGTGACCAAGATCACCAAAAGGGAGACGATCGAGGGGGAGCTCGGTCGTTTTATGCTCAACCAAGGAGAAGACCCGCAAGCCATGTACAATTGTCTAAAGACCTTGGTGAACCAAGTGCGCAACCTCAGGAGCACCAAATGGGATGACCATGAAATGGTCAAGGTTATTCTAAGATCACTAGTTTTTCTTAATCCTACTCAAGTACAATTAATTCGTGGTGATCCTAGATACAAACTAATGTCTCCCGAGGAAGTGATAGGAAAATTTGTGAGCATTGAATTGATGATCAAAGGCTCCAAGAAAATCAACGAGCAAGGCACCTCCTCCGTACCCGAGGAACAACCCGTCGCATTCAAGGCGACGGAGGAGAAGAAAGAAGAGTCTACATCAAGTAGACTTCCTATCGACACCTCCAAGCTCGACAACAAGGAGATGGCACTCATCATCAAGAGCTTCTGCCAAATCCTCAAGCAAAGGAGGGGAAAGGATTACAAGCCCCGCTCCAAGAAGGTTTGCTACAAGTGTGGTAAGCCCGGTGACTTTATAGCAAAATGTCCTATTTCTAGTGACAGTGATTGGGGCGATGACAAGAGGGGGAAGAAGAAGGAGAAGAAGAAGAGATACTACAAGAAGAAGGGCGGCGATGCCCATGTTTGCCGGGAGTGGGACTCCGACGAGAGTTCCACCGACTCCTCCTCCGACGAGGACGCCGCAAACATCGCCGTCAACAAGGGTCTTCTCTTCCCCAACGTCGGCCACAAGTGCCTCATGGCAAAGGACGGCAAGAAGAAGAAGGTAAAATCAAGATCCTCCACTAAGTATGCAACATCTAGTGATGAGGCTAATTCTAGTGATGATGAGAATGATTTGTTTACTCTTTTTGCCAATCTTAACATCAACAAAAAGAAAAATTGAATGAATTGATTAGTGCTATTCATGAGAAGGATGAACTCTTGGATAGCCAAGAGGACGTCCTTATCAAGGAAAACAAAAAGCATGTTAAGACTAAAAATGCTTATGCTCAGGAGGTAGAGAAAAAAGAAAAATTAACTAGTGAGCTTAGCACTTGCCATGACATTATTTCTAGCCTTACAAATGAAAATGCCAAGTTAATTGCTAAGGTTGAGAAATCAAATGTTTGTGATGATTCCATTGTTAATCTTAGAAATGATAATGCTAGTTTAATTGCTAAGATTGACATGTTAAATGAATCTCTTGCTAGTCTTAAGTTTGAGAATGATAAATTAATTGCTAAGGCTAAGGAATTAGATGTTTGCAATGTTTCTATTTCCAATCTAGAGATGAGAATGCTATTTTACATGCTAAGATTGTTGAACTAAATGATTGCAAAACCTCTACATCTACGGTTGATCATGTTTCTATTTGCACTAGATGTAGAGATGTTAATATAGATGCTATTCATGATCACCTTGCCATGATTAAACAACAAAATGATCATATAGCTAAACTAGATGCTAAGATTGCCGAGCATGAACTAGAAAATGAGAAATTTAAATTTGCTCGTAGTATGCTTTATAGTGGGAGACGCCCTGGCATTAAGGATGGCATTGGCTTCCAACAGGGAGACAATGTCAAGCTTAATGCCCCTCCTAAAAGATTGTCTAATTTTGTTAAGGGCAAGGCACCCATGCCTTAGGATAATGAGGGCTATATTTTATATCCTGCTGGTTATCCTGAGGATAAGATTAGGAGAATTCATGCAAAGAAGACTCATTCTGTTTGTCACCATGCTTTTATTTATAAGAATGAGGCTTCTAGCTCTAGGCGTTCTACACATGTTAAAATGCCTAAGAAGAAAACTCCTATTGCATCAAATGACCATAACATTTCATTTAAAACTTTTGATGCTTCATATGTGCTTACTAACAAATCATACAAAGTAGTTGTCAAATATGTTAGGGGCAAACACAAGGGCTCCAAGACTTGTGTTTGGGTACCCAAGGTGCTTGTTTCTAATGTCAAAGGACCCAAGACCGTTTGGGTACCTAAGAACAAGGCCTAAATTTGTGTTGTAGGTTTATGCATCCGAGGGCTCAAGTTGGATCATCGATAGCGGGTGCACAAACCACATGACTGGGGAGAAAAGGATGTTCTCCTCCTATGAGAAAAACCAAGATCCCCAAAGAGCTATCACATTCAGGGATGGAAATCAAGGTTTGGTCAAAGGACTTGGTAAAATTGCTATATCACCTGACCATTCTATTTCCAATGTTTTTCTTGTAGATTCCTTAGATTATAACTTGCTTTTAGTTTCGTAATTATGTAAAATGGATTACAACTGTCTTTTTACGGATGTAGGTATTACTGCCTTTAGAAGAAGTGATTATTCAATAGCTTTTGAGGGAGTGTTAGAGGGTCAGCTATACTTAGTTGATTTCAATAGAGCTAAACTCGACACTTGCTTAATTGCTAAGACTAATATGGGTTGGCTCTGGCATCGCTGACTAGCCCACGTTGGGATGAAGAATCTTCATAAGCTTCTAAAGGGATAACACATTTTGGGACTAACAAATGTTCATTTTGAGAAAGATAGGATTTGTAGAGCATGCCAAGCAGGAAAGCAAGTTGGTGTTCATCATCCACACAAGAACATCACGACGACTGATAGGCCACTGGAGCTACTCCACATGGACCTATTCGGCCCGATAGCTTACATAAGCATAGGCGGGAGTAAGTACTATCTAGTTATTGTGGATGATTATTCTCGCTTCACTTGGGTATTCTTTTTATAGGATAAATCTCAAACCCAAGAGACTTTGAAAGGATTCTTGAGACGGGCTCAAAATGAGTTCGGCTTAAGGATCAAGAAGATAAGAAGGGACAATGGAACAGAGTTCAAGAACTCTCAGATTGAAGGCTTTCTTGAGGAGGAGGGCATCAAGCATGAGTTCTCTTCTCCCTACACGCCACAACAAAATGGTGTAGTGGAGAGGAAGAATAGAACTCTATTGGACATGGCAAGGACCATGCTTGATGAGTACAAGACTTCGGATCGGTTTTGGGCCGAGGCGGTCAACACCGCTTGCTACGCCATCAACCGGTTATATCTTCACCAAATCCTCAAGAAGACATCATATGAACTCCTCACCGGTAAAAAGCCCAATGTTTCATATTTTAGAGTCTTTGGTAGCAAATGCTTTATTCTTGTGAAAAGAGGTAGAAAATCAAAATTTGCTCCTAAGGCTGTAGAAGGCTTTTTACTTGGTTATGATTCAAACACAAGGGCATATAGAGTCTTTAACAAGTCCACTGGACTAGTTGAAGTTTCTTGTGACATTGTGTTTGATGAGATTAACGGCTCTCAAGTAGAGCAAGTTGATCTTGATGAGCTAGATGATGAAGAGGCTCCATGCATCACGCTAAGGAACATGTCCATTGGGGATGTGTGTCCTAAGGAATCCGAAGAGCCTTCACAAGCACAAGATCAACCATCTTCCTCCATGCAAGCATCTCCATCAACCCAAGATGAGGATCAAGCTCAAGAGGATGAGAATGAAGATCAAGAAGATGAGCCACCTCAAGAGGAGGACATTGATCAAGGGGAAGATGCCAATGATCAAGACAAGGAAGATGATGAAGAACCAAGGCCGCCACACCCAAGAGTCCACCAAGCAATCCAACGAAATCACCCCGTGAACACCATCCTCGGTGATATTCATAAGGGGGTAACCACTCGATCTCGTGTTGCTCATTTCTGTGAACATTACTCTTTTGTTTCCTCTATTGAGCCACACATGGTAGAGGAAGCACTTCAAGATTCAGATTGGGTGTTGGCGATGCAAGAGGAGCTCAACAACTTCACACGGAATGAGGTATGGCATTTAGTTCCACGTTCTAACCAAAATGTTGTAGGAACCAAGTGGGTCTTCCGCAACAAGCAAGATGAGCATGGTGTGGTGACAAGGAACAAAGCACGACTTGTGGCCAAGGGTTATTCACAAGTCGAAGGTTTGGATTATGGTGAAACCTATGCACCCGTAGCTAGGCTTGAGTCAATTCGTATATTACTTGCCTATGCTACTTACCATGGCTTTAAGCTTTACCAAATGGACGTGAAGAGTGCCTTCCTCAATGGACCAATCAAGGAAGAGGTCTATGTTAAGCAACCTCCCGGCTTTGAAGATAGTGAGTACCCTAACCATGTTTACAAACTCTCTAAGGCGCTTTATGGGCTCAAGCAAGCCCCAAGAGCATGGTATGAATGCCTAAGAGATTTTCTTATCACTAATGGCTTCAAAGTCGGAAAGGCCGATCCTACTCTCTTTACTAAAACAATTGAAAATGATTTGTTTGTATGCCAAATTTATGTTGATGATGTCATATTTGGGTCTACTAACAAATCCATTTGTGAAGAGTTTAGTAGGATCATGATACAAAAATTCGAGATGTCTATGATGGGGGAGTTGAAGTATTTTCTAGGATTTCAAGTGAAGCAACTCCAAGAAGGCACCTTCATTAGCCAAACGAAGTACACTCAAGACATACCCACCAAGTTTGGGATGAAGGATGCCAAGCCCATCAAGACACCCATGGGAACCAATGGGCATCTCGACCTCGACACGGGAGGTAAATCAGTAGATCAAAAGGTATACCGGTCAATGATAGGATCCTTACTCTATTTATGTGCATCTCGACCAAACATTATGCTTTCCGTATGCATGTGTGCAAGGTTCCAAGCCGATCCTAAGGAAGTTCACCTTAGGGCCGTGAAGAGAATCTTGAGATATTTAGTTCAAACACCTAAGTTTGGTCTTTGGTACCCTAAGGGATCCTCTTTTGATTTATTAGGATATTCAGATGCTGATTGGGCAGGGTGTAAAATTGATAGGAAAAGCACATCAGGGACTTGTCAGTTTCTGGGGAGATCTCTGGTGTCTTGGGCTTCAAAGAAACAAAACTCCGTAGCTCTTTCTACCGCCGAAGCCGAGTACATTGCCGCAGGCCATTGTTGCGCGCAATTGCTTTGGATGAGGCAAACCCTTAGGGACTATGGCTACAAATTTAGCAAAGTCCCTCTCCTATGTGATAATGAGAGTGCAATCCGCATGGCGGATAATCCCGTTGAGCACAGCCGCACTAAGCACATAGCCATTCGGTATCACTTTTTGAGAGATCACCAACAAAAGGGGGATATCAAGATAGCCTATATTAACACCAAAGATCAATTGGTCGATATCTTTACCAAGCCTTTAGATGAGAAAACCTTTACCAAACTTAGTTATGAGCTAAACATTCTTGATTCTCGGAATTTTGATTGATACTTTGCACACATAGCTCATTTATATACCTTTGATCATATCTCTTTTATGTCTATGACTAATGTGTCTTCAAGTGTCTTCTCATGCTTAGTCATAGAATTGAAAGGGAAATGGAGTATACGGAAAGACGACTCTTCCACTCAACTCCATTGGTATTTGCCGATATTCCGCATAGTTCTCCACTTTGGTATAATCTTCACTCATATTTATTTATTTGCCATTGGGGAGAAAGTAAAAGGGCTTATATTTCACGCACAAGTATCCGTTTTTGGCGATTCATGCCAAAGGGGGAGAAAGTATTAGCCCAAAGCAAAAGGACCGCACCACCACCGAATTTTAAAAAATGAAGTTTTCAAATTAGTATCTTATTGTGTTCAAAAAGGGGGGTATCTTCAAAAATTTATAAAACCCTCTTGAACACTAAGAGGAGAATTTCATTGAGGGGGAGTTTTGTTTTAGTCAAAGGAAAAGCATTTGAAACAGGGGGAGAAAATTTCAAATCTTGAAAATGCTTCTTTCAATCTTATTCATATACCTTTGACAATTTGCAAAAGGTTTTTGAAAATAATTTTACAAAGAAATTGCAAAAACAAAACTCGTGGTGCAAGCATGGTCCAAAATTTTAAATAAGAAGAAAATCATCCATGCATATCTAGTAGAAATAATTATTGGTTTAATTCCAAGCAACCTTTGCACTTACCTTATGCAAACTAGTTCAATTCTGCACTTTTATATTTGCTTTGGTTTGTGTTGGCATCAATCACCAAAAAGGGGGAGATTGAAAGGGAAATAGGGTCAAACCTTTTCCTAAATGAATTTTGGTGGTTGGATTGCCCAACACAAATTATTGGACTAACTAGTTTGCTCTAGATTATAAGTTCTACAGGTGCCAAAGGTTCAACATAGACCAATACAAAGTCAAAGAAAGGGTTCAAATAAAAAGAGCAAAAGACAACCGAAGTGCACCCTGGTCTGGCGCACCGGACAGTGTCCGGTGCACCAAGGAGGAACGACTCTGAACTGCTCAGCTTCGGGAATTTGGGGAGCCACTCCGCTATAATTCACCGGAGTGTCCCGTGTAACACCGGAATGTCCGGTGTGCCAGCGGAGCAACGGCTACTTCACGCCAACAGTCATCTACAAAGGAACAGTGAAAGTGAACAGTGCGCGCCTGCGTGCAGAAGTCAGAGCAGGCGCCAGAAGGCACACCGGACAGTGAACAGGACCTGTCCGGTGCACCACCGGACTATCCGGTGGCCCCACTTGTCAGAGCTCCAACGGTCGAACCCTAACGGTTGGGTGACGTGGCTGGCGCACCGGACTGTCCGGTGCGCCCGTCGACAGAAGCCATCCCCAACGGCCACTTTGGTGGTCGGGGCTATAAATACCCCCAACCACCACTCATTCAAGGCATCCAAGTTTTCAGCCATTGCATTCAATACAAGAGCTCTAGACTTCACTCTAAGACACAAACAAAGAAATCAAATCCTCTCCCAAGTCCAAAGATCATTCCAATCAAATCGTGACTAGTGAGAGAGTGATAATTGTGTTCATTTGAGTTCTTGCACTTGCATTGCTTTTCTTCTTCTTTCTTTCTTGTTTCCAACTCAATTGTAATCAAGGCAAGAGACACCAATTGTGTGGTGGTCCTTGTGGGGACTTAGTGTCCCGATTGATTGAGAAGAGAAGCTCACTCGGTCTAGGTGACCGTTTGAGAGAGGGAAAGGGTTGAAAGAGACCCGGTCTTTGTGACCACCTAAACGGGGAGTAGGTTTGCAAGAACCGAACCTCGGTAAAACAAATCACCGCGTCTCACTCTTCATTTGCTTGTGATTTGTTTTCGCCCTCTCTTTCGGACTCGATTATATTTCTAACGCTAACCCCGACTTGTAGTTGAGCTTAAGTTTATAATTTTCAGATTCCGCCTATTCACCCCCCCCCTCTACGTGACTTTCAGTGTTCCGCAACAAGCAAGACGAGCACGAGGTGGTGACAAGAAACAAGGCTCGACTTGTAGCAAAAGGTTATGCCTAAGTCGCAGGTTTAGATTTCGAGGAGACTTTTGCTCCTGTGGCTTGGCTAGAGTCTATTCGAATATTATTAGCCTATGTTGCTCACCACTCTTCCAGGTTGTTTCAAATGGATGTGAAGAGCGCTTTCCTCAACGAGCCAATCAAGGAGGAGGTATACGTGGAACAACCCCCTAGCTTTGAGGATGACAGGTATCCTGACCACGTATATAAGCTCTCTAAGGCGCTCTATGGACTTAAGCAAGCCCCAAGAGCATGGTATGAATGCCTTAGAGATTTCTTAATTGCTAATACTTTTAAGGTTGGGAAAGCTGATCCCACTCTTTTTTACAAAGACTTGTGATGGAGATCTCTTTGTGTGCCAAATTTATGTCGATGACATAATATTTGGTTCTACTAATCAAAAGTCTTGTGAGGAGTTTAGTAGGGTGATGACACAAAAGTTTGAGATGTCGATGATGGGCGAGTTGACTTACTTCCTTGGGTTCCAAGTGAAGCAACTCAAGGACGACACCTTCATCTCCCAAACGAAGTACACACAAGATCTTCTCAAGCAGTTTGGGATGAAGGACGCCAAGCCCGCGAAGACACCTATGGGAACTGACAGGCATGTTGACCTCAACAAAGGAGGTAAGTCCGTTGATCAAAAGGCATACCGGTCTATGATAGTTTAATTGCTTTATTTATGTGCTAGTAGACCAGACATTATGCTAAGTGTATGCATGTGTGCTAGATATCAATCCGACCCTAAGGAATGTCACCTTGTGGCCGTTAAGCGAATTCTTAGATATTTAGTTTCTATGCCTTGCTTCGGGATCTGGTATCCAAAGGGGTCTACCTTTGACTTGATTGGATACTCAGACTCCGATTATGCCGGGTGCAAGGTTGATAGGAAAAGCATATCGGGGACGTGCCAATTTCTAGGAAGGTCTCTAGTGTCCTGGAGTTCAAAGAAATAAACATCGTTTGCCCTATCCACTGCTAAGGCCGAGTATGTTGTTGTAGGACAGTGTTGCGCGCAACTACTTTGGATGAGGCAAACCCTCCGGGACTTTGGCTACAATCTGAGCAAAGTCCCACTCTTATGTGATAATGAGAGTGTAATCTGCATGGCGGATAATCCTATTGAACACAGCCGCACTAAGCACATAGACATCCGGCATCACTTCCTGAGAGACCACCAGCAAAAGGGAGATATCGAGGTGTATCATATTAACACCGAGAACCAGCTAGCCGATATCTTCACTAAGCCTTTAGATGAGAAAAGGTTTTGCAGGTTGCGTAGTGAGCTAAATGTCTTAGATTCACGTAACTTGGATTGATCTATAGCATACATGTGTTCTATGCCTTTGACCATGTTACTTTGTGCATTTCGATCAATTATTGTTATTTATGGTGCTCAAGTTGTACAAGTGATCTCCGGACCTCACAAGTCCATGTGCGCATGGTGCACATATTAAGGGGGAGATGCGCTACAACTTGACCCTTTGAGACTAACTTGTTTGGTTGAGTACACTTGATGTAGTCTCAAAGGTGCATTGAAAGGGAAAAGTGAACTTGGACAATGAAAAGACTTCCACTGCACTCTGGTATTAGTGTACTTCCTTCCAAGTTCATACTTGCAATCTCATTGCCTTTTTGCTCTTAATTGACATTTTTGGTGAGGCAATGGGGCTAAAGGGCCAAAGTGATCCCGTTTTGGTGCTTAATGCCAAAGGTGAATAAATTAAGGCCAAAGCAAATGGATCAGCTACCACTTGTGAATTTCAAAAATAATAGAGTTAAAAAAATTTTATTTGTCCAAAATGCTCTTATTGCAATGGGGAGAATTTTGATTGTGGGAAAAAGGGGGAGTTTTTAACACTTGATCAATTTCACTCTTGGAATATCTCTCTTTGTGCCCAAACAAGCGTGTTTGACTTAGAGATAGGAAAATGAATTTGATTTATAAAAACAAACCAAGTGGTGGCAAAGAATGATCCAAATATGTCAAATCTTGTGCAAAAATGATTTGGTCCTCATTTGCATTGATGTTGCTCCTATTTTGGTTGCTTTTTGATGTGTTGGCATAAATCACCAAAAAGGGGGGAGATTGAAAGGGAAATGTGCCTTTGGGCCATTTCTATAATATTTTGGTGATTAAATGTCCAACACGTTTGATTAAGTTCTTATGTGCCAAATAAAGTGAGAAGTACAAATCAAGGCACAAGGTATGTTTCTAGACTTAGAACATTGTTTTTTGAACGCTAATGTGTTTGTCTAAGTGCTAGAAATAGTGACAAAAGAAGGAGAAAAGAAATGGAAAGGACTTGGCTCTATGCAGCCAAACTTTAGCTCGGTCTGGCACATCGGACTGTCCGGTGGTGCACCGGACAGTGTCCGGTGTGCTAGGCTGGTCTCCGGTGAAAATGCTGCTCTCGGGAATCGACGGTGGTGTACGACTATAATTCACCGGACTGTCCGGTGAGTCATCCGCGTGAACTCATCGCTCTCGGGAATGAAGAAAGGCGACGTGGCTAAAATTCACCGGACTGTCCAGTGAGCCAACAGTCGCCAGCGCCAACGGTTGGCCGCGCAATCTTCACGCGAGACGTGGTCGCGCCAATGGTTGGTTGGGCACACCGGACTGTCCGGTGTGCACCGGACAGTGTCCGGTGCGCCAACCGATCTCGAGGACCAACGGTTGGCTGCTCTCCATATGGAAAGAAATCAAGCACCGGACATGAACAGTAGCTGTCCGGTGCACCACTCGATAGAAGACAAGATTGGCCTTCCAAGTTGGTCTTCAACGGCTCCATCTGCCTTGGGGCTATAAAAGGGACCCCTAGGCGCATGGAGGAGTACACCAAGCATTCTCTAAGTATTCTTAAGCATCCAGACTCCGCTCTCGCGCATTCGCTTCATTGCGTTAGTGATTTGAGCTCCATTTGAGTTGCGAACTCCGTGTGTTGTGTTTCGAGCTCAAGTCGTGACTTGTGTGCGTGGTTGTGCTGCGGATTTGAGTCTTGTGTGTGTTGCTCTTCCCAACCTTACTCTGTGCCTTCTTTGTGATCTCTATTGTAAGGGCGAGAGACTCCAAGTTGTGGAGATTCCTCGCAAATGGGAAAATACACTAAAGGAAAAGACCGTGGTATTCAAGTTGATCATCGGATCACTTGAAAGGGGTTGAGTGCAACCCTCGTCCATTGGGACGCCACAACGTGGAAGTAGGCAAGTGTTACTTGGTCGAACCACGGGATAAAATCGTGTGTCTCTTGTGTTGCTTTCTCTGTGATTGTTTTGTCCACAAGAACTCGCCTCAAAACTACTTAGTCGCACTAACACTTCTATAACTAAGTTTTGTGGCTATTTAGTGTTTGATTTTACAGGATCACCTATTCACCCCCCCCCCTCTAGGTGCTCTCAGGCGGTGCCCGCCTCGGCTGCTCCCGTGCTCGCCTGCTCGGTGCTCCGAACTCCAGCGGCTGGACAACGGCGGGTCGGCGGTGCTCCACTACTTCGGGCTCCAGGCGAGCGCGCTCGGCGGCTCGGGCTGCTGCGGCCTGCGGCTCCTGCGCAGCTGCGCTCCGCGGCTGCCGGCTGGCACCTCCGCGCGAGTGCCGAGTGCGCGACCGCGCCTGGCTGTGGTGGGCGACTGGGGTGAGCCGCGAGCGCGGCAGCGCGCTGTGGCGTGTGGGTGGCGCCATGGTGGGCGAGCGCACTGGCGCTGCAGTGGTGGACTGGCGGGTGAGTGCGCCTAGGCGCCTAGCAGTGGCGGACTGGCGCTGGCGGGCCGCGGGCAAGCGTGCTGGTCTGGAGAGGAGGCAGGACTAGGACGCAGGAGGTGCCGAGGCGGACAGGCGAGTAGAGGGAGGCAGCGGCAGGGAGCGGCGGCTGGAGCTGGGGCTGCCGCTAGGTCGCGCGACGATGGGCCTCTATTGGGCTGCGACTGCCGACCGGGGCTGCAGCCTAGTCAGCCTCGGGTGGAGATCCGCCCCTCAGTACAGTCATGCAGCTTCAGTCTTTCAATGTTCTGACATGCTACCTTGTGTGAGCAAACCGAGACAACTAGACAGAGGCGGAGGCAAACCTGGCGGGTTTTATGGGCGCGTTCCAAACAAGCATTTTCCCGAACACCTAGTGGACATTCCTTTAGCGGTTGCAACAATAGAGACACAGAAATGCACTGAGATGGGCCTAGCCGGAGCTGCCTAGGCAATACACGCGGTGACACGGAGGAGGCACAAAGCTAATCCATGACTTTGTGAGAGGTTGAGAACACTATCACGCATCTGCGCCCACGCGCCGCCGCCCAAGACAATGAGGAATACTGAGTACACCACTGCGCGCTCGCGTCGCTGGTCACTCTCGCGACGCTGCACACCGGCCGGATGCGCGGTCGTGCTCCTGCGTGCCGCCCGCTCGTGTCGTCTGATCGTGGATTCGTGGTCCGCTAGTTGTGGATGCCAAATTTTTTGCATTTTGACTCTTTCTCGGAAAAAAATCACGTTTGGATCCTAAAAAAATTTAATGTCATTTTTTGACCCTTTACTCGGCGCCATAGCACATGGCGCCGAGATACGTGCTGCGGTGGTGCAACCTGGACGGCGTGGCGCCGACGTGACACCAAGCTCGGCGCCATAGATTTTGGCGCCGAGCTTGGTTGTGTAATCACAAATTTTGTCTAGCTCAGTTGGTAGAGTGTAAGGTTTTTAAACTTGTAGTTGTGGGTTTGAGCCCTATTGTAGGCGTTTATTTAATATAAATTTTGTCTTTGTCACTAATTTGTTTTTTGTTGGCAAGATTTTTTTGTTTAAGTCGCTGATTTATCCGTCTAGATTTATTATAGATTTTTTTTTGACTGATTTGCGCAGCGTTGGCGTAGCAGATGCGGGCCTCGGTGCGCTAGCCTGAATTCGCTGATTTACGCCCGCATTCGGTCACGGACTGTGACTGACGGACTGATGCGGTCCGTGATTTGCGCCAGCCTGAAGATGATGCATCTGTTAATTTCCAATATCTTTTATAGATATATGTACTTGCTCCGACGTTGTGAAAAAAAGCTTATTTTGGCCTGGGCAGGGCAGAGTCAGTACCAGTATTACGAATCACGAATCATATCTAGAAGCGAAGCATGCAAAGACCAAGCCGTGTCTCGGTGCAGTGTTTTATTTTAAGCCAAACCTGACGCTTTGCCCCCGCAAGTAGATCGGCGAATCGGATCTCTGTATCTGTAGCGTGCCGTGGACGCTGGCATGCTGCCAGAAACGTTTAATTTCTCCAAAACTAAGAATAAGACTCTATTTAATTAACGGAGATGAAATATGAGCGGTAGTCTTCTAGTCTGAACCAAAAGAAAAGTCTGCTTTTGCCCGCGTCAAGTTATGTTAACCAAGGGAATTAATGACAAGATAGGTGGAGAGATTATTATGAGTCTAAAATACTAATCCCACCACAATCTACTGCGCGTACTTCTACGGAGTTAGTAGAAAAATCAGGCAAAAAAAACCTAGCATTTGTTTTTGTCCAAATAAATAAATCAGTCAAAAAAAATCTGGATAAGAAATAAATCTGTATGGACAAATCAGCGACATAAACGAAAAATCTGGCCAACAAAAAACAAATTAGTGACAAAAACAAAAGGTATTAAATTAAACACCCACCGTGAGGCTCAAACCCACAACCACAAGTTTAAAAGCCTTGCGCTCTATCGACTGAGCTAGATAGAATTTGTGATTACATAACCGAGCTCGGCTCTAAGATCTATGTCGCCGAGCTTGGTGCCACGTCGGCGCCACGCCGTCCGGGTTGCGTCATCGCAGCACGTACCTCGGCACCATAGCCTATGACGCTGAGCTGTGTTACCTCGGCGCTATAGGCTATGACGCCGAGCAAAGGGTCCAAAAATGACATTAAATTTTTTAGGATCCAAACGTGATTTTTTTTCCGAGAAAAGGTCAAAATGCAAAAAATTTGGTTGTGGATGTGTATGCGCTCTCATAAACCTAGTTGTCGGCGTTTCGACCCCGGGGGGTCCCTGGACCGACGAGTAAATTGTCGCTGCGTGTCCCAGCCCAGATGGGTCGGCGCGAGACGGGACACAAAGGGGAGAGAACTGTGAGGGGAAACCGCGGCCTTCGTGTTGTCCTACGCCCAGGGCGGATGGATGCGCTTGCAGTAGGGGGTTACAAGCGTTCGCGTGGGAGAGAGAGCGAGGGCCTTATGCGTCGGCCCGTTCTCCCGCGCAGCCAACCTTCTCGTACGAGAGCCCTGGACCTTCCTTTTATAGGCGTAAGGAGAGGGTCCAGGTGTACAATGGGGGTGTAGCAGTGTGCTAACGTGTCTAGCAGAGAGGAGCTAGAGCCCTAAGTACATGTCGTCGTGGCAGTCGGAGAGGTTTTGGCACCATATTCATGTGATGTCGTGGCCGTCGGAGGAGCGCTGGAGCCCTGCGGAAGTACAGCTGTCGGGGCTGTCGGATCCTTGCTGACGTCTCCTTGCTGATGTAAGGGGTTGGGAGCTGCCGTCGTCATGGAGCGTGCGGGGTGTCATCATTACTTGTTTACTGGGGCGAGCCAGATGGGACGTCGGTATTGTTCCCCATAGCCTGAGCTAGCTATGGGCAGGGTAATGATGACCCCCTGGCGACGTGGCCGGTCCGGACCCGAGTTTGGGCGAGGTGGCGATTCCTCCGAGGTCGAGGTTGAGTCCGAGCCTTGGGGTCGGGCGAGGAGGAGTCCATCGTCTTCCGGAGCCGAGGCTGAGTCCGAGCCCTGGGGTCGGGCGAGGCGGAGTTCGTTGTCTTCCGGAGCAGAGGCCGAGTCCGAGCCCTGGGGTCGGGCGAGGCGGAGTTCGTCGTCTTCTGGAGCCGAGGCTGAGTCCGAGCCCTGGGTCGGGCGAGGCGGAGTTCGTCGTCTTCTAAGTCGTGGTTGAGTCCGAGACCTGGGGTCGGGCGAGGCGAAGTCCATCTTCCGAGGCCGAGACGGGGGCCGAACCCTGGGGTCGGGCGAGGCGGAGCTTCCTATGTCGCCCGAGGCTGGACTTAGCCGCTGTCGACCTCACTCTGGCGAGTGGCACGGCAGTCGGAGCGGGGCAAGCGGCGCTGTTTTCTTGTCAGGTCGGTCAGTGGAGCGACGAAGTGACTGCGGTCACTTCGGCTCTGTCGACTGAAGAGCGCGCGTCAGGATAAGGTGTTAGGCGATCCTTGCATTAAATGCTCCTGCGATACGGTCGGTTGGTGTGGCGATCTGGCCAAGGTTGCTTCTCCGCGAAGCCTACCCGAGCTGAGCCTCGAGCGAGTCGATGGTGCGTCCGTTGCTTGAGGGGACCCTCGGGCGAGGCGTGAATCTTCCGGGGCCGGCTGTCTTTGCCCAAGATCGGGCTCGGGCGAGGCGGGATCGTGTCCCTTGAGCGGAGCCTTGGCCTGAATCGTGCCCATCAGGCCTTCACAGCTTTGTGTTGATGGGGTTTACTAGCTGAGATTAGGAGTCTTGGGGGTACCCCTAATTATGGTCCCCGACAGTAGCCCCCGAGCCTCAAAGGGAGTGTTGGCACTCGCTTGGAGGCTTTTGTCGCACTTTTTTGCAAGGGGACCGGCCTTTCTCGGTTGCATTTCGTTCCGGTGGGTGCGCGCGAGCGCACCCGTCGGGTGTAGCCCCCGAGGCCTCGGAGGAGTGTTTTGACTCCTTCGAGGTCTTAGTGCCTTTCGTGATGGCTCGGCCGGTTTGGTTGTTCCCTCATGCGAACTAGTCGTTGCCCGGGTGCTTAGTCAGGTCCCAAGTTCTTGGGCTGGTATGTTGACGCTGTCAACGGTTTGGCCGGAGCCGGGTTTGCGAGAGCAGCCCCCGAGCCTCTGCATAGAGCGAGAGGACGGTCAAGGACAGACTCGGCTTTTTTCATACGCCCCTGCGTCGCCTTTCCGCAAGGAGGAGGGGGGAAAGCGCCATGTTGCCCTCGGAGGGCGCCAAACATGGTGTCTCCAGTGAGTTGCTAGCGGGTGATCCGAGTGGACGCCCGTGCCCCATTCATTAGGGGTTGGCTAGTGGCCCAGAGGCGCGCTCCAAAAGTACCTGCGGGTGATTCGCCGGACCCGGTCCCCTTTTGACGGGGTCCGAGGGCTCTATGCCTCCCTCTGATGGGATTCCGTTACAAAATCGCTCCCGCTGGTCTCGGAAATGTCCTAGGGTACCTCGGGAGCGTAGCCCGAGCCTTGGTTATGTATCGAACGTACCCAGGGTCATCCCTCGCTCTGCGTGCTCTGAGGCGGCTGTCGAACCCTTCGGGGGCCAGCCTACGAACCCCTGATCAGTAGTGGGCGTGGAGCCCGAGTGGCCTGAGGCGGTCGTTGAACCCTTCCGAGGGGCCAGCCTTCGAACCTCTGACCAGTAGTGGGCGCGGAGCCCGAGTGCTCTGAGGCGGCTGTTGAACCCTTCCGAGGGGCCAGCCTTCGAACCTCTGATCAGTAGGGGGGCTCGGGGCCCGCTTCCTTCGCGGAGAAGGATCCCTTTCGGAGTATCCCCTTTCCCGGTCCCTGTAGCAAGAGAGAGAAAGGGGAAGAGGAAAAGGATACGAAATTGAGCGACGTGCCACACCTTTTTTGACGCGGTCATTATGGCGGAGGTGAAGCGTCGCCCGCTTTGCCTGCCAAAGGTGCCGCCTGCCCTGCCGCAGAGTTAATGTGATGGGACGAGTGGTTCGCGGGGCAGCCATTGTGCGTGCGCGAGCCATTCGAGGAACGAAACACGGGCGCGTCGTCTTCACGCCGTGGGAGAGGGCTCTCTCGCTGTCCCAGGAGGGGACATGAGCTTGCAGGTGATTTGACTGCTGCTTCCACCCGCCTGCCGCCACCATTACTGTCGGCCCACTTTTGGCCATATCGATCGTCGCGCCTTCTCCCGTGGCTGACTGACCCATGACCGATGTGCTCAGTTGGCACTGTTGGGCCATGCGCAGGGTCGCCTCGAGTTGCGGCACCGGTTCCGCAGCCGAGAAGGCGCGGTACTGGCGCGAGTGGTGGTGCAGTTTCTCGCACGTAGTAACCGGCCCGCCGGTTACATGACGTGTGGACCTGGGCCTCCATGCTGGACGCGTCGAAGTCGAAAGGGTGTGCTCCCTTGGTGTAGTTGCATGCCGCCTGCATGGCGATCCGTCCTTTCACCCGCTGGTCTGGGCGAAAGTGGAGGAGCGCTTGTAACCGCTGGGCAGTTACGCGTTCCGCGCGTGGCGATCTGGCTTCTTCTGTCCTGGGCCAGCTTGCATGACGCGTGGGACCCAGCCCCTGTGTCGTAAGGGGAGGACCTTGGAGCATGTTGGAGAAGACTCAGCCCGCGACGGCTGAGGACGCAAGTGGGGAGAGTCGCCTTTAAAAGGAGGGCGACCCCCTTGGACGGCAACCATGTCTTCGCACTCTCCTCATGCATCGCGCCCTTCCACCTTCCGAGCCCTGGATGGGGAGCGCTCGCGTTGCTTTCGTCTTGCTGTCGTTGGAGGAACGCAACTTCGCGGAAGTTGGTACCTTTCAGCCATTGTTCGGCTTCAAGGATTTTCATCAGGCAGCCCGGCTGCATCCCCTCGCCGGTGGTCACCCAAGACGGTGACCACCAGTTCGATGGTGGGGAGAAGCGAGCCGGGCTGTGGCCTCTGCCCCGCCCTCAGCTTCAAGGATCTTCATCATCCTTGCTAGGGCGGAGGGCGGGCTGAGCCGGAGCTCTACCTCCTGCACGGGTTCGTGGGTCACCCTCTCCTTCAGCATTCAGGGGAGAGGGTGCTCACTGGCCTAGCAGAAGGGGCGGACTCTGACAACGCGGGGCTGGTCGGCCGCGAGCGTCGTCAGCTTTAGCGCATTGGGCTCGCTGGCTCAGCTGGCTCTGGCTCGGCTCCTGGTGCCCCCTCCTGCCATACGAGCGGTCGCCGTGCCGCGCACACCGGAGGGCCGCCCAAGACGTCGCGCGCTGCTAGGGCGGCGTTCGTGTTCTTGGGCTGTCCTGCCTTTGCTTCGGTACGACGCCTCTTGCACGGAGGTTGGTGCTTCGCCTGTCCGGGAGGATCCGAGTGGGGATCTGCCGGTGGGTAGATGGCTGCCGTCGTCGACGTTGAGGTGGTGGCGGCTGAAGAAGTCCCCGTTGCCGACGAGATCACCGCCACCATCTGCGCTCCGGGCCTCCGACTCTTTGGCTTTGATAGCTTGTCCTCGCCCCTTGAGTGGGGATGTGGGTGAGGAGCTCGTCGCAGCAGCGTCCGCCCTGAGGTCATCGCTGCTGCTGTTTGGCCACTCAGAGCGGAGGTCATTGTCGCTGCTGCCGGAGCGGGCGTCGGCGAGCCACCAGGGGTTTTGTCGCCCCGCAGGCCCTCCAATGTGGGGGGTTGTTCGTACCTACGGGAGTGGAACCGGAGTTCCGTTTGTAATGGAACCTTGAGTGTCGGTGTTTGTTCATTGTGGCTGTCGGGGCCCGAACACTTTATCATCGTAACATAAGGTTGTGTCTCTTTTCCTCCTGCTTTGCGTATCCGGACTCGTTCGTCAGTAGCAGGATTGCTTACCCAAGTAAGAGTTATTTTTCGCGGTAGGCGACGAGTGAGGTATCCGTATCCCAGAGGCGTAGGAGTCCCTCGGCTCGGTCGGCCTTGCCACTTACATGCACTCTTATTCGTTTCTTGGGGTCCTGTTACTGATATAGCTGGGAGACACGGAAGTCGTTTTGATGGAAGACTTTTTTCGAGGAAAATTTTGACCTGGAGGGGGTTCACCCCTTCTAGCCCCCGAGGGAGGGTCGGGCTTTGCCAAGGCAAGGCTGACCCTTCCTTGATGGTTAGACTTTATTGGCGTATGTAAACGAGGTGTATGAACGACTTGAAAACATCTTAAGGGTAGAAGCGACGTAGCTGTCAGATGTTCCAAGCGTTGCTGTAGACCTCGCCTTGACTGTTGGCCAACTTGTATGTTCCGGGCTTGAAAATCTTGGCGATGATGAATGGCCCTTCCCAGGGGGGGCGTGAGCTTGTGGCGCCCTCGGGCGTCTTGTCGCAGCCGAAGCACCAAGTCGCCCACCTGGAGGTCTCGGGACCGAACCCCTCGGGCGTGGTAGCGTCGCAGGGACTGCTGATACCGCTGAAAGGGATTTAGGCTTACACCTATTTCCTATAACTAATTTTGGTGGTTGAATTGCCCAACACAAATAATTGGACTAACTAGTTTGCCCAAGTTTATAAGTTCTACAGGTACCAAAGGTTCACCATAAGCCAATAAAAAGATCAAGAGAAAGGGTTCAAACAAAGGAGCAAGGGCCAACCGAAGGCACCCTGGACTGGTGCACCGGACTGTCCGGTGCACCACCGGACAGTGTCCGGTGCACCAGGGAAGGTCGACTTCAAACTCTTCACCTTCGGGAATTCTCGGAGCCGGCGCGCTATAATTCACCGGACTGTCCGGTGTACACCGGACAGTGTCCGGTGCTCCAAGAGGACGCGGCTCCAAACTCGCCAGTCTCGGGAATTCGCTTCAGCTGCTCCGCTATAATTCACCGGACATGTCCGGTGTACACCGGACTGTCCGGTGTAACTGCGGGGCAACGACTACTTCTGGCGCCAACGGCTACCTACAGCGCATTTAATCCGCGCCAGCGCGCGCAGAGGGCAGGCATGCCCATGTTGGCGCACCGGACACCCTACAGTTCATGTCCGGTGCGCCACCGGTCATCAAGACAGGCCCAGCGTCAGAGCTCCAACGGTCGGAACCCCAACGTTCGGGTGACGTGGCTGGCGCATCAGACTGTCCGGTGCACCATACGACAGACAGCCTGCACCCAAACGGCTAGTTTGGTGGTTGGGGCTATAAATACCCCCAACCACCCCACATTCAAGTCATCCAAGTTTTCCCACTTCAACTACTTACAATAGCTCTAGCATTCAATTCTAGACACACCAAAGTGATCAAATCCTCTCCAAACTCCACACAACGCCCTAGTGATTAGTGAGAGAGATTTGCTTGTGTTCTTTCGAGCTCTTGCGCTTGGATTGCTTTCTTCCTTCTTTGATTCTTCATTGCGATCATACTCACTTGTAATTGAGGCAAGCGACACCAATCTTGTGGTGGTCCTTGTCAGAACTTTGTGTTCCAAACATTTGAGAAGAGAAAGCTCACTCGGTCCGAGGGGCCGTTTGAGAGAGGGTAAGGGTTGAAAGAGACCCGGCCTTTGTGGCCTCCTCAACAGGGAGTAGGTTTGCAAGAACCGAACCTCGGTAAAACAAATCCGCGTGTCACACTCCTTATTCGCTTGCGATTTGTTTTGCACCCTCTCTCGCGGACTCCATTATTATTTCTAACGCTAACCCGACTTGTAGTTGTGATTATATTTGTAAATTTCAGTTTCGCCCTATTCACCCCCCTCTAGGCGACTTTCAATTGGTATCGGAGCCCGGTGCTTCATTAGAGCCTAACCGCTCGAAGTGATGTCGGGAGATCACACCAAGAGGGAGATGGAGACCGGCGACAAGCCCACTACGAGCCACGGGAGCACTTCATCGGAAGAGTCCCGCACCAAGAGGAAGGAGAAGAAGAAGGAATCCTCCAAACGGAAGGAGAAAAGATCTTCTTCTTCACACCACAAAGAGAAGAAGGAAAAATCCTCTTCCCACAAGCCGCATCGGAGTGGGGACAAGAAAAAGAGGATGAGGAAGGTGGTCTACTACGAGACCGATTCTTCATCGACATCCACCTCCGGCTCCGACGCGGCGTCTGTCACTTCTAAGCGCCAAGAGCGTAAGAAGTATAGTAAGATCCCCTTACGCTACCCTCGCGTTTCTAAAAAGCACCTTTGCTTTCCGTCCCATTAGGCAAACCACCAACGTTTGATGGTGAAGACTATGCTAGGTGGAGTGATTTAATGCGATTTCATCTAACCTCACTCCACAAAAGTATATGGGATGTTGTCGAGTTTGGTGCACAGGTACCATCTGTAGGGGATGACGACTATGATGTGGATGAAGTGGCCCAAATTGAGCACTTCAATTCCTAAGCCACAACCATTCTCCTCGCCTCTCTAAGTACAGAGGAATATAACAAGGTGCAAGGATTGAAGAATGCGAAGGAGATTTGGGACTTACTCAAGACCGCGCACGAAGGTGAGGAACTCACCAAGATCACCAAGCGGGAAACGATCGAGGGGGAGCTCGGTCGCTTCCGTCTTCGCCAAGGGGAGGAGCCACAAGATATGTACAACCGGCTCAAAACCTTGGTGAACCAAGTGCGCAACCTCGGGAGCAAGAAATGGGATGACCACGAGGTGGTTAAGGTTATTTTGAGATCACTTATTTTCCTTAACCCTACTCAAGTACAATTAATTCGTGGTAACCCAAGATATACACTAATGACTCCCGAGGAAGTAATCGGGAATTTTGTGAGCTTTGAATGTATGATTAAAGGCTCAAAGAAGATCAACGAGCTTGATGAACCCTCCACGTCCAAAGCACAACCGGTGGCATTTAAGGCGACGGAGGAGAAGAAGGAGGAGTCTACACCGAGTAGACAACCAATTGACGCCTCCAAGCTCGACAATGAGGAGATGGCTTTAATCATCAAAAGCTTTCGCCAAATCCTCAAGCAACGGAAGGGGAAGGATTACAAATCCTGTTCCAAGAAGGTTTGCTACAAGTGTGGTAAGCCCGGTCACTTTATTGCTAAATGTCCATTATCAAGTGATAGTGATAGGGATAACGACAAGAAGGGCAAGAGGAGAGAAAAGAAGAGGTACCACAAGAAGAAGGGCAGCGAGAATGGAACTCCGACGAGAGCTCCACCGACTCCTCCTCCGATGATGAGGATGCCGCCAACATCGCTGTCACCAAAGGACTCCTCTTCCCCAACGTCGGCCACAAGTGCCTCATGGCAAAGGACGACAAAAGGAAGAAGGTTAAATCTAAATCCTCCACTAAATATGAATCCTCTAGTGATGATAATGCTAGTGATGAGGAGAATAATTTGCGTACCCTTTTTGCCGACCTAAACATGCAACAAAAGGAAAAACTAAATGAGCTAATTAGTGCCATCCATGAAAAGGATGATCTCTTGGACTCCCAAGAGGACTTCCTAATCAAGGAAAATAAAAAGCATGTTAAGGTTAAAAATGCTTATGCTCTAGAGGTAGAAAAATGTGAGAAATTATCTAGTGAGCTAAGCACATGCCATGACACTATTGCCAACCTTAGAAATGAAAATGCTAAATTAATTGCTAAGGTTGATTCTCATGTTTGTATTTCCAATCCTAGAGATGATAATGTTAATTTACTTGCTAGGATTGATGAGTTGAATATTTCTCTTGCTAGCCTTAGAAATGAAAATGAAAAATTGATTGATAAGGCTAGAGATTTTGATATTTGCAATGTTACAATCTCCGATCTTAGAGATAAAAATAATATATTACGTGCTAAGATTGTTGAACTTAATTCTTGCAAACCCTCTACATCTGCCGATGTGTAACACCCGGTTTTAAAGAACAAAGCCGGGTGCATCTCATACATGCGCCAAGAAGACAACATATATAATAACAGAGTGTATAGAGATAAATGTCATAAAACATCAGAGTATTTGTTACATAGCGGAAGACTTATTACAAAATAAAATAATAAAGATAAAACGAACTAAGGATCGTCGGCGCCAATGTCGACTGGGAAACGCCACCTAGATCAGATCGAACTCCTCAGTGTTAGGCGGCTCCTCCTGAACCACCTGATCATCTCCTGTGGGGGGTGTGAGACAGCAAGGGTGAGCTCACACATGATCATAGCTCAACAAGTTGTGGGGAACCAGTGGACACAAACTCACAAAGGTGTGAGTTCATGTGATGTGTAAGGCTTAATCAATGACAGGGGTAAAGCTGAGCATTGCTTTTAAGTAGTTGGTCAAAATTTTATTAGCAGTTACTAAGTGTAAGTAAATACCAAACCATAAGTAAAGTAATAGAACAAAATTAATAACAAACCCATGCAATGCAAATGACAAAATTGAATTTAAGTTCCATAATTTAAACATCAGAGAGTCCTGAGCTGCTCGTGACCGTGAGCTCGGCTAGTATACCAGTTTTACACTCTGCAGAGGTTGTACCCTTTACCCACAAGTCATGTTACCCATCTGCCAAGGGGTCATGAATCCCATATACCTCTACCTAGGAAGCATGGCAGGGCAACACTACGAGGCCTTTACAAAGTTCCACTAGCTTCCGAAAACCCGCTACAGTTTATAGGAAGATCCAGTACAGGGTTCCTGGCTGACCGCCATCGCAGCAAAATCAACCAGGGACCTCCCCGCACTGACCTCTCCCCTACTGCCCTTGCCCCTTTCGGGTAAGGTAGTCTTCCACTAGCTTTCCTAATTAGTCAGCCAAGGGGTCCCATTCCTCCCTTGTGGTGGCACGTGGTTCTCAAGTTAAGCTCTATGTTCCAATTAACATTAATGATAACAACATGAACATAAACAGAATAACAACAAGAATTGGAACATAGAGGTAATAAATGATTATCCCAAAACCATATAAAGCAATAGCAAACTACCCAAGTGATTCAGGGGTAAACAAGGTACTGAGATAAACAAATCTAGGGTGACCTATTGGGTCCCATCAAAATTAACCTATGCATGGATAAGTGATATTAAAGAACATTATTGGGTAAAAAGTGGTCAAGGGCACAACTTGCCTTCAATGAGCTCCTGCTCAGCTACTTCAACCTGCTGCTCACCAGGATCCTCAGCAACGGGCTCTTCTACTCGCCACAATACAAACAAGCACAGTGCATATAGAGAAATTAACATCACACCAAACATATATACAAAATACACAGAGATGTTCTACATGTTAAAATAAAATCCTAGGAACAGAAATCATAATTTTCTGAGTTATAGATTTTAAGTTATGCATTTTCAAAGGTTTTATGTGCTTTAAATAGGATTAAGTGATAAATAAATTTCCTTACCGTTTTTATGCCAAAACAGAGACACTAAGTGATAGAGAATAAAATTACAAAATTTTAGCAACTGGAATGGATTAATTTGGAGTTAGTATGAATTTTCTATGAATTTATAAAGTTCTAGCAATTATTTTTGTATTAAAAATCTATTTTCTATTTCATTTATCCCATTTAAACAATCTCTGGACTGGGCCTCAAATCCAGAGAAACCCAGGGGGCTCGGTGTAAGTCGCCCCAGACTCAGAAAACAGTGACAAAGGGACGGCGGGTTGATTCTGAAAATCTACAGGGGCTCTTTAACAAAAATGACCCGCGAAGGGGTATAGGCTAATCTGGACCGTTGGATCACTCACGGATGGCTCGGATTAGATCTAATATATATCGAACCGGTACGCGCCCAGAGCCGTTCGATCGGCGATCAACGGCTCGAATTTAATGAAGCCGAGATCAACGCGCAACCCTCCGATTGAATCCTACGGCCCGGATCGGTCTAGCGAAGGGGGATCTCCCTGATCTAATCACAGCCGTTCATCGCCGAACCGACGGCACACGCAATCCGGCCGACCCCCGCCCAACTCCGGTCACCGGGATACACCCGCGCGCGGCGGCGCCATGGCAGGGATATCAATCGCGTGAATTGGTGCACAATGTCTACGCATCTCAGGTGCAAAACGAAATTAAGAGAATGGCGAACTCGATGGGGGATCAATTACCTAGGATTGGCGGCAATGGTAGCTCGGCCACGAGGTTACGCGACCGCGAGTCTCCGATGAAAAATTCGCGCGTCGCCGGGGATCCCAACGTCCCAAACTCCGCCACCGACGGGTCCGCCACGACCCAGCGATGCCTCCTGGTCGATCTCCGATGCACAGCGGACGGGTATGGCAACAATGCACGAGCGTGGCCGCGGCGGCGGAGGGTTCGCTTCTCTCGACGAGCGCACGGCGAACTGGCAGCTGGAGCTATACGGCGAAAAGAATGGGGGAAGAAGAAGACTCGGTTCCATTCCTTTATAAGCGCGCGGGCGATGGACTTGAGCAACGTCCACGGCCGCGAAAATCGCGATGGCGCCCGCGGAGCTCGGCATGCGATTGAAGACGACCCCTGACATCCCGGGCCCACGCGTCAACGAGACAAGCGAGGAAGCCGAGTGCGCCAGTGAACGCGCGATGGAGAGGCTGGCAGCCGGGTCCCGCGAGACAGAGGCACGCGCAGGCGAGACTGGCAGCTGGGCCCCATATGTAAGCGAGTCTAAGCGCGCGCGCGGGTGAGTTAGATGGGCCGCACGGAGGGGAAAGGTAAGTTGGGCTGAATTGAGGTAGCCGGCCCAGTTAGGTATAGTATCCCTTTTCTTTTATATTTTCTGTTTTTTTCTGTTTTCTTTTCTTTTTATTTTTCAATTCCCAATTTGAATTCCAAGTATGACTTTGAATTTGTACTCAAATTATAGGTAAATTTCAATCATACCAGTATGGTTGAGTTTGTGTATTTATAAATTTGGTTTTACATTTTATATTATTCCTTTCTTTCTTTCTCCTTTTTTTCCTCCAATCCTCTTCTCAATGTCATTTTATTTCTATGTTGTCACCAAATGCACACACAAATAAAATATCCAGCATGATGCAACAATTTAGTAGTAGATCTTTTATTAATTATTCTTGGACATGGTGTTCTCATAGGATGATGCATAAAATTCAAACTCACATAAAGAGAGAAATGTTTCTCTATTGATATTATTCCTAGCACTTACAAAGTAGGTGTTACAAATCCTACCCCCCTTAAAAATAATCTCGTCCTCGAGATTTAAGAAGATCTAGGGAAAAGGTGGGGGAAATCTATGCGAAGCTCTTCTTCTCTTTCCCAAGTTGCTTCATCTTCACTGTGGTGACTCCATTGAACTTTGCACATCTTTATCACCTTATTCCTTGTAACTCGAGTCAATGTATCCAAAATCTTGATCGGGTACTCCGTGTAAGTCAAATCACATTGAACGCTGAGCTCTTCCATGGGTAACTGTTCCTCAGGGACACGGAGACACTTCTTGAGTTGAGATACGTGGAACACATTATGCACATCCGATAAACTAGCAGGTAACTCGAGTTGGTATGCCATATCCCCAACTCTTCTAAAGATCAAGAATGGTCCAATATAGCGAGGGGACAATTTGCCCTTAACTTTGAATCTCCTCATTCCATGCAGTGGTGACACCTTGAGATACACATAATCTCCTTCTTCAAATTCCAGTGGTCTTCGTCTATTATCAGCATAACTCTTTTGCCTGGTTTGAGCCACTCTCAAATTTTCTCGAATTATACGAACTTGTTCTTCTGCTTCTTGAATCAATTCAGGCCCAAAGAACTGTCTCTCTCCCGTCTGATCCCAATATAGAGGAGTCCTGCACTTCCTCCCATATAAAGCTTCAAAAGGGGACATCTTCAGACTGGCCTGGTAACTATTATTATACGAGAACTCAGCATAAGGCAGACTCTTATCCCAACTTCCTCCATGCTGAAGGGCACATGCTCTCAACATATCTTCCAATACTTGATTAGTCCTTTCAGTCTGTCCATCAGTCTGAGGGTGATAAGCCGTGCTAAAATTCAACTTTGTGCTCATGTTCTCATGAAAGCTTCTCCAAAATCTTGAGGTAAACTGCGAACCTCGATCAGATACGATCTTCTTTGGCACTCCATGCAAACACACAATCCGGGCCATATATAACTCTGCTAGCTGAGAACCTTTATAAGTAGTCTTGACAGGAATAAAGTGAGCCACTTTAGTCAATCTATCCACAATCACCCATATTGCATCATATCCTTTCTGGGTGCGAGGCAATCCAGTAATGAAATCCATACCAATCTCTTCCCATTTCCACTCGGGTATCTTCAGTGGATGCAGTAGTCCAGCTGGCCTCTGGTGTTCAGCTTTAACTCTTTGACATACATCGCACATAGCCACATGTGCAGCTACATCTCTTTTCAATCCATACCACCAATATTTCCGCTTCAAATCCTGATACATCTTGGTACTACCAGGATGAATAGAATAACCCGAATCATGGGCCTCCTTTAAAATAGTCTCTCGCAGGCTTTTAACATCAGGAACACACATCCTGTCCTTGAACCATACGGTGCCCTGCTCATCTTCCGTAAATTCCGGAACTCGACCTTCAGTAATCAGATCCTTAATCTCTTTTATCTTAGCATCATCAACTTGTCCTTTGTGGATCTCTTGTTCCAAAGTAGGCTCCACATCAATAGTAACTCCTTCAGTATGAGCAACTATCCCCAGGTTAAGTCTCCTGAAGTCCTCAACAATCTCATCGGGTAGTTGGGCAACAATAGCTGAATGAACATGCTCCTTGCGACTCAAGGCATCTGCAACCAAATTTGCCTTGCCCGGGTGATAGTGAATCTCCAAATCATAATCCTTAATAAGCTCCAACCAACGGCGTTGCCTAAGGTTGAGATCCTTCTGAGTGAATATATACTTCAAACTCTTATGATCCGTATACACTTGACACTTGGTCCCCATGATATAATGTCTCCAAATCTTAAGCGCATGCACAACGGCAGCCAATTCCAAGTCATGAGTGGGGTAGTTCAATTCATGTCTCCGCAACTGACGAGAAGCATAAGCAATCACATGTCCTTCTTGCATGAGCACACATCCTAAGCCTTGGCCACATGCATCGCAATAGATGTCAAATCCTTTTTGTAAGTCTGACATAACCAATACTGGTGGCGACATCAACCTCTTTTTCAATAGATCAAAGCTGTCTTGACACTTCTCGTCCCACTTAAATTCTTTTCCTTTCTCCAAAAGTGAAGTCATCGGCTTAGCAATCTTAGAAAATCCTTCAATAAATCTCCGATAATAGCCTGCTAATCCCAAGAAACTCCGAATCTCAGTAACTGTAGTGGGTACTCGCCACTCCATTATCTCCTTAACCTTAGCAGGATCCACTGCTATTCCTCCATTAGAAATAATATGACCAAGAAATGGCACTTCGCCAATCCAAAACTCGCACTTGCTGAACTTAGCATAGAGTTGATTATCTCGTAGCTTCTGTAGCACCATCCTCAGATGTTCCTCGTGATCACTTTCACTCTGAGAATAGATAAGAATATCGTCGATGAATACCACGACGAATCTGTCCAAATACTCCATAAACACCTTGTTCATTAAGTTCATAAAATAAGCTGGTGCATTAGTCAATCCAAACGACATAACTGTGAACTCATATAATCCATATCTAGTCGAGAAAGCCGTCTTGGGAATATCCGATGGTCTAATCCTCATCTGATGGTAACCCGATCGGAGATCAATCTTCGAAAATACACTTGCACCTCTCATCTGATCAAATAAATCCTCAATGCGGGGCAACGGATATTTGTTCTTCACCGTAACATCATTAAGAGATCTATAATCCACACACATCCGCTGCGATCCATCCTTCTTTTGTACAAACAAGACCGGTGCTCCCCAAGGGGAGGAACTCGGACGAATGTACCCAGCCTCTTGTAACTCAGTTAACTGCTTCTTAAGTTCCTTCAATTCCTCTACGGATATCCTATATGGCCGTTTAGAAATAGGGGCGGTTCTAGGTAAGAGATCAATAACAAACTCAACTTCTCTATCAGGTGGCATTCCTGGTAACTCCTCTGGAAAGACATCCGGAAAATCTCGAACCACCCGGATGTTGTCACCAACAAACTCCTCAGGCATGAAGAACATTGCACGCATAGATGAGGAGGTCACTGCAATGTTAACTTGAAACCTTTCTCCTTTAGTAGTAGTGAGTTCTACGGTACCTCTACCACATGCTATAACGGCCTTTGCCTTTCTTAGCCATGACATACCAAGAATCAAATCTATACTACTTGACTCCAATATTATAGCAGTAGCTCCAAAATCTCTACCCATAATGGTTAATGTCAATCTACGTGTCATTTGATTCGCCTCAATAGGCCCTTTAGGTGTAATTACTATCAGGGGTTTTCTCATATTTAGCAGTGGTATTTCATTTGTGTTGGCATATCTAGCAGACATGAATGAATGTGTAGCACCAGAATCAAATAATATGGTTGCAGGAATTGCATTAACATAAAACATACCAATTACGAGGTCCCCTCCATCCGGAGTAGCATCAACGCTGACTTGATTAACCTTAGCAATAGAATAGCCCTTGCCAGGGGTCTGTTGCTGCCTGTTCTGAACTGGAGTAGTAGCAATCCTCTGTGGGCAGACATTTGCATAGTGACCAATTTTCCCACACTTGAAACATTGAGTGCCCGGACTCTGTCCTGCAAACTTCGCCGGGGTGCCAGTAGGAGTAGCCTGTCGAGGAGGTGGAGTCCTCAGTGGTGATTGCTGAACTGGGCGTGGTCCTCCGGGTCGAGTCGGTGTACTCTGGGGTGAACTGTAGCGAGGACGAACACTGCTGCTTCCTTGTCCTTGGGATATGGCCTTCCTCTTCAAATCTCCCAGTTGAACACGCTTGTGTTCAATAGCCAGTGCCTTATCAAGCAGCCTCTGAAATGATGGAAATGTGTGTGCCACCAGAGCATACTGCAAGGGTCCATTAAGTCCTTCAATAAAATGCTCCTGCTTCCTCTCGTCTTCAGCAACTTCTTCAGGGGCATATCTGGATAATTGAATAAACTTGTCGCGGTACTCGCTGACTGACATACTTCCTTGCTTCAGCGACAGAAATTCCTTCTTCTTGATCTTTATCATCCCAGCTGGAATATGGTAGTTCCTGAACTGCGTACTGAACTCTGCCCAGGTAATAGTATCAGCAGCATCGTGGGCAGCAGTATAAGAATCCCACCAGTCAGCAGCAGGACCAATCAGACGTCTAGAAGCATATAAAACCTTCTCCCGGTCAGTGCATTGTGCAATATTCAGCATCTTCTCAATTGCTTTCAGCCAATCATCTGCGTCCAGTGGATCAGGTGAGCTTGCAAATGTAGGTGGCTTATGACTCATGAACTCTCTATGCTTGTCTCGGGGTGGAACTGGTGGTGGTGGAGGTGGAGGCAGTGGTACTTGTTGCTGTTGTTGTTGCATTTGCTGTTGCAGCTGCTGTTGTTGCGCCCTCCTTTCCTGGCGTATCTCATCTCGCTCCTGGCGCAACTCCTGGCGTATATCCTCTCTTTCTTGACGCATCTCCTGGCGTTCTTGCTGCATCTGAGCACGCATATCAGCCATAGTATCTGCCATTTGCTGCATCACCGCCATCTGAGCAGCAACCAGTGGGTCAACTCCGCCTGGTGGAGGATTGGGAGGATTCATCCCAGCAGGTTGTGGCTGAGGTTGTCTTCGAGTGTGTTGGTTAGGAGGCAAGTCAATTCCACCACCCCGCCTGGTATTGACCATCTGAGTTAGATACATATGGTAAGAAAATAATAGACAAGGCAGGTATTTACAAATCAGGTTACTTTGGGGGACTTTTTTAGCTAAGCAGATTAATATTTTACATATCCTAGCTAATTCAATACCTTATGGTGGTACATACTAAGATGTCCATAGTTCAATCAATCAAAGAAGCAAATCAGGCACTTAGCATCAGCACAATCAAACAACATTTTTAAATAGAGAAAATAATTTTAATTTTGTCTTAGGTTCCCTATCTCTTAAAAATGTCATAAGGGTAGGGATTCCAAGGTGTGAAATCCATCTTGTCTCAGAGTAGAAAAGGTAAGAATGATCAGAGTAGAACAGTAGAAGGTGAGACAGGATCAAGATAAGTGTAGAAAGAATCAGAGTAAGGTGAGTGTAGAATGAATCAGAATGAGATAAGTAGGTAAGGGTTTTGTCCATTTCTATCTAGGTTTCGTCCTACAGTCAACATTTCCTCTGATACCACTTCTGTAACACCCGGTTTTAAAGAACAAAGCCGGGTGCATCTCATACATGCGCCAAGAAGACAACATATATAATAACAGAGTGTATAGAGATAAATGTCATAAAACATCAGAGTATTTATTACATAGCGGAAGACTTATTACAAAATAAAATAATAAAGATAAAACGAACTAAGGATCGTCGGCGCCAATGTCGACTGGGAAACGCCACCTAGATCAGATCGAACTCCTCAGTGTTAGGCGGCTCCTCCTGAACCACCTGATCATCTCCTGTGGGGGGGGTGTGAGACAGCAAGGGTGAGCTCACACATGATCATAGCTCAACAAGTTGTGGGGAACCAGTGGACACAAACTCACAAAGGTGTGAGTTCATGTGATGTGTAAGGCTTAATCAATGACAGGGGTAAAGCTGAGCATTGCTTTTAAGTAGTTGGTCAAAATTTTATTAGCAGTTACTAAGTGTAAGTAAATACCAAACCATAAGTAAAGTAATAGAACAAAATTAATAACAAACCCATGCAATGCAAATGACAAAATTGAATTTAAGTTCCATAATTTAAACATCAGAGAGTCCTGAGCTGCTCGTGACCGTGAGCTCGGCTAGTATACCAGTTTTACACTCTGCAGAGGTTGTACCCTTTACCCACAAGTCATGTTACCCATCTGCCAAGGGGTCATGAATCCCATATACCTCTACCTAGGAAGCACGGCAGGGCAACACTACGAGGCCTTTACAAAGTTCCACTAGCTTCCGAAAACCCGCTACAGTTTATAGGAAGATCCAGTACAGGGTTCCTGGCTGACCGCCATCGCAGCAAAATCAACCAGGGACCTCCCCGCACTGACCTCTCCCCTACTGCCCTTGCCCCTTTCGGGTAAGGTAGTCTTCCACTAGCTTTCCTAATTAGTCAGCCAAGGGGTCCCATTCCTCCCTTGTGGTGGTACGTGGTTCTCAAGTTAAGCTCTATGTTCCAATTAACATTAATGATAACAACATGAACATAAACAGAATAACAACAAGAATTGGAACATAGAGGTAATAAATGATTATCCCAAAACCATATAAAGCAATAGCAAACTACCCAAGTGATTCAGGGGTAAATAAGGTACTGAGATAAACAAATCTAGGGTGACCTATTGGGTCCCATCAAAATTAACCTATGCATGGATAAGTGATATTAAAGAACATTATTGGGTAAAAAGTGGTCAAGGGCACAACTTGCCTTCAATGAGCTCCTGCTCAGCTACTTCAACCTGCTGCTCACCAGGATCCTCAGCAACGGGCTCTTCTACTCGCCACAATACAAACAAGCACAGTGCATATAGAGAAATTAACATCACACCAAACATATATACAAAATACACAGAGATGTTCTACATGTTAAAATAAAATCCTAGGAACAGAAATCATAATTTTCTGAGTTATAGATTTTAAGTTATGCATTTTCAAAGGTTTTATGTGCTTTAAATAGGATTAAGTGATAAATAAATTTCCTTACTGTTTTTATGCCAAAACAGAGACACTAAGTGATAGAGAATAAAATTACAAAATTTTAGCAACTGGAATGGATTAATTTGGAGTTAGTATGAATTTTCTATGAATTTATAAAGTTCTAGCAATTATTTTTGTATTAAAAATCTATTTTCTATTTCATTTATCCCATTTAAACAATCTCTGGACTGGGCCTCAAATCCAGAGAAACCCAGGGGGCTCGGTGTAAGTCGCCCCAGACTCAGAAAACAGTGACAAAGGGACGGCGGGTTGATTCTGAAAATCTACAGGGGCTCTTTAACAAAAATGACCCGCGAAGGGGTATAGGCTAATCTGGACCGTTGGATCACTCACGGATGGCTCGGATTAGATCTAATATATATCGAACCGGTACGCGCCCAGAGCCGTTCGATCGGCGATCAACGGCTCGAATTTAATGAAGCCGAGATCAACGCGCAACCCTCCGATTGAATCCTACGGCCCGGATCGGTCTAGCGAAGGGGGATCTCCCTGATCTAATCACAGCCGTTCATCGCCGAACCGACGGCACACGCAATCCGGCCGACCCCCGCCCAACTCCGGTCACCGGGATACACCCGCGCGCGGCGGCGCCATGGCAGGGATATCAATCGCGTGAATTGGTGCACAATGTCTACGCATCTCAGGTGCAAAACGAAATTAAGAGAATGGCGAACTCGATGGGGGATCAATTACCTAGGATTGGCGGCAATGGTAGCTCGGCCACGAGGTTACGCGACCGCGAGTCTCCGATGAAAAATTCGCGCGTCGCCGGGGATCCCAACGTCCCAAACTCCGCCACCGACGGGTCCGCCACGACCCAGCGATGCCTCCTGGTCGATCTCCGATGCACAGCGGACGGGTATGGCAACAATGCACGAGCGTGGCCGCGGCGGCGGAGGGTTCGCTTCTCTCGACGAGCGCACGGCGAACTGGCAGCTGGAGCTATACGGCGAAAAGAATGGGGGAAGAAGAAGACTCGGTTCCATTCCTTTATAAGCGCGCGGGCGACGGACTTGAGCAACGTCCACGGCCGCGAAAATCGCGATGGCGCCCGCGGAGCTCGGCATGCGGTTGAAGACGACCCCTGACATCCCGGGCCCACGCGTCAACGAGACAAGCGAGGAAGCCGAGTGCGCCAGTGAACGCGCGATGGAGAGGCTGGCAGCCGGGTCCCGCGAGACAGAGGCACGCGCAGGCGAGACTGGCAGCCGGGCCCCATATGTAAGCGAGTCTAAGCGCGCGCGCGGGTGAGTTAGATGGGCCGCACGGAGGGGAAAGGTAAGTTGGGCTGAATTGAGGTAGCCGGCCCAGTTAGGTATAGTATCCCTTTTCTTTTATATTTTCTGTTTTTTTCTGTTTTCTTTTCTTTTTATTTTTCAATTCCCAATTTGAATTCCAAGTATGACTTTGAATTTGTACTCAAATTATAGGTAAATTTCAATCATACCAGTATGGTTGAGTTTGTGTATTTATAAATTTGGTTTTACATTTTATATTATTCCTTTCTTTCTTTCTCCTTTTTTTCCTCCAATCCTCTTCTCAATGTCATTTTATTTCTATGTTGTCACCAAATGCACACACAAATAAAATATCCAGCATGATGCAACAATTTAGTAGTAGATCTTTTATTAATTGTTCTTGGACATGGTGTTCTCATAGGATGATGCATAAAATTCAAACTCACATAAAGAGAGAAATGTTTCTCTATTGATATTATTCCTAGCACTTACAAAGTAGGTGTTACACGATGAGCATGTGTCTATTTGTGATAGATGTAGAGATGTTGATATCAATGCTATTCATGATCACATGATATTAATTAAACGACAAAATGATCATATAGCAAAATTAGATGCAAAAATTGCCGAGCATAACTTAGAAAATGAAAAGTTTAAATTTGCTAGAAGTATGCTCTATAATGGGAGACGCCCTGGCATCAAGGATGGCATTGGCTACCAAAGGGGAGACAATGTCAAACTTAGTGCCCCTCCTAAAAGATTGTCTAATTTTGTTAAGGGCAAGGCTCCCATGCCTTAGGATAACGAGGGTTACATTTTGTACCCTGCCGGTTATCCCGAGAGCAAAATTAGGAGAACTCATTCTAGGAAGTCTCACTCTGGCCCTAATCATGCTTTTATATATAAGGGTGAGACATCTAGCTCTAGGCAACCAACCCATGCCAAGTTGCCTAAAAAGAAAACTTCTAATGCATCAAATGATCATGACATTTCATTCAAAACTTTTGATGCATCCTATGTTTTGACTAACAAATCCGGCAAGGTAGTTGCCAAGTTTGTTGGGGGCAAACACAAGGGCTCCAAGACTTGTGTTTGGGTACCCAAAGTTCTTGTTTCTAATGCCAAAGGACCCAAAACCGTTTGGGTACCTAAAGTCAAGAACTAAACTTGTTTTGTAGGTTTATGCATCCGGTGGCTCAAGTTGGATCATCGATAGTGGGTGCACAAACCACATGACAGGGGAGAATAAGATGTTCTCCTCCTACGAGAAAAACCAAGATCCCCAAAGAGCTATCACATTCGGGGATGGAAACCAAGGTTTGGTCAAAGGTTTGGGTAAAATAGCTATATCTCCTGACCATTCCATTTCCAATGTTTTTCTTGTAGATTCTTTAGATTACAATTTGCTTTCCGTATCCAAATTATGTCAAATGGGCTACAACTGTCTATTTACTGATGTAGGTGTCACTGTCTTTAGATGTCACACCCGGATTTAAGGAACAAAGCCGGGTGCATCTCATACATGCGCCAAGAAGACAACATATATAATAACAGAGTGTATAGAGATAAGAGTCATGAAACATCAGAGTAATTATTACATAGCGGAAGACTTATTACAAAATAAAAGTATAACCATAAAACGAACTAAGGATCGTCGGCGCCAATGCCGACTGAGAAACGCCACCTAGATCAGATCGAACTCCTCAGTGTTAGGCGGCTCCTCTTCGACCACCTGTTCTTCTCCTGTGGGGGGGTGTGAGACAGCAAGAGTGAGCTCACATACGTTCATAGCTCAACAAGTCGTGGGGAATAATGTGGCATGAACTCACCAAAGGTGGGAGTTCATGTAGTGTAAGGCTAATCAATGAAGTAAAGGCTGAGGCTGAGCATTGCTTTTATAAGTTGGTCAAAATTTTATTAGCAATTACTAAGTGTAAGTAAATACCAAACCTTAATAATAATAAAGAACAGTGATAGTAAAATAATCCCAAATGCGATGCAAATGTCAGATTGAATTTAAGTTCCATAATTAATCATGTGAGGGTCCGAGCTGCTCATGACCGTGAGCACGGCTAGTATACTAGTTTTACACTCTGCAAAGGTTGCGCATCTTTACCCACAAGCCGTGTTACCCATCTGCCAAGGGGTCATGAATCCCATACACCTCTACCAAGGAAGCGAGGCAGGGTAACACTACGAGGCCTTTACAAAGTTCCACTAGCTTCAGACTACCCGCTACAGTTTATAGGAAGCTCCAGTGCAGGGTTCTTGCCGACCGCCATCGCAGCAAAATCAAACAAGGACCTCCCTACACTGACCACTCCCCTACTGCCCTTGCCCCTTTCGGGTAAGGTAGCCCTCCACTAGCTTTCCTAGTTAATCAGCCAAGGGCATCCCATTAAACCCTTGTGGTAGCACTGTTTTCCCGGGTGGTCGCTCCATGTTCCCATTAATTTAATGATCTTAACATGAACAGTAATAATAACAAGATAATAACAGAATAATCATAAATAGTGTATCTCCATACCCAATCCACATAAAGCAATAGCAAGTACTACCCAAAAATATTTCAGGGGTGAACAAGGTATAGAGGTAATCAAAACTGGGGTAACATAAAGGCTCCCATCAAAATTAACCTATGCAGATCATTAAAATTAATAAGAACATGGCTGGGAAAAGTAAGTGATCATGGGCACAACTTGCCTTCAATGAGCTCCTGCTCAGCTATCTCTACTTGTTGAACCTCAGTTTCCACAGTGGCTTGCTCGTCTACTCGCATCAACACAATACATACATAGTATAGCATAAATTAACATCACACCAAAGATGCAAATAAAATATACAGTAAAAATCTACACATTAAAATAAAATCATAGGAACTGGAATCACTAAATTTGGAGTTATAGAATTCAAGTTATGAATTTCCTAAGGTTTAATGTGATTAAAATAGGATTAAATGTTAAATTAATGTTTTAACAGAGTTCATGTCAAAACAGAGATACTAAATGATAGAGAATATTATTACAAAATTTTAGAAATTGGAATGACTCAATTTGGAGCTAATATGAATTTTCTATGGATTATACAATTCCTAGCATTTATTTTCATATTAAAATCTATTTTCTAATTAATTTATTCAATTTACAACAGGCTCTGGACTGGGCCTCGATTTCCAGAAAGGTCAGGGGGCTGAGCGAATAAATTCATAGACTCAGTGAACAGTGTATGTGGACGGCGGGTTGAATACTTAAAACTATAGGGTCTCTTTAGCATAAATGCCGAGGCGAAGGGGTATTAGTTGATCTGCATCGTTGGACACGAGATCGACGGTGCAGGATAGATCCATCCATGCCCGAACCGGTATGCAATAACTGCCCTTGGATCCGAGATCCACGGCGTAGATTTAAAATTACCGAATTATTTCCTATGCGCCCGATCTAGATCGAACGGCGCAGATGAATCCTATGAATAGGTATGCACCCATCTAATCCCAGCCGACCCTCGGCCATCCAACGGCACACGTCTGTTTTCCCTGAGATCTAATCGTAGCCGTTAACAACGGACCCGACGGCGCGCATCACCCTTCCCCAATCCCCGTCGGTGAGCGCGGCGGCGCAGCGCTGTGGCACGGCGGCGCCATTGCCGGCGCAAGCAAAGCAGTCCAAACGAGCCCTAATCTCTAGTTCAATTGACCCTAAATGATTCGGAAGCAATAGTGAATTGATCTAGGGTTCTCTTACCAGCTATCGTGGGGTAGTCGTGGCCGTCGACGAGCAGAGGCGGATGCCGAGCGCCGGCGTGGAATTCCGGTGCTGCCCAAAGTCCTTCCTCCAATCCGGGTCTTCGGTCACCACCGTAGAGACCCGCAGAAGCTTTTCCGGTCGGCACTAGGGTCAACCGCGGCAACCAGGATGGGGCACGACGTCGACGGTCGCGGCGGCAATCTCTCTCGCCGCGCGCAGGCGTTCTGGTGACGGTGCAGAGGGAAGAATCGAGGGGAAAGGTGAGGAGGGAGTCTGAGGCCTCGTACTTATACTCCAGTAATGCCCCACGGTCGTTGCACGGACGCCGAGATCACCGGCGAGGAAGACGCGGGGTGGGCGCGGTCCGCGCGGAGAGGTTTGTTACGCTTCTGACAGCTAAGGCCCAGCGGCAGTGGTCGATTGCACGGTGTCTGGTACGCGGGGTCCACACGCAGTGGGAGGGAAGTCGGCCGCGCGCGTGTGGAGGAGGCGGGCGAGGCTGACAGAAGGTCCCCACTTGTCGGCGCGGTCGAGCACTCCCCCGATGGGCTGGTGCGGTGTGTAATTCTGCTGGGCCAAAATGAGTAGAGGTCGGCCCATGAGGCTTTTATTTTTTTTTTCTTTTTATTTTCCCTTTCTATTTTCTTCATTTCTAAGGTTTTTAGTTTGAATTCAAATTTAGTTTCAAACCTTGTACAAATTTGTTATCAAATCATATTATGAAATGAAAAGTACAAATTCTAGAAATATGTTGATATTACTTTTGTTTTCATATCATTTCTCTTCTTACTTTTAAACCCTAGTTTTCAATGTAGGGCTTAATCCAATTTCTAGTCATTTTTATATTATTATTATTTTTATTTAATGCACAAACATGTAAAACTCCAACAAGATGCACTTTATTTTATTTTGGTATCCTTTGTTTCAATTCATCATTAAATTTTATGTATGCTCTTTGTATGATGCAAATGAGGCACATAAAATGAGGAGCCCTCTCTCTATTATTCTTTGTATACAACTTTGAGTATTACATTAGAAGAAGTGATGATTCAATAGCATTTAAGGGAGTGTTGGAGGGTCAGCTATACTTGGTAGATTTTGATAGAGCTGAACTCGACAGTTGCTTAATTGCTAAGACTAACATGGGTTGGCTCTGGCACCGCCGACTAGCCCATGTTGGAATGAAGAATCTTCATAAGCTTCTAAAGGGAGAGCACATTTTAGGACTAACAAATGTTCATTTTGAGAAAGACAGGATTTGTAGCGCATGCCAAGCCGGGAAGCAAGTTGGCACTCATCATCCACACAAGAACATCATGACAAGTGACAGGCCACTGGAGCTCCTTCACATGGATTTATTCGGCCCGGTCGCTTACCTAAGCATCGGCGGGAGTAAGTACTGTCTAGTTATTGTGGATGATTATTCTCGCTTCACTTGGGTGTTCTTTTTGTAGGAAAAATCTCATACCCAAGAGACCTTAAAGGGATTCTTGAGACGAGCTCAAAATGAGTTCGGCTTAAGGATCAAGAAAATCAGAAGCGACAATGGGACGGAGTTCAAGAACTCACAAATAGAAGGCTTCCTTGAGGAGGAGGGCATCAAGCATGAGTTCTCTTATCCCTACACTCCACAACAAAATGGTGTAGTGGAGAGGAAGAATCGAACTCTATTGGACATGGCAAGAACCATGCTTGATGAGTACAAGACACCGGATCGGTTTTGGGCCGAGGCGGTCAACACCGCTTGCTACGCCATCAACCAGTTATATCTACACCGAATCCTCAAGAAGACATCCTATGAACTCCTAACCGGTAAAAAGCCCAATATTTCATATTTTAGAGTTTTTGGTAGCAAATGCTTTATTCTTATTAAAAGAGGTAGAAAATCTAAATTTGCTCCTAAAACTGTAGAAGGCTTTTTACTAGGATATGATTCAAACACAAGGGCATATAGAGTCTTTAACAAGTCCTCAGGACTAGTTGAAGTTTCTTGTGACATTGTGTTTGATGAGACTAATGGCTCTCAAGTAGAGCAAGTTGATCTTGATGAGATAGGTGAAGAACAGGCTCCGTGCATCGCACTAAGGAACATGTCCATTTGGGATGTGTGT
The DNA here is from genome assembly GCA_029449295.1 of Zea luxurians. NCBI lineage: Eukaryota > Viridiplantae > Streptophyta > Magnoliopsida > Poales > Poaceae > Zea > Zea luxurians. The sequence continues at coordinate 35,217,541 of JAOPSE010000002.1, read as the reverse complement.
CCTAAGGAATCCGAAGAGCCTCCACATGCACAAGATCAACCATCTTCCTCCACGCAAGCATCTCCACCAACTCAAAATGAGGACGAAGCTCAAGTTGATGAAGGACAAGATCAAAGAGATGAGCCACCTCAAGATGACGGCAATGACCAAGGGGGAGATGCAAATGATGAAGACAAGGAGGATGAAGAACCAAGGCCGCCACACCCAAGAGTCCACCAAGCAATCCAACGAGATCACCCCGTCGACACCATCCTTGGCGACATTCATAAGGGGGTAACCACTCGATCTCGTGTTGCACATTTTTGTGAGCATTACTCTTTTGTTTCCTCTATTGAGCCACACAGGGTAGAGGAAGCACTCCAAGATTCGAATTGGGTGATGGCGATGCAAGAGGAGCTCAACAACTTCACTAGGAATGAGGTATGGCATTTAGTTCCACGTCCTAACCAAAATGTTGTAGGAACCAAATGGGTCTTCCGCAACAAGCAAGATGAGCATGGTGTGGTGACAAGGAACAAAGCTCGACTCGTGGCCAAGGGGTATTCACAAGTCGAAGGTTTGGATTTTGGTGAAACCTATGCACCCGTAGCTAGACTTGAGTCAATTCGCATATTATTGTCCTATGCTACTTACCATGGTTTCAAGCTTTACCAAATGGACGTGAAGAGTGCCTTCCTCAATGGACCAATCAAGGAAGAGGTCTATGTTGAGCAACCTCCCGGCTTTGAAGATAGTGAGTACCCTAACCATGTCTATAGGCTCTCTAAGGCGCTTTATGGGCTCAATCAAGCCCCAAGAGCATGGTATGAATGCCTTAGAGATTTCCTTATTGCTAATGGCTTCAAAGTCGGCAAGGCCGATCCTACTTTATTTACTAAAACTCTTGACAATGATTTGTTTGTATGCCAAATTTATGTTGATGATATTATATTTGGGTCTACTAACGAATCTACATGTAAAGAATTTAGTAGGATCATGACACAGAAATTCGAGATGTCTATGATGGGGGAGTTGAAGTATTTTCTAGGATTCCAAGTCAAGCAACTCCAAGAGGGCACCTTCATTAGCCAAACAAAGTATACTCAAGACATTCTAACCAAGTTTGGAATGAAGGATGCCAAGCCCATCAAGACACCCATGGGAACCAATGGGCATCTCGACCTCGACACGGGAGGTAAGTCCATGGATCAAAAGGTATACCGGTCGATGATTGGTTCATTGCTTTATTTATGCGCATCTCGACCGGACATTATGCTTTCCGTATGCATGTGTGCAAGATTCCAAGCCGACCCTAAGGAATCACACCTTACGGCCGTAAAACGAATCTTGAGATATTTGGCTTATACTCCTAAGTTTGGGCTTTGGTACCCTCGGGGATCCACATTTGATTTGATTGGTTATTCGGATGCCGATTGGCGGGGTGTAAGATTAATAGAAAGAGCACATCGGGGACTTGCCAGTTCTTGGGAAGATCCTTGGTGTCTTGGGCTTCAAAGAAGCAAAATTCGGTCACTCTTTCTACTGCCGAAGCCGAGTATATTGCCGCAGGCCATTGTTGCGCGCAATTGCTTTGGATGAGGCAAACCCTGCGGGACTATGGTTACAAATTAACCAAAGTTCCTCTTCTATGTGATAATGAGGGTGCAATCCGCATGACGGATAATCCCGTTGAGCATAGCCGCACTAAACACATAGCCATTCGGTATCATTTTCTTAGGGATCATCAACAAAAGGGGGATATCGAAATTTCATACATTAACAATAAAGATCAATTAGCCGATATCTTTACCAAGCCACTTGATGAACAATCTTTTACCAAACTTAGGCATGAGCTCAATATTCTTGATTCTAGGAATTTCTTTTGCTAATTTGCACACATAGCTCATAAGTATACCTTTGATCATGTCTCTTTTATATGCTATGACTAATGTGTTTTCGAGTGTATTTCAAACCAAGTCATAGGTATATTGAAAGGGAATTGGAGTCTTCGGCGAAGACAAAGGCTTCCACTCCACTCTACTACTCATCCTTCGCCGTCGCTCCGCATCACTCTCCATCCTTGGTATAATCCTCACTTATATGTTTTATTTGCCAAAGGAGAGAATGTAGTTAGGAATAGGGCCTATATTTCATTCCAAGTATCCGTTTTTGGCGATTCATGCCAAAGGGGGAGAAAGTATTGGCCCAAAGCAAAAGGACCGCACCACCACCCTAATTTTAAAAATTGATGATTTCAATTGGAAAACTTCAAATTAGTATCTCTTTGTGTTCTAAAAGGGGAGAAAGTAGCATTTTCAAAATTGATATCTTAAAACCCTCTTGAACACTAAGAGGAGAATTTATTCGAGGGGGAGTTTTTGTTTTAGTCAAGGAAAAGCATTTGACTATCTTGCAAAAGGTTTTTGAAAAGAATTTACAAAAGAATTTGCAAAAACAAAACTTGTGGTGCAAGCATGGTCCAAAATGTTAAAAATGAAGAAACAATCCATGCATATCTAGTAAGTAATATTTATTGGCTCAATTCTAAGTAACCTTTGCACTTACATTTTGCAAACTAGTTCAATTCTGCACTTCTATATTTGCTTTGGTTTGTGTTGGCATCAATCACCAAAAAGGGGGAGATTGAAAGGGATTTAGGCTTACACCTATTTCCTATAACTAATTTTGGTGGTTGAATTGCCCAACACAAATAATTGGACTAACTAGTTTGCCCAAGTTTATAAGTTCTACAGGTACCAAAGGTTCACCATAAGCCAATAAAAAGATCAAGAGAAAGGGTTCAAACAAAGGAGCAAGGGCCAACCGAAGGCACCCTGGACTGGTGCACCGGACTGTCCGGTGCACCACCGGACAGTGTCCGGTGCACCAGGGAAGGTCGACTTCAAACTCTTCACCTTCGGGAATTCTCGGAGCCGGCGCGCTATAATTCACCGGACTGTCCGGTGTACACCGGACAGTGTCCGGTGCTCCAAGAGGACGCGGCTCCAAACTCACCAGTCTCGGGAATTCGCTTCAGCTGCTCCGCTATAATTCACCGGACATGTCCGGTGTACACCGGACTGTCCGGTGTAACTGCGGGGCAACGGCTACTTCTGGCGCCAACGGCTACCTGCAGCGCATTTAATGCGCGCTAGCGCGCGGAGCGCGCGCAGAGGGCAGGCACGCCCATGCTGGCGCACCGGACACCCTACAGTTCATGTCCGGTGCGCCACCGGTCATCAAGACAGGCCCAGCGTCAGAGCTCCAACGGTCAGAACCCCAACGTTCGGGTGACGTGGCTGGCGCACCGGACTGTCCGGTGTGCACCGGACTGTCCGGTGCACCATACGACAGACAGCCTGCACCCAAACGGCTAGTTTGGTGGTTGGGGCTATAAATACCCCCCAACCACCCCACATTCAAGTCATCCAAGTTTTCCCACTTCAACTACTTACAAGAGCTCTAGCATTCAATTCTAGACACACCAAAGTGATCAAATCCTCTCCAAACTCCACACAACGCCCTAGTGATTAGTGAGAGAGATTTGCTTGTGTTCTTTCGAGCTCTTGCGCTTGGATTGCTTTCTTCCTTCTTTGATTCTTCATTGCGATCATACTCACTTGTAATTGAGGCAAGAGACACCAATCTTGTGGTGGTCCTTGTCAGAACTTTGTGTTCCAAACATTTGAGAAGAGAAAGCTCACTCGGTCCGAGGGGCCGTTTGAGAGAGGGTAAGGGTTGAAAGAGACCCGGCCTTTGTGGCCTCCTCAACAGGGAGTAGGTTTGCAAGAACCGAACCTCGGTAAAACAAATCCGCGTGTCACACTCCTTATTCGCTTGCGATTTGTTTTGCACCCTCTCTCGCGGACTCCATTATTATTTCTAACGCTAACCCGACTTGTAGTTGTGATTATATTTGTAAATTTCAGTTTCGCCCTATTCACCCCCCTCTAGGCGACTTTCAACCGCGCCGAGTGTAGTAAGGCCACGTCTCGAGCCTCCTCCAGCTAGTCCAGTGAGTCTTCTCGGTTGGTCTGGTTGCGTCGGTCGTCGTACGCCCTCGTCCTCGGGGAACCGTATTCTAAGTCTGTGGGCAAGATGGCCTCGGTCCCATAGACTAGAAAGAACGGTGTGAAGCCCGTGGCTCGGCTCAGCGTTGTCCTCAGGCTCCAGACCACCAAGGGGAGTTCCTTCATCCATCGCCTGCCGAACTTGTGGAGGTCGTTGTAGATCCTCGGTTTGAGCCCCTGTAGAATCATGTCGTTGGCACGTTCTACCTGCCCATTCGTCATGGGGTGTGCCATGGTGGCCCAGTCCACCCGGATGTGGTGATCCTCGCAGAAGTCCAGGAACTTTCTGCCGGTGAACTGGGTGCCGTTGTCGGTGATGATGGAGTTCGGGACCCCGAAGCAATGGATGATGTTGGTGAAGAATGCCACCGCCTATTCGGACTTGATGCTATTTAGGGCTCGGACCTCGATCCACTTGGAGAATTTATCGATGGCAACCAGTAGGTGCGTGTAGCCCCCGGGTGCCTTCTGCAAGGGACCGACGAGGTCCAGACCCCACACAGCAAACGGCCAGGTGATGGGTATTGTTTGCAGAGCCTGAGCAGGTAGGTGCGTCTGCCTTGCGTAGAATTGACACCCTTGGCAGGTGCGGACAATTCTAGTGGCGTCGGCCACCGCGGTCGGCCAGTAGAAACCTTGTCGGAAAGCATTTCCAACAAGGGCTCGAGGCGCTGCGTGATGACCGCAAGCCCTCGAGTGTATTTCTTGTAAGAGCTCCTGGCCTTCGGCGATGGATATGCATCGCTGGAGGATGCCGGAGGGGCTACGGTGGTAGAGCTCCTTCCCGTCACCTAGCAAGACGAATGACTTGGCGTGCCACACCAGTCGCCGAGCTTCGGCTCGGTCGAGGGGCAGCTCTCCTCGGTGGAGATATTGCAGGTACGGGGTCTGCCAGTCTCGATCAGGCGGGACCCCATTCCGCTCTCCCTTGACACGCAGTGCCTCACCCTCGGGGGCCGAGGGTGCCTCGGGCTAAGCCGAGGGCGCCTCGGGCAGGGCCGAGACCTTCTCGGGCTCGGGCGTGTCGTTGGTCTTGACTGAGGGTTGATGTAGGTCTCGGGAGAAGACGTTCGGGGGAACCGTTGTTCGCGCCGAAGCTATCTTCGCCAGCTCGTCCGCAGTCTTGTTGTACTGCCAGGCGACGTGGTTGACCTCGAGCCCGTAGAACTTGTCCTCCAGGCGCCGAACCTCATCGCAGTAGGCTTCCATATTCGGGTCGCGGTAGTGGGAGTTCTTCATGACTTGGTCGATGACAAGCTGCGAGTCACCGCGAGCGTCGAGGCGTCGGACCCCTAGCTCGATGGCGATGCGCAACCCGTTGACCAGAGCCTCGTACTCAGCCACGTTGTTGGACGCCGGGAAATGGAGGCGTACCACGTAGCGGAGGTGCTTCCCGAGGGGCAAGATGAAGAGCAGGCCCGCGCCTGCCCCTGTTTTCATCAGCGACCCGTCGAAAAACATGGTCCAGAGTTCCGGTTGGATCGGAGCAGCCGGGAGCTGGGTGTCGACCCATTCAGCCACAAAGTCCGCCAAGACTTAGGACTTGATGGCCTTCCGAGGGGCGAACGAGATTGTCTCGCCCATGATTTCCACCACCCACTTTGCAATCCTACCCGAGGCCTCTCGGCATTGGATGATCTCCCCCAGGGGGAAGGATGACACCACAGTCACCGGATGAGACTCGAAGTAGTGTCGCAACTTCCGCCGCGTCAGAATCACCGCGTACAGCAGCTTCTGAATTTGTGGGTAGCGGATCTTGGTCTCAGACAGTACCTCACTGATGAAGTAGACCGTCCTCTGGACGGGCAATGCATGCCCTTCTTCTCGCCTTTCGACCATGATCGCGGCGCTGACCACCTGAGTGGTAGCGGCGACGTAGATTAAGAGGGCTTCTCCGGTAGCGAGAGGCACCAGGATGGGTGCGTTCATAAGGAGCGCCTTCAGGTTCCCGAGGGCTTCCTCGGCCTTGGGGGTCCAAGTGAAGCACTCGGTCTTTCTTAAGAGGCGGTACAGAGGTAGGCCTCTTTCGCCGAGGCGCGAGATGAAGCGGCTCAGAGCCGCAAGGCATCCCATGACCCTCTGTACGCCTTTCAAGTCCTTGATGGGCCCCATGTCAGTGCTGGCCGCGATTTTCTCCGGGTTGGCCTCATTGCCCCGCTCGGAGACGATGAACCCCAAGAGCATGCCTCGGGAGACTCCGAAGACGCACTTCTCGGGATTGAGTTTTACGCCCTTCGCCTTGAGACACTTGAATGTCGTTTCAAGGTCGGAGAGGTGGTCGGAGGCTTTCCTCGTCTTGACTACGATGTCGTCGATGTAAGCCTCGACGGTCCGACCAATGTGCTCTCCGAACACGTGGTTCATGCACCTTTGGTATGTCGCACCCGCATTCCGCAAACCAAATGGCATAGTAACGTAGCAGTACATGCCAAAAGGTGTGATGAAAGAAGTCGCGAGCTGGTCGGACTCTTTCATCCTGATTTGGTGATACCCTGAGTAGGCATCGAGGAAAGACAGGGTTTCGCACCCAGCAGTGGAATCCACGATTTGATCGATGCGAGGCAGAGGATAGGGAACCTTCAGACATGCTTTGTTTAGACCAGTGTAGTCTACACACATCCGCCATTTCCCTCCTTTCTTTCTCATAAGCACAGGGTTGGCAAGCCATTCGGGATGGAATACCTCTGTTGGGGACTTGTTCTCAAATGCTAAGAATTAAGAACAAGGCAACATAAAAAGTGTTAAGTGTTAAAGTCCTTCGTCCTTCGAAACATTATGTCCCTTCGGGAAATAATGAGTTTCGGACGAAGGTCATAAGAGACATACCTTCGTAAATATAACAAGTGATGACGAAGGATTCATATAAAGCATGAAATATAATATAGACATCATCATGGAATCATTTCTATTTTATTAACATGGAGAAATAGAAATGATTTCAAATTACAAATGTACCTTCGGTCCTGAGAGAAGGTAAAAAGTACAAGCGTGATGCAAAAGCATATGCCAAGTCAGCGTGAACAGTACGGGAGTACTGTTCATCTATTTATAGACGCGGGACGCAGCCCACGTAAAATTACATTCATGTCCATTACATTTGCCTGATGACTTATGGAAATCAGTCAAGGCTCAAGTAGTCTTTTCATCTTTAAGTCGGTTCCCCTCTCTGCTATCGCGACGAAGCTTCCCTGCGCACAGCTTCGACTGTGCACCATCCTTCGTGGAGCTTGGTAATCAGCCCGTCCTCCATTTTAATCCCCCTTCGTCTGGTTTAGGCTTCGTCCTGACCGTACTTCATGTTCATAATTCTGAGTCCGAAGATACTTGTTCACATAATCCACTTGGAAAACATTGTCAAACCATGTTTTTGAGGACCTTCGGAGGACGAAGGCCCCCAACAGTAGCCCCTCGCAATATTAATTTGTTAATGATAAATTCAGATTGCGATATGGACGAAGGCCTTGAGCCGAAGGTCCGAAAAAACACCTTCCCTTTGCTAGAATAGCAACATTCACTGACAAGCGGGGTCTTTCAATTTTCAACGCTCTGGGGGTATAAATAAGATTATACCGCAAACTTATTTGGTACGCACACTTGCCATTTGCTTCGGCCCACTAAATTTTTAGCTCTTGTGCACTAAGATTTGCTGATCTTTTTGTTTTTGAAGCTTCGGCCTTGAAAACAGTTTTTAGCGTTTCCGAAGATGTCTGAAGGTAAGAAGATCCCTGCTGAGACGAAGCTGAGTCTCGACGAAGAGAAGAACTTGGGGTTCCTTATAGCGATGGCAGAGACCAATACGGAGAAAATCACCAAAGAGATTCTTGAAGGTTTGTCCGAAGATACTGGTGACAGCGACAGCTATGATGTAGAAAGTGGTGGGGAAGAATCCGAAGATCGACCATGGCGGCCAAGCCACACGGTTTTCGGGAAAACCACTATTAAGCATAATCATATTGATAATATGAGGGGGAGGTATTTTCGAGATATATCTATTGTTAGGGCTGATGCTGGAGAAAAGACTTCTCCCACCCCCGAAGAAGATGAAGTCGTAATCTTCCGAAGCTTTCTCAAGGCTGGGCTTCGATTCCCCCTAAGCAACTTTGTTGTTGAAGTACTGAAAACATTTCAAGTCTACCTTCATCAAATTACTCCCAAAGTTATCATAAGAATGGGGATGTTTGTCTGGGCTGCAAGAAGCCAAGGTTTAGAACCAAATGCTAAAAGCTTTTGCAACATTCATGAGTTGTTATATGAGACGAAGCCCTGGGGGAAAGAACAATATCACAACAACTTTGGGTGTTACAGCTTCGGTGCCCGCTCTGGGTCAAGCCGCCCTGTGCCAACTTTTCGGAAGAGGTGGCCCGGAGCCTGGATGACAGAGTGGTTCTATGTAAAGAATGACTTAGCAGCGCAAGAAGATGTCAAGAATATCATTATGCGCCCCATCTGGCAATGCTTCGGACTACGAAGGCCGAAGGTTGAAATGGATGAAGCAGCCGAGGAATGCCAAAGAGCCTTCGGCGTAATCTGCTCTTTCATTGGGACAAGGGACTTGGTCCAAGAGCACATTGCCTTCAGGGTGTGGCCACTTGCAGGAAAGTGGGAAATGCCGAAGGAGACCATCAAAGAGTCCGACGAAGGCGGACTGGTCAGACTGAAATACACATTCAAATATGCGGATAAGTTTGTTGAACCAGATGATGACTGGTTGAAAAGCATTGAAACATTAAGTGACGAACTGCTTGGGGCATATTCGAAGGCCGAGAATACTGCGTTATCAGCAGCCTTCGGAGGCCGAAAGAAGAAAAGGCTCAACCGGGTATTTGACGCAGTCGGGTTTGTCTACCCTGACTATCACTATCCGGTACTGGGTCGCAAAAGAAAAATTACTTCTCCTGCGACAGAAGCTACCACGAGTGCCACTAGTGAGCCAGCGCCGCAAAGGAAAAAGATGAAGGTGCTCACCCACCGAGCGCGTTTTATTGAGCCGGCCACAGTGCCAGAGTTTATTGGTGAAGTCTCTTTGGCCTCTGAAGCTACAGAACCAGCTCCAGTGCCGAAGATAGAAGAGAAAACTGAAGCGCCTTCGGCAGAAAAAGTAGAAAAACCGAAGATTGAAGGGCCAAAAGCATCGGAAATCTTAAGTCCTTCAGCAAATGTCGAAACAATAAAAAACCAAAAGGGCCCATTGGTGACCCCAAAAAGAAAAAGAATGGTGAACGTACTAGATGTCTTGGAAACAATTAAGTCTTCAAGCACAACTCCAAAAAAGACTGTTGAACTTGCTGAAGCGTCTACCGAAACTTCGAAACAACAAGCTGAAACTGAAGCTGGGCCTTCAGAGCCCACCAAGGAACAATCCGAGAAAATATCAGAACCAGTTTTGGTTGAAGAAATTGACACTGTCGCCCCCGAAGCTCCTTCCAGCACATGCGATTACATCGTGCGACATGCTTCGGGGAAGAAATTATCTGAAGAAGAGACTTATGAAGCAAATCACTATGCCAGAGAGTTAAAGTATCCGAAGGGGGCAGTAGTGTTCAATGGGACAAATGAAGATGACTTCCTATACTGCCTCCCTGATAACAAAGAATTATCTGTCTGCCGGGAAATGGCTAGAAGTATGGGTTTCCCGAAGCTTGAAGCCGGATTATGTGCTATGACGAAGGAAGATCTCGCGGACAGTCTTGCGTACAATAGCTTAAAGGTATGGGAATTAGACGCTTGAAAAAAATTTTTATTGCGTAATTAATTCTTTTATTCTTATATGGATTGTTTTTCGTATAGGGTTTAATCCTAAGCAACTCATTAAGAGCACAGAAGAGTGCGGAAGATGAAAGCTACGAAATTGCGTTCAACAATTTACGTTCAGAAGTTATTAAACTGAGAAACGAAGCTCTAGAAAAAGATAAAATTCTGCTTTCATTAGTAGACAAGATAAAAAAGGACGAAGCTGCTGCAAAGGTTCAGGCCGAAGCTCACGGACGCGAGATCAAAGATCTTCAGAAGCAACTAGCCCGGGCGAAAGAAGAACGCATACTTGAAGAAACAAGACGGGAATGTAGCGATCAATGGGCTGATCATTTGGAAGCAACCGTGGAAGAGCTCCGGTCTTCTAAGAAAAAATGCTATGAAAAATCCATGGAATGCGTAAAGAAAATTAAAACCAGCTTCGTCAGCGTGGGCGCATTTTCCAGTGAAGAGAATTTCTCGAGAGGCAATCCCGAAGGTCCACTGGAATGGATTAGTCACGAAGCAGAGGCCTTCGAGGAAATCCTGAGTAGCCGCGGCGACATCTGCGCTTTTTCGGGCGCCAGAGGAGTTGCTACTGTCTTGGAGAAGAAAGGTTGCGGGCATGTAAAATCTTTAGCTCAGTCCGAAGCTGCCTTATCCTCCGAAGATATCAAAGACCCCTCGGCCGAAGCAAGCATGGTTGGTGGCAAATTCTTTACTGATGTCTGGGACAACGGCGGCCGAGAAATGGCGCAAGAAATTATTCAAAGAAGTGAAAAGGGCATCCATGATGCTAGGAAAGTAACAGAAGTTGCCGAAGGGCAAATAGGTACTAATTAGTCGCTCTTATTGTGTTGTAATTTTTATTTCAAACTTTGCTCACGGTTTGTAATAGTAATGCAAAAATATTTTGTTCCCTCAGAACCTGCTGGATCGTCTGTTGACCCTCTCACAAAAGAGGATGACGAAATCAAACAAATGGCCGAAGCTATCATGGATAAAGTTGTTGAACAACTTCTAAATGAGGCTGCCGAAGTAGTATTAAGAGAAGACTAGGTGTTATTAGAAAAAACATTTGAAGTGTGATCTATGTAATATTTTGTACATTTGAATGTAATATACAAGTCTCTTTCCATTATTCAATTCTTTACGATGCATGAAATTCTACATACATACCATTTTTGAGCCTTCGGCGAAAAAACACCTTCCCTTCTTTTCATGCTTCGTGAAGAAGACATTCTCCGTTAAAACTATTCTGACGAATTTCGTCCACGCTTCGTGAAAACATTCTCTGAAGCTATACAATTTCGATATTGCTCTGATGAAGCTCGTCCATGCTTCGTAAAAACATTTTCCGAAGCTGTATTCCGAAGATTATCATTGTATTCCCTCGTGACTTTACACAATTTTCACTTTCTCAATGCGTCCTTTCGAAGGTTGATACTGTGTCCCCTTCTTTTGCCAAATGCAACATGATGTATGATGCTTATGCTATGCAAAATGATGTGATGATGTTATGTTATGCAAATGACATTTGTTCCGAAGATACACACAAAATATATTTGTAAGCTCTGCATTCCCTTAGGAACGTCTTTGGAGCTTCTTCGCCTTTTACTTAGACGGTATAAGCTCTGCATTCCCTTAGGAACGTCTTTGGAGCTTCTTCGCCTTTTACTTAGGCGGTATAAGCTCTGCATTCCCTTAGGAACGTCTTTGGAGCTTCTTCGCCTTTTACTTAGGCGGTATCAGCGTTGACTTTTCGCTATATGCTCTGCATTACCTTAGGAACGTCTTTGGAGCAAAAAACATACACTGCGCTCCCTTTGGAACGGCTTTTTGTAACTTCGGCAACTTACTCTGCGTTCCTTAGAACGACTTTTTGTTGCTTCGATGGATTTTTAATAATTCGAAGGTCCTCCTTGTTACCGCAAATTTTTAAGCTTCAGCAACTTAAGCCTGTGGAGAAGATAGGTTTTCCTCATAACCAACCACGAAACTATTATATGAAAACTGAAATGTTCTTTATTTCACAGAAAATAGAACTTAAACGGAAAAGACTGCTATCAAAGTAGGATATTTGTCAATAAATGTGCTTCGACTCTGGCACAGTACTATTGACTGTGCGAGCTTCAGATTGCTCTCTGAGGTCCCTTTGGTGCGGAACATATTGGCTCCCTTCTGGCTGTTGGCCTTGTTGCAGCGGAGGTGGAGGCGGGGGCTGTTGCCACGAAGCTTGAGGTTGACTTGCCGAAGCTACGGAAACTGCAGGGTGGTTGCCCACGTATTCCGGGATGTAAGGCTGATGGTACGAAGCAGTATGCATGACCTGCTTCGGCTGGCCCTGTTGTGCTGCAGCTTCTGCTAGCTCCTTTTGTTTCTGAATGGTGACATGGCACATCCTGGTGGTATGGCCCTTGTTTTCACCACAGAATAAGCAAAATATCCTCCTTGGTTGATCTCCAAATCTTCCGCCGAAGCCCCTGGCGCCTCTGCCTCTTGGAGCTGGTGGCCGGAAGAAAGTTTGTTGTTGCCCCGAAGCTTGTGAGGAGCACTGCGGCCTGTTCTGCTGACTCCCCTTGTCATCATTTTGAGTGGAGTTGTGGATGGACCTGACATGCCTCGGATAGAATCTTCCTCCGAAGCCCCTGGTCATCTCAGAAAATCTGAAGGCCTCCTCCCTTCTTTGGCGAAAGTCATTATCGGCACGAATGTACTCGTCCATCTTTTGGAGCAGCTTCTCCAGAGTCTGAGGAGGCTTCCTAGCAAAGTATTGAGCTGCAGGTCCAGGACGAAGCCCCTTGATCATGGCTTCGATGACAATTTCATTGGGCACCGTTGGTGCCTGCGCCCTCAAACGCAAGAACCTTCTGACATACGCCTGAAGGTATTCTTCAGGGTCCTGAGTGCACTGGAACAAGGCTTGAGCAGTGACCGGCTTCGTCTGAAATCCTTGAAAGCTGGTTAACAACATATCCTTCAGCTTCTGCCATGAAGTGATCGTTCCTGGTCGAAGGGAGGAATACCAGGTCTGAGCAACACTCCTGACGGCCATAACGAAAGACTTTGCCATGACTGCAGCATTGCCACCATACGAAGACACTGTTGCTTCGTAGCTCATCAAGAACTGCTTCGGGTCTGAGTGGCCGTCGAACATGGGAAGCTGAGGTGGCTTATAGGACGGAGGCCAGGGTGTAGCCTGCAGCTCAGCGGACAGAGGAGAGGCATCATCGAAAACAAAATTTCCATGATGGAAATTGTCATACCAGTCATCTTCGTTGAAGAAGCCATCCTGATGAAGGTCTTTTTGTTGAGGCCTTCGGTTCTGCTCATCGTGGGTAAGGTGACGAACTTCTTCAGAAGCTTCGTCTATCTGCCTTTGCAGCTCAGCTAGCCTGGCCATCTTTTCCTTTTTCCTCTGCACCTGTTGATGAAGCATCTCCATATCCCTGATCTCTTGGTCTAGTTCATCCTCCTGAAGCGTCGGGCTGACGGCCTTCCTCTTCTGGCTTCGGGCCTCCCGAAGAGAGACAGTCTCCTGGTTAGGGTCCAGCGGTTGCAGTGCTGCAGCCCCAGTCGCTGAAGCTTTCTTCGGCGCCATAGCGAAGGTCTATAGCTTCCGAAGGTGTTCAAAAAACTCGAAGTGGAAGTGAGTTCACCGGAGGTGGGCGCCAATGTTGGGGACTTGTTCTCAAATGCTAAGAATTAAGAACAAGGCAACATAAAAAGTGTTAAGTGTTAAAGTCCTTCGTCCTTCGAAACATTATGTCCCTTCGGGAAATAATGAGTTTCGGACGAAGGTCATAAGAGACATACCTTCGTAAATATAACAAGTGATGACGAAGGATTCATATAAAGCATGAAATATAATATAGACATCATCATGGAATCATTTCTATTTTATTAACATGGAGAAATAGAAATGATTTCAAATTACAAATGTACCTTCGGTCCTGAGAGAAGGTAAAAAGTACAAGCGTGACGCAAAAGCATATGCCAAGTCAGCGTGAACAGTACGGGAGTACTGTTCATCTATTTATAGACGCGGGACGCAGCCCACGTAAAATTACATTCATGTCCATTACATTTGCCTGATGACTTATGGAAATCAGTCAAGGCTCAAGTAGTCTTTTCATCTTTAAGTCGGTTCCCCTCTCTGCTATCGCGACGAAGCTTCCCTGCGCACAGCTTCGGCTGTGCACCATCCTTCGTGGAGCTTGGTAATCAGCCCGTCCTCCATTTTAATCCCCCTTCGTCTGGTTCAGGCTTCGTCCTGACCGTACTTCATGTTCATAATTCTGAGTCCGAAGATACCTGTTCACATAATCCACTTGGAAAACATTGTCAAACCATGTTTTTGAGGACCTTCGGAGGACGAAGGCCCCCAACAACCTCTTTGATGAACCCTGCGGCCATCAGCTTGTGGATCTCCTCGCCTATGGCTCTGCGCTTTTCTTCGTCGAATCAGCGCAGAGGCTGCTTTACGGGTCGGGCTCCAGCTCAAATATCTAGCGAGTGCTCGGCGACATCCCTCGGTATGCCAGGCATGTCCGAGGGACTCCACGCAAAGACTTCGGCGTTCGCGTGGAGAAAGTCGACGAGCACTGCTTCTTATTTGGGGTCGAGCTCGGAGCCGATCCGTATCTGCTTGGAGGCGTCGTTGCTGGGGTCGAGAGGGATGGACTTAACCGTCTCTGCTGGCTCGAAGTTGCCGGCGTGGCGCTTCGCATCTGGCGCCTCCTTGGAGAGGCTCTCCAGGTCGGTGATGAGGGCCTCGGATTCGGCGAGGGCCTCAGCGTACTCCACGCACTCCACGTCGCATTCGTACGCGTGTCGGTACGTGGGGCCGACGGTGATGACCCCGTTGGGGCCCGACATTTTGAGCTTGAGGTAGGTGTAGTTGGGGACGACCATGAACTTGGCGTAGCATGGCCTCCCCAGTACTGCGTGGTAGGTTCCTCAGAACCCGACCACCTCGAATGTGAGGGTTTCCCTTCGAAAGTTGGAGGGAGTCCCGAAGCAGACGGGCAGATCGAGTTGTCCGAGGGGTTGGACGCGTTTCCCGGGGATGATCCCGTGAAAAGGCGTCGCGCCTGTCCGGATCGAGGACAGATCGATCTGCAGGAGCCCGAGGGTCTCGGCGTAGATGATGCTGAGGCTGCTGCCTCCGTCCATGAGGACCTTGGTGAGCCTGACGTTGCCGATGACAGGGTCGACAACAAGCGGATATTTCCCCGGGCTCGGCACGCGGTCGGGGTGGTCGCCCTGGTCGAAGGTGATAGGCTTGTCGGACCAGTCTAGGTAGACTGGCGCCGCCACCTTTACCGAGCAGACCTCCCGACGCTCTTGCTTGCGGTGCCGAGCCGAGGCTTTCGCCACTTGCCCACCGTAGATCATGAAGCAGTCGTGGATCTTGGGAAACTCCTCTGCCTTGTGATCCTCCTTCTTGTCGTTGTTGTGGGCCCTGCCACCTTCCGCAGGTGGCCCGGCCTTGTGAAAGTGGCGCCGAAGCATGACGCACAATTCAAGGGTGTGCTTGACGGGCCCCTGATGATAGGGGCATGGCTCCTTGAGCATCTTATCGAAGAGATTGGCACCTCCAGGAGGTTTCCGAGGGTTCTTGTACTCAGCGGCGGCGATAAGGTCCGCGTCGGTGGCGTCGCGTTTCGCTTGCGACTTCTTCTTGTTCTTCTTCTTGGTGCCGCGCTGAGCGGACGCCTCGGGGACGTCTTCCGGCTGGCGGCCCTGGGGCTGTTTGTCCTTCCGGAAGATGGCCTCAACCGCCTCCTGGCCAGAGGCGAACTTGGTGGTGATGTCCATCAACTCGCTCGCCCTGGTAGGGGTCTTGCGACCCAGCTTGCTCACCAGGTCGCGGCAGGTAGTGCCGACGAGGAACGCGCCGATGACGTCCGAGCCGGTGACGTTGGCCAGCTCGGTGCGCTGCTTCGAGAATCGTCGGATGTAGTCCCGGAGAGACTCTCCCGGCTGCTGGCGGCAGCTTCGAAGATCCCAGGAGTTCCCAGGGCGCACGTACGTGCCCTGGAAGTTGTCGGCGAAGGCTTGGACTAGGTCGTCCCAGTTGGAGATCTGCCCCGGAGGCAGATACTCCAGCCAGGCTCGAGCGGTGTCGGAGAGGAACAGGGGGAGGTTGCGGATGATGAGGTTGTCATCGTCCATTCCACCCAGCTGGCAGGCCAATCGGTAGTCCGCGAGCCACAGTTCCGGCCTCGTCTCCCCCGAGTACTTTGTGATGGTAGTCGGGGTTCGGAACCGGGTCGGGAACGGCGCCCGTCGTATGGCCCGGCTGAAAGCCTGCGGACCCGGTGGTTCGGGCGAGGGGCTCCGATCCTCCCCGCTTTCGTAGCGTCCCCCACGCCTGGGGTGGTAGCCTCGGCGCACCCTCTCGTCGAGGTGGGCTCGATGGTTGCGGTGGTGGTGCTCGTTGCCGAGGCGACCCGAGGCCGCAGGTGCCGTGTTGCGCGTGCGCCCGGTGTGGACCGAGGCTTCCCGCACGAATAGGGAAGTCGCAGCGCGATGCTCCGAGGGGTACCCCTGCCTTCGGGAGGCAGAGCTTTCGGCCCGTCGGACCGCGGCATCCTCCAGGAGATTCTTGAGCTCTCCCTGGATACGCCGCCCTTCGGTGGTTGATGGTTCCGGCATCGCGCGGAGTAGTATTGCTGCTGCAGCCAGGTTCTGGCCGACCCCACTGGAAGCCGGTGCCGGCCTTGCCCTGACATCGTCGTCAATGCGGTGCTGGATGCCCTGGGGTAGATGACGTGCTTCTCCGGTCGGAGCTTGGCCTGCCCATTCCTGCCTGATGTTCTGCCGGAACTGCTCAAGTGTTCCTGCTCCCTCGTCGAGCCTGGCCTACATCTCGCGGATTTGCTCGAGCTGTGCGTCCTGACCCCCCGCAGGGACTGGGACCACAGCTAGCTCCCGAAGGATGTCAACGCGAGGCGCAGGCCTAGGGGGATCGCCGTTTTCTGGCATACCAAGATGGTTGCCTTCGCCGGGACCCCCTATATCGACGTGGAAACATTCGCGACTTGGGCCGTAGTCCTCGTCGCCGAAGCTGCGGCTACCATCGGAACAATCGGAGAGGCAGTAGTCGCATGCGGTCATGAAGTCCCGCATGGCACTGGGGTTACCGAGCCCGGAGAAATCCCAACAAAAGTCGGGCTCGTCATCTTCCTCGGAACCCGATGGTCCATAGGTCGAGATGGCTGTCAGTCTGTCCCAGGGCGACCGCATATGGTACCCCGGAGGGTTGGTACATGCCTCTATGGAGGCTTCCACCGAAGCGAGGTCGCTTGGTGGGTCGAAGCTGAATCCGGGCGGTAACGAAGTCGCGTCAGGGGCGGACTGCACCGTTGTCTTAGGTACGAGGGTGACGCCCACCAAGTCCTTCGCGAGCGTGCTGGCGGCGTTCGTCTGCTTGGGGTTGGCGTGTTGTGGGGAAACGACGCTCGTCTTCGTCTCAAACGCAAGGTCGAAGCCCGACGTGTCCCCCGCTGGGGCGTCGGCGTCGTCGACTTGCTCGACAGCCGACGAGGTGCCGCCTCCTGCTTGGCCATGGTTGCCTCGCCTCCTCCTCCGTCGGTGGGGGAGGTGACGGGACAAACCCGGATGTTGTTCTTCCGCCATGTGGGGAAGACGTCGTTGATTCCGCCGCCGGCGAGCGGGCTGACGGCCGCCATTGCCGCTGTCGCGCGGCGGAGGAAGGAGTATCATGTCGTAGCTGCCGTCGAGGGACATGAACTCGAGACTCCCGAAACGGAGCATCGTCCCGGGTTGGAAAGGTTGCTGGAGACTACCCATCTGGAGCTTGACGGGAAGCTGTTCGTCAACACGCAGCAAGCCCCTACCTGGCGCGCCAACTGTCGGCGTTTCGACCCCGGGGGGTCCCTGGACCGACGAGTAAATTGTCGTTGCGTGTCCCAGCCCAGATGGGTCGGCGCGAGACGGGACACAAAGGGGGGAGAACAGTGAGGGGAAACCGCGGCCTTCATGTTGTCCTGCGCCCAGGGCGGATGGATGCGCTTGCAGTAGGGGGTTACAAGCGTTCGCGTGGGAGAGAGAGAGAGAGCGAGGGCCTTATGCGTCGGCCCGTTCTCCCGCGCGGCCAACCTTCTCGTACGAGAGCCCTGGACCTTCCTTTTATAGGCGTAAGGAGAGGGTCCAGGTGTACAATGGGGGGTGTAGCAGTGTGCTAACGTGTCTAGCAGAGAGGAGCTAGAGCCCTAAGTACATGCCGTCGTGGCAGTCGGAGAGGTTTTGGCACCCTGTTCATGTGATGTCGTGGCCATCGGAGGAGCGCTGGAGCCCTGCGGAAGTACAGCTGTCGGGGCTGTCGGATCCTTGCTAACGTCTCCTTGCTGACGTAAGGGGCTGGGAGCTGCCGTCGTCATGGAGCGTGCGGGGTGTCATCATTACTTGTTTACTAGGGTGAGCCAGATGGGACGCCGGTCTTGTTCCCCGTAGCCTGAGCTAGCTAGGGGCAGGGTAATGATGACCCCCCTGGCGACGTGGCCGGTCCGGACCTGAGTTTGGGTGAGGTGGTGATTCCTCCGAGGTCGAGGTTGAGTCCGAGCCTTGGGGTCGGGCGAGGCGGAGTCCATCGTCTTCTGGAGCCGAGGCTGAGTCCGAGCCCTGGGGTCGGGCGAGGCGGAGTCCATCGTCTTCTGGAGTCGAGGCTGAGTCCGAGCCCTGGGGTCGGGCGAGGCGGAGTTCGTCGTCTTCCGGAGCCGAGGCTGAGTCCGAGCCCTGGGGTTGGGCGAGGCGGAGTTCGTCGTCTTCCGGAGCCGAGGCTGAGTCCGAGCCCTGAGGTCGGGCGAGGCGGAGTTCGTCGTCTTCTAAGTCGTGGTTGAGTCCGAGCCCTAGGGTCGGGCGAGGCGAAGTCCATCTTCCGAGGCCGAGACGGGGGCCGAATCCTGGGGTCGGGCGAGGTGGAGCTTCCTATGTCGCCCGAGGCTGGACTTAGCCGCTGTCGACCTCACTCTGGCGAGTGGCACGGCAGTCGGAGCGGGGCAGACGGCGCTGTTTTCTTGTCAGGTCGGTCAGTGGAGCGGCGAAGTGACTGCGGTCACTTCGGCTCTGTCGACTGAAGAGCGCGCATCAGGATAAGGTGTCAGGCGATCCTTACATTAAATGCTCCTGCGATACGGTCGGTTGGCATGGCGATCTGGCCAAGGTTGCTTCTCCGCGAAGCCTACCCGAGCTGAGCCTCGGGCGAGTCGATGGTGTGTCCGTTGCTTGAGGGGACCCTCGGGCGAGGCGTGAATCTTCCGGGGTCGGCTGTCTTTGCCCGAGGTCGGGCTCGGGCGAGGCGGGATCGTGTCCCTTGAGCGGAGCCTTGGCCTGAATCGCGCCCATCAGGCCTTCGCAACTTTGTGCTGATGGGGTTTACCAGCTGAGATTAGGAGTCTTGGGGGTACCCCTAATTATGGTCCCCGACACTAGTCCTCTATTTTTTTGGTACATGGGCCACGCTATAGCTTGACCTACGCAACCTGGTCCAAATCCGTGCCTGGCCATTCGGACCATGGTACAGAATGGGGACTAATTTTTAAAACCCCTTTTTAAATATAAGAACGTACATAAATAATCTATATCATCCTAGTGGTATTTACAAAAAATTGTGTTACTTATTTAGAGCATTTAATATATGTTTTTTGTTTTTGTAGTAGATTCTAATTTTAGACTTAAAATAATTAATGAAGAAGAATAAAGGCATTACTTTGTAGTAACATTTTTTTGGTGTTATCTATCTTTATGTTATATTGTCATGTGACTTTTGAACTATATTTTTGTCGGGGACCATAATTAGGGGTACCCTCAAGACGCCTAATTCTCAGCTGGTAACCCCCATCAGCATAAAGCTGCAAAGGCCTGATGGGTTTGATTAAGTCAGGGATCAGTCCACACGAGTGACTTGACCACGCCACGCCCGAGCCTAGCCTCGGGCGAGGGCAGCCGACCCTAAGATGACTCCGTCTCGCCTGAGGTCTCCTCTTTCACGGCAGGCGCATCCCCGGCTCGCCCTAGGCCCCGCCTCCGATAAGGAGAAACCCTGACTAAATCACCGCACCAACCGACCAAGTCACCAGGGCGTTTAACGCAAAAGGTAAGACCGACGGGCGGCCAGACTTCGCCAGTGGTGCCATAGGAGACTCCGCCCGACCCAGGGCTCGGACTCAGGCTAAGGCCTCGGAAGACGGCGAATTCCGCTCCGCCCGACCCAGGGCTCGGACTCAGGCTAAGGCCTCGGAAGACGGCGAACTCCGCTCCGCCCGACCCAGGGCTCGGACTCAGGCTGAGGCCTCGGAAGACGGCGAACTCCGCTCCGCCCGACCCAGGGCTCGGACTCAGGCTAAGGCCTCGGAAGACGGCGACCTCCGCCTCGCCCGACCCAGGGCTCGGACTCCGCCTCGGCCTCTGCCGAATAATCTCCGCCTCGCCCGACCAGGGCTCGGACTCTGTCTCTGTCTTGCAGGACGGACTCGGCCACAGCCTCGGAGGAGCCTCCACGACGCCCGACCTAGGATACGAGACCGCCACGTCAACAGGAAGCGTCATCATCACCCTGCCCTGAGCCGACTTGGGTCGCAGAGAACAAGACCGGCGTCCCATCTGGCCAGCTATGCCAGATAGGCCATGATGGCGCCCCGCTAGATCATGACGACGGCGGCTCCCAGCTCCCTTACGAAAGCAGGAGAACGTCAGCAAGGACCCAGCCACCTCGACAGCTGTCCCCCCGTCCGGCTCCGTTACTCCTCCAACAGCCACGACGCCACTCCAACAGGGTGCCACGATCTCTCTGGCTGCCACCTGGGCATGTACATAGGGCGCTAGCTCTCCCTCGCTAGACACGTAGCACCTTGCTACACCCCCGTCTTGTACACCTGGACCCTCTCCTTACGACTATAAAAGGAAGGGCCAGGGCCTTCTTAAAAAAAGGTTGGCCTCGCGGGGACGAAAGGCAGGGGCAGGCGCTCTCTCGGGGCCGCCCTCTCCCTTCACCTCGTGCGGACGCTTGTAACCCCCTACTGCAAGCGCACCCGACCTGGGCGCGGGACGAACACGAAGGCCGTGGGAATTTCTCCGACTCCCTCGCGATCCGGCTCCGGCCACCGACCTCTCTCTCACTCCGTTCCCCCCTTTGCGCTCGCTCCACGCGCTCGACCCATCTGGGCTGGGGCACGCGGCACTCTCACTCGTCGGCTCGAGGACCCCCCGGTCTCGGAACGCCGACAGTTGGCGCGCCAGGTAGGGGCACGCTGCGTGTTGACGTCCGATTTCCCGTCAAGCTCCAGATGGGCAGTCTCCAACAACCTCTTCAACCCGGGACGGTGCTCCGTTTCGGGAACCTCGAGTTCATCTCGCTCGACGGCGACTACGACATGATACTCCTTCCACCGCCGCGCGACGGCGACATTGATGGCGGACAGCCCGCCCGCTGGCGGCGGAATCGACGACGTCTTTCCCGCGTAGGGGAAGGACAACTTTCAAGCTCGCCCCATCCTCTCCCTCGCCATCGGAGGAGGAGGAGGCAGGGCAACCGGGGCCGAGCGGGAGGTCGCGCTCCGACGGCTGTCGGGCAAATCGACGTCCCCGGCGCCTCGACGGAGGACACGCCAAGCGTCGCCCTCGCGTTCAAGGCAGACGCGAGCGCCATCCCCCCGCAACACGTCGACTCCGAGCAAGTGGACGACGCCAGCACGCTCACGGAAGGCCTGCAGGACGTCACCCTCGGACCCAAGACGACGACGCGGTCCGCCCCCGACGCGACTTCATCGCTCCTCGTCGACAAAAAGGTATCGACTGCTACCCATCTTTCGTTATTTCGACTCGGCCTCAGCCCGCCTGGCGATCTCGCTTTGGCGGGCGCTCACATTGAG
The DNA here is from genome assembly GCA_029449295.1 of Zea luxurians. NCBI lineage: Eukaryota > Viridiplantae > Streptophyta > Magnoliopsida > Poales > Poaceae > Zea > Zea luxurians. The sequence goes on along the minus strand of JAOPSE010000002.1, from coordinate 35,195,865 downwards.
GCGAGTGCAACCTCTCTGGGGTTTCCTGTGCGGTCGCCTTGGGACCGATTGACGGGTGTCTCGACCTACGGACCCTCTGGGTCCGAGGAAGACGACGACCCCAGCATCTGCTGGGATTTCTCCGGATCTGGCAACCCTAGTGCCATGCGGGACTTCATGACCGCATGTGACTACTGCCTCTCCGACTGTTCCGACGGCAGCCGCAGCCTTGGCGACAAGGACTGCGGCCTGAGTCGCGAATGTTTCCACATCGAGCTAGGGGATCCCTCCGGAGGCGGCTGTCTCGGCATGCCGGAGGATGGTGATCCCCCTAGGCCAGCGCCTCGCGCTGACATCCCGCGGGAGCTAGCTGTGGTCCCCGCTTCGGCGGGAGGTCACGACCCACAGCTCGAGCAAGTCCGCGGGGCGCAGGCCGGGTTCGATGAAGGAGCAGGAGCGCTCGAGGCAATCCGTCAGAACATCGGGCAGGTATGGGCGAGCCAACCCCCGGCCGGAGGAATACGTCACTTGCCCCAAGGTCTCCAGCACCGCATCGCCAACGATGCCAGGGACAAACCGCCACCCGCATCCGGCGGGACTGGCCAGGACCTGGTCGCTGCAGCAATGCTCCTCCGCGCGATGCCGGAGTCATCAACCACCGAGGGACGGCGGATCCAGGGAGAACTCAGGCATCTCCTGGAAGGCGCTGCGGCCCGGCGGGCAGAGAGCTCTGCCTCTCGAAGGCGGGGATACACCCCGGACCCTCGTGCCGCGACTTCCCGACTCACGCGGGAAGCCTCGGTCTTCACCGGGCGCACGCGCAACACCGCGCCTGCGGCCCCGGGCCACCTCGGCGAGGAGCACCCTCATCGTGACCGTCGGGCACGCCTCGACGAAAGGGTGCGCCGAGGCTACCACCCCAGGCGTGGGGGACGTTATGACAGCGGGGAGGATCGAAGTCCCTCGCCCGAACCACCCGGTCCGCAGGTCTTTAGCCGAGCCATTCGGCGGGCGCCGTTTCCGCCCCGATTCCGACCCCCGACTACTATCACGAAGTACTCGGGGGAGACGAGACCGGAATTGTGGCTTGCAGACTACCGCCTGGCCTGCCAGCTGGGTGGGACGGACGATGACAACCTCATCATCCGAAACCTCCCCCTATTTCTCTCCGACACCGCTCGTGCCTGGTTGGAGCACCTGCCCCCGGGGCAGATTTCCAACTGGGAGGACCTGGTCCAGGCCTTCGCCGGGAACTTCTAGGGCACGTACGTGCGCCCCGGGAATTCCTGGGACCTCCGAAGCTGTCGGCAATTGCCGGGAGAGTCCCTTCGGGACTACATCCGGCGGTTCTCGAAGCAGCGCACCGAGCTGCCCAACATCACCGACTCCGATGTCATCGGCGCGTTCCTCGCCGGCACCACCTGCCGCGACCTGGTGAGCAAGTTGGGTCGCAAGACCCCCACCAGGGCGAGCGAGCTGATGGACATCGCTACCAAGTTCGCCTCCGGCCAGGAGGCGGTAGAGGCCATCTTCCGAAAGGACAAGCAGCCCCAGGGCCGCCCGTCGGAAGATGCTCCCGAGGCGTCTGCTCCGCGCGGCGCCAAGAAGAAAGGCAGGAGGAAGTCGCAAGCGAAACGCGACGTTCCCGATGCTGACCTTGTCGCCGCCGCCGAGCGCAAGGACCCTCGGAAACCCCCCGGAGGTGCAAACCTCTTCGACAAGGCACTCAAGGAGACGTGCCCCTACCATCAGGGGCCCGTCAAACACACCCTCGAAGAGTGCGTCATGCTTCGGCGTCACTTCCATCGGGCCGGGCCACCCGCCGAGGGTGGCAAGGCTCACGACGACGACAAAAGGGAGGATCACCAAGCAGGAGAGTTCCCCGAGGTCCGCGACTGCTTCATGATCTACGGAGGGCATGTGGCGAATGTCTCGGCTCGGCATCGTAAGCAAGAGCGTCGGGAGGTCTGCTCGGTGAAGGTGGCGGCGCCAGTCTACCTAGACTGGTCCGACAAGCCCATCACCTTCGACCAGGACGACCACCCCGACCACGTGCCGAGCCCGAGGAAGTACCCGCTCGTCGTCGATCCTGTCATTGGCGACGTCAGGCTCACCAAGGTCCTGATGGATGGGGGCAGCTGCCTCAACATCATCTACGCCGAGACTCTCAAGCTCCTGCACGTCGACTTGTCGTCCGTCCGAGCAGGCGCTGCGCCCTTCCACGGGATCATTCCCGGGAAGCGCGTCCAGCCCCTCGGACGGCTCGACCTCCCTGTCTGCTTCGGAACACCCTCCAACTTCCGAAGGGAGACTTTGACGTTCGAGGTGGTCGGGTTCCGAGGGACCTACCACGCGGTGTTGGGAAGGCCATGCTACGCGAAGTTCATGGCCATCCCCAACTACACCTACCTGAAGCTCAAGATGCCGGGCCCCAACGGGGTCATCACCGTCGGCCCCACGTACAAACACGCATTCGAATGCGATGTGGAGTGCGTGGAGTACGCCGAGGCCCTCGCCGAGTCCGAGGCCCTCATTGCCGACCTGGAAAGCCTCTCCCGAGAGGTGCCGGATGTGAAGCGGCATGCCGGCAACTTCGAGCCAGCAGAGACGGTTAAGGCCGTCCCTCTCGACCCCAGTGGCGACGCCTCCAAGCAGATCCGGATCGGTTCGGGGCTCGACCCCAAATAGGAGGCAGTGCTCGTCGACTTTCTCCGCGCAAACGCCGACGTTTTCGCGTGGAGTCCCTCGGACATGCCCGGCATACCGAGGGAAGTCGCCGAGCACTCGCTGGATATTAGGGCCGGGGCCCGACCGGTCAGACAGCCTCTGCGCCGATTCGACGAGGAAAGGCGCAGAGTGATAGGCGAGGAGGTCCACAAGCTGATGGCAGCAGGGTTCATTAAAGAGGTATTCCATCCCGAATGGCTTGCCAACCCTGTACTTGTGAGGAAAAAAGGGGGGAAGTGGCGGATGTGTGTAGACTACACTGGCCTCAACAAAGCATGTCCAAAGGTCCCCTACCCTCTACCTCGCATCGACCAAATTGTGGACTCCACAGCAGGGTGCGAAACCCTGTCTTTTCTCGATGCCTACTCAGGGTATCATCAAATCAAGATGAAAGAGTCCGACCAGCTCGCGACTTCTTTCATCACGCCCTTCGGCATGTACTGTTATGTCACAATGCCGTTCGGGTTGAGGAACGCGGGTGCAACGTACCAGCGGTGCATGAACCATGTGTTCGGCGAACACATTGGTCGCACGGTCGAGGCCTACGTCGACGACATCGTGGTCAAGACGAGGAAAGCCTCCGACCTTCTCTCCGACCTCGGACTGACATTCCGGTGTCTCAAGGCGAAGGGCGTCAAGCTCAATCCCGAGAAGTGCGTCTTCGGGGTGCCCCGGGGCATGCTCTTGGGGTTCATCGTCTCCGAGCGGGGCATCGAAGCCAATCCGGAGAAGATCGCAGCAATCACAAACATGGGACCTATCAAGGACTTAAAAGGCGTACAAAGGGTCATGGGATGCCTCGCGGCCTTGAGCCGCTTCATCTCGCGCCTCGGCGAAAGAGGCCTGCCCCTGTACCGCCTCTTAAGGAAGGCTGAATGCTTCACTTGGACTCCCGAGGCCGAGGAAGCCCTCGGAAGCCTGAAGGCACTCCTCACACAGGCGCCCATCTTGGTACCCCCAACTGATGGAGAGACCCTCCTGGTCTACGTCGCCGCAACCACTCAGGTGGTCAGCGCCGCGATCGTGGTCGAAAGGCAGGAAGAAGGGCATGCTTTGCCCATTCAGAGGCCAGTTTACTTCGTCAGCGAAGTGCTGTCCGAGACCAAGACCCGCTACCCACAAGTCCAGAAGCTGCTATACGCTGTGGTCCTGACGAGGCGAAAGTTGCGACATTACTTCGAGTCCCATCCGGTGACTGTGGTGTCATCCTTCCCCCTGGGGGAGATCATCCAGTGCCGAGAAGCCTCGGGACGGATCGCAAAGTGGGCGGTGGAAATCATGGGCGAGGCGATCTCGTTCGCCCCTCGGAAGGCCATCAAGTCCCAGGCACTGGCGGATTTCGTAGCCGAATGGGTCGATACCCAGTTACCAACGGCTCCGATCCAACCAGAACTCTGGACCATGTTTTTCGACGGGTCGCTGATGAAGACGGGAGCTGGCGCGGGCCTGCTTTTCGTCTCGCCCCTCGGAAAACACCTGCGCTACGTGCTTCGCCTCCATTTCCCGGCGTCTAACAATGTAGCTGAGTACGAGGCTCTGATCAACGGGTTGCGAATCGCCATCGAGCTAGGGGTTCGACGCCTCGATGCACGCGGCGACTCGCAGCTCGTCATCGACCAAGTCATGAAGAATTCCCTCTGCCGCGACCCGAAGATGGAGGCCTACTGCGAAGAGGTTCGACGCCTGGAGGACAAGTTCTACGGGCTCGAACTTAACCACATCGCCCGACGCTATAACGAGACTGCGGACGAGCTGGCGAAGATAGCCTCGGGGCGGACAACGGTTCCCCCGGACGTCTTCGCCCGCGATCTGCACCAACCCTCCGTCAAGATAGGCGACGCGCCCGAACCCGAGGCACCCTCGGCCTCGTCCGAGGTGACCTCGGCTCAGCCCGAGCCGTCCTCGGCTCAATCCGAGGAACCCTCGGGGCCCGAGCACGAAGCGCTGCACGTCGAGGAGGGGCAGGACGGGGTCGTGCCAGATCAAGATTGGAGGACCCCGTACCTGCAATATCTCCGCCGAGGAGAGCTGCCCCTCGACCAAACCGAGGCTCGGCGGGTAACGCGACGAGCAAAATCGTTCGTCCTGCTGGGCGACGAGAAGGAGCTCTACCACCGCAGCCCCTCGGGCATCCTCCAGCGATGCATCACCATCGCCGAGGGCCAGGACCTCCTGCAAGAAATACACTCGGGGGCTTGCGGTCATCATGCAGCACCTCGAACCCTCGTCGGGAATGCTTTCCGCCAAGGCTTCTACTGGCCAACGGCGGTGGCTGACGCCACTAGAATTGTCCGCGCCTGCGAAGGGTGCCAATTCTATGCGAAGCAGACCCACCTGCCCGCTCAGGCTCTGCAGACGATACCCATCACCTGGCCCTTCGCTGTGTGGGGTCTGGACCTCGTCGGCCCACTGCAGAAGGCACCCGGGGGCTACACGTACCTGCTGGTCGCCATCGACAAATTCTCCAAGTGGATCGAGGTCCGACCCCTAAGCAGCATCAGGTCCGAGCAGGCGGTGGCATTCTTCACCAACATCATCCATCGCTTCGGGATCCCGAACTCCATCATCACCGACAATGGCACCCAGTTCACCGGCAAAAAATTCTTGGATTTTTGCGACGATCACAACATCCGGGTGGACTGGGCCGCCGTAGCTCACCCCATGTCGAATGGGCAAGTGGAACGTGCCAATGGCATGATTCTACGGGGGCTTAAGCCTCGGATTTATAACAGTCTCAACAAGTTCGGCAAGCGATGGATGAAGGAACTCCCCTCGGTGGTCTGGAGCCTGAGGACGACTCCAAGCCGAGCCACGGGTTTCACGCCGTTCTTCCTGGTCTACGGGGCCGAGGCAATCCTGCCCACGGACCTGGAATACGGTTCCCCGAGGACGAGGGCTTACGACGAAGAAAGCAACCAAGCCAGCCGAGAAGACTCGCTGGACCAGCTGGACAAGGCTCGGGACAGGGCCCTACTACACTCAGCGCGGTATCAGCAGTCCCTGCGACGCTACCACGCCCGAGGGGTCCGACCCCGAGATCTCCAGGTGGGCGATCTGGTGCTTCGGCTGCGGCAGGACGCCCGAGGGAGGCATAAGCTAACGCCCCCCTGGGAGGGGCCGTTCATCATCGCCAAAGTTCTGAAGCCCGGAACTTACAAGCTGGCCAACAGTCAAGGCGAGGTCTACGGCAACGCTTGGAACATCCAACAGCTACGTCGCTTCTATCCTTAAGAATGTTTCCAAGTTGTTCTTATACCCCGTACCCACGCGAAGTTTAGTCAACAAGGAAGGGTCGGCCTCGCCTCAGCGGAGCCCGACCCTCCCTCGGGGGCTAAAAGGGGGTTAACCCCCTCTGCGTCAAAATTTTCCTCGAACAAAAAACCTCTTTTACCAGAACATCTTTCGTGCTTTTTGACTACTTCGAAAAGTGGGTCCTAGAAACGACGGGGTACACGTAAGCAGCCAAGGCCGACCGAGCCGAGGGACTCCTACGCCTCCGGGATACGGATACCTCACTCGTCACCTTCTGTGATAAGTAACTCGCGTTCGGATAAGGTGACTCCGCGGATCGAATGAGTCTTTACGTACGGAGGCTCTTCTGTTGAAGCAGGTTCTTCGAGCCTTCTCGACCGAGTCGGTGACAGGGCCTCATGGATGGGTAAAAGTACGCGTAAGCGGCGAGGCCGACCGAGCCGAGGGACTCCCACGCCTCCGGGATACGGATACCTCACTCGTCACCTCCCGCGAGAAGCAACTCTTGCTCGCACTAACATCCCTGCTACCGACAAAAAGTCCAGATACTCGAAGCAAGAGGAAAAGAGACACAGCTTTATAACGCGACAAGGGTGTGTGTTCTGGCCTCAACGGCCGCACAAGGCCCACGCTACAGAACGACTTGACCCTGCAGGCGCGGACCTCGGCGCTGGAAGAGGGTGACGACACCCTCGGCATCAGCAGCACCTTCGGCAAGACCCGACCTGGCCTCGGGTGGCCACGCGGTCCGAAGGCCTCCGCTCCAAAGGACGACGTCGACACCGCGCTCGAGCAACCTCCGCCAGAGGCTTCCCCGAGAATCTGGCCCAAGCGGACGGCTCGGCCGGCCACCTCCGAGGCCTCGGCCGACCCCTTCCGAGGGCGCCAGCTCGGTCCGAGGCCTCGGCCAATCAACTCCGGCGCCGAGCCTGCCAGCAGACGACCCAGCTGGGCTCCGGCCAACCAGGTTCCATTTCCGAGCCAACAACGCCTCTGCTTGTGCTGATATCGCTACCCCTGGCCTCGGCTCGTCGAAGAGCGACCGAGGGGTCTTTTTAACTAAGCTAGAAGAGCCTCGGACAACAGGTCCGACCGAGCCGAGGGATTCCTACGCCTCCGGGATACGGATACCTCACTCGTCACCTGGACACGGGGCGACTCATGCTTGGTGAAGCGATTCAGACAATCGATAGGCAAGTCTTATTGCTCAGAAATGAGGAAAAAACACGGCTCTGTGCCGGAGTTACATACATGTTCAGGCCCCGAAAGCCGAAATGAACAAAAAACCCGACACTCGAAGTGCCACTACAGGCGGAACTCCGGTTCCCCCCCCCCCCCCCCCCCCCCCCCGCAGGTACGAACAACCCCACTCGATAGGGGCGGGCCTGCGGGGCAGCGGAAAGACTCTCACCCCTCGAGGACGAGAGCCAGCCATTCAGGCCGGGAGACGGAGACCCAGGGCTACTGACGGAGTTGGCAATCTCATCAGTAGAGAAGCCAGTTCCGTCCGCCGGCGCCTCGGGACCCCCCACTCCCGGCATGGCTAGAGGAAGTCTCCGAGATGCTGGAGGATGTCGTTCTCACCCCGGGAACACGGGGAAGAAAAGGGCAACCGACCCACACGGAGACAGCCCCCTGGCTCGCCTCGTCCTCCCTCTTGGCCTGGTGATGAAAATCCTTGAGGCCGAGGGAGGGGCAGAGACCGCAGTCCGGCTCGCTTTCCCCCACCATCAAGCCGGAGGTCGCCCTCTCGGGCGATCGCCGGTGGAGGGGTGCAGCCGGGCTGCATGATGAAAATCCTTGAAGCCGAACGATGGCTGAAAGGTACCAACCCCCGCGGGGTCGCGTTCCTCCAACGATGGAGCGAAAAGACGGCGGTTCCCCCCATCCGGGGGCCTGGAAGATGGAGAGACACAATGCATAAGGGAGAAAGGAGACATGGTCGCCTCACGAAGAGGGTCGCCCTCCTTTTAAAGGCAACTCCCCCTGCTAGCGCCCTCAACCGTCACGGGCTGAGTCTTCTCCAACACGCCTCCAAGGCCCTTCCCCGCGGCGCGGGGGCTGGGGCCCGCCTGTCATGCAGACCAGCTCCAAGCAGAGGGAGCCAAACCGCCGCGCACGACGCACGCAACCGCCCAGCGGTTACAAGTAACCCTCCACTTTTGCCCAGACCAACGGGCAAAGGGGGCGAGCGGCCATGCAAGCGGCATGCAGCCACGCCAAGTGGACGCGCCTCCCCGACTCCTGACAGGCCAGCGCGACGGTTCAAGACCACGCGTCGTTCAACTGGCGCGCCAGGCGCTGCATGCGAACCGCTGCGCCTCTCGCTCCACCACCGCACCTCCTCGATTGCGGAACCGATACCGCGACTCGAGGCCGCCCAGCCTGCGATCCAGCGGCGCCAGCCTGGCGCAGCGGTCAAACGCGGTCAAAAATTGGCCGGCAGTAATGACGGTGGCAGGCGTGTGAGGGCAGCGGTCACGCCATCGGCCAGGCTCACGTCCCATCCGGGGGCAGCAAGAGAACCCTTCTCACGGCGTGAAGACGACGCGTCCGTGACCCGTACCTCGAACGGCTCGCGCACGCAACGGCGACCTCGCCAACTACTCACCCCAGCGCGTTAACTCCACGGCGAAATAGGTGACGTTTCTGGCAGGGGCAGCTGGCGGCGCTTCGCCTCCGCCAAAAACAGCCACGCCGAGAAAGGTACGCCACGAAGTTCAATTTCGAATCCCTTTTTCCCTTTTCCTTCTTTCTCTATCTCTTGCAACAGGGACCGAGAAGGGGGATAACCCCAAAGGGATCCTTCCCCGTGAAGGAACTAGGCCCCGAGCCTCCCTACTGATCAGGGGTTCGAAGGCTGGCCCCCCGAAGGGTTCAACAGCCGCCTCAGATCGCGTGGGCCCGACACCCACTACTGGTCAGGGGTTCGAAGGTCGGCCCCCGAAAGGTTCCATGACCGCCTCAGGCTACTAGGGCTCCGTGCCCCCTACTGATCAGGGGTTCGAAGGCTGGCCTATCGAAGGGTTCACAGCCGCCTCAGACGCCGAGCGAGGGATGACCAGGGGTACGTTCGATACATAACCGAGGCTCGGGCTGCGCTCCCGAGGTACCCTAGGACATTTCCGAGACCGGCGGGAACGACTCTGTAACGGAATCCCATCGGAGGGAGGCAACGAGCCCTCGGACCCCGTCGCTAGGGGACCGGGTCCGGCAGATCACCCGCAGGTACTTTTGGGCGTGCCTCCGGGCCCCTAGCCGACCCCTAACGAACGGGGCACGGACGTCCACTCGGATTACCCGATCGCAGCTCACCGGAGACACCATGTTCGGTGCCCATCGAGGGTAACATGGCGCACTCCCCCCCTCCTCCTTGCGGAAAGGCGACGTAGGGGCGTATATAAAAAGTCGAGTCTGTCCCTGATCGTCCTCTCGCTCCGTGCGAAGGCTCGGGGGCTGCTCTCGCAAACCCGGCTCCGGCCGAACCGTTGACAGCGTCAACATACCAGCCCGAGAACTTGGGCCCCGACAGTGCACCTGGGTTACGCCCTGCTCGCATGAGGGAACCGCTAGTCACGCCGAAGCATTACGCAAGGCATTAAGACCTCGAAGGAGTGAAACCACTCCTCCGAGGCCTCGGGGGCTACACCCGGCGGGTGCGCTCACGCGCACCCACCGGAACAAGGTACCTCCGAGAAAGGCTGGTCCCCTTGCAAAAAAGTGCGATGCAAGCCTCCAAGCGAGTGTTAACACTCTCTTCGAGGCTCGGGGGCTACTGTCGGGGACCATAATTAGGGGTACCCTCAAGACGCCTAATTCTCAGCTGGTAACCCCCATCAGCATAAAGCTGCAAAGGCCTGATGGGTTTGATTAAGTCAGGGATCAGTCCACACGAGTGACTTGACCACGCCACGCCCGAGCCTAGCCTCGGGCGAGGGCAGCCGACCCTAAGATGACTCCGTCTCGCCTGAGGTCTCCTCTTTCACGGCAGGCGCATCCCCGGCTCGCCCTAGGCCCCGCCTCCGATAAGGAGAAACCCTGACTAAATCACCGCACCAACCGACCAAGTCACCAGGGCGTTTAACGCAAAAGGTAAGACCGACGGGCGGCCAGACTTCGCCAGTGGTGCCATAGGAGACTCCGCCCGACCCAGGGCTCGGACTCAGGCTAAGGCCTCGGAAGACGGCGAATTCCGCTCCGCCCGACCCAGGGCTCGGACTCAGGCTAAGGCCTCGGAAGACGGCGAACTCCGCTCCGCCCGACCCAGGGCTCGGACTCAGGCTGAGGCCTCGGAAGACGGCGAACTCCGCTCCGCCCGACCCAGGGCTCGGACTCAGGCTAAGGCCTCGGAAGACGGCGACCTCCGCCTCGCCCGACCCAGGGCTCGGACTCCGCCTCGGCCTCTGCCGAATAATCTCCGCCTCGCCCGACCAGGGCTCGGACTCTGTCTCTGTCTTGCAGGACGGACTCGGCCACAGCCTCGGAGGAGCCTCCACGACGCCCGACCTAGGATACGAGACCGCCACGTCAACAGGAAGCGTCATCATCACCCTGCCCTGAGCCGACTTGGGTCGCAGAGAACAAGACCGGCGTCCCATCTGGCCAGCTATGCCAGATAGGCCATGATGGCGCCCCGCTAGATCATGACGACGGCGGCTCCCAGCTCCCTTACGAAAGCAGGAGAACGTCAGCAAGGACCCAGCCACCTCGACAGCTGTCCCCCCGTCCGGCTCCGTTACTCCTCCAACAGCCACGACGCCACTCCAACAGGGTGCCACGATCTCTCTGGCTGCCACCTGGGCATGTACATAGGGCGCTAGCTCTCCCTCGCTAGACACGTAGCACCTTGCTACACCCCCGTCTTGTACACCTGGACCCTCTCCTTACGACTATAAAAGGAAGGGCCAGGGCCTTCTTAAAAAAAGGTTGGCCTCGCGGGGACGAAAGGCAGGGGCAGGCGCTCTCTCGGGGCCGCCCTCTCCCTTCACCTCGTGCGGACGCTTGTAACCCCCTACTGCAAGTGCACCCGACCTGGGCGCGGGACGAACACGAAGGCCGTGGGAATTTCTCCGACTCCCTCGCGATCCGGCTCCGGCCACCGACCTCTCTCTCACTCCGTTCCCCCCTTTGCGCTCGCTCCACGCGCTCGACCCATCTGGGCTGGGGCACGCGGCACTCTCACTCGTCGGCTCGAGGACCCCCCGGTCTCGGAACGCCGACAATTTTTGACTTGTTCATGTCATAAGTTAGCCTAGAACTTCAAAAAAAATAACCTCACCACTTGTGGTGTCTTTGTAAATCTCTCCATGTCCTAGAGCTTTAGACCCCTTGTGCTAGCCTAGGTCTTATATGTCGCTCAGGTTCCTCCTTCCCATTGATGAGTGTCATGGCCGGAGTTGGAACCAAGGATGGAGGGTGTGGATTGTATGTAGGTTTGGTAATGGGGTGGGTTCGGATCGAGTCCTCGTGGGTTTAGGCCCGTTGAGGCAGGACTGGGGTTACATTTCTTCAGTTTAAAAATAGAATGGTGTTCTTGGCCACATTTCTTCAATCATGTATTATTAATGTATTTTTCGTTCCTTTAGGTTGTCAATGTGCTATCTAAAAATGAAGTCATGTTTCAAAAAAAAGGGCCATAAAATGATAGTTCTACATTGCTCTATATTTTAGATATGTTGTGTGTATATAGACAAAAGAATATGAGCATGATTGTTCAACCATCATACAACTGAACAAATAATAAATCACATCATTCAAGTAAAACTAAAATGACTACTCCCTCCAATGTTCTATTATTTGTCATTTAGGACAACGACACGACCTCCAAAATATGATTTTAACCATTTTTTGTTAAAATACCAATAAACTATTAATATATCTATACTTTTATAAAAATAGTTTTTAAGACAAACGGGTGCACATAAATATTAGGTTTCAAAACTAAATAACAAAACATTCAGTTGTAGTCAAAATTTTATAAGTTTGATTCAAACTTTGTCTAAAACGACAAATAATAGGATACATGAATATATGTCTCAAATAAAATTTATGTACCTATTGATTTATCTCCACGTTTACGGCTACTTTGGAATAGGGATGAAAACGGTCGGAAACGGTATTTATTCGGTAATCAGTTTTTTCTTTGATTGCGAATAAATAGGATATAGAATATACCATACAAATTTGTATTCTTGTTTTTAACATATAGCTTGTTAAGATTCATAAAAGGTAAACCTTAAATTCATCCTACATTTTCTCAAATAATAGATATAAACTTCGGTATGGATTCGGAAACAAATTCGGTAATTTTTTCAACTTTTTGTGTTGTAGAGAGCAAATAATACATAAAACAACTTATATAATATTTTATTCATATTTATACTAATGTGCTTGATAACATAAGAAAAGATCAACATCAAATTTTATACATATCTATTTTAAAATATTAAATTTGTTTTAACAGTTCAGATTACCACTTTCATCCCTACTTTGGAAACACCATTTTTCCAAGGAGTTTCTATTTTCCCAAGGTAAAATTGACTAATTTTTCTTATGAAAATAGAAATCACTTGGAAGAGAACGGGGTTTCCAAACTAGCCCCTAATACAATCCACATTGAGTTATCTCCTTATGTATCATCATATACACACTTCGTGCTAAGCATATCTACACATCTATTCATCTCCTATTCATTGAGTTACATGGATACTAATACCGACAGTAAAAGCGAGTTTAAAGACTCGAGCAATTTGCTAGCTTGCTTCTGAGCTGCACCACGAATCGGGCTCCTTTCATTGTGAGGGATGCTAGCAAGTGCTGATAGATCAGTTTGTATTCTTTTTTTTTGTTTCCGTTATTTTTTAAAATATCTAAACCAACATCGAATGGGATGCAAATTTCTATGAAACAACCCCGGTGGAGACGCAGGAGAGCGGAATGCCCATCGGAGACCCAAGACGCAGCAGAACAATCGCTTCGCTGAAAATACAGTCGAAAACAGGAGACGCTTGATCGAGGCCGTCCGGCGAGAAAACGAGGGCTCCATCCGATGCCGTCGTTTTCTGATCGGACGGCCCGAACATGCCTGCCCGTGGCCCACTGGTGGCCCCCTACCCGCCCATGGTCAAACGAAACGAGAGCAGAGGAGACAGCGCTGCGCTGCGCTGCGGAGCCAAGCGCAGTGCGCCAGTGCCGCAGTGGCCAGTGGGAGTGAGTGAGTGCTGCTGGTGCTGGGGGCCGGAACCGGAAGCGACACCACCACGCGGCCTGGGCACACGTCCTCCCGCCATTAAAACCGTGGCAGGCAGGGCCTCGCATTTATCGCGCCATTATTGCCCGCCCCCGTCTCCACGCAGGCGCCAGGCCCACCACCACGAGCGGCCAGCGAGACCAAGATCCGCACACAGTCACAGTCACAGCCGCTGCCTCAGCGGCTCAGCCAGCCGGTCCGGCGACAGCAGCGCCTCGGGGTCCCCGCACCGGAGCCGGCTGGACACGGCGGCCGCGCGGCTCCGCCTCGCCGCGGCCAGTGTTAGAAATATAGGCATTTTCCATATCATTTTAATTCCATAAATTAACATTATGATGATGACATATAAAATATGGTTAATTATAGAAATCACTATCTCAAATATATCCATAACAATATGGATCAGGAGAATGTAAAGCATATGAATCATATAAATATAATAAACATATAAACATGGAACATGTATTATTATGGAACAACTGAAAATAAACAGATAGCAACATAAACAGCATAACTGTAAAATTAAGACAAACAGATTTATCATATTACTAGTATAATCAGGCATCAGACATGTCATGATATAATACGACAAAACAGATTGGATAAATTTATGGCTATAAATAAAACAGCAGATATGAACATATATAATTTGCAGAGTGTAAAATAGTGAGGAGATGAATTGATCATACCCTCCCATGCGCTCCGAGGATCTAGATCCTTGTCCAACTTCAATTGTCATGTCGCAGATGTTTTGGGCAGTCGCGTAGACGCTCCCCAAAAACCTAATTGCCGATCCCCCGTGCAAGGTCTCGAACGGCACCGGCTTCGGAGGCACCTGCCCTCTCGCTTCTCTGTGCGCGCAGAGTCACGAGATGGAAATACCCTCACTCGGCGGCTGGACTGTGATTCTGAAAGTGGTGTGATCGCGTGTACCGAGTGACAGGGGTGCTCCTCTATTTAACCTCTCGCAGAGGGAAGTTGAAGGAGAAAGGTCGCCGAGTCACGCCAAGAGTCGGCCAGCTCTCGCCGAGTTATGCCATGAGTCGGCCAGCACTCGCCGAGTCACGCCATAAGTCGGCCAGCTGAAGGAGAAGGGTCACTCGGCTGGCTGACGAAGAGACAGAGTCACTCGGCTGGAGAGTCACTCGGCTGACGAAGAGACAGGGTCACTCGGCTGACGTACGCGGTTAGTGAGTGCTAAAAATTAACACAACCACACCACGCCCGCTCGCCTGCCTGCCTCGCCTCGCCTCGCCTCGCCTCGCCTCGCCACGCCACGCCACGCCACGCCCGGCCCGGCCCGGCCGGCGGCGGCGGCGGCGCGCGCGCGCGCGTGTGGCACGCCCTTGTCCATTTCTTGACTTCTCAAGTTAAGTGGAATAAATCTCACCATATAAGTCAAGGCAAAAGACCCTTGGACTTCCAATGTGGTACTATTGGTATTCTCCACCATTACACACCATAGAGTTTATTCAATAAATGGGCCAAGCCCATAAAAGATCCAACAATCCCCACCAAACTCTAGGGTTTGTAATGATGAAGTATCAGAATCACAATCCTTTGATATACCAGTTTTCGATGGAGACTGTTAAGTTGAACATCCATCTAGAATAAGAGTTTCACTCATTCACAACTGAACAATGGACTATGCCTTGAATTGACAGTTTTGTGCGAAATAAGATTCACTCAAATCCTTTGCTGATACTTGGCTGCAGAAGGGTATTCCCGCTGTTTAGAAGCATATAAGTCACACTTCAGTGCCTTTCATGAGTATTTAGGGATTACCCAAGTCCCATAGACTGTGACCAGCAGTCTGACTCATATAGGTGTATTCCTCAAAAGATGTTCTGTAGGACAACATCTCACCTTTATAAGACTCTTGGAATACATTAAGGTAAATACCATCCTGCCTTACAGATAGGAAAGATGTGCATCAGAAATGAGTTAAGAAAGGGATCTTTCCTCACAACCTACTCCTAGCTTGTTTCTCCACTCTACTTCACGGGATCTCCGATCACATAGAGCAGGTTACCACTAGAGTAGATCTCACATGGGTCTCATACCCATTTCCCTCGATGCACTTTCTATCACATTGCGTGATAGACCCTTAGTGAATTGATCTGCCAGATTATTCGAGGTGTGGACATAATCCACAGTTATAACTCCGGAGTTTTTCAACTTTCTGACAGATTTCAATCTCCTCTTAACATGCCTTGTAGACTTCATGTTATTCCTAGAACTGTTAACCTTTGTAATCACCGTTTGGTTGTCACAGTTCATGGAAATAGCCGGTATCGGTTTTTCAACTACCGGTAAGTCCAATAGGAAATCACGAAGCCACTCGGCCTCAGCCCCAGCAGTGTCTAATGCTGCGAGTTCTGCTTCCATTGTAGACTTTGTTAAGATAGTCTGCTTGCAAGACTTCCAGGAAACAGCGCCACCTCCAAACAGAAACACATATCCGCTTGTGGCATAAAGCTCATCAGCATCAGAAATCCAGTTGGCATCACAATAGCCTTCCAGCACTTTTGGGTTTCCGGTATAATGAATACCGTATGTCATAGTACCTTTCAAATACCGCAACACTCTCTCAAGAGCACGCCAGTGATCATCTCCTGGTTTCGACACAAACCGACTTAGCTTACTCACAGCATAAGAGATGTCTGGCCTTGTTGCACTTGCAAGGTACATGAGCGAGCCAATGATCTGGGAGTATGTCAATTGATCCCTTGCTATTCTCCGATTCTTTCTTAATAGCACACTGGGGTCATAAGGTGTTGGAGCAGGATCACAGTCACTAAAACCAAAGCGACTCAATACCTTCTCCACATAATGGGATTGTAACAAAGTTACCCCACCATCAGCTTCTCTAACAAGCTTGATGTTTAGAATGACATCAGCTTCTCCCAAATCTTTCATCTCGAAATTGCTCGATAGAAGATTTTTAACTTCCTCAATCACATTGAGATTTGATCCAAAGATCAAAATGTCATCAACATAAAGACACAGCATAACAGACTCACCCCCACCATACCGATAGTATACACACGTGTCAGATTCATTTACAACAAAGCCAGCTGCTGTAAGAGTATTATCAAACTTTTCATGCCATTGCTTAGGTGCTTGTTTTAGGCCATACAATGATTTTATCAACCTGCACACCTTGTTCTCTTGACCATCCGCAATAAACCCTTCTGGCTGATCCATATAGATCTCCTCATCCAACTCTCCATTTAGGAAAGCTGTCTTAACATCCATCTGATGAATGATAAGACCATAAGAGGCTGCCACGGCTATTAATGTGCGAATTGTAGTCAATCGAGCCACTGGTGAGTAGGTATCAAAGAAATCTTCACCCTCCTTTTGGGTATATCCTTTGGCCACAAGCCTTGCCTTGTACCTCTCGATTGTACCATCAGGCCTAAGCTTTTTCTTGAAGATCCATTTGCAACCTATAGGTTGACAACCATAAGGACGATCAACGACCTCCCAAGTTCCATTAGACATAATAGATTCCATCTCACTCCTTACTGCTTCCTTCCATAAGTCAGCATCAGGAGAGGAATATGCCTCACTAATGGTAGTTGGTGTGTCTTCCACAAGGTACACTATAAAGTCATTACCAAAGGATTTTGCAACCCTCTGTCTCTTACTCTTTCGAGTGACTATAGTGTCATCCTCCTCAGGGATGTGCACGTGAGAATCCTCAGCATGATCTATAGGAATCGACAGTTCGTGCTCATGGGGAATTATAGTCTCATGACTTGTATCACTAGGTGTATTCTTCATGGGAAACTCATTCTCAAAAAATGTTGCGTCTCTTGATTCCATGATAGTATCAACATACATATCTGGCACATCAGATTTTATAATTAAGAACCTATACCCAGTGCTGTGAAAAGAGTACCCAAGGAATATACAGTCAACAGTTTTAGGCCCAAGTTTACGCTTTTTGTTGATTGGCACATTCACTTTAGCCAAGCAACCCCAAGTGCGCAAATACGAGAGATTTACTCTTCTCTTTTCCCATTCCTCAAATGGAGTGATCTCTTTGTTCTTTGTTGGAACTCTATTCAGGACATGACATGCTGTCAAAATCGCCTCACCCCACCATGCCTTGGATAATCCCGCTGTACTCAACATGGCATTCACCAAATCTGTTAGAGTGCGGTTTTTCCTTTCAGCAATCCCATTGGATTGTGGTGAGAATGGCGGTGTCCTCTCATGAATAATACCATGTTCCACGCAGAACTCATCGAACACATTAGAGAAGTATTCTCCACCTCGGTCGGACCTTAAACGTTTTATTTTCCTCTCAAGTTGGTTCTCAACTTCAGCTTTATAGGCCTTAAAATAATTGAACGCTTCATCTTTTGTTTTTAAGAGATACACATAACAAAATCTAGTGGAGTCATCTATAAAAGTGAGAAAGTATCTTTTACCACCTTTGGTCAAAATTCCATTCATCTCGCACAGATCAGAATGAACAAGTTCTAGAGGTGCCAAACTCCTCGCCTCAGCAGCCTTGTGAGGCTTGCGAGGTTGTTTTGATTCAACACACACATGGCACTTAGACTTTTTGACCAAGTTAAATTTAGGAATTAAATTTATATTTGCTAACCGCATAAGACAGCCAAAGCTTGCATGACAAAAACGTGAATGCCATAAATCCGACTCATCAGAAAAATGAACAGAATTCACGAGTTTATTACACACATCATGCAGTGATAAGCGGAACAACCCTCCGCAGTCATATCCTTTACCAACAAAAGTACCATGTTTCGACACAACACATTTATTAGACTCAAGAACAATTTTGTATCCATCTCGACATAGCATAGATGCGCTAACGAGATTCTTCTTGATAGAGGGCACATGCTGCACGCTCTTCAATGGCACCGTCTTTCCCGAAGTAAACTTCAGAATGATCGTACCAACACCAAGAACATGAGCACGCGACCCATTTCCCATTAACAAGGCGCCAGACCTCCCGACCTGGTAGGAGGAGAACATAGAGGCATCAGCACACACATGAATGTTTGCGCCACTGTCCATCCACCACTCAGGTGAATTACAAACTGAGAGAACAAATGGTAAAGAATTACCATACCCAGATGTTCCACCTTCAGTTTCAGTGGTAACAACATTAGCTGATTTCTTGTCTTGAGTGAACTTGCGATCAGGGCACTCTCTAGCCCAATGTTGATCACTGCCACAGACAAAGCAACCTCCCTTTCCCTTGTTGTTGTTCTTCTTTTTAAATTGTGCTGTATGAACAGGTTTATTTGCGTTCTCTGGTTTGTTCTGGTTTTTCTTCTTGTTAAACTTGCGGAAGTTTCTCTTCTGCACCACATTAGCAGTAGAGGTCTCCACACCTTTTCCATTGTCCTTTGATCTAGCTCTTTCCTCAACATCAAGAGTACCAATGAGCTCCTCCACATTGAACTCTTGTCTCTTATGTTTGAGAGAGGTAGCAAAGTCCTTCCAAGAAGGTGGCAACTTGGCGATTATACCGCCAGCCACAAACTTATCAGGCAAAGGACAAGGAAAAAGTTCGAGTTACTTAGCTAGTGCCTGGAACTCATGAGCCTGTTCCACTACAGATCGGTTCTCAACCATCTTGTAGTCATACAGCTGCTCCATGAGGTACAGCTCGCTACCAGCGTCAGTAACTCCAAACTTTCCAACAAGAGCATCCCACAGCTCTTTCCCTGTGGGAAGGATGATATAGCTTTTCTGGAATTTTGTATCAAGTGCGCTAATCACTGCACCTCGAAAGAGGTTGTCTTCAGCCTTAAACTTAGCCTCATCCTCAGGAGGTAAGTTGGCAGGCTTGCCCTCAGCGGCATGAAAACAAGACATTGCAGTTAGCCACAATTCCATCTTAGCTTTCCATATCAAGAAGTTTTTACCATCAAAAGGATCAGGCTTAAGCACAGCAGCAAAACCTCTGACAGAAAAATGCCTAACATTAGGTTTTGGATTGTTAGAAATATAGGCATTTTCCATATCATTTTAATTCCATAAATTAACATTATGATGATGACATATAAAATATGGTTAATTATAGAAATCACTATCTCAAATATATCCATAACAATATGGATCAGGAGAATGTAAAGCATATGAATCATATAAATATAATAAACATATAAACATGGAACATGTATTATTATGGAACAACTGAAAATAAACAGATAGCAACATAAACAGCATAACTGTAAAATTAAGACAAACAGATTTATCATATTACTAGTATAATCAGGCATCAGACATGTCATGATATAATACGACAAAACAGATTGGATAAATTTATGGCTATAAATAAAACAGCAGATATGAACATATATAATTTGCAGAGTGTAAAATAGTGAGAAGATGAATTGATCATACCCTCCCATGCGCTCTGAGGATCTAGATCCTTGTCCAACTTCAATTGTCATGTCGCAGATGTTTTGGGCAGTCGCGTAGACGCTCCCCAAAAACCTAATTGCCGATCCCCCGTGCAAGGTCTCGAACGGCACCGGCTTCGGAGGCACCTGCCCTCTCGCTTCTCTGTGTGCGCAGAGTCACGAGATGGAAATACCCTCACTCGGCGGCTGGACTGTGATTCTGAAAGTGGTGTGATCGCGTGTACCGAGTGACAGGGGTTCTCCTCTATTTAACCTCTCGCAGAGGGAAGTTGAAGGAGAAAGGTCGCCGAGTCACGCCAAGAGTCGGCCAGCTCTCGCCGAGTTATGCCATGAGTCGGCCAGCACTCGCCGAGTCACGCCATAAGTCGGCCAGCACCACGCCCGCCCGCTCGCCTGCCTGCCTGCCACGCCACGCCCGGCCCGGCCGGCGGCGGCGGCGCGCGCGCGCGTGGCACGCCCTTGTCCATTTCTTGACTTCTCAAGTTAAGTGGAATAAATCTCACCATATAAGTCAAGGCAAAAGACCCTTGGACTTCCAATGTGGTACTATTGGTATTCTTCACCATTACACACCATAGAGTTTATTCAATAAATGGGCCAAGCCCATAAAAGATCCAACAGCCAGCACCGGCGGCGGCTCCGACGCAAGCGACATGAAGAAGCCGCTCTCGCCGCGGCACCGGTGGGACAACGGGGACGGCTTGCCCGCCGCGCCGCGGTACGACCGGAAGGAGAAGACGCGGGCGGCCGCGGATCCGCCGCCGAACGGGGATGGCCAGCGCTTGCTCCAGAAGCCGCGGCCGCGGGAGGCCGCGCCACCGTCGGCTGCGGCGACAGCCGAGCGGTAGCGCCACGGAGGGGACGACGCCTCCACGGCGAGGCTGCGCTCGAAGCCGAAGGAGTAGGAGCGCTTGAGCAGGAAGTCCCTGGCGCCGGCGGCCGCGGAGAGCAGCTGCTGGTCCGGGCTGGCCGGCGCGATCTCCGCCTGCTGCTGCTGCTGCTCGGCCAGCGTCTGCGGCTGCGGCACCGGGTGGAAGAAGAGGAGGTCGTCCAGGCTGGGCCGCACCCGGCGCGCGGCGCGGTGCAGCGGCGACGCTACGGGCGGCGGCAGCAGCGCCACGGCGGCGCGACACAGCGGGCAGGACGCGTGCGCGCGCAGCCACACGTCGATGCAGTCGGCGTGGAACGCGTGCGCGCACAGCGGCAGCGCGCGGAGCTCGTCGCCGCCCACGAACTCCAGCAGGCAGACCGCGCACTCCCTGCACGCGTCGCCGCCGCCGCCCGGGTACTGCGCCGACGGGAGTGACTTGATGGCGGCGGCGTCCAGGCCGCAGTAGGGCGAGAAGGTGTGGTAGTAGTTGTCGTACGTGGTGAAGGACGCGAACGAGTCGTCCCCGCCGCGCGCCGAGGGGGACCCTGGGATCAGCAGCAGCCGGAGGCGGCGCCGCCGCCTCCACCGCCGCCGCGCCGCGCGGAACACGCGGCTCACCAGCCGCGCGTACAGCACCACCAGCAGCGCCGCGCCCACCACCGCCAGCATCGTGATCAGCGGCGGGCTCAGGCTCGGTCTGGCGCCGCCACCGCCCGCGAACGCCAGGCCAGGACCCGGCGACGCGAACGCCGCGTAGGGAGAAGGCGGCGAGCTGGCGGCGGAAGGAGCAGGCGCATGCGCAGGGGACGGCCGCCTGGGCGGCGCGCGCATGACGGCCGTGTCTTGGTTCCTGTGGCTGGGCGGGTCAGTGCGCAGGAGGAGTCGGAGGTGGATCAGAGCACATGGCGCGGTGGCAATAGACGCTGCCGCTGCCGCTGCTGGTGAAAGTGAGGCAGCAGCGGGGCGGCATGATGCGTGTGTGGACGTGGTTGAGCGCGATGCGGTGCACCGGGGGCTTGCGAGCGGCCACGCACCCGCACATCTCGCGCTGGTTGGTATGCTGGTTTTATTTATGGAACGCTGACCTCCATTCTACCGGTGCAGGAATCTCACACTTCTTTTTCCCCACTCCCTTGCAGAGATCATCAAATCTGGATATCCACACCTGACATCGAATGCCACAATGTGAAGCTATTTTGTGCATAGCTGTCAGGAAAA
This sequence comes from Zea luxurians, assembly GCA_029449295.1. Lineage (NCBI taxonomy): Eukaryota > Viridiplantae > Streptophyta > Magnoliopsida > Poales > Poaceae > Zea > Zea luxurians. Next base: position 35,174,156 of record JAOPSE010000002.1, on the reverse strand, counting down.
AAAGATATAAGATTGAGAATATAAACCTGCGTTTCCTGTTATATTTTATTTCCGAACCATGTATTAAAGAACTTTGAATAAAAAAAGAAATAATGCTCTGTCCAATACTTCTACCATCAAACACCAAAGCCAGACTACGACTCATATAACAGAACTGCCGAAAAAGAGAGGGAACTTTACGTTGCGCGTTAGACAAATCCAGCCTTTTTAACAATCGTAACACGCTTGCCTTATAGCAACTCCAAAATGATGCTAAAAAAATTTCTCCTAAATAATGATTATTAGAGACATACTAAAAACTTTCACGGGTAAATTATGCTGTACACTCCAACAGTTTCTTTAAACAAAGACTAAAAAACTAAAAACTAGGCTAAATTAAAAAACTGAAGTCTAGACCTCTTTGCTCCATCGTATGAGCGACAAAAAATGGGCCATTCTTATCTGCTGATTCTATGATATTTCATGTGCCAATCAGCGTCGGTCCTGACATTTTGAGGGCCCTAAGCGAAAATCTATATCAAGGCCCTATACGAAAGTTTGATTTTGCTATTTTTCAACTATGATATCTGAAAAATAAAAAAGTTGATGATTTACATTTTTTTTCAAAATAATATGACTGGAGACTGTTACAATCTTTTATGAGTTGTAAAATTATACAGATTATGTAATATAACTCTACATTTGCTTTGAGAGTGAGTATTTTTACTTTTAATTTGTCAAACTAGCCTGAACCTTAAAATGCACAGTAAACCAAATTTAAATACATTAGCGAAAATTTTCTAAAAATAAATTTCAGCAACCTAAACTTGGATTAAGCAACGTAGATTATCAGGGTGGGCCCTTCGGTAGGCCAGAATTAAACAACGCGACAGGCACAGATTTACAACACCTTACGACCTTCCTGCATCAATCAATATTTAGTATTCGTCATAAGCAGAATGTTGCACGACCTCGAAGAGATGATTCCAGAACATCAGAGAGACGCAACAAAGAAACGAGAATAGAGATTTACATGTAACATATATGTATTTGGACATAATCTGAACAAACGGGGGCTGTCGATACCCTGGATCAGGGGTACCCCTTACTACGGTATGAAGGCACGATGCCTGTGTGGCTATCCTTCCAGCAAACACCGGCGCGCTCCATCCAGAGGCCCGGAAGGCGAAAGGGCGCGACGAATGGAAGAGAAGCGAGGCATGGCTACTGCCCGGGGGATGAGCTCCTTTTTAAAGGCAGATTCCCCCGCTCGTGCCCCGAAGCGTCACGGGCGAGTCTCCCCCAAAGCACACCAGGGTACCCAGCCTATCGCATGGGGGCCCGACCCTGCATGACTTGCAGCTGGCTCGCTGGAGCGAAGAAGGCGAATCACCGCATAAGGAGCGTGTTACCACCCCGTGGTAGGTGCACCGCTTCGTCTTCGCGGCGACCAACGGTCCAACCTCAGGCACGGGAGCTAGGTATGCATGTTAGGCACCGGGCGTGCCAGTTCCTGCGCGTGGAGAAGACGGACCGCTACGGGAGAGGCACGCCACCGTCTGCGGTGACACGTCTCTCCGCCTCCACTAAAAGCAGTGGCCCAGTCTTTCACGCAGGGGCCCAGACCCACGAGTCATCCACCGCGGGTGATAGTCCCTGGGTGCAGGGGAGTCAAACCGCCGCTCCCGCCAATGCCGTGCCTCCTCGAGACAGCCGTAGAAGACGGGGAGGTTAAATTTTCAAAGCTAATGCAGCAGTATCAAAGCGCCCTACGCGTGACCCAGCGAAACAGTCGAATACGGAAGTCACGGGTCAATAGCAGGCGAGGTGGAACAGTACAACAGTCGCCAATCAAACTTTGGCCCCACCTGCAGGCTCGCTCCCTCCCCTGAGGTGGGCCCGGAGGCCACTGTCGGTACCCTGGATCAGGGGTACCCCTTACTACGATATGAAGGCACGATGCCTTTGCGGCTATCCCTAGCCGCACGGAGAACAGCCCCAAGGGTATCTCGTGTGCAGTTAAGATGGTGAAAGTCGCATAGAGGGGGGTGAATAGGCGGAATCTGAAAATTATAAACTTAAGCACAACTACAAGCCAGGGTTAGCGTTAGAAATATAAGCGAGTCCAAAAGAGAGGGCGAAAACAAATCACAAGCAAATGAAGAGTGAGACGCGGTGATTTGTTTTACCGAGGTTCGGTTCTTGCAAACTGTCACACCCGGGTTTTAGAGCACCAAGACCCGGGCGCGAACATAATCACCAAGTGTGCTGGGACCAAGTCTCACACATATGATGAATCATGGCACAGGATCGAATGTCATATCTTTACTACATAACAGGAATTCTATATAAAATAAATAATTACATTATAAGGAGACAACGGTCCAGCAACCCAAAGTTGACTTGGAGACGACGGCCTAGACCTCTCACGAACTCGTCACAGCATCCTTCATGCACCTCATGCTGTGGTACCTGTTCTTGACCTATGGGGGGGATGTGAGACAGCAAGAGTGAGCTCACATACGTTCATAGCTCAACAAGTTGTGGGGAATAATGTGCCTGAACTCGCCAAAGATGGAAGCTCACGTGAAGTGTAAGGCTTACCAAAGAGGATGGTTGAAGCTGAGCATTGCTTTTAAAGTTGGTCAAAATTTTATTAGCAATTACTAAGTATAAGTAAATACCAAACCCAATTAAGTAGTAGAACAAAAGTAACAACATCACCTGCGATGCAATGCATATGACAAATTGAATTTAGTTCCATAAATTAATCATGTGAGTGTCCGAGCTGCTCATGACCGTGAGCACGGCTATTATACCAGTTTTACACTCCGCAGAGGTTGCACATCTTTACCCACAAGTCATGTTACTCATCTGCCAAGAGACGGCCAATCCCATACACCTCTACCAAGGAGGCGAGGCCTTTACAAAGTTCCACTAGCTTCAGAAAACCCGCTACAGTTTATAGGAAGCTCCAATGCAGGAATCCCTCGTCTGACCGCCATCACAGCAAAATCAACCCAAGGACCTCCCTACACTGACCACTCCCTTACTGCCCTTGCCCCTTTCGGGTAAGGTAGTCCTCCACTAGCTTTCCTAGTTAGTCAGCCAAGGGCGTCCCATTAAACCCTTGTGGTAGCACTGTTTTCTCGGGTGGTTCTCCATGTTCCAATTAACATAATGATCTTATCATGAATAATAAATAACAACTGATAACAAAATATAATCATGAATAATATGTATCTCTATACCCAAAACCACATAAAGCAATAGCAGGTACTACACAAAATTCAGTGGTGAACAAGGTATAAAGATAGTCGAACTAGGGTAACCTATTAGGTCCCATCAAAATTAACCTATGCAGATCATTATGATTAACCAGAACATGACTGGGTAAAAAGAAGTGATCAAGGGCACAACTTGCCTAGGACTTGAGATTCCAGGTACCAGGATGATCTTCAGGTGACTCGTGACCTCACGCTAAACGTAGCAATACAGACAAGCATGGTATAGGCAAAATTAACATCACACCAAACATAAGAATAAATTGCATAATAATAATCTACACGCTGCTACGAGATCGTAGAAAGAAGAACCACTCAATTCGGAGCTACGGTTATTGAGTTATGAGTTTCCGAAATTATTTTAGTGCTTAGAATAGATTAATCCAAATGAACAATCTTAATTCATGTTTCATGGATAAACAGTGTTACTAGTTGATAGACAATATTAAAACAAAATTAATGCAACTGGAACGGGTTAAAAAGGAGTTAAAATGGATTTAATATAAATTAAGCAAGTTTCTTGGATTATTTTTATAACAAAAATCATTAATATAACTATTTCATAAACTTTCTGGGCTGGGGCCACTATTTCTCATAAGCACAGGGTTAAATCCGAAAATAAAAGGACCCGGTTGGAATTATGTTTGAACCAGCATGGATGGCGGGTTAGTTTTACCATTCCCCGGGGGCTCTTTAGCAAAAAGACACGGCTGAAGGGGTACAGACTAACCATATCCGTCCGATCGCTATTCGACTGTCCAGATTAGAACATGAAGCGCATGCAACGCCAGCCCACAGATCAGATCCAAAGGCCAGTATTTATTAAGGTGCGATGCGATCCCTGCCCTTCAACCAGGATCTAACGACCGATACGAATTCCCTTACCTCAACCCATCATCGCGGATCCAACGGTTCTCCTTTGTCTTCTTCACGCGAGGTAGATGGAGCTGCGGTCGCACCCGCCTGCCACGGTGTCCGCCGACCAGGGACAGGTCCGCTCGATGATCCCCGCCAGCTCGCGCTCCATGGCACAGCCCCAAGGCTCCGAACGACTACGCAGAAGGGTTGCCCAACAGCGGCACCCAATGCTTCCCTCTCCTCGGTTCCATGGTGGCAGGTTTCTCTCACTACCTCCACTGGCGGCGCCTTCCTGTTGCTCATCTCTGCGCAAGCTCCTGGTTCACCCATGGCGACGAGCAATGGCGCGGGTTCCAGGGGGCAAGGCTCGGCTCCATTATATATGGAGGAGCGCGCAAAATCAGGAGGTCAGCAACACTGGAGCGCACACTTGGGCTGTGGCCGGAATCAATCTCATGGAGTTCGTCGCGGCTGTTTAGATTGAATCGGACCTAGGGAGGGGATAACGCAGGCGTTCATATATACACCGGCAGCGGAGTTTGTTGCAACCGTCTCCGCTGGATCCGCGGAAGTGGTTTCAAACGGCAACCCGCTCCGTCGCCGCGAAGGCAGCGGGGGATAGCTTCCGCCAAGCTCGCGTTCCGTGGAAGACGGAGAAGCTGCAGAGGGGCCCATCTGCCGGTGGCAGGCGTACCGCGGAGGGGTTGAGAATGGCAACAGAAGCCGGGATTCCAGGCGGTGAATCGGCTCGAGATACCCGGCGGCGGCACGGTAATTCTGTTGAGGTCCGATGCCATCGGCGGAGGCGAGTCTGCCACGCGGGACCCACTGGTCTGTGGCACAGGAGCGAAGGGAGGCTAGAGAAGCGAAGCAGGCCGCGCACGGGTGAACTGGTTAGTGGGCCGGCCAAGACGAAATGGCCCATACAGGCATTTGCCATTCCTTTTTTTTTCTTTTATCATTTTCTGCTTTGTTTTTTTTTCAAATTTCAATTTCAAGGATTCAACCCAAATTCAAATCTCTGTTTTGAAGTCCAGGTTCCTAATTTCACCATAATCCTAATGTGAACATAACTCCTACTATTTCAATGTTATTATTTTTTTTATTCTCCTTCCCACTATATATTTCTAGAATTAAATGACTTTATTACCGTTTCTTTTCTAAATTTTCTGTTTTATATTTTCATTCATAATTCGAGAATAAATTTAGGTTACAATTTCTTTGTTTCAACAAAATGCCTCACAACAAAATCAATAGCATGAGATGCACATTTCCTAGCTTTACTCTCTTAATTGATTATGATAATGGAAGGAAATTAACAAATTTCTAAAGGTTTCAAACATTCTCAAAACACCCTTATAAATATATTTATTTACTTTATTATATATATTTTTTCTACCAATTTTTTGGCGTTACACAAACCTACTCCCCGTTGAGGTGGTCACAAAGACCGGGTCTCTTTCAACTCTTTCCCTCTCTCAAACGGTCACTTAGACCGAGTGAGCTTCCTTCCTTGATTTCCCGGGTCACTTAGACCCCGCAAGGACCACCACACAATTGGTGTCTCTTGCTTCACTTACAAGGTTTTGAGAGTAAGAATGAGAGAAAGAAGAAAGCCAACCAAGCAACAAGAGCAACAAAAGAACACAAGTCGATCTCCTCACAAGTCCTAAAAACTAGAGTTGAATTGGGGACTTTGATTCGATCGGAGGCTTTGATTTGTGTCTTGCAGTATTGTGTACTGCTCTTGTATTAAATGAGATGTAGTGAATGCTTGGATGCCATGAAGAGTGGGGTGTTTGGGGTATTTATAGCCCCAACCACCAAAATGGTCGTTGGGGATGGCTTCTGTTGTATGGCGCACCGGACAGTCCGGTGCGCCATCAGACACTGTCCGGTGCACCAGCCACGTCACCCAACCGTTAGGGTTTGACCATTGGAGCTTCTGACAACTGGGCCACCGGACAGTCCGGTGGTGCACCGGATAGGTCTTGTAGACTGTCCGGTGCGCCTTCTGGCGCCTGCTCTGACTTCTGCGCGCGCAGGCGCGCACTGTAGCACATTTATTGTTCTCTGCAGACGACCGTTGGCGCGAAGTAGCCGTTGCTCCGCTGGCACACCGGACAGTCCGGTGAATTATATCGGAGCGGCCTTCCAAATTCCCGAAGCTGGCAAGTTTAGAGTCGATCTCCCTAGAGCACCGGACACTGTCCGGTGGCACACCGGACAGTCCAGTGCGCTAGACCAGGGCTGCCTTCGGTATACTTTGCTCCTTTGTTTTGAACCCTTTCTTTTATCTTTGTATTGGTTTGTTGTGAACCTTTGGCACCTGTAGAACATATTTTCTAGAGCAAACTAGTTAGTCCAATAATTTGTATTGGGCAATTCAACCACCAAAATTCATATCGGAAAAGGTTTGACCTTATTTCCCTTTCAATCTCCCCCTTTTTGGTGATTGATGCCAACACAAACCAAAGCAAATATAAAAGTGCAGAATTGAACTAGTTTGCATACGGTAAATGCAAAGGTTGCTTAGAATTGAAACCAATAATTATTTCAATAGATATGCATGGATTGTTTTCTTCTTAGTTAAAATTTTGGACCACGCTTGCACCACTAGTTTTGTTCTTGCAAATCCTTTGTAAAATTCTTTTCAAACCTTTTTGCAAATAGTCAAAGGTATATGAATAAGATTGAAAAAGGCATTTTCAAGATTTGAAATTTTCTCCCCCTGTCTCAAATGCTTTTCCCTTGACTTAAACAAAACTCCCCCTCAAAGAAAATTCTCCTCTTAGTGTTCAAGAGGGTTTTGGAATTTTTTGAAGATACTACTTTCTCCCCCTTTTTAACACAATAAGATATCAATTTCAAACTTTATTTTAAAATTCAGTGTGGTGGTGTGGTCCTTTTGCTTTGGGCTCATACTTTCTCCCCCTTTGGCATGAATCACCAAAAACGGATACTTGTGAGTGAAATATAAGCCCTTTTACTTTCTCCCTAATGGCAAGCAAATAAATATGAGTGAAGATTATACCAAGGTGGAGAATAATGCGGAATACCAGCAAATATCAATGGAGTTGAGTGGAAGCGCCTTCTTTGCCGAATACTCCATTTCCCTTTCAATATCTATGACTAAGCATAATAATACACTTGAAAACACATTAGTCATAGACATAAAAGAGATATGATCAAAGGTATATAAATGAGCTATGTGTGCAAAGTATCAATCAAAATTCCGAGAATCAAGAATATTTAGCTCATTCCTAAGTTTGGTAAAGGTTTTCTCATCTAGTGGCTTGGTAAAGATATCGGCCAATTGATCTTTGGTGTTTATATAGGCTATCTCGATATCCCCCTTTTGTTGGTGATCTCTCAAAAAGTGATACCGAATGGCTATGTGCTTAGTGCGGCTGTGTTCAACGGGATTATCCGCCATGCGGATTGCACTCTCATTATCACATAGGAGAGGGACTTTGCTAAATTTGTAGCCATAGTCCCTAAGGGTTTGCCTCATCCAAAGCAATTGCACGCAACAATGGCCTGCGGCAATGTACTCAACTTCGGCGGTAGAAAGAGCTACTGAGTTTTGTTTCTTTGAAGCCCAAGATACCAGGGATCTCCCCAAAAACTGACAAGTCCCTTATGTGCTCTTCCTATCGATCTTACACCTTGCCCAATCGGCATCGGAATATCCTAATAAATCAAATGAGGATCCCTTGGGGTACCAAAGGCCAAACTTAGGTGTTTGAACTAAATATCTCAAGATTCGCTTCACGGCCCTAAGGTGAACTTCCTTAGGGTCGGCTTGGAACCTTGCACACATGCATACAGGAAGCATAATGTCCGGTCGAGATGCACATAAATAGAGTAAGGATCCTATCATCGACCGGTATACCTTTTGATCTATGGATTTACCTCCCGTGTCGAGGTCGAGATGCCCATTGGTTCCCATGGGTGTCTTGATGGGCTTGGCATCCTTCATTCCAAACTTGGTGAGTATATCTTGAGTTTGGCTAATAAAGGTCCCCTCTTGGAGTTGCTTCACTTGAAATCCTAGAAAATACTTCAACTCCCCCATCATAGACATCTTGAATTTTTGAATCATGATCCTACTAAACTCTTCACAAATAGATTTGTTAGTAGACCTAAATATGATATCATCAACATAAATTTGGCATACGAACAAATCATTTTCAATAGTTTTAGTAAAGAGAGTAGGATCGGCCTTTTCGACTTTGAAGCCATTAGTGATAAGGAAATCTCTTAGGCATTCATACCATGCTCTTGGGGCTTGCTTGAGCCCATAAAGCACCTTAGAGAGTTTGTAGACATGGTTAGGATACTCACTATCTTCAAAGCCGGGAGGTTGCTCAACATAGACCTCTTCCTTGATTGGTCCATTGAGGAAGGCACTCTTCACGTCCATTTGGTAAAACTTAAAGCCATGGTAAGTAGCATAGGCAAGTAATATACGAATTGATTCAAGCCTAGCTACGGGTGCATAGGTTTTACCAAAATCCAAACCTTCGACTTGTGAATACCCCTTGGCCACAAGTCGGGCTTTGTTCCTTGTCACCACACCATGCTCATCTTGTTTGTTGCGGAAGACCCACTTGGTTCCTACAACATTTTGGTTAGGACGTGGAACTAAATGCCATACCTCATTCCCTGTGAAATTGTTGAGCTCCTCTTGCATCGCCAACACCCAATCCGAATCTTGAAGTAATTCCTCTACCCTGTGTGGCTCAATAGAGGAAACAAAAGAGTAATGTTCACAAAAATGAGCAACACGAGATCGAGTGGTTACCCCCTTATGAATGTCTCCTAGGATGGTGTTCACGGGGTGATCTCGTTGGATTGCTTGGTGGACTCTTGGGTGTGGCGGTCTTGGATCTTCATCATCTTCCTTATCTTGATCATTTTCATCTCCCCCTTGATCATTGTCGTCTTCTTGAGGTGGCTCATCTTCTTGATCTTCTCCTTCATCATCTTGAGCCTCATCCTCATCTTGAGTTGGTGGAGATGCTTGCATGGAGGAAGATGGTTGATCTTGTGCTTGTGGAGACTCTTTGGATTCCTTAGGACACACATCCCCAATGGACATGTTCCTTAGTGCGACGCACGAAGCCTCTTCATCATCTAATTCATCAAGATCAACTTGCTCTACTTGAGAGCCGTTAGTCTCATCAAACACAATGTCACATGAGACTTCAACTAGTCCAATGGACTTGTTAAAGACTCTATATGCCCTTGTGTTTGAGTCATAACCAAGTAAAAAGCCTTCTACAGCCTTAGGAGAAAATTTAGATTTTCTACCTCTTTTAACAAGAATAAAGCATTTGCTACCAAAGACCCTAAAATATGAAACATTGGACTTTTTATCGGTGAGGAGTTCGTAAGATGTCTTCTTGAGGATTCGGTGTAAATATAACCGGTTGATGGCGTAGCAAGCGGTGTTGACCGCCTCGGCCCAAAACCGATCTGAAGTCTTGTACTCATCAAGCATGGTTCTTGCCATGTCCAATAGAGTTCTATTCTTCCTCTCCACTACACCATTTTGTGTGGCGTGTAGGGAGAAGAGAACTCATGCTTGATGCCCTCCTCCTCCTCATGAAAGCCTTCAATTTGTGAGTTCTTGAACTCCGTCCCATTGTCGCTTCTTATTTTCTTGATCCTTAAGCCGAACTCATTTTGAGCCCATCTCAAGAATCCCTTCAAAGTCTCTTGGGTTTGAGATTTGTCCTGTAAAAAGTATACCCAAGTGAAGCGAGAATAATCATCCACAATAACTAGACAGTACTTACTCCCGCTGATGCTTATGTAAGCTATCAGGCCGAATAGGTCCATGTAAAGGAGCTCGAGTGGCCTGTCAGTTGTCATGATGTTCTTGTGTGGATGATAAACACCAACTTGCTTCCCTGCTTGGCATGCGCTACAAATCCTGTCTTTCTCAAAATGAACATTTGTTAGTCCCAAAATGTGCTCTACCTTTAGAAGCTTGTGAAGATTCTTCATCCCAACATGGGCTAGCCGGCGGTGCCAGAGCCAACCCATGTTAGTCTTAGCAATTAAGCAAGTATCGAGTTCAGCTCTATTGAAATCAACTAAGTATAGCTGACCCTCTAATACTCCCTTAAAAGCTACTAAATCTTCACTTCTTCTAAAGACAGTAACACCTATATCCGTAAAAATACAGTTGTAACCCATTTTGCATAATTGAGAAACAGAAAGCAAGTTGTAATCTAAAGAATCTACAAGAAAAACATTGGAAATAGAATGGTCAGGTGATATAGCAATTTTACCCAATCCTTTGACCAAACCTTGATTTCCATCCCCGAATGTGATAGCTCGTTGGGGATCTTGGTTTTTCTCGTAGGAGGAGAACATTCTTTTCTTCCCAGTCATGTGGTTTGTGCACCCGCTGTCGATAATCCAACTTGAGCCCCCGGATGCATAAACCTACAAAACAAATTTAGTTCTTTGTTTTAGGTACCCAAACAGTTTTGGGTCCTTTGACATTAGATACAAGAACTTTGGATACCCAAACACAAGTCTTTGATCCCTTGTGTTTGCCCCCAACATATTTGGCAACTACCTTGCCTGATTTGTTAGTAAGCACATAGGAAGCATCAAAAGTCTTAAATGAAATATTAGGTTCAATTGATGCAATAGGAGTTTTCTTCTTAGGCAATTTATCATGAGTGGATTGCCTAGAACTAGATGTCTCACTCTTATACATAAAAGCATGATGAGGTCCAGAGTGAGACTTCCTAGAATGAATTCTTCTAATTTTGTGTTCGGGATAACTGGCAGGATATAAAATGTAACCCTCGTTATCCTGAACCATGGGAGCTTTGCCCTTAACAAAGTTAGATAATCTTTTAGGAGGGGCATTAAGCTTAACATTGTCTCCCTGTTGGAAGCCAATGCCATCCTTAATACCAGGGCGTCTCCCACTATAGAGCATACTTGTAGCAAATTTAAATTTCTCATTTTCCAAGTCATGCTCATTGATTTTAGCAGTTAATGTAGCTATATGATCATTTTGTTGTTTAATTAAAGCAATGTGATCATGAATAGCATCTACATTAACATCTCTACATCTAGTGTAAATAGAAACATGCTCAACGTTAGATGTAGAGGGTTTGCAATCATTTAATTCAACAATCTTAACATGTAAAATGTCATTCTCATCTCTAAGATTGGAAATAGAAATATTGCAAATATCTAGTTCCTTAGCCTTAGCAATTAATTTTCCATTCTCATTCCTAAGGCTAGCAAGAGAGGCATTCAATTTATCAATCATAGCAATTAAACTAGCATTATCATTTCTAAGATTGACAATTGAATCATCACAAATGTTTGACTTCTCAACCTTAGCAATCAAATTAGCATTCTCAATTCTAAGGTTGGAAATAGTGTCATGGCAACTACTTAGCTCACTAGTTAATTTTTCATTTTTCTCTACCTCGTGAGCATAAGCATTTTTAGTCTTAACATGCTTTTTATTTTCTTTGATAAGGAAGTCCTCTTGGCTATCCAAGAGTTCATCCTTCTCATGAATGACACTAATCAATTCATTTAATTTATATTTTTGTTGCATGTTAAGATTGGCAAAAAGAGTAAGCAAATTGTCCTCATCATCACTATAATTTTCCTCATCACTAGAAGTGGCATACTTAGTGGAGGATCTTGATTTTACCTTCTTCTTCTTGCCGTCTTTCGCCATAAGACACTTGTGGCCGATGTTGGGGAAGAGAAGTCCTTTGTTGACGGCGATGTTGGCGGCGTCCTCGTCGTCGGAGGAGTCAGTGGAGCTCTCGTCGGAGTCCCACTCCTGGCAAATATGGGCATCGCCGCCCTTCTTCTTGTAGTACTTCTTCTTCTCCTTCTTCTTCCCCCTCTTGTCGTTATCCCTGTCACTATCACTAGACAATGGACATTTAGCGATAAAATGACCGGGCTTACCACATTTGTAGCACACTTTCTTGGAGCGGGGCTTGTAGTCCTTCCTCCTCCTTTGCTTAAGGATTTGGCGGAAGCTCTTGATGATGAGCGCCATTTCCTCATTGTCGAGCTTGGAGGCGTCGATGGGGACCCTACTTGGTGTAGAGTCTTCTTTCTTCTCCTCCATTGCCTTGAATGCAACGGGTTGTGCTTCAGGTACGGAGGAGGAGGCGCCTTGCTCGATGATCTTCTTGGAGCCTTTGATCATCAATTCAAAGCTCACAAATTTGCCTATCACTTCCTCGAGAGACATTAGTTTATATCTTGGATCACCGCAAATTAATTGAACTTGAGTGGGGTTAAGAAATACGAGTGATCTAAGAATAACCTTGACCATTTCATGGTCATCCCACTTGGTGCTCCCGAGGTTGCGCACTTGGTTCACCAAGGTTTTTAGCTGGTTGTACATGGCTTGCGGGTCTTCTCCTTGGTTGAGCATGAAGCAACCGAGCTCCCCCTCGATCGTTTCCCTCTTGGTGATCTTCGTCACCTCGTCTCCTTCGTGCGCCGTTTTGAGCACGTCCCAAATCTCCTTGGCGCTCTTCAATCCTTGCACCTTGTTATACTCCTCTGGACTTAGAGAGGCGAGGAGTATATGTAGCATCCCAAAAATTCAAATCTTGAAAATTCCTCAAACTCCCTCTAAATTCAAAATGAATTTCAAATTTCGTTTCAAAATGTTTGTTTGCAAGTTGATATCAACAAATAAATTATAGTGGTCTATATTCTCTCCAAAATCCTCCTCAAAATATCCTACAAATATTTCCCCAGTGATCACCCTCAAATTCTTTTCAGAAATACTACCCAGATATTTCTCCAGTGATCCCCCTCAAATTCTTCCAGAAATACCGCCCGGATATTTTCTGAGTAATCCCCTTCAAGTTCTTTCCAGAAATACTGTCCAAATATTCCACCGATATATCCCCAAGTATGTTCCTCTTGAGAAATACCTTAAGAATCATTTTTCAAGTACCTATAAATATTTTCTTCATAACTTTCCTCATGCTCATACGTATACGTATGCCTCCAGTGTCACATGGTGAGCTCTACAAGCTAATCTCACTTATACAAGAAAATACATGCTAATCTTCCACTAATCCTCTCATCCTCCCACTAATCCTCTCATCTCTCCCCTAATCCCCCACCATGGCTATAAATAGAGGGGCAAGGGCCTCCTCTCACCCCACCCCAAGCCATTTCATGGCAACTCTCTTCCCCCCCCACACACACCCACTCCATGTTCCACACAAGCACACACTAGCACAAGGATCGTTTGGTCGTTCTTCGATCGTTCGTCCACCTGTTCTTAGTTTGTTCGTTCGTTTGTCCGATCGTTCATGGTTCGTTCGTCCGATCGTTCGATCGTACGTCTGTTCGTTCGTCCAAATAATCTTTGTTCAGCCGTTATGCTGCCGAAATTCCGATCGTTCGTTCGTTCGATCATTCGATCGTTCATCGTTCGTTCATAGTTCCTATTCATCGTTCATCGTTCGTTATAGTCCCTATTCATCGTTCGTCCAGATAATCATTGTCCTGCTGTTATGCTGCCGAAATTCTGATCGTTCGTTCGTCCGATCATTCGATCGTTCGTTTGTTCGTTCGTCCGATCATTCGATCCCTCGTTCGTTTGTTCGTCCGTCCGATCATTCGATCGTTCGTCCGTTCGTTCATAGTTCCTATTCATCGTTCATCGTTCGTTCAAAGCCACTATTCATCGTTCATCGTTCATGCATATGAACTACTCACATCACTATTTACCATTACTATCCACCATTACTATTCACCATTACTATTCATCGTTAATATTTATCATCGTTACTATTCAACGTTCATCCGATCACACAAAATTTCAACTACTCATCCATCATGCTGTCCAGTCCACCTAAGACCAGCTAGACCCATATTCCAGTCATACGAACTCTAGTGACTGTGATTTTCCTTCCAACAGGGAACTTCCCATCTAGTCACCCATCCTAGGTTTCTCCAAGGTGAGCATGCTTAACTTTGTGATTCCTTCGAACCAGGCTTCCAAACTCAGATTCCAATAATTCTTGTTTCTAATTTCTTATCAAACTATTCCCTATCCAACCATGTCATCCCTTAAGCATAGTCCATATTCTAGAAAACTCCCAAAATACTCTTGTCCCATATTCTGCCTATAACTCTCCTGTTCATACTAAGTCAGACGATTCATTTGTCACTATTCTCACCAACAGTGAACTTCACTGTGCTACACCACATACACTCAGCTATAAATACACCTAGCTACCCTCTCCCTCTCCACACACACTCAACACCCTTAGCCAAGGCAAACACCCCACCCACTCAGTTACTCCGCTCTGCCGGCTACACGCATAGTGTCGCTTCGCCTCCTGTCCACCCTCCTGGTAAGCACCTCCGCTCCACCACCAGTAATATCACAACACCACATGACACAGATTCTACTCAAGACTCTACCCATCCATATATCGCTATTCTGACCACTATACTAAATATATGTTGATATACTTGCTAGTTTGTATGTTTGCTTATTCATGTTGCATAGCTATCGGAGCGTTCATGCCATCTCGTGGAGGCTAGATCTGTAAGTCTACGCCAGGCAGTGGAGCTAGAAGCCAGTTCCGCGAGCTCCCCTTCCCCCTTCGCTGGATAAGCACGACAAGCTCACTGGATCCCTTTGATGCATAAATTACCTATGATTTTTCAACCACAACCCTCAGCCTGTTATTTTATGCATGATATGATTTTGAGACAAGTTATTATGGCCAAACAGCCGCTTGCCGCAATCAATCCCTGATATATTTGTTACAAATGATTTGAGGAAAGGTGTGAGTTTTCAAAAGAAAATGCTTTTCAAAATGTGTATGATGAAGGGTTTTCACCCTTATCACCTTTGAGTAGGGATGATCAGGGACTCCCTAGTTTAGGGGAGGGCCTAAGGTGATGGCTCAGCTGGTTTAGGCGTGAGCAGAAGGATTGTCCCCTCATATAAGGACCGGTTTGTCATCCTTCACTACATGTACTCATGATAAGTACAACCACTCGAGACTGTGTGGGCAGTCACTCAATCTGAACTCGTACGGTTCAAACCCCAGGGTTATGAAGGCTGGGGAGCGCCGGGAGGATAAGGAGGGGGAATGTTTTGTCCGGTTTGGGCATGGCGGTGGCCTGACTCCTTCCGGTATAACCGTTAAGGTAGGGACGTGCGAGGAAAGAAAGAGATTCGGTTTCGGGTCTCACTAGCTATGAGATCGCAGAGCCGGACTAGTGGGTAAAGTGTACACCTCTGCGCAGAGTTTGAAAACCTATTCGAATAGTCCGTGTCCACTGGTATGGACGAGTCTGGTGTGGTATGACAATTAGTGCTTTGTTTTCCAAAAAAGGTGCTTTTGAGAAAAGTGGTTTTTAAATGGTCCGATGGTTGAGCCGTGAGCTATGGTGGACGGGAAGTCCAGTAGCTGTTTTTGAGAATGAAAACCAGTGGGAAGCTGCTGAGATACCTGGATGGTTTAGTCCAGGGGATTTTATTCTATATTGAAAAACTTCCTGCTCCTTTGGGAGAGGATGCGCTTTGAAAAAATACAAAATGTTTTACAAAACAACCCTGCATAAAATATTGTTGTTTCTACAAAATATCCTGAGCGCCACATATTCCATGCATTATATCCGATTTCCCCATTCTGCGGGTGAAGGTGGGCTGCTGAGTACGTTTGTACTCACCCTTGCTTATTTGTTGTTTTTCAGAAAAGGAGATCGAGTAAGAGTTACGACTGTTCCCAACCTTGCCTGTGGCTGTTGGACCGCTGAATTGCTTCGCTGCGTATATCGGGTCGCTTCAGCCCCACTCTGATGATATGTCCCGAGTTGTGGACCAACTCTTAAAGTTGATCGCCACCTTTATAGGTTTGTCTCGTTTAAGCAGATCTGGAATCATTTGATGTATAAATGTGTTTACTAGCCTCCTGGGACTAGTAATTGTATCACATTTGAGTCCCAGAGGATTTGGGGCGCTTCAGGTGGTATCGGAGCTGTTAGGTTGACCGTAGGACGTAACCCTTAGGCTTGATCCAAAAGTTTTTGAGTCAAAACTATTTTCTAAAAAAAATTTCTTGCTCTCATCCCTTCAGTTCAAAAATGTTTTCCCCCTTTCCTTCTCTCAGAAGTCAGATGGAGGTCCATTGCCAAACCAGCTTTTGCCAGAATGAAGATGGTTTCCCCAAGTTGCTGAGAGCATGCACAGTTCGCCTCGGAATCAGGAGCCAGCTAGAGTATGATGGTCGTGAATTCGTCGAGCATGGCACAGAGAAGTGTCTCGTGACTGTATATATTGGATCTAGTCCGCACCATGTGGAATGGAGTGTCACTGCCGCTGGGCACAGATTCAAAGACACCTGCCAAGTCGTCGCCTGCAAGGCATTGAGGGCCCTGTGTCAGATCTATGAAGAAGAAGTGGCCGACACCCTGCTCAGATTCTTTTTGCCCTTTCAGAGAGTCCGTCCCGTTTGAATGGCCAGGATGCGTGCATTGAAAGGTCAGCAGCTGCTTGAGGATGACCCCTCAGTCGTGTACCTCACTGCATACCTGCTCACCCTGGATGTGCAGTATGATTTCTTGGCTCGGCACCACCGTCAGATGATTGCCCGAGCAGAAGATGCAGAGAAGCACAACCGTCAGCTCCATGTGGATCTCACCTCAGCTCAAGCCCGTGTAGCTGCCTTGGAAAGTCGTGAAGTCATTGATGTCGAAGCCCTAAAGCAAGCCAAGGATGAGCACGTCCAGAAGCTGATAGAGGCCTACTTGGTAACCCACAACTAACGTAGAGCCCTGCGGATCCAAGAGCCCGCTCCACCCAACCCAGTTCAACCCATGAGAGCTGAAGATCCCCAGATTCTTGAAGGTCACCCGGTCTCTATCAGAGGAGAGAAGAAGGCTTGGGAACTCCCAGAAGGAGCCATAGTCTTGGAAGGAATTTCAGTCTCCTCTAAGGCTATGGACAAGAAAGAGCACCCTGAATCCTCCCAAGATCCCCCGCCGGAGTTGTTTGAGCCCCTCACCATGAAGAAGATTCTAGCACCATCCCTTGAAGTCAAGGAAGAAGCTGCAAGCACCCCGCCAACACCGCCGCCCTCTGAGGAGCTACAAGAGTCAGTCCTGCTTGAAGAAGAGTTCAACCCCATGTTGCCATCTCAGTCATCGCCAGAAGAAGTCATCAACATCTGCTCCCTCTTGACCCATCTAGGAGATGTCTCAGATTGAAGTTGTGTGTCAGGCTCACTAGAAGAGAAGCTGCCAGATCTGAGTTAGTTATGCCCAGTCCTCTACATGCATTGGGTAGTGAAGTTTTTCTTCACTTTGGCTAGAACCTTGCATGTATGAGAGGTAATCATGTAGACCCGTGTTTTGAAAAACTCTATTTGTGTGGCCCCCTAGGGCATTTCAAAATGAATTTCGCTTGATGTTTTCTTCCCTTTTGAGTGCTTATGTGATGCTTTAACGTTAGTGCTCATAAGTTGCATTTAGCATAGTTCTCAATTCAGGAGCCAAGCAATAGTAGTTATGCTTAGCCCCTGAATCTAAGTAGTACGTGCTTTGGAAAAACTCTATTCTTCCCTTATTCAAAACATTTAATTTGTTTGTGCTTATCATTGTTGAGCTTGTGTGTTTTCTTTCTTTTTAAGAAAGGTTTTCTCAAAAACATAGATAACAAATTAGAGCTAATCCTCACCTTATGCTTCCATTCTCATCTTAACCCATCTCAAGAGAAAAGCACCTTACCCAAGAAGATACCGGGAAGCTTACCATTGAAGCCTGGAATAAGCTACAGAAGAAACCTATCCAGTCGCTCAGTCAAAAGGACCGACCGTGAGAATCAAAGCACTACCCCTAAGTCAAAATAAACAGAAAAAGAGGACAAAAGGAGTTATTACCATACAGAGAGGCAAAGATTCTTGGAACCAGAGACCACAAACATTAGGGTCATTGACCCCACCACTCACCCATGCCCCTCGCACGCGTGCCTGCCTCCATGCGCACTACGACCGCCCCACGCCCCCTTTGCAGCGCACTAACGCCACCCACACCCCCTTTTGCAGTGCACCCACCGCCATCGTCGCCGGCAACAGGCCTCCCCTTCCCCTTGTCGCACCTGCTACCTCGTGTCACCTACTCCATCACTACCACTCCACCCCCCCCCCCCCCCCCCGAGCACCCCCGCTCGCCTATAAAACCCCCCCACCAGCTCCCTCAACTCCCATCTCGCTCAAAGCAAAGCACACTCCAGATAAATACCCTCTGCCAAATCGCAAGCAACTCCATTTTCCACTCCCTCGCCCCTAAGATCACAATGCTTGGTGATTCTTGGGTTGAAGACTGTTGTACATGGTTCATAGTCTTTGGTTTCCTCCTCTGTATGATGGTAATACTCTTTGATAGGATCCTCCAGTGGGAAGAGCAAAGAGAAAGAAAGGAGCAGTGAGAAGAGAAAAGAAGATAGTGAAGAGAAGATGAGAAGAAGGTTCTCCCAAAATCAACCCTATGTCAGTCATTTCTCCGCAGCCTGCTCAAGCAGCAACAGCAGAAGAAGGCTCCATAACACCCTTGTTATGTGGTACTTCAAGGAGTTCAAATCCCCAAGATTCAAGAGTTCTACCCTCATTCTTTTTAAGTAGGGTAGTGTTCCAGTAAGGTTCCTGCTATGGAGAAAAAAAGAAGAAGGCCTGTAGCAAGCTTGTGGAGGACCAGATCATCGAAGCATATAAGTTTCTGGATGAGAAGTGGTCACCCAAGTTCCGTTGATGAAGCACCAGAAGACCAATCAAGGAAGGAATCCATGTGGGAGTTCGCAAGAGGAAGGTTTGCGTGTTAGCATCGATGCTTCTTCAATAAGCTAGCTGCCAAGCGAAACCTAGAAGCCTGAAGATGATCTTTGAGTAGCCAGAATCAGCGTTTGCAATCTGTCGGCGTTCCGAGACCGGGGGGTCCTCGAGCCGACGAGTGAGAGTGCCGCGTGCCCCAGCCCAGATGGGTCGAGCGCGTGGAGCGAGCGCGAAGGGGGGAACAGAGAGAGAGAGTCGGTGGCCGGAGCCGGGTCGTGAGGGAGTCGGAGAAATTCCCGCGGCCTTCGTGTTCGTCCCGCGCCTAGGTCGGGTGCGCTTGCAGTAGGGGGTTACAAGCGTCCGCACGAGGTGAAGGGAGAGAGCGGCCCCGAGAGAGCGCCTGCCCCTGCCTTTCGTCCCCGTGAGGCCAACCTTCTCTAAGAAGGCCCTGGCCCTTCCTTTTATAGTCGTAAGGAGAGGGTCCAGGTGTACAAGACGGGGGTGTAGCAAGGTGCTACGTGTCTAGCGAGGGAGAGCTAGCGCCCTATGTACATGCCCAGGTGGCAGCCAGAGAGATCGTGGCACCCTATTGGTGTGGCGTCGTGGCTGTTGGAGGAGTAACGGAGCCGGACGGGGGGACAGCTGTCGAGGTGGCTGGGTCCTTGCTGACGTTCTCCTGCTTTCGTAAGGGAGCTGGGAGCCACCGTCGTCATGATCTAGCGGGGCGCTATCATGGCCTATCTGGCATAGCTGGCCAGATGGGACGCCGGTCTTGTTCTCTGCGACCCAAGTCGGCTCAGGGCAGGGTGATGATGACGCTTTCTGTTGACGTGGCGGTCTCGTGTCCTAGGTCGGGCGTCGTGGAGGCTCCTCCGAGGCTGAGGCCGAGTCCGTCCTGCAAGACAGAGACAGAGTCCGAGCCCGGGGTCGGGCGAGGCGGAGGTTATTCGGCAGAGGCCGAGGCGGAGTCCGAGCCCTGGGTCGGGCGAGGCGGAGGTCGCCGTCTTCCGGGGCCTTAGCCCGAGTCCGAGCCCTGGGTCGGGCGGAGCGGAGTTCGCCGTCTTCCGAGGCCTTAGCCTGAGTCCGAGCCCTGGGTCGGGCGGAGCGGAGTTCGCCGTCTTCCGGGGCCTTAGCCCGAGTCCGAGCCCTGGGTCGGGCGGAGCGGAGTTCGCCGTCTTCCGGGGCCTTGGCCCGAGTCCGAGCCCTAGGTCGGGCGGAGCGGAGTTCGCCGTCTTCCGAGGCCTTAGCCTGAGTCCGAGCCCTGGGTCGGGCGGAGTCTCCTGTGGCACCACTGGCGGAGTCTGGTCGCCCGTCGGTCTTACCTTTTGCGTTAAACGCCCCGGTGACTCGGTCGGTTGGTGCGGTGATTTAGTCAGGGTTTCTCCTTATCGGAGGCGGGGCCTAGGGCGAGCCGGAGATGCGTCTGCCGTGAAAGAGGAGACCTCAGGCGAGACGGAGTCATCTTAGGGTCGGCTGCCCTCGCCCGAGGCTAGGCTCGGGCGTGGCATGGTCAAGTCACTCGTATGGACTGATCCCTGACTTAATCAAACCCATCAGGCCTTTGCAGCTTTATGCTGATGGGGGTTACCAGCTGAGAATCAGGCGTCTTGAGGGTACCCCTAATTATGGTCCCCGACAGTAGCCCCCGAGCCTCGAAGAGAGTGTTAACACTCGCTTGGAGGCTTGCATCGCACTTTTTTGCAAGGGGACCAGCCTTTCTCGGAGGTACTTTGTTCCGGTGGGTGCGCGCGAGCGCACCCGCCGGGTGTAGCCCCCGAGGCCTCGGAGGAGTGGTTTCACTCCTTCGAGGTCTTAATGCCTTGCGCAATGCTTCGGCTGGTCTGGCGGTTCCCTCATGCGAGCAGGGCGTAACCCAGGTGCACTGTCGGGGCCCAAGTTCTCGGGCTGGTATGTTGACGCTGTCAACGGTTCGGCCGGAGCCGGGTTTGCGAGAGCAGCCCCCGAGCCCTCGCACGGAGCGAGAGGACGATCAGGGACAGACTCGACTTTTTATATACGCCCCTACGTCGCCTTTCCGCAAGGAGGAGGGGGGGAGTGCGCCATGTTACCCTCGATGGGCACCGAACATGGTGTCTCCGGTGAGCTGCAATCGGGTAATCCGAGTGGACGTCCGTGCCCCGTTCGTTGGGGGTCGGCTAGGGGCCCGGAGGCACGCCCAAAAGTACCTGCGGGTGATCTGCCGGACCCGGTCCCCTAGCGACGGGGTCCGAGGGCTCGTTGCCTCCCTCCGATGGGATTCCGTTACAGAGTCGTTCCCGCTGGTCTCGGAAATGTCCTAGGGTACCTCGGGAGCGCAGCCCGAGCCTTGGTTATGTATCGAACGTACCCCTGGCCATCCCTCGCTCGGCGTCTGAGGCGACTGTGAACCCTTCGACGGGCCAGCCTTCGAACCCCTGATCAGTAGGGGGCACGGAGCCCGAGTAGCCTGAGGCGGTCGTGGAACCTTTCGGGGGCCGACCTTCGAACCCCTGACCAGTAGTGGGTGTCGGGCCCACGCGATCTGAGGCGGCTGTTGAACCCTTCGGGGGGCCAGCCTTCGAACCCCTGATCAGTAGGGAGGCTCGGAGCCTAGTTCCTTCACGGGGAAGGATCCCTTTGGGGTTATCCCCCTTCTCGTTCCCTGTCGCAAGAGATAGAGAAAGAAGGAAAAGGGAAAAAGGATTCAAAATTGAACTTCGTGGCGTACCTTTTTCGGCGTGGCCGTTTTGGCGGAGGCGAAGCGTCGCCAGCTGCCCCTGCCAGAAACGTCACCTATTTCGCCGCGGAGTTAATGCGCCGGGGTGAGTAGTTGGCGAGGTTGCCGTTGCGCGTGCGCGAGCCGTTCGAGGTACGGGTCACGGGCGCGTCGTCTTTACGCCGTAAGAAGGGGTTCTCTTGCTGCCTCCGGATGGGACGTGAGCCTGGCCGATGGCGTGACTGCTGCCCTCGCGCGCCTGCCACCGTCATTACTGCCGGCCCATTTTTGACCGTGTTTGACCGCTGCGCCAGGCTGGCGCCGCTGGATCGCAGGCTGGGCGGCCTCGAGTCGCGGTATCGGTTCCGCAATCGAGGAGGTGCGGTGGTGGAGCGAGAGGCGCAGCGGTTCGCATGCAGCGCCCGGCGCGCCAGTTGAACGACGCGTGGTCTTGGGCCGTCGCGCTGGCCTGTCAGGAGTCGGAGAGGCGCGTCCACTTGGCGCGGTTGCATGCCGCCTGCATGGCCGCTCGCCCCTTTTGCCCGTTGGTCTGGGCAAAAGTGGAGGGTTACTTGTAACCGCTGGGCGGTTGCGTGCGTCGTGCGCGGCGGTTCGGCTTTCTCTGCTTGGAGCCGGTCTGCATGACAGGCGGGCCCCAGCCCCCGTGTCGCGGGGGAGGACTTTGGAGGCGTGTTGGAGAAGACTCCGCCTGCGACGGTTGAGGGCGCAAGCAGGGGGAGTTGCCTTTAAAAGGAGGGCGACCCTCTTCGTGAGGTGACCATGTCTCCTATCTCCCTTATGCATTGTGTCTTTCCATCTTCCGAGCCCCCGGATGGGGGAGACCGCCGTCTTTTTGCTCCATCGCCGGAGGGACGCAACTCTGTGGGAGTTGGTACCTTTCAGCCATCGTTCGGCTTCAAGGATTTTCATCATGCAGCCCGGCTGCACCCCTCTACCGGCGGTCACCCAAGAGGGCGACCTCCGGCTTGATGGTGGGGGAAAGCGAGCCGGGCTGCGGTCTCTGCCCCTCCCTCGGCCTCAAGGATTTTCATCACCAGGCCAAGAGGGAGGACGAGGCGAGCCAGGGAGCTGTCTCCGTGTGGGTCGGTTGCCCTCTTCTTCCCCGTGTTCCTGGGGTGAGAACGGCATCCTCCAGCATCACGGAGACTTCCTCTAGCCATGCCGGAAGTGGGGGGGTCCCGAGGCGTCGGCGGACGGAACTGGCTTCTCTACTGATGAGATTGCCAACTCCGTCAGTAGCCCTGGGTCTCCGTCTCCCGGCCTGAATGGCTGGCTCTCGTCCTCGGGGGGTGAGAGTCTTTCCGCTGCCCCGCAGGCCCGCCCCTATCGAGTGGGGTTGTTCGTACCTGCGGGGGGGGGGGGGGGAACCGGAGTTCCGTTTGTAATGGCACTTCGAGTGCCGGGTTTTTTGTTCATTTTCGGCTTTCGGGGCCTGAACATGTATGTAACTCCGGCACAGAGCCGTGTTTTTTCCTCATTTCTGAGCAATAAGACTTGCCTGTCGATTGTCTGAATCGCTTCACCAAGCATGAGTCGCCCCGTGTCCAGGTGACGAGTGAGGTATCCGTATCCCGGAGGCGTAGGAATCCCTCGGCTCGGTCGGACCTGTTGTCCGAGGCTCCTCTAGCTTAGTTAAAGAGACCCCTCGGTCGCTCTTCGACGAGCCGAGGCCAGGGGTAGCGATATCAGCACAAGCGGAGGCGTTGTTAGCTCGGAAATGAAACCTGGTTGGCCGGAGCTTAGCCGAGTTGTCTGTCGGCAGGATCGACGTCGGAGCTGATTGGCCGAGGCCTCGGACCGAGCTGGCGCCCTCGGAAGGTGGTCGACCGAGGCCCCGGAGGTGGCCGGCCGAGCCGTCCGCTCGGGCCGGATTCTCGGGGAAGCCTCTGGCGGAGATTGCTCGAGCGTGGTGACGACGTCGTCCTTCGGAGCGGAGGCCTTCGGACCGCGTCGCCGCCCGAGGCCAGGTCGGGCCTTGCCGAAGGTGCTGCCGATGCCGAGGGTGTCGTCGCCCTCTTCCAGCGTCAAGATCCGCGCCTGCAGGGTCAAGTCGTCTTGTAGCGTGGGCCTTGTGCGGCCGTTGAGGCCAGAACACACACCCTTGTTGCGTTGTAAAGCTGTGTCTCTTTTCCTCTTGTTTCGAGTATCTGGACTTTCTGTCGGTAGCGGGGATGTTAGTGCGAGCAAGAGTTGCTTCTCGCGGGAGGTGATGAGTGAGGTATCCGTATCCCGGAGGCGTGGGAGTCCCTCGGCTCGGTCGGCCTCGCCGCTTACGCGTACTTTTACCCATCCATGAGGCCCTGTTACCGACTCGGTCGAGAAGTGTCGAAGAACCGCTTCAACAGAAGAGCTTCCGTACGTAAAGACTCGTTCGATCCGCGGAGTCACTTTATCCGAGCGCGAGTTACTTATCGCAGAAGGTGATGAGTGAGGTATCCGTATCCCGGAGGCGTAGGAGTCCCTCGGCTCGGTCAGCCTTGACTGCTTACGGGTACCCCGTCGTTTCCAGGACCCACTTTCCGAAGTAGTCAAAAAGCACGAAAGATGTTCTGGTGAAGGAGGTTTTTTGTTCGAGGAAAATTTTGACGCAGAGGGGGTTAACCCCCTTTTAGCCCCCGAGGGAGGGTCGGGCTTTGCCGAGGCGAGGCCGACCCTTCCTTGTTGACTAAACTTTGCGTGGGTGCGAGGTATATGAACAACTTGGAAACATCTTAAGGGTAAAAGCGACGTAGCTGTTGGATGTTCCAAGCGTTGCCGTAGACCTCGCCTTGACTGTTGGCCAGCTTGTACGTTCCGGGCTTCAGAACTTTTGCGATGATGAACGGCCCCTCCCAGGGGGGCGTGAGCTTGTGCCTCCCTCGGGCGTCTTGCCGCAGCCGAAGCACCAGATCGCCCACCTGGAGTTCTCGGGGTCGGACCCCTCGGGCGTGGTAGCGTCGCAGGGACTGCTGATACCGTGCCGAGTGTAGTAAGGCCCTGTCCCGGGCCTCGTCCAGCTGGTCCAGCGAGTCTTCTCGGCTGGCTTGGTTGCTTTCTTCGTTGTAGGCCCTCGTCCTCGGGGAGCCGTATTCCAGGTCCGTGGGCAGGATTGCCTCGGCTCCGTAGACCAGGAAGAACGGCGTGAAACCCGTGGCTCGGCTTGGAGTCGTCCTCAGGCTCCAGACCACCGAGGGGAGTTCCTTCATCCATCGCTTGCCGAACTTGTTGAGGTCGTTGTAAATCCGAGGCTTGAGCCCTTGTAGAATCATGCCATTGGCACGTTCCACTTGCCCATTCGACATGGGGTGAGCTACGGCGGCCCAGTCCACCCGGATGTTGTGATCCTCGCAAAAATCCAAGAATTTTTTGCCGGTGAACTGGGTGCCATTGTCGGTGATGATGGAGTTCGGGACCCCGAAGCGATGGATGATGTTGGTGAAGAACGCCACCGCCTGCTCGGACCTGATGCTGTTTAGGGGTCGGACCTCGATCCACTTGGAGAATTTGTCGATGGCGACCAGCAGGTGCGTGTAGCCCCCGGGCGCCTTCTGCAGTGGGCCGACGAGGTCCAGACCCCACACAGCGAAGGGCCAGGTGATGGGTATCGTCTGCAGAGCCTGAGCGGGCAGGTGGGTCTGCTTCGCATAGAATTGGCACCCTTCGCAAGCGCGGACAATTCTAGTGGCGTCAGCCACCGCCGTTGGCCAGTAGAAGCCTTGGCGGAAAGCGTTCCCAACGAGGGTTCGAGGTGCTGCATGATGACCGCAAGCCCCCGAGTGTATTTCCCGTAGGAGGTCCTGACCCTCGGCGATGGAGATGCATCGCTGGAGGATGCCCGAGGGGCTGTGGTGGTAGAGCTCCTTCTCATCGCCCAGCAGGACGAACGATTTCGCGCGTCGCGCTACCCGCCGAGCCTCGGCTCGGTCGAGGGGCAGTTCTCCTCGGCGGAGATACTGCAGGTACGGGGTTTTCCAGTCTTGATCTGGCGCGACCCCGTTCTGCTCCTCCTCGATGTGCAGCGCTTCGCCCTTGGGCTCCGAGGGTTCCTCGGGTTGAACCGAGGATGGCTCGGGCTGGGCCGAGGTTACCTCGGACGAGGCCGAGGGTGCCTCGGGCTCGGTCGCATCGCCTATCTTGACGGAGGGTTGGTGCAGATCCCGGGAGAAGACGTCCGGGGGAACCGTTGCCCGCCCCGAGGCTATCTTCGCCAACTCGTCCGCAGTCTCGTTGTAGCGCCGGGCGATGTGGTTAAGTTCGAGCCCGTAGAACTTGTCTTCTAGGCGTCGAACCTCTTCACAGTAGGCCTCCATCTTCGGGTCACGGCAGTGGGAGTTCTTCATGACTTGGTCGATGACGAGCTGCGAGTCGCCGCGCGCATCGAGGCGTCGGACCCCTAGCTCGATGGCGATTCGCAGTCCGTTGATCAGGGCCTCGTACTCAGCCACATTGTTGGACGCCGGGAAATGGAGGCGGAGCACATAGCGCAGGTGTTTTCCGAGAGGCGAGACGAAAAGCAGGCCCGCGCCAGCTCCCGTCTTCATCAGCGACCCGTCGAAAAACATGGTCCAGAGCTCTGGCTGGATCGGAGCCGTTGGCAACTGGGTATCGACCCATTCGGCTACGAAATCCGCCAGTGCCTGGGACTTGATGGCCTTCCGAGGGGCGAACGAGATTGCCTCGCCCATGATTTCCACCGCCCACTTCGCGATCCGTCCCGAGGCTTCTCGGCACTGGATGATCTCCCCCAGGGGGAAGGATGACACCACAGTCACCGGATGGGACTCGAAGTAATGTCGCAGCTTTCGCCTCGTCAGGATCACAGCGTATAGCAGCTTCTGGACTTGTGGGTAGCGGATCTTGGTCTCGGACAGCACTTCGCTGACGAAGTAGACTGGCCTCTGAATGGGCAAAGCATGCCCCTCTTCCTGCCTTTCGACTACGATCGCGGCGCTGACCACCTGAGTGGTTGCGGCGACGTAGACCAGGAGGGTTTCTCCATCCGCTGGGGGTACCAAGATGGGCGCCTGGGTGAGGAGCACCTTCAGGTTCCCGAGGGCTTCCTCGGCCTCGGGAGTCCAAGTGAAGCACTCGGCCTTTCTTAAGAGGCGGTACAGGGGCAGGCCTCTTTCGCCGAGGCGCGAGATGAAACGGCTCAAGGCCGCGAGGCATCCCATGACCCTCTGTACGCCTTTTAAGTCTTTGATGGGCCCCATGTTTGTGATCGCTGCGATCTTCTCCGGGTTGGCTTCGATGCCCCGCTCGGAGACGATGAATCCCAAGAGCATGCCTCGGGGCACCCCGAAGACGCACTTCTCGGGATTGAGCTTGACGCCCTTCGCCTTGAGACACCGAAATGTCAGTTCGAGGTCGGAGAGAAGGTCGGAGGCTTTCCTCGTCTTGACTACGATGTCATCGACGTAGGCCTCGACCGTGCGACCAATGTGTTCGCCGAACACATGGTTCATGCACCGCTGGTACGTTGCACCCGCGTTCCTTAAACCGAACGGCATTGTGATGTAACAGTACATGCCGAAGGGCGTGATGAAAGAAGTCGCGAGCTGGTCGGACTCTTTCATCTTGATTTGATGATACCCTGAGTAAGCATCGAGGAAAGACAGGGTTTCGCACCCTGCAGTGGAGTCCACAATTTGATCGATGCGAGGTAGAGGGTAGGGGACCTTCGGACATGCTTTGTTGAGACCAGTGTAGTCTACACACATCCGCCACTTCCCCCCTTTTTTCCTCACAAGCACAGGGTTGGCGAGCCATTCGGGATGGAATACCTCTTTGATAAACCCTGCTGCCATCAGCTTGTGGACCTCCTCGCCTATCACCCTGCGCCTTTCCTCGTCGAATCGGCGCAGAGGTTGTCTGACCGGTCGGGCCCCGGCCCGAATATCCAGCGAGTGCTCGGCGACTTCCCTCGGTATGCCGGGCATGTCCGAGGGACTCCACGCGAAAACGTCGGCGTTTGCGCGGAGAAAGTCGACGAGCACTGCTTCCTATTTGGGGTCGAGCCCGGAACCGATCCGGATCTGCTTGGAGGTGTCGCCACTGGGGTCGAGAGGGACGGCCTTAACCGTCTCCGCTGGCTCGAAGTTGCCGGCATGCCGCTTCACGTCCGGCACCTCTCGGGAGAGGCTTTCCAGGTCGGCAATGAGGGCCTCGGACTCGGCGAGGGCCTCGGCGTACTCCACGCACTCCACATCGCATTCGAAGGCGTGTTTGTACGTGGGGCCGACGGTGATGACCCCGTTGGGGCCCGGCATCTTGAGCTTTAGGTAGGTGTAGTTGGGGATGGCCATGAACTTCGCGTAGCATGGCCTTCCCAACACTGCGTGGTAGGTTCCTCGGAACCCGACCACCTCGAACGTTAAAGTCTCCCTTCGGAAGTTGGAGGGTGTTCCGAAGCAGACAGGGAGGTCGAGCTGTCCGAGGGGCTGGACGCGCTTCCCGGGGATGATCCCGTGGAAGGGCGCAGCGCCTGCTCGGACAGATGACAGGTCGACGCGCAGGAGCCGGAGGGTCTCGGCGTAGATGATGTTGAGGCAGCTGCCTCCATCCATCAGGACCTTGGTGAGCCTGACGTCGCCGATGACGGGATCGACGACGAGCGGGTACTTCCCCGGGCTCGGCACGTGGTCGGGGTGGTCATCTCGGTCGAAGGTGATGGGCTTGTCGGACCAGTCTAGATAGACTGGCGCCGCCACCTTCACTGAGCAGACCTCCCGACGCTCTTGCTTACGATGCCGAGCCGAGGCGTTTGCCGCATGCCCTCCGTAGATCATGAAGCAATCGCGGACCTCTGGGAACTCTCCTGCTTGGCGATCCTCCCTTTTGTCGTCGTCGTGAGCCCTGCCACCCTCTGCAGGTGGCCCGGCCCGATGGAAGTGACGCCGAAGCATGACGCACTCTTCGAGAGTATGCTTGACGGGCCCCTGATGGTAGGGGCACGTCTCCTTGAGTGCCTTGTCGAAGAGGTTAGCACCTCCGGGGGGCTTCCGAGGGTTCTTGCGCTCGGCGGCGGCAACAAGGTCCGCATCGGGAATGTCGCGCTTCGCTTGCGACTTCCTCCTGCCTCTCTTCTTGGCGCCGCGCGGAGTGGACGCCTCGGGAGCATCTTCCGACGGGCGGCCCTGGGGCTGCTTGTCCTTTCGGAAGATGGCCTCTACCGCCTCCTGGCCGGAGGCGAACTTGGTGGCGATGTCCATCAGCTCGCTTGCCCTGGTGGGGGTCTTGCGACCCAGCTTGCTCACCAGGTCGCGGCAGGTGGTGCCGGCGAGGAACGCGCCGATGACATCGGAGTCGGTGATGTTAGGCAGCTCGGTGCGCTGCTTCGAGAACCGCCGGATGTAGTCCCGAAGGGACTCTCCCGGCAGTTGCCGACAGCTTCGGAGGTCCCAGGAATTCCCGGGGCGCACGTACGTGCCCTGGAAGTTCCCGGCGAAAGCCTGGACCAGATCCTCCCAGTTGGAAATCTTCCCTGGGGGCAGGTGCTCCAACCAGGCACGAGCGGTGTCGGAGAGAAACAGGGGGAGGTTTCGGATGATGAGGTTGTCATCGTCCGTCCCACCCAGTTGACAGGCCAGGCGGTAGTCCGCAAGCCACAATTCCGGTCTCGTCTCCCCCGAGTACTTTGTGATAGTAGTCGGGGGTCGGAATCGGGGCGGAAACGGCGCCCGCCGAATGGCTCGGCTAAAGACCTGTGGACCGGGTGGTTCGGGCGAGGGACTCCGATCCTCCCCGCTGTCGTAACGTCCCCCACGCCTGGGGTGGTAGCCTCGGCGCACTCTTTCGTCGAGGCGTGCCCGACGGTCACGATGAGGGTGCTCGTCGCCGAGGTGGCCCGGGGCCGCAGGCGCGGTGTTGCGCGTGCGCCCGGTGAAGACCGAGGCTTCCCGCGTGAGTCGGGAAGTCGCGGCACGAGGTTCCGAGGGGTATCCCTGCCTGCGGGAGGCAGAGCTCTCGGCCCGCCGGGCCGCAGCGCCTTCCAGGAGATGCTTGAGTTCTCCCTGGATTCGCCGACCCTCGGTGGTTGATGACTCCGGCATCGCGCGGAGGAGCATTGCTGCAGCGACCAGGTCCTGGCCAGTCCCGCCGGATGCGGGTGGCGGTTTGTCCCTGGCATCGTTGGCGATGCGGTGCTGGAGACCTTGGGGTAGGTGACGTATTCCTCCGGCCGGGGGTTGGCTCGCCCATACCTGCCCGATGTTCTGGCGGATTGCCTCGAGCGCTCCTGCTCCTTCATCGAACCCGGCCTGCGCCCCGCGGACTTGCTCGAGCTGTGGGTCGTGACCCCCCGCCGGAACGGGGACCACAGCTAGCTCCCGTGGGATGTCGGCGCGAGGCGCTGGCCTAGGGGGATCACCATCCTCCGGCATGCCGAGACAGCCGCCTCCGGAGGGATCCCCTAGCTCGATGTGGAAACATTCGCGACTCGGGCCGCAGTCCTTGTCGCCAAGGCTGCGGCTGCCGTCGGAACAGTCGGAGAGGCAGTAGTCACATGCGGTCATAAAGTCCCGCATGGCACTAGGGTTGCCAGATCCGGAGAAATCCCAGCAGATGCTGGGGTCGTCATCTTCCTCGGACCCAGAGGGTCCGTAGGTCGAGACACCCGTCAATCGGTCCCAAGGCGACCGCACAGGAAACCCCAGAGAGGTTGCACTCGCCTCAATGTGAGTGCCCGCCAAAGCGAAGTCGCCAGGCGGGCTGAGGCCGAGTCGAAATAACGAAAGATGGGGAGCAGTCGGTACCTTTTCGTCGACGAGGAGCGATGAAGTCGTGTCGGGGGCTGACCGCGTCGTCGTCCTGGGTACGAGGGCGACGTCCTGCAGGCCCTCCGTGAGCGTGCTGGCGTCGTCCACTTGCTCGGGGTCGACGTGTTGCGGGGGGACGGCGCTCGCGTTTGCCTCGAACGCGAGGGCGACGCTTGGCGTGTCCTCCGCTGGGGCGCCGGGGATGTCGATTTGCTCGACAGCCGTCGGAGCGCGGCCTCCCGCTCGGCCCCGGTTGCCCCGCCTCCTCCTCCTCCGATGGCGAGGGAGAGGATGGGGCGAGCTCGTACGTTGTCCTTCCCCATCGTGGGAAAGACGTCGTCGATTCCGCCGCCGGCGGGCGGGCTGTCCGCCACCAATGTCGTCGTCGCGCGGCGGTGGAAGGAGTATCATGTCGTAGTCGCCATCGAGAGACATGAACTCGAGGTTCCCGAAACGGAGCACCGTCCCGGGTTGAAGAGGTTGTTGGAGGCTGCCCATCTGGAGCTTGACGGGAAATCGAACGTCAACACGCAGCGTGCCCCTACCTGGCGCGCCAACTGTCGGCGTTCCGAGACCGGGGGGTCCTCGAGCCGACGAGTGAGAGTGCCGCGTGCCCCAGCCCAGATGGGTCGAGCGCGTGGAGCGAGCGCGAAGGGGGGAACAGAGAGAGAGAGAGAGAGTCGGTGGCCGGAGCCGGGTCGTGAGGGAGTCGGAGAAATTCCCGCGGCCTTCGTGTTCGTCCCGCGCCCAGGTCGGGTGCGCTTGCAGTAGGGGGTTACAAGCGTCCGCACGAGGTGAAGGGAGAGAGCGGCCCCGAGAGAGCGCCTGCCCCTGCCTTTCGTCCCCGTGAGGCCAACCTTCTCTAAGAAGGCCCTGGCCCTTCCTTTTATAGTCGTAAGGAGAGGGTCCAGGTGTACAAGACGGGGGTGTAGCAAGGTGCTACGTGTCTAGCGAGGGAGAGCTAGCGCCCTATGTACATGCCCAGGTGGCAGCCAGAGAGATCGTGGCACCCTGTTGGTGTGGCGTCGTGGCTGTTGGAGGAGTAACGGAGCCGGACGGGGGGACAGCTGTCGAGGTGGCTGGGTCCTTGCTGACGTTCTCCTGCTTTCGTAAGGGAGCTGGGAGCCGCCGTCGTCATGATCTAGCGGGGCGCTATCATGGCCTATCTGGCATAGCTGGCCAGATGGGACGCCGGTCTTGTTCTCTGCGACCCAAGTCGGCTCAGGGCAGGGTGATGATGACGCTTTCTGTTGACGTGGCGGTCTCGTGTCCTAGGTCGGGCATCGTGGAGGCTCCTCCGAGGCTGAGGCCGAGTCCGTCCTGCAAGACAGAGACAGAGTCCGAGCCCGGGGTCGGGCGAGGCGGAGGTTATTCGGCAGAGGCCGAGCCCTGGGTCGGGCGAGGCGGAGGTCGCCGTCTTCCGGGGCCTTAGCCCGAGTCCGAGCCCTGGGTCGGGCGGAGCGGAGTTCGCCGTCTTCCGAGGCCTTAGCCTGAGTCCGAGCCCTGGGTCGGGCGGAGCGGAGTTCGCCGTCTTCCGGGGCCTTAGCCCGAGTCCGAGCCCTGGGTCGGGCGGAGCGGAGTTCGCCGTCTTCCGGGGCCTTGGCCCGAGTCCGAGCCCTGGGTCGGGCGGAGCGGAGTTCGCCGTCTTCCGAGGCCTTAGCCTGAGTCCGAGCCCTGGGTCGGGCGGAGTCTCCTGTGGCACCACTGGCGGAGTCTGGTCGCCCGTCGGTCTTACCTTTTGCGTTAAACGCCCCGGTGACTCGGTCGGTTGGTGCGGTGATTTAGTCAGGGTTTCTCCTTATCGGAGGCGGGGCCTAGGGCGAGCCGGAGATGCGTCTGCCGTGAAAGAGGAGACCTCAGGCGAGACGGAGTCATCTTAGGGTCGGCTGCCCTCGCCCGAGGCTAGGCTCGGGCGTGGCGTGGTCAAGTCACTCGTATGGACTGATCCCTGACTTAATCAAACCCATCAGGCCTTTGCAGCTTTATGCTGATGGGGGTTACCAGCTGAGAATCAGGCGTCTTGAGGGTACCCCTAATTATGGTCCCCGACACAATCGGCAACCAGATGCTCCTCAAAGGACGGATTTTGTTGAAGTTCCATCTCCTCGAAGAGTCTGCAAAGTGAAGATATGTAGCTGAAGTAAAGCTATACCCATAACCCTTCTAAGCCAAATCTCGAGGACGAGATTCATTTTAAGTGGGGTAGATCTGTAGCATCCCAAAAATTCAAATCTTGAAAATTTCTCAAACTCCCTCTAAATTCAAAATGAATTTCAAATTTCATTTCAAAATGTTTGTTTGCAAGTTGATATCAACAAATAAATTGTAGTGGTCTATATTCTCTCCAAAATCCTCCTCAAAATATCCTACAAATATTTCCCCAGTGATCACCCTCAAATTCTTTTCAGAAATACTGCCTAGATATTTCTCCAGTGATCCCCCTCAAATTCTTCCAGAAATACCGCCCGGATATTTCGCGAGTAATCCCCTTCAAGTTCTTTCCAGAAATACTGTCCAAATATTCCACCGATATATCCCCAAGTATGTTCCTCTTGAGAAATACCTTCAGAATCATTTTTGAAGTCCCTATAAATATTTTCTTCATAACTTTCCTCATGCTCATACGTATACGTATGCCTCCAGTATCATACGGTGAGCTCTACAAGCTAATCTCACTTATACAAGAAAAATACATGCTAATCTTCCACTAATCCTCTCATCCTCCCACTAATCCTCTCATTCCTCCCCCTAATCCCCCACCATGGCTATAAATAGAGGGGCAAGGGCCTCCTCTCATCCCACCCCAAGCCATTTCATGGCAACTCTCTTCCCCCCCCCACACACCCACTCCATGTTCCACACAAGCACACACTAGCACAAGGATCGTTCGGTCGTTCTTCGATCGTTCGTCCACCTGTTCTTAGTTTGTTCGTTTGTTCGTCCGATCGTTTGATCGTTCGTCCAATCGTTCATGGTTCGTTCGTCCGATCGTTCAATCGTTCGTCCGTTCGTTCGTCCAAATAATCTTTGTTCAGCCGTTATGCTGCCGAAATTCCGATCGTTCGTTCGTTCGATCATTCGATTGTTCATCGTTCGTTCATAGTTCCTATTCATCGTTAATCGTTCGTTCATAGTCCCTATTCATCGTTCATCTAGATAATCTTTGTCCTGCCGTTATGCTGCCGAAATTCCGATCGTTCGTTCGTCTGATCATTCAATCGTTCGTTTGTTCATTCGTCCGACCATTCGATCGCTCGTTCGTTCGTCCGTCCGTCCGATCATTCGATCGTTCGTCCGTTCGTTCATAGTTCTTATTCATCGTTCATCGTTCTTTCATAGCCACTATTCATCGTTCATCGTTCATGCATATGAACTATTCATATCACTATTTACCATTACTATTCACCATTACTATTCACTGTTACTATTTATCATCGTTAATCCGATCACCCCAAATTTCAACTACTCATCCATCATACTGTCCAGTCCACCTAAGACCAGCCAGACCCATATTCCAGTCATACAAACTCTAGTGACTGTGATTTTCCTTCCAACAGGGAACTTCCCATCTGGTCACCCATCCCAGGTTTCTCCAAGGTGAGCATGCTTAACTTTGAGATTCCTTCGAACCAGGCTTCCACACTCAGATTCCAATAATTCTTGTTTCTAATTTCTTATCAAACTATTCCCTATCCAACCATGTCATCCCTTAAGCATGGTCCATATTCTAGAAAACTCCCAAAATACTCTTGTCCCATATTCTGCCTATAACTCTCTTGTTCATACTAAGTCAGACGATTCATTCGTCACTATTCTCACCAACAGTGAACTTCACTGTGCTACACCACATACACTCAGCTATAAATACACCCAGCTACCTGCTCCCTCTCCACACACACTCAACACCCTTAGCCAAGGCAAACACCCCACCCACTCAGTTACTCCGCTCTGCCGGCTACACGCATAGTGTCGCTTTGCCTCCAGTCCACCCTCTTGGTAAGCACCTCCGCTCCACCACCAGTAATATCACAACACCACATGACACAGATTCTACTCAAGACTCTACCCATCCATATATCGCTATTCTGACCACTATACTAAATATATGTTGATATACTTGCTAGTTTGTTCGTTCATTCGTCCGATCGTTCATGGTTCGTTCGTCCGATCGTTCGATCGTTCGTCTGTTCGTTCGTCCAAATAATCTTTGTTCAGCCATTATGCTGCCGAAATTCCGATCGTTCGTTCGTTCGATCATTCGATCGTTCATCGTTCGTTCATAGTTCCTATTCATCGTTCATCTTTCGTTCATAGTCCCTATTCAACGTTCGTCCAGATAATCTTTGTCCTGCTGTTATGCTGCCGAAATTCCGATCGTTCGTTCGTGCGATCATTCGATCGTTCGTTTGTTCGTTCGTCCGATCATTCGATCGCTTGTTCGTTTGTTCGTCCGTCCGATCATTCGATCGTTCGTCCGTTCGTTCATAGTTCCTATTCATCGTTCATAGCCACTATTCATCGTTCATCGTTCATGCATATGAACTATTCACATCACTATTTACCATTACTATCCACATTACTATTCACCATTACTATTCACCGTTACTATTTATCATCGTTACTATTCATCGTTACTATTCAACGTTCATCCGATCACCCCAAATTTCAACTACTCATCCATCATGCTGTCCAGTCCACCTAAGACCAGCTAGA
Organism: Zea luxurians; assembly: GCA_029449295.1. NCBI lineage: Eukaryota > Viridiplantae > Streptophyta > Magnoliopsida > Poales > Poaceae > Zea > Zea luxurians. The sequence goes on along the minus strand of JAOPSE010000002.1, from coordinate 35,139,049 downwards.
CCCATATTCCAGTCATACGAACTCTAGTGACTGTGATTTTCCTTCCAACAGGGAACTTCCCATCTGGTCACCCATCCCAGGTTTCTCCAAGGTGAGCATGCTTAACTTTGAGATTCCTTCGAACCAGGCTTCCACACTCAGATTCCAATAAGTCTTGTTTCTAATTTCTTATCAAACTATTCCCTATCCAACCATGTCATCCCTTAAGCATGGTCCATATTCTAGAAAACTCCCAAAATACTCTTGTCCCATATTCTGCCTATAACTCTCCTGTTCATACTAAGTCAGACGATTCATTCGTAACTATTCTCACCAACAGTGAACTTCACTGTGCTACACCACATACACTCAGCTATAAATACACCCAGCTACCCGCTCCCTCTCCACACACACTCAACACCCTTAGCCAAGGCAAACACCCCACCCACTCAGTTACTTCGCTCTGCCAGCTACACGCATAGTGTCGCTTTGCCTCCAGTCCACCCTCCTGGTAAGCACCTCCGCTCCACCACCAGTAATATCACAACACCACATGACACAGATTCTACTCAAGACTCTACCCATCCATATATCGCTATTCTGACCACTATACTAAATATATGTTGATATACTTGCTGGTTTGTATGTTTGCTTATTCATGTTGCATAGTTATCGGAGCGTTCGTGCCATCTCGTGGAGGCCAGATCTGCAAGTCTACGCCAGGCAGTGGAGCTAGAAGCCAGTTCCGCGAGCTCCCCTTCCCCCTTCACCGGATAAGCACGACAAGCTCACTGGATCCCTTTGATGCATAAATTACCTATGATTTTTTAACCACAACCCTCAGCCTGTTATTTTATGCATGATATGATTTTGAGACAAGTTATTATGCCACCTAGCCGCTTGCCGCAATAAATCCCTCATATATTTGTTACAAATGATTTGAGGAAAGGTGTGAGTTTTCAAAAGAAAATGCTTTTCAAAATGTGTATGATGAAGGGTTTTCACCCTTATCACCTTTGAGTAGGGATGATCAGGGACTCCCTAGTTTAGGGGAGGGCCTAAGGTGATGGCTTAGCTGGTTTAGGCGTGAGCAGAAGGATTGTCCCCTCATATAAGGACCGATTTGTCATCCTTCACTACCTGTACTCATGATAAGTACAACCACTCGAGACTGTGTGGGCAGTCACTCAATCTGAACTCGTACGGTTCAAACCCCAGGGTTATGAAGGCTGGGGAGCGCCGGGAGGATAAGGAGGGGGAATGTTTTGTCCGGTTTGGGCGTGGCGATGGCCTGACTCCTTCTGGTATAACCGTTAAGGTAGGGACGTGCGAGGAAAGAAAGAGATTCAGTTTCGGGTCTCACTAGCTATGAGATCACAGAGCCGGACTAGTGGGTAAAGTGTACACCTCTGCGCAGAGTTTGAAAACCTATTCGAATAGTCCGTGTCCACTGGTATGGACGAGTCTGGTGTGGTATGACAATTAGTGCTTTGTTTTCCAAAAAAGGTGCTTTTGAGAAAAGTGGTTTTTAAAAGGTCCGACGGTTGAGCCGTGAGCTATGATGGACGGGAAGTCCAGTAGCTGTTTTTGAGAATGAAAACCAATGGGAAGCTGCTGAGATACCTGGATGGTTTAGTCCAGGGGATTTTATTCTATATTGAAAAACTTCCTGCTCCTTTGGGAGAGGATGCGCTTTGAAAAAATACAAAATGTTTTACAAAACAACCGTGCATAAAATATTGCTGTTTCTGCAAAATATCCTGAGCGCCACATATTCCATGCATTATATCTGATTTCCCCATTCCGCGGGTGAAGGCGGGCTGCTGAGTACGTTTGTACTCACCCTTGCTTATTTGTTGTTTTTTAGAAAAGGAGATCGAGTAAGAGTTACGACTGTTCTTAACCTTGCCTGTGGCTGTTGGACCGCTGAATTGCTTCGCTGCGTATATCGGGTTGCTTCAGCCCCACTCTAATGATATGTCCCGAGTTGTGGACCAACTCTTAAAGTTGATCGCCACCTTTATAGGTTTGTCTCGTTTAAGCAGATCTATAATCATCTGATGTATAAATGTGTTTACTAGCCTCCTGGGACTAGTAATTGTATCTCATTTGAGTCCCAGAGGATCTAGGGCGCTTCAGTATTGTGGTGGCTTGTGAGTTGAAGTGCCGGATTTGGGCAACTTCGTCCGAATCATAGTCCTCATCCTCCCGACGATGGTACCTGTACTCCAATCTCAACAACATCCCAAATGCTAGTGTGGAGTGAGGTTAGATGGTGTCTCATGTTATCACTCCACATATTATAATCTTCACCATCAAACATAGGTGGTTTGCCTAATGGGACGGAAAGTAAAGGAGTACGTTTTGAAATACGAGGGTAGCATAGGGGAATCTTACTAAACTTCTTGCGCTCATGGCGCTTAGAAGTTACGGACGGTGCATCGGAGCTGGAGGTGGATGGCGATGAAGAGTCGGTCTCATAGTAGACCACCTTCTTCATCTTCTTTTTCTTCTCACCACTCCGATGCGACTTGTGAGAAGGTGATTCCTCCTTCTTCTTGTTGCAGGACTCCCCGATGGAGCCTTCCCGTGGCTTGTGGCGGGCTTCTCGCCGGTCACCATCTCCTTCTTGGTGTGTTCTCCCGACATCACTTCGAGCGGTTAGGCTCTTAATGAAGCACCGGGCTCCGATACCAATTGAAAGTCACCTAGAGGGGGGCTAAATAGGCGGAATCTGAAAATTATAAACTTAAGCACAACTACGAGCCGAGGTTAGCGTTAGAAATATAAGCGAGTCCAAAAGAGAGGGCGAAAACAAATCACAAACAAATGAAGAGTGAGACGCGGTGATTTGTTTTACCGAGGTTCGGTTCTTGCAAACCTACTCCCCGTTGAGGTGGTCACAAAGACCGGGTCTCTTTCAACCCTTTCCCCCTCTCAAACGATCACTTAGACCGAGTGAGCTTCCTTCCTTGATTTCCCGGGTCACTTAGACCCTGCAAGGACCACCACACAATTGGTGTCTCTTGCTTCGCTTACAAGGTTTTGAGAGTAAGAATGAGAGAAAGAAGAAAGCCAACCAAGCAACAAGAGCAACAAAAGAACACAAGTCGATCTCCTCACAAGTCCTAAAAACTAGAGTTGAATTGGGGACTTTGATTCGATCGGAGGCTTTGATTTGTGTCTTGGAGTGTTGTGTATTGCTCTTGTATTGAATGAGATGTAGTGAATGCTTGGATGCCATGAAGAGTGGGGTGGTTGGGGTATTTATAGCCCCAACCACCAAAATGCCCGTGGGGATGGCTTCTGTCGTATGGCGCACCGGACAGTCCGGTGCGCCAGCCACGTCACCCAACCGTTAGGGTTCGACCATTGGAGCTTCTGACAACTGGGCCACCGGATAGTCTGGTGGTGCACCGGACCGGTCCTGTAGACTGTCCGGTGCGCCTTCTGGTGCCTGCTCTGACTTCTGCGCGCGCAGGCGTGCACTATAGCGCATTTATTGTTCTCTACAGACGATCGTTGGCACGAAGTAGTCGTTGCTCTGCTGGCACACCAGACAGTCCGGTGAATTATAGCGGAGCGGCCTTCCAAATTCCCGAAGCTAGCAAGTTCAGAGTCGATCTCCCTGGTGCTCCGGACAGTCCAGTGCGCCAGACCAGGGCTGCCTTCGGTATACTTTGCTCCTTTGTTTTGAACCCTTTCTTTTATCTTTGTATTGGTTTGTTGTGAACCTTTGGCACCTGTAGAACATATTTTCTAGAGCAAACTAGTTAGTCCAATAATTTGTATTGGGCAATTCAACCACCAAAATTCATATCGGAAAAGGTTTGACCTTATTTCCCTTTCAGATGGCATTCTCGGAGACAGCGTCATCGGGCCCAGACCTCCTCAAGAAGGCGCAGGACCCCTATGCGCACAGCCCGGACCCCCTGAAGTAAAGCAGCCCAGAGCCACTGGATGGAGTCCGGACCCCACCGAGTAAGCTCCAGACCACCCATAATAAGGCCTCGGGAGATGAAGTGTCGTGACCTAGGCATGGGTCCGGTGTTGACGCATGTCCGGGCTCTATCTGGTGTGCCCTCGCTCCCCGCTCGACCGAGGGCCCAATGCTGCCACATGGCTTATTGTCCGTGACGTAGGCCAGCGGGCGGAGCATGACGTAAGGACTCTGGGCCGTGCGGCCTCCGCATTTATTGCGGAGAGGATGCGCCGCCTGTCCACCCTGCTGTCAGGTAATGTGCCCTTCGGCATTTAATGCGTCCTGTCCACTCCGCTGGCAGACGGCGCCCAGGCCATACAGCAGGCGGCGTGCCCGTCTAATCTGAACAGTATGCCCGTGCTGTAGGATACGCTATGTCCACCGGCACTTGTGCATTACCAGGGAAGCTTCCCTGGTACACCAACACTACGCGGGCCACGGGTGTCAGAGCGCGGGAAGATTGCTCCAGCAGCCAACTATTGCTGCCCAAAGTCTTACAACCATTGTGCTCTAGGGCCCACATGTCGGGGCTCAACACTCTTGTACACGCCCCCCCTTGAGCTATAAAAGGGGGAGCATGCAACGTTACAAAGGGGAGGACTCAGACCCAAGTCGTCCGAGCAGACACTTAGACTCCCTCAGGCTTACACACTACTCAAGCTCTCAAGCAATTCAACACTCAGTGGAGTACGGTATTACGCTCCGGTGGCCCGAACCACTCTAAACTCTTGCGTGTTCTTGTGTTCATTTCTACTTTTCCCAACAGGCAAAATGCTTAAGCCCCCTCCACATCTTAGGACTTAGGGCGGGTGCACTCCGCCACTCGGCCGGAGAATTTCCTCTCCGACAGGGGCCCTACTAATCTTGGGGGCCCTGAGCGGTCGCATACCCTCATGATCGGCCCTGCTGCCAGTAATAATCGCGACAAGATGTAGGAAATTTCCATGTGCATTTCTTTTCTTGTCGTAATGCAGTCTTGTAGCAAACTCAAAGTTCAAATATAAGCAAAATTCTAATTGGTTTCCTCTAAAAACACTACAGCAGTCGTCTAACTGCATCTACTCATTGAAACACATCTGAACAACTGTACTTCCATTTAGAATCTTGTGATGGATCAGCCCAAACGCATGAACATAGAATCTGGACACTATCCTATTACAGAACAGATCCTCACACATTACGTACTTTTGTCACATTCACAGTCTTACTCACACAGAACAGATAAATTTGAAGCACATTCTCAGTCTTGCTCATAGAGAAAATATAATATAAGCCACAATCTCACACATTCCCACATACTCACACATCCTGCAATGATTGTCTCATGTATTCAGATAAATAAGCATACTACTTGTTGTGAAAGGACAACCTAACTCAGCTTTTTTCTAAGTGAAAGTGTCCCTACAATTGTTGGCTCATGTATTCATATAAATAAGCAACTACTTGCTATGCAAAACAGGGACAAAATGATAGCTTATGGAAGTTTAGTGATTACTGTTATTAGTAATTGTGTTTGCCATTCTCTCCTGAATGCTACTATGGTCTTCTGATCTGCAATAAAAGGTTGGTTTGTATTGGTGTCAGATTTACAAAGTCAATTTCTAAAGTTCTGAAATCATCTTCCTCCTTCACCTCCAAGCAAACCAGCAAGTGGTGCGAAGTAGTCGTCGGCCGATAGCCTCACCCCAGTCCCTAGTGATTTACATAAATAGAAATCTGTAGAGGCTAGTGGCGATGGCACCACCCTGCCCAAACCCGAACCCCACTCCACCACTGGCCATGGGATCCCAGCCATCGGCCTCCCAAGCGGCCCTGGAGCACTTCTACGAGAGCCGCGTAACCACAACCGTACATGTCATCACGAGTTTCAAGGATGCAAGGAATCGTTGGATTCGAACACGGGCGCTGCACCTCACAATACCCGACGTCGATGCTGCAGCCGCCTCCTTCGACATTCGACATGGCGAAAATGTGCGTGTGACGCAAATAGACGCGGGAAACAAATGGGATGTGCGCGAGCGAGAGGATTGGGGGATTTCAGCTCGCGCAAATATGCGGGAGGGATCATCACGGATGTGTGACGACTAAAAGATTGGGGAAGCTTGCAGAAGCTCTTGGAGTGAAAGAAAACTAGTTTTTCTCAAAAAGCACTTTTTTGGGTCCTTTTAGCATCTTTTTGGAGTTGCTCTTATGGTGATCTTTTTTTTAAAAAAAAAAGCAACACCATCTTCATGTAAAAGATACCATGCACGTGATAGTGGCCATTCAAGGCTATTTTACCGTGCTATGTAGCAAACCCAAAATAGCTTAGCTTGCTTTCTTTTTTTGTTCTGTTATTAAGACGTAAAGCGAGTTCAATTGCTTTGATGTGGTCTCCATCGGTATCAAAGTTGGATACATAGCACGGCAGTTAATACTAAACGTCTAAACCTCCGTAACTCCCAAAAAAGAAATACATCTCCGAGTTTAGATTGTCAACTTTGCTTTAGAGTTAAACTTTGAGGCCTACTTTAGGAACCTCAAATTCCGGGATTGGAGAAAATTGAGGTAGAAATGAATTAATTTTCTCTCCAATTCACTTTAACACTGAAGAGGATTTGAATTTCCAAACTAGCCCTTAAGGCCTTGTTCGGTTCTACTCCAATCCATATGGATTGAGGGGGATTGAGGGGGTTTCAATCCCTAGCAAGTCAAAATTTCTCCCAATCCATATCAACCCCCTTGAATCCATATGGATTGAAAATAACCGAACAAGCTCTAAAGAGGCAAAATTTCTCATAGCTGTTTGAGAAGCAAGGTCATCGATTCATTGGTATAAATGTATAATAACAACCACTACCTTTTTCTTCCTAAAGGAAAACATGCACTTGTACTAGTCCCTTAAATTTTGCGTCTAGATTACTCATCCGCACATAATCTAAGCAGCCCCTTGATTCGCTCGACAAATAATATACTTTCTACTGCATGAAAAACTAAAAAAAATATTCATTTGATAACTTCATGCACCAACGGTTCATTTGGAACTAAGATCTCATTTGGTTCCTTTAGTTCAGGCACTAAACTTAAGTTAGGAAACTAAAGTTTAGTTTCAACTCTGTTTAATTCTGGAACTAACATTATTCAAAACATATTAAATAAATCATAAGAGGACTAAAAAATCCCTTAGCATTTTTCCGTAATTAGTACAACTGAAATAGATGAGGGGCAAAAAGTGAAATTTATATGGTTTAGTTTCTTTTAGTCACTCCTTAAGGGACCAAAGACTAAAACAGTTTAGTTCTATCATTTAATAATTTATAGACTAAATAAGATTAAAACAGAGAGACTAATCCCTAAACTAAATGAGGTATAAATTAATACTACCATGTCGTTGAGTCATGGTGGATTGGTGGTATTGTATTTGTACGTGCAATGCTCACAGATGCCTGGGCTTGGGATAGCTGTGACTGACGATGTGAATGTTGTCGCAGCCATTGCACCAGCACCGAAAGTCTGGACGAGGGAAAGGGTGCAAAAAAATAAAAAGGATCGAAGGAATTCAAGGGCGGGGACTCGGGGAGTGTGTGTGGGGGAGCGCGAAACGCGGGGCGACGTAAATTGGCTGTCGCGTAAAGCGGCGGCCCTGCATGGACACACAGCCTGGGCTGTTTCTGTGTGGCCCATCGGTGGACGCACGCAGCCCGCCCGAGCCATTGGATTGGATCGCCCGCCTACCACCGCTGCCTGGCGGGCCCTTGCCTCCACCCGCATATCATGGCCCATCGGGATGACGTGTCATAGGCATGAATGCAGTGCAGCCTGTGGGATATTGTCTAGGACTCTGGGAGTCTGGGTTCAGCCGCTCACGCAACTTCGACCGGTAGGGTTAAAACGGACCGGTAAAAAATATGTATACGGACGGAGACTGAGAGAGTTAATTCTGGCCGTTTTTTATCTCGTGTCTAATATGGATGTATTTGTATATAAACTAAAGTCTCGTGTTTTTATATAACAAATTATAGCATAAATAACTATTGTAAGCATAGACTCTTTTCAATGACAAGTGATTTAAAAGTATTAAACGACATCAGATGTAGCTAAATATACACCATTAGCCCAAAACTGGTCCGGAGTTTTGTACTCATCAAGCATGGTTCTTGCCATGTCCAGTAGAGTTCTATTCTTTCTCTCCACTACACCATTTTGTTAAGGTGTATAGGAAGAAGAGAACTCATGCTTGATGCCCTCATCCTCAAGAAATCATTTTATTTGTGAATTCTTGAACTTCGTCCCATTATCGCTTCTTATCTTTTTGATTCTTAATCCGAACTTATTTTGAGCTCGTCTCAAGAATCCTTTGAGTATCTCTTGGGTCTGTGATTTTTCCTGCAAAAAGAACACCGAAGTGAAACGAAAATAGTCATCCATAATAACTAGACAGTACTTACTCCCGTCGATGCTTATGTAAGCTATCGGGCCGAATAGGTCCATGTGGAATAGCTCGAGCGGCCTGTCCGTCGTCATTATGTTTTTGTGTGGATGATGAGTGCCAACTTGCTTTCCTGCTTGGCATGCACTACAAACCCTGTCTTTCTCAAAATGAACATTTGCTAGTCCTAAAATGTGTTCTCCCTTTATAAGTTTGTGAAGATTCTTCATTCCAACATGGACAAGTCGGCGATGTCAGAGCCAACCCATATTAGTCTTAACAATTAAGCAAGTGCCAAGTTCAGCTTGATTATCATTAAAATCAACTAAATATAGCTGACCCTCTAACACTCCCTTAAATGCTATTGAATCATCACTTCTTCTAAAGACAGTAACACCTACATCTGTAAATAGACAGTTGTAGCCCATTTTGCATAATTGAGAAACAGAAAGCAAGTTGTAATCTAAAGAATCTACAAGAAAAACATTAGAAATAGAATGGTCAGGGGATATAGTAATTTTACCCAAACCTTTGACCAATCCTTGGTTTCCATCCCCGAATGTGATAGCTCGTTGGGGATCTTCGTTTTTCTCATAGAAGGAGAACATTCTCTTCTCCCCTGTCATGTGGTTTGTGCACCCGCTATCGATTATCCAACTTAAACCACCGGATGCATAAACCTACAAAACAAATTTAGGCCTTGTTCTTAGGTACACAAACGGTCTTGGGTCCTTTCACATTAGAGACAAGCACCTTGGTTACCCAAACACAAGTCTTTGGACTCTTGTGTTTGCCCCCAACATATTTGACAACTACTTTGCCTGATTTGTTAGTGAAAGGGAATTAGGCTTACACCTAGTTCCTAAATAATTTTGGTGGTTGAATTGTCCAACACAAATAATTGGACTAACTAGTTTGCTCTAGTACTCAAGTTATACAGGTGCAAAAGGTTCACACTTAGCCAATAAAAAGACCAAGTTTTGGATTCAACAAAGGAGCAACGAGGCAACCGAGGGCACCTCTGGCTGGAGGCACCGGACTGTCCGGTGTGCACCGGACAGTGTCCGGTGCGCCCAGAGGACTCCAACTCCAACTCGTCGCTCTCGGGAATTCTCGGAAGCCGGCGCGCTATAATTCACCGGACTGTCCGGTGTGCACCGGACATGTCCGGTGCTCCAAGGAAGCGCCGCCTCCGGAACTCGCCAGCCTCGGGTTCGCGCGGCAGCCGCTCCGCTAAAATTCACCGGACTGTCCGGTGTGCACCGGACTGTCCGGTGTGCCAGCGGAGCAACGGCTACTTCGGCGCCAACGGTCGACTCTGACAGTAAACAGTTCACGCGGCAGAGTCAGAGCAGAGGATCAGAGAGGCACCGGACTGTCCGGTGTGCACCGGACTGTCCGGTGCCACATGAGGACAAAGCCTCCAACGGTCGACCAGCTCCATCCCCAACGGCTATTTGGTGACATGGCTGTCGCACCGGACATGTCCGGTGTGCACCGGACTGTCCGGTGCACCATCGAACAGACAGCCTTCACCAACGGCTAGATTTTGGTTGGTGGCTATAAATACCACCCCAACCGGCCACTTCAAGGGTGTGGGAGCCCAAGCAACATTCCAAGTCATCTAGTTGACATACTCAAGCCCTCCCAACCACATATATTCATTGATCCATCCTATACACAAGATTTAGACCACTACAACCAACACAAGTGCCACAAAAGAGAGAGCAAGCAAAAGAGAGCTACTCATTTGAGTTTAGCACTAGTGCCTTGTGAGATTCATCGAGAGATAGTGTGTGCTTCATCTTTGTGTTCATTTGCGCGTGGAGTTTTGACTTCCATTGAACTTCCTCCAAAGTTTTGGAGGCTTGTAAAAGCTAGCAAGAGACACCAAAGATTGTGGTGGTCCTTGTGGGATCGAGAGTGATCCTTGAAAAGAAGAAGAGCTCACCGATCCTTGTGTGATCGGGGGAGAGAGGGAAAGGGTTGAAAAAGACCCGTCCTTAAGTGGACTCCTCAACGGGGACTAGGCCTTCGAGGGCCGAACCTCGGTAAAACAAATCACCCGTGTCCATTGTGTTTATTGCTTGTGATTTGTTTGTGTTCCCTTGCTCTAAGTTTTCTTGAATCTTTATTTGCTAATATCATTTGGTGTTGCTTCAAGTTAAATTCCCATTTAGTGAAGCAACACGTTGCAAGAAAGAACTTGTCCTAGTGCTCTTCTCATCTAAGGCTTCTTGCTTTGTTATTCTATAACCTACTAGTTGTATTGATTTATCACTTCCGCATTATTTAGCAATACTCCTTTTAAGCAAGATCTTAGTTTCTATTCTCCGATATTTGTATATCTTGTTCTAACCACTAATCAAGGGATCTAGCTGGGGGATAAAGTTTTAATTTTCAGGTTTCGCCTATTCACCCCCCCCCTCTAGGCGACTTTCAATTGGTATCGGAGCTAGGCACTTCATCTTGAGTCTAACAACTCGAAGTGATGGCTCGTAGAAGATCCCAAAAGAACAAGAAGACTCCTCCATCGAACGTAACTCAAAAAGAGGTAACTCTTGAAATATTACTTGATGATTGTTCTAATTATGATTCATGGTCTACTAGTGTGATAAATGCTTTTAGAACCATAGATCCACGATTAGAACAAATTATAGACAAGAGTATTTTTTCCTCTAATTTCAATGGAAAAATTAATTCCGAGGAGGATCAAAGATGTTATCGCTTAAACTATCTAGCTTTTGACATCTTAACTAATTCTCTTAGTAGAGAAGATTATCATGCTTTCATATCAAACTATGACGAATCTTTCTATGATGCGCATGATATTTGGACTAGAATTAAAAACAAATTTGATGAGTCCAAACATGATAGTTCATTTGATGCTTCTACTTCCTTTAGTCTTTGTGATACTAACCCTTGCAAGGAAGAAGAAGAAAATGAACGGTGGAGACCAAACGATGAATCCACCTCTCCAAAAGGTTTGTCTTCCCATTTCGATTCCCACATGTGTTGTGTGGCTAATGCAAATGATAGCGGAAGCGCAAATGAGGATGAGGAGGAAGAAAGAAGCTTTGTGCAACTCTACGCTCGCCTAAGCCAAGAAGATAAGGCGGTCATGCTCAAACTTCTAGAAAGAGCGAGAGAGCAAAGCGAAGCTCGTCAAAGGCTAGAAGAAGTTCTCTCCATGAAAATGCTACACTTTGACGAGTTGACTAAGGAACATGAGGAGCTAAAGTGCTCTCATGTTGATTTGGTCCAAAGGTATGAAACTGTTTCAATTGAGCATGATAACGCTTTACATTGTATTGCTCAATTAGTAAATAGGAATACCTTGCTTAAGGACCAAGTAGAAAAGCTAAAAGTTGAAAATCTAGCTTTTCAAGAAAAATATGATATGCTTCTATGTTCTCATGAAAATCTTATAGATAATCATATCATATTGAATTTGACTCATGAGGTTGTGATAGAAAATTTAAAATCCCAACAACCTCACTCATGCACATGTATTCAAATTGATACTATATTACCATGTGCTAATGCTTGTTGTCCGTCGACAAGCAAATCTTCCTTTGAGCTACAATTTGCAGGAGCAAATGATGATTCATATCAAAAGCTCAAAGAAGAAAATGAGAGGCTAAAGAAGAGCTTGACACAACTAAAAGGGAAATGCATTGCCCAACCTTCTCAAGATAACCGTGATCACATGGTGAAGAAGCTTGAGACAGGAACAACCGTAGCATGCACTACATCCCTTGAAGAAAATGTCAAGGATTTGAGGATTGCCAAGAGGAAGAAACAAAAGATGAAATTCAACACCTCCTCCAAAAGCCTCAATCACGCCTCCACAAAAGGTAACATCCAAGGTAATGATCAAGCCACACTTCACATTAAGAGGTGTAGTGAATGCTTTGAAGAGGGGCACTTGATTAGGTCATGTCCCTACATTAAAAATGGCTTGATTATTAACAAGGATGATAGACTTTGTTTTAAATGCTCCAAGAAGGGACACTTGCTTAGATCTTGTCCTCATTTAAAACAAAAAGGCATAGGGTTAGAAAAGAAAGTTTTTACTAACCATGTAGCAGGCAACAAACAAGGAAAGAAGAAAACATCAAATCTTGAAAAACGCCTTTGCTACACATGCCGTAAGAAGGGACATCAATGCAAGGATTGTCCCATAGGTAAATCTTCCACTCCTAGCTTATCAATTACTTCTCATGTAACTAGGCAACCCAAAATTGCAACTTATGCTAGAAAGGTAATGAGTTTACCTAATGCTAACACAAAGGACTTTTGGGTTCCTAGATCTTTGTTGACTAACCGTGATGGACCCATCAAGCGATGGGTACCAAAATATGCTTGACAAGCTTTGTAGAGGAAGGAGATGATATGAAGCCTTGGTGTGCTTGAGAGAGTCCACTCAAGCTATCAATCGTCAATGATCTACATACATGATTGACCCAAGGTTATTTTTCAAATTGCTATGTCTTAAACTCATATCATCTCGAGGAAGATATTATATGTTGTAGGAAGTGAAGAGATATCATATGCGAAAAATCAAGGCCTACAACATGAAGGAAAGCCAAAGGATGGTAACACTTATCTTTTAAGTACAAGTATTTAAAATATCATTACTCATGTGTCTTGTGTAGTCACATAGAAAAATTGAAGCTCTTTAAATGTCTTTAATTTGATATTACCATTCTTTGAAGAATTTCATCTCATATGGTAGATTGCACATTCATCATTTCCATACTATGGCAATCTACATGCTTTAATTTGTTGCAAGTATGTCATGGCATGTCCTCCCTCTTATTATCTTGTTATTGCCATGATTCTAGATATAGAGAGATATTTCATGTTCTTAAAGGGATATGGTGTCATGTAAGGAATTCAAATCCTTAGGACACTTATAAAAGGAAAACTCTCTCTATAACTAGAATAGTGAGATTAATGATCTTATCTAAATAACCCAAGTAGTCTCACTTGTAGAGAATAAGTTTCTCTTTGGAAGCGTGTAATCTAACATGAAAAGAAAAATCAATCCAAATGTTTATGATGTATTTTTTTTTTACTTGCTCAAATTGGATTTGATTCTTTCACATTTATCGCTTTCCATGTTTTAGTAATCTAGCTTCCCATTCCTTATCAAAATGATTACAAGAATGGAAACTAGTGCTTGTGTTGCTACTAACATTTCTCTTGAGTTCAATTATGAAAATCTACGAGAAAGAAAGAGCACAAGCCTCATAGGTTGATCTTCACCCAAAGGAAGAAAGGTAAAAGCAAAGGTATGAGAACTCATCTTCTTAATTAAGTTTGGTTCCCATCTCAATGGGTATATAATCTAAATTATCATATTCTACCCTTGTGAGGAATAAATTCTTTATTGGACCAAAATTAACTAAGTGTGCATTCAATATCATTTTCATAAATGCGTTTGTCCATTAGAATCTAATTCATGCCTTTGCTATATCCATTCTCATATTGATGCGCTTCTAAGTCATGATAATAAATTCAATATGAATAAGTAAAATTCCTTTGATTAATCAAAAGTGATTAAAAAGGTGCTCATTCCTCTTTTCTGTTAATGTGCACTAACGTTAAGGAATTTACTTCATGTCTATGTGACTCATGGATGATGAATTATGCTTATTTTCTATTTAAAAGAAATCATCCATCACTATATACTCCCTTGTGTTACTCACATTCCTCTTGAGTATTTTCAATAAGTTTGAAAGGAAAAAGAAGCCACTGCAAAGGGAGGACTCTCAAATGAAAGAGGAGAACATCAAGAACAACACCACCTACTTCTACGAAACAATCAATGGTGTGGTTGTGAGTATTCTAAATCCTTTCATATTGAGAATTCTAGGCTCAAGTTGTTTATTACAAATTTAATGAGCCTTGATCAAGATGTACAATGCTTCTCCATATTTATCTTTAAAATGCATCCATTCAATTCAAATACTTGATGCATATCTCTAGGGAGAGCCTCTATCTACATCTTGATTGCATTGAGACTATTGCTTTATCTCAGTTATTTCATATAGTCTCTTGCATGAGATTAAGTTTCTCATAAAGTATGCTACTTTTTTTTTGTCTTGTCTTTCACTCTAAAGTAGCATATTTACTGGATTCTCCTACTCTAAGCTTAATTGATAATCTAATGCGAATGTTGTTCTTTTGATCATATGTGTTATTTGTTTGATCATTGAATGACTTTCATTAACAATTATGCCTCTTAGTGCATCATATTCTTTCAATCAATATCCCTCTTGATATGCACTAAGTTAAAAGGAGAATTCATGATTCATTTATACAATTTGTAATCCATTTGATATATGCTTACAATAACTTGAAAAGATCACTAGTTGTAGAACTCTCTCTTGTGCAAAATATTTCTATATATTGTCATTAAGAATAGGTCTTAAGCATCTAAGACTAAGGACAAAGCACAATGAAGAGAGCGTCCCTATGTAAAGGTACAAAATGGTAAAACTATCTCCTTTCATTTAAACTTGTACCTAAATCTTCCTTTTCTATACATTCTTTGCATATCTTGTTTAAAAGGAAGAGAAAGCATGTCCATGCGTATCCCTGCTTCATATCTAGTTTAACTTCTCAAAAATTCATTCCTGCTTAGTGCATCTTTGTTGAAACTAGATGAAGTGATTTATTTGTCAAAGAGCTTAAAGCTTAACCTTGTAACGAGGATAAGCTGCCTTTGTTCCAAAGGTGGATGGTCCTTAAGCCTCTTTGAAATCCTTAAGGGAAAATGCTTGAAATGTTTACAACATGCTTTCATTAGTGCATAAACTGTCATGAACATCACACTTATCCTATGACACAATGCACTTCACATTCTCTATGATATAGATATGTTCTCATCATGTGCAATTGGCATTTCAAGGCCAAAATATGTATTCCTCTCAAGGCACATATTTAGGGGGAGCAATCTATATCATATAGAACTATGATCATGCTTAACTTAATATATCTCTTTGATCATATCTCTTTTATATGCTATGACTAAATGTGTTTTCAAGTGAATTTCAAACCAAGTCATAGGTACATTGAAAGGGAATTGGAGTCTTCGGCAAAGACAATGCTTCCACTCCACTCTACTACTCATCCTTCGCCGTCGCTCCGCATCACTCTCCAACGTTGGTATAATCTTCACTCGGGCTGAGTCTTCACTCATTTATTTTATGACCAAAGGAGGAGAAAGTATTTCTAAAAGGGCTTATATCTCACTCAAAGTATCCGTTTTTGGCGATTCATGCCAAAGGGGGAGAAAGTATTGGCCCAAAGCAAAAGGACCGCACCACTACTTAAAATTTTAAATTTGATGATTTTCAATGGTAAATTTCAAAATTGGTATCTCTTTGTGTTCTAAAGGGGGAGCAAGTAGTATTTTCAAAAAATGATGGAAAACCCTCTTGAACACTAAGAGGAGACCTTATTTGAGGGGGAGTTTTGTTTAGTCAAAGGAAAAGCATTTGGAACAAAGGAAGAAAATTTCAAAACTTGAAAATGCTTTGCAAATCTTATCCATTTACCTTTGACTATCTTGCAAAAGGACTTTGAAAAGAATTTACAAAAGAATTTGCAAAAACAAAACTCTCGGTGCAAATGTGGTCCAATATGTCAAAAACAAAGAAAACAATCCATGCGCATCATATAAGTATTTATATTGGCTCAAATCCAAGCAACCTTTGCACTTACATTATGCAACCTAGTTCAATTATGCACTTCTATATTTGCTTTGGTTTGTGTTGGCATCAATCACCAAAAAGGGGGAGATTGAAAGGGAATTAGGCTTACACCTAGTTCCTAAATAATTTTGGTGGTTGAATTGTCCAACACAAATAATTGGACTAACTAGTTTGCTCTAGTACTCAAGTTATACAGGTGCAAAAGGTTCACACTTAGCCAATAAAAAGACCAAGTTTTGGATTCAACAAAGGAGCAACGAGGCAACCGAGGGCACCTCTGGCTGGAGGCACCGGACTGTCCGGTGTGCACCGGACAGTGTCCGGTGCGCCCAGAGGACTCCAACTCCAACTCGTCGCTCTCGGGAATTCTCGGAAGCCGGCGCGCTATAATTCACCGGACTGTCCGGTGTGCACCGGACATGTCCGGTGCTCCAAGGAAGCGCCGCCTCCGGAACTCGCCAGCCTCGGGTTCGCGCGGCAGCCGCTCCGCTAAAATTCACCGGACTGTCCGGTGTGCACCGGACTGTCCGGTGTGCCAGCGGAGCAACGGCTACTTCGGCGCCAACGGTCGACTCTGACAGTAAACAGTTCACGCGGCAGAGTCAGAGCAGAGGATCAGAGAGGCACCGGACTGTCCGGTGTGCACCGGACTGTCCGGTGCCACATGAGGACAAAGCCTCCAACGGTCGACCAGCTCCATCCCCAACGGCTATTTGGTGACATGGCTGTCGCACCGGACATGTCCGGTGTGCACCGGACTGTCCGGTGCACCATCGAACAGACAGCCTTCACCAACGGCTAGATTTTGGTTGGTGGCTATAAATACCACCCCAACCGGCCACTTCAAGGGTGTGGGAGCCCAAGCAACATTCCAAGTCATCTAGTTGACATACTCAAGCCCTCCCAACCACATATATTCATTGATCCATCCTATACACAAGATTTAGACCACTACAACCAACACAAGTGCCACAAAAGAGAGAGCAAGCAAAAGAGAGCTACTCATTTGAGTTTAGCACTAGTGCCTTGTGAGATTCATCGAGAGATAGTGTGTGCTTCATCTTTGTGTTCATTTGCGCGTGGAGTTTTGACTTCCATTGAACTTCCTCCAAAGTTTTGGAGGCTTGTAAAAGCTAGCAAGAGACACCAAAGATTGTGGTGGTCCTTGTGGGATCGAGAGTGATCCTTGAAAAGAAGAAGAGCTCACCGATCCTTGTGTGATCGGGGGAGAGAGGGAAAGGGTTGAAAAAGACCCGTCCTTAAGTGGACTCCTCAACGGGGACTAGGCCTTCGAGGGCCGAACCTCGGTAAAACAAATCACCCGTGTCCATTGTGTTTATTGCTTGTGATTTGTTTGTGTTCCCTTGCTCTAAGTTTTCTTGAATCTTTATTTGCTAATATCATTTGGTGTTGCTTCAAGTTAAATTCCCATTTAGTGAAGCAACACGTTGCAAGAAAGAACTTGTCCTAGTGCTCTTCTCATCTAAGGCTTCTTGCTTTGTTATTCTATAACCTACTAGTTGTATTGATTTATCACTTCCGCATTATTTAGCAATACTCCTTTTAAGCAAGATCTTAGTTTCTATTCTCCGATATTTGTATATCTTGTTCTAACCACTAATCAAGGGATCTAGCTGGGGGATAAAGTTTTAATTTTCAGGTTTCGCCTATTCACCCCCCCCTCTAGGCGACTTTCAGTTAGTTAAAACATAGGGTGCATTAAAAGTCTTAAATGAAATATTATGCTCATTTGATGCAGCAAAAATTTTCTTTCTAGACATTTTAACATGTGTGGTATGCCTAGAGCTAGATGTCTCATTCTTATATATAAAAGCATGGTGAGAAACAGTATGAGGTTTCCTAGCATGGATCTTCCTAATTTTGTGCTCAGGATAATTAGTAGGATATAAAATGTAGCCTTCATTATCCTGAACCATGAGAGCCTTACCCTTAACAAAGTTAGATAATCTTTTAGGGGCATTAAGCTTGACATTGCTTCCTGTTGGAAACCATTGCCATCCTTAATGCCAGGGCGTCTCCCATTATAGAGCATGCTTCTAGCAAATTTAAACTTTTCATTTTCAAGTTCATGCTCATTAATTTTAGCATTTAATTGAGCCATGTGATCATTTTGTTTCTTAATCATAGCAAGGTGATCATCTATAGCATCAACATTAACATCTCTACATCTAGTGCAAATGGAAACAATGTTCAATAGTGGATGTAGAGGGTTTGCAAACATTTAATTCTTCTACCTTAGCACTTAATCTAACATTCTCATCTCTAAGGCAGGAAATTGTATCATTGCAAACATTCAATTCTTTAACCTTAGAAATTAAACTAGCATTTTCAGTTCTAAGACTAGAGATTGAATCATGACAAATGCTAAGCTCCTTAGTCAAATTTTCATATTTTTCTACTTCCTGAGCAAAAGCATTTTTCAATTTAACATATTTTTTGTTTTCTTTAATGAGAAAGTCCTCTTGGCTTTCCAAGAGCTCATCCTTCTCATTAATAGCTTCTATTAATTCATTTAATTTTTCCTTTTGTTTCATATTAAGGTTGGCAAAAAGAGCAAATAAATCATCTTCATTATCACTAGAGCTACCCTCATCACTAGATGTTGTACATTTGGGGGTGGCTCTAGAATGTACCTTCTTCCTTTTGCCGTCCTTAGCCATGAGACATTTGTGGCCGACGTTGGGGCAGAGGAGGCCCTTGTTGACGGCGATGTTGGCGGCGTCCTCGTCAGAGGAGGAGTCGGTGAAGCTCTCGTCGGAGTCCCATTCCCGACACACATGGGCATCGCCGCTCTTCTTCTTATAGTACCTCTTTTTCTCCTTCTTCTTCCCCTTGTCATCGTCCCTGTCACTTTCACTTGACATTGGACATTTAGCAATAAAGTGACCGGGCTTACCACATTTGTAGCACACTCTTTTGGAGCGGGGTTTGTAGTCCTTCCCCCTCCTTTGCTTGAGGATTTGGCGGAAGCTCTTGATGATGAGCGCCATCTCCTCGTTGTCGAGCTTGGAGGCGTCGATTGGAAGCTACTTGGTGTAGACTCCCTCTTCTCTTCTTCCGTCGCTTTGAATGCGACAGGTTGCACCTCGGGTGTTGAGGTGGCACCTTGATCCAAGTTGACAATATGTTTGGAGTCTTTGATCATAAGTTCAAAGCTCACAAACTTGCCAATCACTTCCTCGAGAGACATTAGTTTATATCTAGGATCCCCACGTATTAATTGAACTTGAGTAGGATTGCGAAATACAAGGGATCTAAGAATAACCTTGACCATTTCATGGTCGTCCCATTTGGTGCTCCCTAGGTTGCGCACTTGGTTCACCATGGTCTTTAGCCGGTGTACATTGCTTGCGGCTCTTCTCCTTTGTTGAGGACGAATCGACCAAGTTCGCCCTCAATTGTTTCGCGCTTGGTGATCTTTGTCACCTCGTCTCCTTCGTGCGCGGTTTTGAGGACGTCCCAAATTTCTTTGGCGTTCTTCAACCCTTGCACCTTGTTATACTCCTCTCGACACAAGGAGGCGAGGAGTATAGACGTGGCTTGAGAGTTGAAGTGCCTAATTTGGGCGACCTCGTCCGAGTCATAGTCTTTGTCCCCCACCTTTGGTACCTCCGCTCCATACTCAACAATATCCCAAATGCTTTCGTGGAGTGAGGTTAGATGGTGCCTCATTTTATCACTCCACATAGAATAATCTTCACCATCAAAATATGGTGGTTTGCCTAAGGGAATGGAAAGTAAAGGAGTGCGTGTTGAAATACGAGGATAGCGTCGGGGCATCTTACTATACTTCTTGCGCTCATGGCGCTTAGAAGCAACAAACGAGTTGGAGCTTGATGTGGAGGGTGACGAAGAGTCAGTCTCATAGTAGACCACCTTCATCATCTTCTTCTTATTGTCACCCTTCCGATGGGACTTGATGGAGGAAGAGGATTCCTTCTTGTGTTTGTTGCCGGACTCCCTTGAGAGAGTCCTCCCTGAGCTTGCGAGCTTGTCGTCGCTCATCATCTCCCTCTTGGCGTGATCTCCAGACATCACTTCGAGTTGGTTAGACTCTTAATGAAGCACTGACTCCAATACCAATTGAAACCTGAAATTTATAACTTTAAACACACACTACAAGCTGGGGTTAGCGTTAGAATCAAATTCAAGTCCGAAGAGAGGGAAAACAAATCAACCAAGAAATAAGGCGAGCGAACACGATGATTTGTTTTACCGAGGTTCGGTTCCAAAGAACCTAGTCCCTGTTGAGGAGGTCACAAAGACTAGGTCTGTCAGTACCCTGAAACTAGGGTACCCGCTGCTACTGTACAAAGACGAAGAACCCACGTGGCTATCCCTTAGTCACGAGGAAGAAGTGCTGCGTGTGGGACCAGGCCACGGCTTGCCCCAATCTCAGGCGGCTATTCTGGGTCCATAGCAGCGCCCGAGTCCACCACATGGGCGGGTCCGGAGCCGCCACGTGTCCAGAGAAGGTGCTATACTCTAAGGCATCAACAGTGGTCCAGACCCCCACGGGAGAGCGTCAGACCCCCGGATATACAGTCCGGACCCCCAGGTATACAGTCCGGACCCCCAGGGTTGGTCCTGAACCCCCATGTGTCCAGGCCGGACCCCTGGAATAGGATCCGGACCCCTCCGTATGGAGTCCAGGTCGCCCATAGTGGGGTCCCAAGGTCCCAGGACGGAACATACACGGGCCTTAGACAAGACCCGGGCAAGGGGTCCGGTGTCGACACATGTCTAGGCCCAGTCTGGTGCGGACCTGTCCGCATGTGCTTCTGCTCCCCGCCCAGGCGGAGGCCCGTTGCTGCCACGTGGCCGACTACGCGTGACATAAGCCAGCGGGCGGTGCCTGACGTAAGGCCTCCCGGATACGCGGCCCCTGCATTTATTGCGGATAAGGCGCGTCGCCTGACAAGCGATGTGCCGCCTCGGCATTTAATGAGGCCTGCCCACTCTGCTGTCAAGCGGCGCCCAATCCATTCCACAGGCAAGCAGTGTGCCGCCTCAGCATTTAATGCGACCTATCCATTCCCCTAGTAGGCGGCATGCCTGTCTATTCCGCTGGCAGGCGGCACGCCCATGCTGCCGCATGCACTATACTCATCGTCACTTGTACGTACCAAGGAAGCTACCGTTGTGCATCAACGCTGTGGGGCTGCGGACATCTGGGCGCCGGAAGATCTCTCAAGCGACACCTGCATTAGTTGCTCCATGTATTTCTTCCATTATGTCCCTGGGCCCACATGTCGGGACTCAGCAACCTTGTATGTGCCTCCCTTGGGATATAAAAGGGAAGGTACACAATGTTACAAGGCAGGTTCACAACATCCTCAGTCTTACACAAGCTCAAGTGCTCAGACACTCAATACATCTCACAGTGGAGTAGGGTATTGCGCTCCGACGGCCCGAACCACTCTAAATCTTGGAGTTTTCATGTGTTCATCCACCATCTAGCAGACAGGCAAAACGCTTAGGCCCCCTCCTCATCTTAGGATTTAGGGCGGGTGCATTCCGCCACCCGGCCGGAGAATTTCCTCTCCGACATTTGGCGCGCCAGGTAGGGGACTTGGCTTTAGGTTTTTGCTTGTTTTCCTGCTCGACACCATGGTCCACATCGTCGAGCACCACGACGCGGCTTCTGAAGACTTCCTCATGGAGGAGGAGGATGCATTGTCCATGCCACTGGGCTCCAGCCGCCCAGCGCCTGGTACTACTGCTGTGCACGCTGCGCAGCAGCACACTCCCGCTCAGTCGTCCCGGGCACCGTCAAGGGCTGCTCCCGGTGCACTGTCTGCAGCCAGGGAGTTGTTGCGCCACCCTCTGAGCTCCACGGCCTCCCTGGGGCCATGAAGCAATGGCGCGACAATGTAGATCGCCTTCTGGGCATGGCGCAGTCTAGCTCGACCAGGCCCAGTCCTCGGTCGTTCCGGCGTCAACACGAGGCATCGGCGTAGGTGCGCTCACCTTCAGTGAAGGCTGCGCCGACCGAGGACCTGCGGGCGGAACTCAACCGCTAGCACGCAGGAGAGGACGCTCTAGTCTCTCTGGAGAGGTCTGACGACTTACAAGCAGAACTCAACCGCAGGCGTGCGGGCGAGGATGCCCGTGTCTCCCTGGAGAGGGCGCGTGAGCGCCGACAGAACATCGAGGGTCGCAACCTCGACCAAGACTTCGCTGTGGTCGCACCGCAAACCCCAAGGGACGCCCGGATCCAAGTGGGTGTCTCGTTGGTCGGTGTAGGCTGCGTCGCACTAGCGGATCATCTCCGCGCGGCGACGTGGCCGTCCAAGTTTCGGCCACACCTGCTAGAGAAGTACGACGGTACATCGAACCCATCGGAATTCCTGCAGGTATACGTCACCGCCATTACGGCAGCAGGTGGAGACACTGCTGTGATGGCGACATACTTCCATGTAGCCTTGTCTGGGCTAGCCCGGACCTGGCTCATGAACCTTGCCCTAGGGATGATCTACTCTTGGGAAGAGCTCTGTGCGCGGTTTACAGTGAACTTCGCCAGCGCTTACCAACATCATAGCGTGGAGGCACACCTCCATGCAGTGAGGTAGGAACCCGGGGAAACTCTCCGGGCCTTCATCTCCCGCTTCACCAAGGTACGAGGAACTATACCCCATATCTCTGATGCTTCCATCATCACCGCTTTCCGCCATGGCGAGCGTGATGAAAAGATGTTGGAGAAGTTGTGAAAGGGAAATGTGCCCTTGGGCCATTTCTAAGTATTTTGGTGATCAAGTGCCAACACAAATGGTTTAAGTGTGAAACTATGCCAAATGGTGGAAGAAGTGCAAAGTCAACACAAAGGTATGATTCTAGACTTAGTACATTGGTTTTTGTGTACTAACATATGTGTCTAAGTGCTAGAATCAGAGAAAATACAATTGGAAAAGACTTGGCTTGAGCGGCCAAGACTCTGCTCAGTCTGGGTGCACCGGACTATCCGGTGGTGCACCGGACAGTGTCCGGTGTGCCAGGCTAGCGCCTGGTCAACTGGCTGCTCTCGGGTCTCAACGGTGGCGTACGGCTATAAATCATCGGACTGTCCGGTGGTGCACCGGACTGTCCGGTGAGTCGTCTGCGGCGAAGTCGCTGCTCTCGGAAACCAAGTCAACAACGTACAGCTATAATTCACCGGACTGTCCGGTGGTGCACCAGACTGTCCGGTGAGCCAACGGTCGGCCGCGCAATCCGCGCGTGACGCGTGGCCAAGCCAACGGTCGGATGGGAGCACCGGACTGTCCGGTGTGCACCGGACAGTGTCCGGTGCGCCAACGGCTCCATGTCTTCAACGGTCGGCTGCGGCAGAATAGGAAAGAAATCCGCACCGGACGGTGTCCGGTGGTGCACCGGACTGTCCGGTGTGCCAGTCGACAGAAGGCAAGAATTGCCTTCCTGGATTGCTCTCAACGGTTCCTAGCTGCCTTGGGGCTATAAAAGGGACCCCTAGGCACATGGAGGAGGACACCAAGCATACTTTGAGCATTCTTGATCATTCACACTCCGTCTTTGCGCACTCGTTTGTCATTCTTAGTGATTTGAGCTCCGTTCTAGTGAGAACCTTGTGATATTCATTTGAGCTCGAGTCTTGGCCGTGTGTGTGCGTATTGTTGTGGATTTGGTGTGTATTGCTTCCCTCCCTTACTCTAGTGCTTTCACTTTGATCCTTATTGTAAGGGCGAGAGACTCCAAGTTGTGGAGATTCCTCGCAAACGGGAAAGAGTAAAGAAAGAGGAACACCGTGGTATTCAAGTCGATCATCGGATCACTTGAGAGGGGTTGAGTGCAACCCTCGTCCGTTGGGACGCCACAACGTGGAGTAGGCAAGTGTTGTACTTGGCTGAACCACAGGATAAATCCTCGTGTCTCTTGTGCTTGTTCTCACTATGTCTATTTTGCTTCACAAGAGCTCTCCTTAGCCACTTGATTTTATTGTGCTAACTCCTAACCAAGTGTTGTGGCTTTAAGTTTCAAGTTTTTACAGGATCACCTATTCACCCCCCTCTAGGTGCTCTCAATTGGTATCGGAGCCGTTCTCTTCAAGAAAGGGACTAATCGCCCGAAGGGATGGATCCTAAGGGAAAGGGGATGGTGATCAACGACAAGGAGAAGGAGTCCTTCATCAATGAGCCAAAAGACGACAAGCCCACTGACTCGGGCTCAAGTCATAAGAAGAAGGACAGGAAGAAGAAGAGGCATATCAAGAAGATCGTCTACTACGACAACAGCGACGAGTCTTCTTCTTCCCAAAAGGACGACAACGACAACGACTACAAGAAAAAGAAGACGGTTAACTCGAACTTTTCCTTTGATTATTCTCGTATTCCGCAAAGTTCCAATGCTCATTTGCTTTCCATTCCCCTTGGTAAACCTCCTCATTTTGATGGAGAGGACTACGGATTTTGGAGTCACAAAATGCGTAGCCACTTGTTCTCTCTCCATCCAAGTATATGGGAGATAGTAGAAAATGGAATGCAATTTGACAGTACTAATAGGCCCATGTTCATCAATGAACAAATTCACAAAAATGCACAAGCTACTACTGTTCTTTTAGCGTCATTGTGCAGGGAAGAATACCATAAGGTGAGCGGCTTGGATAACGCCAAGCAAATTTGGGACACCCTCAGGATCTCTCATGAGGGAAATGACGTCACCATGCTCACCAAGATGGAGTTGGTGGAGGGCAAACTAGGGAGGTTCACGATGATCAGGGGGGAGGAGCCAACCCAAACGTACAACAGGCTCAAGACCCTCATCAACAAAATAAGGAGCTATGGAAGCACGTGATGGACGGACCACGACGTCGTCCGACTTATGCTAAGGTCCTTCACCGTCCTTGATCCTCATCTTGTTAACTCTATTCGTGAGAATCCTAGGTACACCAAGATGACACCCGAAGAAATACTTGGGAAGTTTGTGAGCGGGCGAATGACGATCAAGGAGGCGAGATATGTTGATGAGGCGCTAAATGGCCCAATCCATGAGCCTCAAGCCACTGCTCTCAAGGCAACAAGTAGCAGGGAGACGCTACCTAGCAAGGTGGCGCAAGTTGAGGTGGTGGGGCTCAACGAGGAAGAAATGGCCCTCATCATCAAGCGCTTCAAGACGACGCTAAAGGGTCGCAAGGAGAATCCCAAAAAGAACAAGGCGAAGGGAAAGCGCTCCTGCTTCAAGTGTGGTAAGGTTGGTCACTTTATTGCTAATTGTCCCGATAATGATAGTGACCAGGATCAAGAGAAGAAGAGGGAAAAGAAGAAGACTTACAAGAAGGCTAAAGGCGAGGCACACCTTGGCAAAGAGTGGGACTCGGATTGTTCTTCGTCCGTCTTCGACGACGAAGGACTCGCCGCCACCGCCTTCAACAAATCATCCCTCTTCCCCAACGAGCATCACACCTGTCTCATGGCAAAAGAGAAGAAGGTAAGCACTCGTAATACTAGTACTTACGCTTCTTCAAGTGATGATGAATCAAGTGATGATGAAATAGACTATGCATGTTTATTCAAAGGATTAGATAGAACCAAAATTGATAAGATCAATGAATTGATTGATGCCTTGAATGAGAAGAATAGACTTTTAAAAAAACAAGAAGATCTTTTGTATGAAGAGCATGATAAATTTGTAAGTGCGCAAAATTCTCTTGCTTTAGAAGTTAGAAGAAATGAAATGCTTTCATGTGAATTATCTACGTGCCATGAATCTATTTCTAGCTTAAGGAGTATCAATGATGACTTGAAGGCTAAGTTAGAAATAGCTAATAAATCAACCTCTTGTGTAGAACATGTAGTAATTTGCAATAGGTGTAATGACTTTAATGTTGATGCATGTGTTGAGCACCTTACTTCTATTGCAAAATTAAATGATGAAGTGGCTAGTCTTAATGCCCAACTTAAGACTAGCAAAAATGATTTTGATAAACTAAAATTTGCAAGGGATGCCTACACTATTGGTAGACACCCCTCAATTAAGGATGGGCTTGGCTTTATGAAGGAAGCCAAGAACTTAACAAGTCATAAGGCTCCCATCTCCGCCAAGGAGAAAGGGAAGGCTCCAATGACTAATAGTGCTAAAAAGAACCATGCTTTCATGTATCATGATAGG
This sequence comes from Zea luxurians, assembly GCA_029449295.1. Lineage (NCBI taxonomy): Eukaryota > Viridiplantae > Streptophyta > Magnoliopsida > Poales > Poaceae > Zea > Zea luxurians. Next base: position 35,112,816 of record JAOPSE010000002.1, on the reverse strand, counting down.
AGATATTCTAGGAATGTTCATTATGATAGAAGTTATAATGCTTTTGATTCACATACCATGATTGCTTCAAGTTCTTCTATTATGCATAGTAGAAATTTGGCTAGGAAAAATGTTATTTATCATATGCCTAGAAGAAATGTTGTTCATGTACCTAGGAATGTAAGTAATGAACACTCTACAATTTACCATGCTTGCAATGCTTCCTTTGCAATTTGTAGAAAGGATAAGAAAGTGATTGCTAGGAAATTAGGGGCAAAATGCAAGGGAGATAAGACTTGCATTTGGGTCCCTAAGGCTATTGTAACTAACCTTGTAGGACCCAACAAGAGTTGGGTACCTAAGACCCAAGCCTAATTTGCCTTGCAGGTTTATGCATCCGGGGGATCAAGCTGGATTATCGACAGCGGATGCACAAACCACATGATGGGGGAGAAGAAGATGTTCACCTCCTATGTCAAGAACAAAGATTCCCAAGATTCAATCATATTCGGTGACGGGAATCAAGGCAAGGTTAAAGGCTTAGGCAAGATAGCCATCTCAAATGAGCACTCTATCTCCAATGTATTTTTAGTAGAGTCGCTAGGTTATAATCTTCTATCGGTTAGTCAATTATGTAATATGGGATACAATTGCTTATTCACAAATGTAGATGTGTCTGTCTTTAGAAGGAGTGATGGTTCATTAGCTTTTAAGGGTGTACTAGACGACAAACTCTATTTAGTTGATTTTGCAAAGGAGGAGGCCAGTCTAGATGCATGCTTAATTGTTAAGACTAGCATGGGCTGGCTGTGGCATCGCCGTCTAGCACATGTGGGGATGAAGAACCTTCACAAACTTCTAAAGGGAGAACATGTGTTAGGTCTAACAAATGTGTATTTCGAAAAAGATAGACCTTGTGCAGCTTGTCAAGCAGGTAAACAAGTGGGAAGTGCGCATCACAGCAAGAATGTGATGACCACATCTAGACCCCTGGAGCTGCTGCATATGGACCTCTTCGGACCCGTCGCCTACCTTAGCATCGGGGGAAGTAAGTATGGTTTAATAATTGTTGATGATTTTTCCCGCTTCACTTGGGTATTCTTCTTGCAGGATAAATCTGAAACCCAAGGGACCCTCAAGCGCTTCCTAAGGAGAGCTCAAAATGAATTTGAGCTCAAGGTGAAGAAGATAAGGAGCGACAACGGGTCCGAGTTCAAGAACCTGCAGGTGGAGGAGTTTCTTGAGGAGGAAGGGATCAAGCATGAGTTCTCCGCTCCCTACACACCACAGCAAAATGGTGTGGTAGAGAGGAAGAACAGGACGCTTATAGACATGGCGAGGACGATGCTTGGAGAATTCAAGACGCCCGAGCGGTTTTGGTCGGAAGATGTGAACACGGCTTGCCACGCCATAAACCGGGTCTACCTTCATCGCCTCCTCAAGAAGACGTCATACGAGCTACTAACCGGTAACAAACCCAACGTTTCGTATTTTTGAGTTTTTGGGAGTAAATGCTACATTCTGGTGAAGAAAGGTAGAAATTCAAAATTTGCTCCCAAAGCTGTAGAAGGGTTTTTGTTAGGTTATGACTCAAATACAAAGGCGTATAGAGTCTTCAACAAATCATTTGGTTTGGTTGAAGTCTCTAGCGACGTTGTATTTGATGAAACTAATGGCTCTCCGAGAGAGCAAGTTGATCTTGATATTGTAGATGATGATGATGTTCCAACGGACGCAATTCGTACCATGGCAATTGGAGACGTGCGACCACAGGAACACGAGGAGCAAGATCAACCTTCTTCCTCAACTACGGTGCACCCCCAACTCAAGATGATGAACAGGTACCTCAAGAGGAGGCGTGTGATCAAGGGGGAGCACAGGATGTCCAAGTTGAAGAGGAAGAAGCACCACAGTCCCCTCCAACTCAAGTTCGAGTGATGATTCAAAGGAACCATCCCGTCGACCAGATTTGGGGTGACATTAGCAAGGGAGTAACCACTCGCTCTAGATTAGCTAATTTCTGTGAGCATTACTCTTTTGTCTCTTCTATTGAGCCTTTCAGGGTAGAAGAGGCCTTGCTAGATCTGGACTGGGTGTTGGCCATACAGGAAGAGCTCAACAACTTCAAGCGAAATGAAGTTTGGACACTAGTGCCGCGTCCCAAGCAAAATGTTGTGGGAACCAAGTGGGTGTTCCACAACAAACAGGACGAGCACGGGGTGGTGACAAGGAACAAAGCTCGACTTGTGGCAAAAGGTTATCCCAAGTCACAGGTTTGGACTTTGAGGAGACTTTCGCTCCTGTGGCTAGGCTAGAGTCGATTCGTATTTTGTTAGCCTATGTCGCTCACCATTCTTTCAGGTTGTTCCAAATGGACGTGAAGAGCGCTTTCCTCAACGGGCCAATCAAGGAGGAGGTGTACGTGGAGCAACCCCCTGGCTTTGAGGATGAACGGTACCCCGACCAAGTGTGTAAGCACTCTAAGGCGCTCTATGAACTTAAGCAAGCCCCAAGAGCATGGTATGAATGCCTTAGAGACTTTTTAATTGCAAATGCTTTCAAGGTTGGGAAAGCCGATCCAACTCTTTTCACTAAGACTTGTGACAGTGATCTATTTGTGTGCCAAATATATGTCGATGACATAATATTTGGTTCTACTAACCAAAAGTCTTGTGAAGAGTTTAGCAGGGTGATGACTCAAAAATTTGAGATGTCGATGATGGGCGAGTTGGACTACTTCCTTGGGTTCCAAGTGAAGAAACTCAAGGAGCACTTTCATCTCCCAAACGAAGTATACGCAAGACTTGCTCAAGCGGTTTGGGATGAAGGACGCCAAGCCCACGAAGACTCCAATAGGAACTGACGAACACGTCGACCTCAACAAAGGAGGTAAGTCCGTTGATCAAAAAGCATACCGGTCCATGATAGGTTCCTTGCTCTACTTATGTGCTAGTAGACCGGATATTATGCTTAGTGTAAGCATGTGTGCTAGATTTCAATCCAATCCAAGGGAGTGTCACTTAGTGGCCGTGAAGCGAATTCTTAGATATTTAGTCGCTACGCCTTGCTTCGGGATCTGGTATCCAAAGGGGTCTACCTTTGACTTAATTGGATATTCAGACTCCGATTATGCTGGATGTAAGGTCGATAGGAAGAGTACATCAGGGACGTGCCAATTCCTAGGAAGGTCCCTGGTGTCGTGGAGTTCTAAGAAACAAACCTCCGTTGCCCTATCCACCGCTGAGGCCGAGTACATTGCCGCAGGACAGTGTTGCACACAACTACTTTGGATGAGGCAAACCCTCTGGGACTTTGGCTACAATCTGAGCAAAGTCCCACTCCTATGTGACAATGAGAGTGCTATCCGCATGGCGGACAATCCTATTGAGCACAGCCGCACAAAGCACATTGACATCTGGCATCACTTTTTGAGAGATCACTAGCAAAAGGGAGATATCGAAGTGTTTTATGTTAGCACCGAGAACCAGCTAGCCGATATCTTTACCAAGCCTTTAGATGAAAAGACCTTTTGCAGGCTGCATAGTGAGCTAAATGTCTTAGATTTGCGGAACTTGGATTGATGTGTAGCATACATGTGTATTATGCCTTGATCATGTTCCCTTATGCATTTTGTTGTTTATTGATGGTGCTCAAGTTGTACAAGCACTCCCCGGACCTCACAAGTCCATTTGCGAGTGATGCACATATTTAGGGGGAGATGTGCTACAACTTGACCCTTTTGAGACTAACCATGTGTTTGAGCTTGCTTGATTTGGTCTCAAAAGTGAATTGAAAGGGAAAGATGGACTTGGACCATGAAAGACTTCCACTGCACTCCGATGAGAGGGTAACTAACTCCAAGTTCATTTCCATGCTCTTATTGCCTTTTTACTCTTAATTGAAGATTTTGGTGAGGTAATGGGGTTTTAGGGCCAAAGATGATCCTGTTTTGGTGCTTAATGCCAAAGGGGGAGAAATTAAGGCCAAAGCAAGAAATGGATCAGCTACCACTTGAGAATTTTTGAAAAATAGAATTAGAGCTTTTGTTTTGTCAAATACTCTTATTGTCTCTTATTGTCAAAAGTTGGTCTCTTGTGGGGAGAATGTTTGATTATGGGAAAAAGGGGGAGTTTTTGAATCTTTGATCAAATTCTCTTGGAATACCTCTCTTTATGTCTCTACAAGTGAATTTGACTTAGAGATAGGAAATTGAGTTTGATTTGCAAAAACAAACCAAGTGGTGGCAAAGAATGATCCAAATATGCCAAATTTGAATCAAAACAAATTTGTGTTCTCATTTGCATTGATGTTGCACTTCCTTTAGTTGCTTTTTGTTGTGTTGGCATAAATCACCAAAAAGGGGGAGATTGAAAGGGAAATGTGCCCTTGGGCCATTTCTAAGTATTTTGGTGATCAAGTGCCAACACAAATGGTTTAAGTGTGAAACTATGCCAAATGGTGGAAGAAGTGCAAAGTCAACACAAAGGTATGATTCTAGACTTAGTACATTGGTTTTTGTGTACTAACATATGTGTCTAAGTGCTAGAATCAGAGAAAATACAATTGGAAAAGACTTGGCTCGAGCAGCCAAGACTCTGCTCAGTCTGGGTGCACCGGACTGTCCGGTGGTGCACCGGACAGTGTCCGGTGTGCTAGGCTAGCGTCTGGTTAACTGGTTGCTCTCCGGTCTCGACGGCGGCACACGGCTATAAATCACCGGACTGTCCGGTGGTGCACCGGACTGTCCGGTGAGTCGTCTGCGGCGAAGTCGCTGCTCTCGGGAACCAAGTCAACAGCGTACGACTATAATTCACCGGACTATCCGGTGGTGCACCGGACTGTCCAGTGAGCCAACGGTCGGGCGCGCCAATGGTCGGCCGCGCAATCCGCACGTGACGCGTGGCCAAGCCAACGGTCGGATGGGAGTACCGGACTGTCCGGTGTGCACCGGACAGTGTCCGGTACGCCAACGGCTCCAAGTCTTCAACGGTCGGCTGCGCCAGAATAGGAAAGAAATCTGCACCGGACAGTGTCCGGTGGTGCACCGGACTGTCCGGTGCGCCAGTCGACAGAAGGCAAGAATTGCCTTCCTGGATTGCTCTCAACGGCTCCTAGCTACCTTGGGGCTATAAAAGGGACCCCTAGGCGCATGGAGGAGGACACCAAGCATACTTTGAGCATTCTTGATCATTCACACTCTGTCTTTGCGCACTCGTTTGTCATTCTTAGTGATTTGAGCTCCGTTCTAGTGAGAACCTTATGATATTCATTTGAGCTCAAGTCTTGGCCGTGTGTGTGCGTATTGCTATGGATTTGTGTGTATTGCTTCCCTCCCTTACTCTAGTGCTTTCACTTTGATCCTTATTGTAAGGGCGAGAGACTCTAAGTTGTGGAGATTCCTCGCAAACGGGAAAGAGTAAAGAAAGAAGAACACCGTGGTATTCAAGTCGATCATCGGATCACTTGAGAGAGGTTGAGTGCAACCCTCGTCCGTTGGGACGCCACAACGTGGAGTAGGCAACTGTTGTACTTGGCCGAACCACAGGATAAATCCTCGTGTCTCTTGTGCTTGTTCTCACTGTGTCTATTTTGCTTCACAAGAGCTCTCCTTAGCCACTTGATTTTATTGTGCTAACTCCTAACCAAGTGTTGTGGCTTTAAGTTTCAAGTTTTTACAGGATCACCTATTCACCCCCTCTAGGTGCTCTCAAGTTGGCCACGCATGACGTGGAAACTGTCACCACACTCTTCGCTCTGGCCGACAAGTGCGCCAGAGCTGCCGAGGGTCGTGCATGGCACTCGGCGCCACAGACTGGGGTTGCCCAGACGGGTGGCTCCAGTGCCATCGCCCAGGACAGCAAGAAGAAGAAGAAGAACCACGGCCGCGAGAGGCCGCAGACTGCTGCTCCAGTCGTCGCGGCTGCGGCTGGGGGCCAGACCGAGCGCAACAAGCGCCCGCGGTCGCAGGGGGGCAACAGCGGCTCATGCCCTGTGCACCCAACAGCCGCCACAGCGCCGCGGAGTGCCGCGAGATTATCAAGCTCGCAAAGCGTGTCAACGAGCAGCGCGAGCAGTCCTCCAAGGATGGCTCCCCACCCCGTCGCCGGCCTGGCAAGGAGAGGGCTGACGACGGGGACGTGTCCGCCGGAGAACGGGACTGAAAGCATCTAGGCCCTTGGTTGGTTTTAGTGATTAATGACAACGTAATGTTATATGTGACTAACGTGTGTTTTGCAGAGACAAATGGTAAGTTAGGTCGCATTACAGGTAGAAGTACTACAACGATGAAAACAATCCCGGAGATAAGAACTCGAAGCGACGGCTAAAACGACGAAACAAAAGGTGAAGGACTACGGAGTCCGAGTGTCAAGGAGATGTGGACACTCATGATTTAGTTAGGTCTTTTATTCTCTTTTAGCCATACTATAAAGAGGGGTTGTCGATGAGTTGTTTGACCAAGAGAGTTCTAGTGTAGTGTTGGTGCACATTGACACTCACATATAGTGCTAGGTGACACTCTAGAACATACACTCAAGTTAGAACGAAACCGATTTGAAAAACAACATATAAAAGAAAATAGGGTTTCTGGCCTTGGGGCACCGGACTATCCGGTGTGCACCGGACTGTCCGGTGCACCATCTGCCAGGTGGGGCCAAGCTGGCCCTGGGGAAGAGTTTTCCCCCGAAGAAACCCGAGAGCGCCAGTTTCAGAAATGAATTTTAGTGGCACACCGGACAGTGCACCGGACTATCCGGTGTGCACCGGACAATGTCTGTTCACTGTCCGGTGTGCCATCAGCCCAATGGCTAGCTGTCAGAACTAGCCGTTGGAGTCAACCGTTGGCGCACCGGTGGCGCACCGGTGGCGCACCAGTGGCGCACCGGACTGTCCGGTGCGCCCATGCGCAGAAGAGTGCTGGTAACGGCTAGTTGGTGGGTGAGGGCTATTTATACCCCCTCCACCCACCATATTCAATGTCTTGCTGCCCACATTGATTCCTGCATATTGGTAGAGCATTGCAAGCACCAAAAGTCTAGTGAGGAGATTAGAGAATCTTAATCCCGCATTTGTTCCTCATTAGCGCTAGCGAGAGCCACCTAGAGCACACACCACTTGCATTAGGCTTCTCTTGGTCAAGCGAAAGTCTATGGCTTGTTACTCTTGGTGATCGGCATCACCTAGACGGCTTGGTGGCGTTGGGAGCTCGGTGATCACCGTGAAGATCTTGTTGGTGACCCAACTCAAGTTTGTAAGCAGTCTCGAGGGATCCACCGCGCCGGAGTGGCAAAGGATCATCTCGTAGTGAGCACTTGGTTCTTGCGAGGACCAAGGGGGAGCGATACCCTTGCGCGGGTGCTCCAACGAGGACTAGTGGAGAGTGCCGACTCTTTGATACCTCGGGAAAAATTGGAGGAGTCTTCTAAACCTTGCTTTACATTCCGCACTTAATTCAAGCACTTTACTTTGTGTATTTGTTTAGCAAGTATTTGAAGTATTATCTTAGCATTGTTGTATTTCTAGTATTATTATCTTAGTGCTAGTTGTTGGGGTGAAGTTGGGCTCTTGCTTAGCTTTTAATTAGTGTTGATTTTTAGAAAAGCCCAATTCACCCCCCCTCTTGGTCATCGTGATCCTTTCAATTGGTATCAAAGCCTTGTTGCTCTTAGATTAGCTTAACCGCTAGAGTAACAATGTCCGGTGGGGATAGACCTCCTCCCGTTTTTGATGGTGACGATTTTCCATATTGGAAAATTCGTATGGAAGCATATTTAGAGGCTATAGACATTGGTGTCTACAAAGCCGCCACACAAGGATTCCCCCAACCTAGAGATCCCACAAATCTTGTAGGTGATGAATTTAATTATGAGAAATAGAATGCTAAGGCCAAAAACACCCTTTTTAGAGGCCTTTGCAAAGATGTGTTCAATAGAGTTAGAAATCATAAAAATGCTCATGATTTATGGATGGACATTTGTGCTCTACATGAAGGAACTAGGAGTGAGCGTGAGGAGATATATCACATTGCTATGAGAAAGTTAAATTCTTTTGAAATGCTTGCTAATGAAAATGCCAATGCTATGTACTCACGTCTCAATATTCTTGTAGAGGAAGTAAATGGATTGGGGCTTACACAAATTTCACAACAGGATGTTGTGAAGAAGATTCTCAGTGTCCTCCCAATTGACAAATATGGACACATTGTCACTGTACTGCATCAAATGGATCTTTCAATTACCACACCTACACAGATATTGGGAAAGATCAATGCTCATGAGATGTACATGCACATCAATGACAAAGATGAGTCATCTTCCAAGAGAAAGGATTTGGCTCTTAAAGCAAATCAAGAAAGAAAAGGAAAAGCTAAAGTACAAATTGAGGAAGAATCCTCAAGTGATGATGACCTTGATGCTAACATTGCCTTGATGGTGAGGAAGACCACCAAGATGTTAAAGAAGCTCAACAAAGAAGGCATCAAATTTGATTCAAGAAAGAAGAAATTCTTTTCCAGCAAAAGAAAGTCCATTTCTGAGATGGATTGCTACAACTGTGGGGAGCTTGGTCATCTTGCTCATCAATGTAACAAGCCCAAGAAGAACAAGTTCAAGGGCAAGAAAGAAGATGACAACGATGATGAGAAAAAGGAAAAGATATTCTTCAAGAGGAAGGATGGGAAGCAAAAGAGGTTCCACAAAAAGAAAAATGGAAAGGCATATATTGTTGGTGACTGGCTCACTGACATTGAGTCATCAAGTGGATCTTCTTCAAGTGAAGAAGAGAATGATGAAAAGGTTGCCGCCATCGCCGAGGACTTCTCTTCACCACCACCATCGCCATCATCGACTTCTCACCTATGCCTCATGGCTAGAGGTGAACGGAAGGTACAAAATGATATTGATATTACTGATGATAGTGATAGTGATAGTGATGAGGAATTTGCTTCACCTTCCTATGATGAACTAGCTGACTTGCTTAAAGAATACACTCAAATCATTAGGAAGTCAAAAGCTAAATGTGATAGGTTGAAAAATGAAAATGAATCTTTGAATGCCAAATATGACATAGTTATGAAAGCTAGTGATGAAATGAAAGAAGAAAACAAAACTATGTCATCCACTGTAAATGAGCTCACATCCTCTCTAAAAGATGCTAAAGATAAATGTGACAAGTTAAATGAAGCTAATAGGGAGTTGGAAGATAGACTAGTGAAAATCAAGGAAGACTATACTAAGATTAAATTTGATCATGATAATCTTCTTGTTGAAAATGAACTTTTATCTTGCAATACACATGAGGCTATTAACCCTGTTGTTAAGATTGATGTAGCAACCTCATGTGATGATTTGAGTCAAGGAGAGCAAACTAGTCTACATGATGAATTGACCGAAAAAGTTGAAGTCTTGACTTTAGACAACCAAAAATTGAAGAGATACTTGACTGATGCAACTACTAGAGGAAAGGTTGCCATTGAGAACAATGATTTCAACAATGAGTTGGTAGTGGATAATGAAAGGCTTAAAAATGAGGTCAAGAAACTTAAGAGTGAAAATGAACATCTTGCAACAAGTGTGCAAAAGTTCAACAAGGGCCAATACCTCCAAAATGAGTTGCTCATGAACATTGTCATGAAAAACAACAAGAGTGGTATTGGATACAATGCTTTTGTGCAAAATAAATCTACTACTCAATACAAGCCAAAGCAGACTCACAAGCCTATCAAATGCTTTGAGTGTGGAAAAGAAGGTCACTTTGCCCACAACTGGAAAGCTAAACCACCAACTCCCTTGCCTAAGCACTCAAGACCATTTGCTTTCAATGCTCATTATGTTCTAAGAAAAGTTGCAAATGGAAAGGTCAAAGTTACATTCCTAGGTCCACCAAGCAAGAGTAGACCTAGACAAATTTGGGTTGCAAAGTCCTTGATTGAGAAAGTTACTGGTCCTATGCAATATAGGGCCCTCAAAACTCAAGCTTGATTTGTCTGTGGATGTAGGTGAACTACAAGACCGGTGGGTGCCATTGGGTTATTGACAGTGGATGCACACAACATATGACAGGCAACCCACGGATGTTCACCTCACTTGATGAGAATGTTGATGGACAAGACAAAATCACATTTGGAGACAATTCAAAAGGGAAAGTGCAAGGACTTGGCAAGGTGGCAATTTCAAATGATTTATCAATTTCAAATGTTCTCTTGGTTGCACCTTTGAGCTTCAATTTATTATCAGTGGGTCAACTCTGTGATCTTGGACTTCAATGCTTATTCACTCCAACAGAGGTTATTGTATCAAAAATGGATGATGAATCAATGATGTTCAAAGGATTTAGATACAACAATCTCTACTTAGTGGATTTCACTTCAGAAGATGCAGACTTAAGAACTTGCCTCTTCACCAAAGCTTCACTTGGATGGCTTTGGCATAGGAGGCTTGCACATGTTGGGATGAGCACACTCAAGAAGGTATTAAAGAAGGACATGGTTAGAGGATTAAAGGATGTTGTATTTGAAAAGGACAAGCCTTGTAGTGCATGTCAAGCTGGGAAGCAAGTTGCTAACACACATCCTACAAAAGCTTTCATGTCAACATCAAGGCCACTGGAACTACTTCATATGGATTTATTTGGACCTACAAATTATGTAAGTGCTGGTGGCAACCTCTACTGTCTGGTGATTGTTGATGATTTCTCAAGATACACTTGGGTGTTCTTTCTTCATGACAAATCTGAAGTTGCATCTATATTCAAGAAGTTTGCCAAGAAATCTCAAAATGAATTTGATTGCAAGATCAAGAATATTAGAAGTGATAATGGCAAAGAATTTGACAACACCAACATTCATGAGTACTGTGATGAAATTGGGATCAAGCATGAAGTATCTGCAACATATACACCTCAACAAAATGGAATTGTTGAAAGGAAAAACAGGACCTTGATCACACTTGCAAGAACAATGATTGATGAGTATAACACACGGGAGAGGTTTTGGGCCGAAGCTGTCAACACTGCATGTTATGCATCAAACATGCTATTTCCTCACCGGCTACTTGCGAAGACTCCCTATGAACTGCTAAATGGGAAAAAGCCAGACGTATCCTTCTGGGTGTTTGGATGCAAATGCTACATCTACAAGAAACGCCATCACCTAGGGAAGTTTCAAAGACATTGTTATATTGGTTTTCTTTTGGGCTATTCATTAAAGTCCAAAGCATATCGAGTATTCAATCATGCCACTGGCGTGGTAGAAGAAACATATGATGTGAAATTTGATGAGACTAATGGCTCCCAAGGAGCACTTGAGAATTTTGTTGATGTAGGTGATGAGCCACTTAGGGAAGCAATGAAGAACATGCCAATTGGAGCTATCAAACCAAAAGAAGATGAAGAAGAGGTGCAAAACATTGACAGGCCTTCTTCATCAAATGTACCACAAGATGATGAAAAAGATGAGAGGCATGAAATGAAGATACATTTGCCTCTCATGAACAAGCAAGGGTATAAGCCTAAGATGTTGATGCTCCAGGATCTTCTTCCCAAGTGGTTAACAGGAGAAACTCATCACTACTTCAAGCTCATCCTCAAAACCAAATCATTGGGAGTCCTTCACAAGGGGTTATTACTCGATCACATAGACATGCTTCTTTTATTGAACATCACTCCTTTGTTTCTTGTGTTGAGCCTACATGTATAGATGAGGCGCTATAGGATCCGGACTGGGTGAACGCCATGCATGAAGAACTAAATAACTTCACCCATAACCAAGTTTGGACCCTAGAGAAGCCTCCACAAGGTACAAGAATCATTGGAACAAAGTGGGTGTTCAGGAACAAACAAGATGATCAAGGCGTGATTGTAAGGAACAAGGCAAGACTTGTTGCAAAAGGATTCTCTCAAGTTGAAGGCTTAGATTTTGGAGAGACCTTTGCACCGGTTGCTCGACTGGAAGCCATCCGTATCCTACTCGCATATGCATCATGCTATGATATAAAGCTTTATCAAATGGATGTAAAAAGTGCATTTTTAAATGGCTTCATAAATGAACTTGTATATGTTGAGCAACCACCTGGATTTGAAGACCCTAGATATCCTAACCATGCTTACAGGTTGTCCAAGGCGCTATATGGGCTAAAGCAAGCTCCAAGGGCTTGGTATGAGCATCTTCGCGGCTTCCTCATCGAAAAGGGCTTCAAGATCGGGACCGTCGACACAACTCTATTCACAAAGAAACATAACGGTGATATTTTCATTTGTCAAGTATATGTTGATGACATAATCTTTGGCTCGACAAATGACTATCATTGCAAGGAATTTGGTGAGTTGATGTCGAAGGAGTTCGAGATGTCAATGATTGGTGAGCTAACGTACTTCCTCGGCTTTCAAGTCAAGCAAATGAAAGATGGTAACTTTCTCTCACAAGAGAAGTATACCAAAGACTTGTTGAAAAGGTTCAACATGGAGAAGTGCAAACCAATCAAGACACCTATGCCAACAAATGGACATCTCGACCTAGATGAGGGAGGTAACCCGCTTAATCAAACTCTCTACCGTTCTATGATTGGTAGTTTATTGTACCTTACCGCATCTAGGCCCGATATCATGTTTAGTGTCTGCATGTGTGCTAGATTTCAATCTAATCCTAAGAAAGCTCATCTTCGCGCTATTAAAAGAATTCTTAGGTATCTCAGGCACACCACAAGCATTGGTCTGTGGTATCCCAAAGGAGCTACTTTTGATTTAATTGGCTATTCCGATTCGGATTATGCCGGTTGCAAAATTGATAGGAAAAGTACTTCTGGGGGATGCCATCTGCTTGGTAGATCACTAGTATCATGGACATCCAAAAAGCAAAATAGTGTTGCCTTGTCAACCACCGAAGCGGAATACATTGTCGCGGGTGCTTGTTGCACACAAATTTTATATATGAAACAAACCCTTCTAGACTATGGCATAGTTCTAGAAAAGGTACCTTTGTTGTGTGATAATGAGAGTGCTGTTAAAATTGCTAATAATCCTGTACAACACTCTCGCACCAAGCACATTGATATCCTTCATCACTTCCTTAGAGATCATGTTGCTAAAGGAGATATCATTTTAGAAGGAGTGAGGTCGGAAGATCAATTAGCGGATATTTTCACTAAGCCACTTGATAAGACCCGCTTTTGCATGTTGATGAATGAATTAAATATACTTGATATCAGAAATTTTATTTAAGATGTCAAATGGTGTTGTCAAGCTTGCATTGCATATTTACATTTCTTGTTTTGCGTCTAGGGCTTGTCTAACCTAGTTGAGATAACCCCCAACAAAGCGTGTGAAAAAGCTTAACTCGGGATCAAACTTGACAAGTCTTAGTTTTAAGCTTTTAGTACTTAAATTCCTACTTTTATGTAATTGTTGGTTCTTGAGATATGCATGAGGTACTGCACTTAGGGGGAGTATTCAAAACTCAAATCTTTCATGACAACCCCTAGTGCAATGCCAAAATGCCAATCTCACCATTTGCCTATTTTCTCTAAAAATTATCTAGCCTATGGCAAAATATTTTGAAAATTATGAGAAAATATATGAGGGTGCCAATACCTGTCCCAACAAGTGTTATTTTGTGTGATTATATGTTGGGATTTGGTTTGGTTCAAAACAAGATAGAAAAATTCAAAAATTTCAGAACTTCCCTCTGTCTGGGCTCACCGGACAGTCCGGTGTGCACCGGACACTGCACTATGCACTGTCCGGTGCACCGGCCGTGCGCGCGCAAGAACTCCTTCTCCTGTGCGCTGTCCGGTGTGCACCGGACAGGCACTGTAGACTGTCTAGTGCGCCCATATCGCGTTTTAAAAAATCGCCTCCATCCCGAAGCCGAGCCAGAGGCTTTCTATTTCCTCTCTGCTCTGTCTCTCTGCTCTCCGGTGATCTTACCCCTCTCCGGCGATCCTTCTCACCAGCGGCTACCCTCCGGCAAACTCTCCCTGGTGCTCACCCCTTCCCCCCTTAGGTGAGCAGCTCTGGCTCCCTCTCCCTCCTCTTTATTTCTATTGAGCAGTGCACCCCTTTTTCCACCCTTGTGTGCCAAATTCAAATCCTTATGAATTCCTGTGAATCCATGTGGTTGGAGATGTTCCTCTGTGTGCCTTGAACACCCTTGTAGGTTCTCAGCTCCTTAGGGAGGGTTTCACAGCCTTAAATAGCCGTTTCACCGAAACCCTAAATCCTCGCACACCACATGCTCGGTGAAATGCCCAAACCAGCCAAAAATGCTCCGATTGAACCCAAATTTTTCAGGCACCTTCACAACACCTCCAGTAACATATTCACCAAATTTCATGCCAATCCGATATACCAGGCTTCAATTTCACTCAAATCCCCGTTTTGAGCGATCGTTTCCGAGCCAAGTGCCCAAATTCCATTTTCTTCGCCTAATTTCAAACCAAGCATACACTTCACTCATATTCACCCATATAAACCTATTCGTGAAGTATCGGCTCAATTCCACATCATTTCATACCTCAATTCAAATTCCAAACCTCCTATGGCACTATTTCTCGTTCAAACGCCGTTTTCACGTCGTTTGAACTCTCGATCGCCATATCTCTCGTTTTCTGTGCCATATTTCTCCGTGTATGTATTTATTCACATTTCATATACTTATGACTATGTGACTAATACGTGCTCACCTCTTCTGTCATTTCAGTGACCTTGCCTGCCCGTGAGCCGTCTCCTGTCCTGCCTGGATTTCCACCTCTTGTGTGAGTTTTCCAGGTATACATCTCCTCTTTTGATATTCTATCGAGTATTATCGACTTTTGCTTAGCTTCTCTCTCTCATTTGCAGTCGTCAGGTCAGGATGCCGCACACGAAGAATGTGTCGGCGCCAAGGGGAGGCGATGATGAGGATCCTTGTCGCCCCTTTAGGCAAGTCAAGGGAAAGACCGTGTACTTGGAGCAGCAGGAAGGCCGCAAGAAGCAGCGTATGGACAGAGAAGCCCGAGCAGTGGCAGTAGCAGCAGCAGCCGCTGAGCAGGCAGAGCGAGGAGATCAGCCACAGACTCCTTTAGATCAGATTGCTTACCGAGTTCATCACCTCGCCTCCCGGCCTCGCTCCTCCACTCGCACCACTGCTACCACTCCACCACCCACTTCACCTGCTCCCGTCACTCCTGCACCATCCACTACCTCAGCCATACCTACCACCTCCACTACTCCAGCTTCCACTGCTCCTTCCGCTCCCCTTTTCACTCCACCTATCCCACCTGCTCGATTCCGGGAGCGCGATGAGACTGAGGTGCGACCACTTGCTGCGGATCCCAGACTGTTTGATCTTCAGCATGCTACAGCGGCATAGGTACATAGGTTTAGATACGTACCCATGGAGTCTTGGTTACCTACACAGAGAGACCCTGCAGCGGTAGATCCTTTCAGCACCAGGATTCAGGAGTCTTTCTACCGAGCACAGTTGTCAGCTCAGATTGCTCTGCGAGCGCACCGGCTCTTGGATCTCCCTGCCTTCCTGCTAGCAGCCGGTGCCGACTCTGAGGTTCACCTCTCCTATCTGCCTGGACTTCTCACTCTGTTGACTACCAGCGGCAGATATATTGAGGAATGGGTCCGAGTTTTCTATGCTTCAGTCTGGATAGACCCTGATCACCAGTGGATGAGATTCCGTTTTGAGCGAGAGGATGTTACCATTCATGCCAGTTAGATTCGTTAGTTGTTTGGATTTTCCGAGTCATCGACTCGTCTTCACAGCTTGTGTTATGGCACCTCTGACCCTCCTCGTCGCCCTCACGACGGAGTTGCTCCTGGTACAGCTCACGTCGCGGCTTTGTTCCGACCGCCCTTCTCAGATGGGTCGCGACGTTCTCCATCAGATTTTACCACAGCGACCAGATTTCTATATCAGCTTATGAGACGGACGCTTCTGCCATGGATGGGATACAGGGAGGCTGCCACTCATATTCAGCTTTGGCTCCTTGGTGCCCTAGTTTCTCATTCAGAGTTTGATGTTGTGGATTTTCTCATTTGTGAGATCGAGGACATAGTACTGGATGGTATACGTGCTCGTCGACAGCTGCCTTATGCTCACTATCTGTGCCACATCTTTGCTCAGCTGATTTGGCCCCCACAGTCCAGGGTACTCTTGAGGCCTCTCGCCTCATCTTTGGGTCGTACCGTCCAGCTCCAGAGGATCCTGTGCCAGCTCCTGCTCTAGTATTTGACACTCAGGCCGAGGATACTGCTCTTCATCAGTTTGAAGCTCGGGACGCAGCAGTTGATGATTATGATGATGATGATTTTGGGATTCCGCCTCCGCCTCCTATGCCTCCACGCTCACATGATCATGAGGCCGGGAGTTCTAGTGCTACCCCTACTGCCCCTCCTACCATTGACCCTGCTCTTGCTTCGATCCTACAGACACTTACTCAACAGCAGGCTCACTTGGCAGCCGAGCAGGCCCGTCAGGCAGCGGCCCACCAGCAGTTGTCCGAGAGAATGCTCTCGATGTTTAAAAAATTCAGGACAGGCAGGATTATTTGCAGCAGTAGCTTCTTCAGGACCGAGCTGAGAATAGGGCTTTTATGACTCTCATGCTTCAGCATTCTGGTGTATCGATTTCCTCAGTTGAGTCAGCACCGCCTCCACCTCTTCAGGCTGCTGTTGTGCCAACTATTCAGGCAAGACCCCCTCTTTCTTTAGTTGGTCCTTCTTCCTCTCCGCTCCTGCCGGTCACCCTGGTTTTCATGTCGCCGGTCATCAGCTCCGTCAGCCCGCAGCCGCCAGTGCCACTAGCTTCTGCTGTTACCACTGCTGCTGTAGCGGTGTCTGTGAACTCTTTGGCTCCGGCAGCTCCTGCAGCGCAGCTTCCGTCTGAGTCAGTACCAGCTCCAGCTTCTACAGCAGATCCTGGATCCGAGACTGACTCTGACCCACAGCTGGCGTTCGCTCTACTGCCTCGACCGCGACCGGATGCACCCCCGCCGCCTCCTCCCTCTTCTGATGTGTAGGTTTGGGTTCCCTTTTGGTGTTTGACGCCAAAGGGGGAGAGATATGAGTTGTGAGAGCTAGGGGGAGTTAGGGAGTTAGTAGAGAGTCATTTTGATGTAATATATGTGCTTGTTACTCTCTGTACTAGCTTCACTTTGTATGATGCTTTTGGCTCACAAACTCTATTATATACTCTCAATGCTTTTGTTGACTGTGTGTGTACTATGTTTTCACCTTATATGTTATCACCAGTCTTCTAGTTCTTGTTCATCGATTTGATTTCACTTTTTATATATGAACAAGAAACTTACGATGTGTATGCGCTCATTCCTATTATTATGTTACACACTCCTTCTATCAAAGATTACTGAGTATAACTAACCATCTTCTCTATTGACAGAAATTTCAAAACAAACTACTCTCACAAATCTTGTAGGGTTGTCATCAATCACCAAAAAGGGGGAGATTGAAAGCATCTAGGCCCCTGGTTGGTTTTAGTGATTAATGACAACGTAATGTTATATGTGACTAACGTGTGTTTTGCATAGACAAATGGTAAGTTAGGTCGCATTACAGGTAGAAGTACTACAACGGTGAAAACAATCCCGGAGATAAGAACTCGAAGCGACGGCTAAAACGACGAAACAAAAGGTGAAGGACTACGGAGTCCAAGTGTCAAGGAGATGTGGACACTCGTGATTTAGTTAGGTCTTTTTATCTCTTTTAGCCGTACTATAAAGAGGGGTTGTCGATGAGTAGTTTGACCAAGAGAGTTCTAGTGTAGTGTTGGTGCACATTGACACTCACATATAGTGCTAGGTGACACTCTAGAACATACACTCAAGTTAGAACGAAAACCGATTTGAAAAACAGCATATAAAAGAAAATAGGGTTTCTGGCCTTGGGGCACCGGACTATCTGGTGTGCACCGGACTGTCCGGTGCACCATCTGCCAGGTGGGGCCAAGCTGGCCCTGGGGAAGAGTTTTCCCCCGAAGAAACCCGAGAACGCCAGTTTCAGAAATGAATTTTTGTGGCGCACCGGACAGTGCACCGGACAGTGCACCGGACTATCCGGTGTGCACCGGACAGTGTCTGTTCACTGTCCGGTGTGCCATCAGCCCAACGGCTAGCTGTCAGAACTAGCCGTTGGAGTCGACCGTTGGCGCACCGGTGGCGCACCGAACTGTCCGGTGCGCCCATGCGCAGAAGAGTGCTGGTAACGACTAGTTGGTGGGTGAGGGCTATTTATACCCCCTCCACCCACCATATTTAATGTCTTGCTGCCCACATTGATTCCTGCATTTTGGCAGAGCATTGCAAGCACCAAAAGTCTAGTGAGGAGATTAGAGAATCTTAATCCCGCATTTGTTCCTCATTAGCGCTAGCGAGAGCCACCAAGAGCACACACCACTTGCATTAGGCTTCTCTTGGTTAAGCGAAAGTCTACGGCTTGTTACTCTTGGTGATCGGCATCACCTAGACGGCTTGGTGGTGTTGGGAGCTCGGTGATCACCGTGAAGATCTTGTTGGTGACCTGACTCAAGTTTGTAAGCGGTCTCGAGGGATCCACCGCACCGGAGTGGCAAAGGATCATCTCGTAGTGAGCACTTGGTTCTTGCGAGGACCAAGGGGGAGCGATACCCTTGCGTGGGTGCTCCAACGAGGACTAGTGGAGAGTGCCGACTCTTCGATACCTCGGGAAAAATTGGAGGAGTCTTCTAAACCTTGCTTTACATTCCGCACTTAATTCAAGCACTTTACATTGTGTATTTGTTTAGCAAGTATTTGAAGTATTGTCTTAGCATTGTTGTATTTCTAGTATTATTATCTTAGTGCTAGTTGTTGGGGTGAAGTTGGGCTCTTGCTAAGCTCTTGCTTAGGTTTTAATTAGTGTTGATTTTTAGAAAAGCCCAATTCACCCCCCTCTTGGGCATCGTGATCCTTTCAAGGACCTCGGGTACCAGTCACCCGAGGGGGTCCTGAAGGATGTCTTCACCGGGGACTCCGACTCCGGTGGTGAGAGCGACCGCCGCAAGAAGTTGTACGTCATGTACGGCGGAAGCTGGGAGCTCACCTCCCGCTGGAACGTCAAGTCCCTGTGACGGGAAGTCCTCTCGGCGACCCTAGGGGTCCCAAAGGCTGCTCCACACCAGCGGTGGAGGAACACCACCATCTCCTTCGGGGCATCCGACTGCCCCGACAACATGGCAGGGGCCGGTATACTACCGCTCATCACCGCCCCTGTCATCGCCAACATGCGGCTGCACCATGTGCTGATCGACGGTGGGGCAGGCCTTAACATCATCAGCCGTGTCGCGTTCAAGCAGCTGCAGATCCCCAGGTCCCGTCTGGGACCCTCACGTCCATTCTTCGGAGTGGGCGCTCAACCGGTGTATCCCCTTGGGAGCATCACGCTCCCGGTTACATTCGGGATGGAGGAGAACTTCTGCACCGAGAACGTCCAGTTCGACGTCGCGGAGGTTAGCCTCCCCTTCAAT
Organism: Zea luxurians; assembly: GCA_029449295.1. Taxonomy (NCBI): domain Eukaryota; kingdom Viridiplantae; phylum Streptophyta; class Magnoliopsida; order Poales; family Poaceae; genus Zea; species Zea luxurians. The sequence continues at coordinate 35,093,357 of JAOPSE010000002.1, read as the reverse complement.
GCCATCATCGGTAGGCCGGCCCTGTACCGGTTCATGGCCATTGCCCATTATGGGTATTTGGTCCTCAAGATGCCGTCCCCTATAGGGGTCCTCACCGTGCGGGGCGACTGCACCGCTGTGGTGACGGCTGTCGAGAAGCTGCATGCCCTAGCGGCGGAAGCTGCTCGCCCGGACAATGGGGGGAAGGACCCCTCGACATCCGGTACCAAGGCGCCTGCCAAGGTGCCAAAGGTGCAGCCGTCCGGAGCAGACGGCGAACCCGTGAAGACCATTCAGGTCGGCGCAGACTCCTCCCAGGCCACCCGCATTGTGGGCAATCTGGGAGACAAATAGGAACTCGCGCTCGTCGCCTTCCTCCGGGCAAATGTCGATGTTTTTGCGTGGGAACCGTCACAGATGCCTGGGATCCCCAGGGAGGTGATTGAGCACCATCTGAAGATCCACCCCGATGCCAGGCCGGTAAGCCAGAAGCCTCAGAGATAGTCTGTTGAGTGGCAGGACTTCATCCGCCAGGAGGTCCAGAAGCTGCTTGACGCTGGCTTTATCGAAGAGGTCCATCACCCCGTGTGGCTGGCCAACCCGGTCATCATGCCAAAGGCGAACAGGAAACTTCGGATGTGCATCGACTACACCAGCCTGAATAAGGCCTGTCCCAAGGATCCGTATCCACTTCCACGCATAGATCAGATCATGGACTCTACCTCTGGGTGCGACCTCTTGTCCTTCTTAGATGCCTACTCAGGTTTCCACCAGATCCAGATGGCTAGGGAGGATAGGAAGCATACCGCTTTTGTAACAGTGGATGGGCTCTACTGCTATGTTGTAATGCCCTACGGTCTGAAGAACGCCTTGCCAACATTTGTATGGGCGATGAGTAAGACCTTCAGGGACCTGATCAGGGACAAAGTAGAGATATATGTTGATGACATCGTGGTAAAGACTAGGAAGGGGTCGACTCTAGTGGAAGACCTGACCCTGGTCTTTGACAGGCTGCGGGCGACGCGCACAAAGCTGAACCCGGACAAATGCGTCTTTGGTGTCTTCGCTGGGAAGCTGCTGGGATTCCTAGTTTCGCACGAGGGGATTGAAGCAAACCCAGAGAAGATTAGGGCAATCGAGGCGATGAGGACTCAGGCCCGCATCAAGGACGTCCAGAAGCTGACGGGGTCGTTAGCCGCCCTTAGCCGCTTCATTTCGAGGCTGGCTGAGAGGGCGCTGCCTTTCTTCAAGCTCCTACGAAAATCTGGTCCATTCGCTTGGACCGAAGAGGCTGAGCAAGCCTTTCAAGAGTTGAAGCAGCACCTGATGTCCCTACCAATACTGGTAGCTCCAGACCCTGGGGAGCCATTGTATTTATATGTCGCGGCAACCGCAGAAGTGGTGAGCATGGTGCCGGTGGTGAAAAGGGCGGCGCAAGAAGGCCAGGAGCCTGAGGGCTCGAGACCAGCTACAGGGGTCCAAACCGTTCAGAGGCCGGTCTACTACGTCAGCGAGGTCCTCCATGAGGCAAAGACCAGGTACCTTGAGACGCACAAGCTCCTCTATGCTGTACTTGTTGCGTCCAGGAAGCTGCGCCACTATTTCCAGGCACATAGGGTTGTGGTGGTGACCTCCTTTCCGTTAAGGGCCATCCTCCACAACTCTAACACCACAGGCAACATCGCCAAGTGGGCCGCTGAGCTCGCCGAGTTCCAGCTAGACTTCTAGCCTCGCCATGCCATCAAGAGCCAGGTCCTGGCTGACTTCATCGTGGAGTGGACGCCTCCACCGAGCACCCCTGGGGGTCCGAATCCCGATTCAGACCCCACACCTGCGGAGCCTAGGGGTCCGGTCTTCACCGAGCCCCACTGGACGCTCTTCTTCAATGGATCCACCCGTAAGCAAGTTGGCGGGGCCAGAGTGGTCCTCGTCGACCCAAGTGGAGATCAAGTGAAGTACATGGTGCATCTCGAGTTCAAGGCCACCAACAATATGGCAGAGTACGAGGCACTTATCTTCGGCTTGTCTGCGGCCCTATCCCTGGGGATCCGCTAGCTCCTCATGAAGGGGGACTCCCAGCTGATCATCAAGCAAGTCCATGGGGAATGTAGCTGCAACGAGCCTAGGCTCACGGCTTACCTCCTCCACGTCAGGAAGCTGGAGGACTTCACGGCCCTGGAACTGCAACATGTTCCTCGGGCTGACAACTAGGCGGCAGATGACCTCTCCGTGAGGGCATCAACTTGGGCACCCATGCCCGAGGGTGTCTTTGAAAGACGGCTGCTGAGACCCACCGCCCAGCCTGCCGAGCTGGGAGAAGGGGGCAAGACTAGCACCTCGAAGCTAGCGATCCCGATGGCGTTACAGCACCCACCGAAGACTGTGTGTGCTATAGGCGGTCCTGCCTATCCATTAGCGCCACAGCCAGTACCTCAGAGTGGTCCTGATGCATGGATCTCCAAGATCCGGGACTACCTGAAGGAAAACATCCTTCCTAAAGATCATGTGTCCGCAGAGCGCATAGTGCGGTTGGCTAAACGCTACGCGGTGGTGGAAAGGGATCTCTACCGTCGTGGCGCCAACGGCATTCTAATGCGGTGCATTACCCAGAAGGAGGGCCGTGAGTTGCTCACGGAGATCCATGGAGGTGAGTGCGAAAGTCATTACTCATCCCGCACACTGGTTGGTAAGGCCTTCCGGCATGGCTTTTACTAGCCAACCGCCCTCTAGAATGCAGCTGAGATGGTAAAGTCCCGCAAGGCGTGTCAATTCCACGCAAAGCAGATACACACACCAGCTCAAGCTCTACAGATGATTTCGCCCTCCTGGCCGTTCACCGTATGGGGGGTGGATACCCTAGGACCATTCCCTGGGGCCGTCGGCGGGTACCGGTACCTCTTCGTCGCCATCGACAAGTTCACCAAGTGGCCAGAGGCCACCCCTATGGTCAACATCACCCAGGGTGCTGCTGTTGCTTTCCTCAAGTCGATTGTCTGTAGATTTGGGGTCCCAAGCCATACCATTATGGACAACGGGACCCAGTTTACAAGTCGGCTTTTCTAGGAGTATGGCGAGGGCATCGGCACCCAGCTCTGCTTCGCGTCCGTGGCTCATCCCAGGAGCAACGACCAGGTGGAGAGGGCAAACACAGAAATCCTCAAGGGACTCAAGACACGCACCTACGACTGCTTGAAAAAGCACGGTGCAAATATGAGCTTCCATTCGTGCTATGGGGGAACCGGACTACACCTAGCCGAGCCACACGGGAGACCCCATTCTTCCTAGTCTACGGGGCCGAAGCTTGCCTTCCCCCAGAAATCATTATGGGCTCCCCACGGGTCCAAGCTTTTGATGAGTCTATGCAGGAACAACTGCGGCGTGACAACGCATACTTCATCGACGAGCGCAGATGGCAAGCGGCGATCCGAAACGCACGGTACAACCAGGCGCTCAGGCGCTACCACCAACTGTCCGTGCATAGTAGGGAGCTCCGGGTCGGGGACCTGGTCCTAAGGCGAGTACTGAACCGAGAAGGGCTCCACAAACTCTCCCCAGCTAGGAAGGACCCTTCAAGGTGATGGAAATATGCTAACCCGGGTGTGTCCGCCTTGCTACAACTGAAGGAGAGTCTCTGACCAACCCCTAGAACATAGAGCATCTCCGTAAGTTTTTCGCATAAAAACAAACCTGGGGACCCAGTTTTCTTCCTTTGTAACTAGGTTGCGCATATATGTACGCCAGCCCGGTGAGGTCCGCCCTCATAAACCTGGTCTGTTGGCCTACACTCATGTATATCAAGTTATAAAGAAAAGATTCACCCCTAGATTTGTGTTTGTGGTGTCTTCAGTCTGCTCCAATTTACCAGCACCATTTTTTTATCTAACCCACCCATACAGTTCCCACCCTTGCTGGTATAATGACATCCGAATTGAGTTGCTAGGCTTGCAGTTCAGGACCCCTCGATGGTGGGGGTCCGGCAGCCTAGGGGCCGGTTCTAGAGAACGGGTACTTGTCTCCTAAGGTGGTCCGGAGCTGTGTAGCCGCTTAGCCTAGTCCCCTACCCTAAGCCTGCACCTCCACCACTCCATGATGGGTACCCTAGTATTTGGAGCTATAGTCCTGTGGGTCCGATAACCTGGGGTTCGGTTCTAAAGAATGGACACTTGTCTCCTGGGGTGGTCCGGAGCTGTGTAGCCGCTTAGCCAGGTCTTGTACCCTAAGCCTACACGCTCCACCACTCTGCGATGGGTGTCCTAGTATTTGGAGCTGTGATCCAGGGGGTCTGGACACACGGATTGGCTTCCCAGACTAGGTCCTGCAGGTCCTGTTGCATGAATCAAAGGGTAGAAGATACCAGCCGGCGGGTCCTATGGGTGCACTACTAAAACTTTCTAGCCAAGGCTGTGTGCAGGTCCGGATCCTAGTCGAGACTACCTCCTTGTGGCCAGGTCACCAATTTTCTCTTAAGTACGCTGGCATCTAGCCTCGACACGTCGAGCCTGCATCTCAGGGGGGCCAAGTACCAGGGAGAAGTTGGTAACGGCGCACACAGCAAAGACAAATAGCATATAGATAAGTTCTATCACTATTAGATCAATACTTACCAAAAGTATCTTACAAAACAAAAAACTATTAAAAAAGCCGCTTCCCAGTAGGACCCTTGCTTTCTCTCTGCAGATCTAACTACTCATCATCGGCGGGGTCCCGCTGGAAGCGCTCGGCTACCACCTCAACGGTATCTTGTATGCCTTGCCGGGTGGTGTCTTCGGTGTCGGCCACCAGACCAGTGATCACCGGCTCCAAGGAGATGGCCGAGTTTGGCTCCAGAAGCACGTCAGGATGTACTCTATCACCGCCCGGCAGAGCCTGCCGCCTTCGGTCTCCAGGTGGGCGCCCAGAATCTGGTCCAGGCGACGGAGGCGGTCCGCGACGGAGTCCAGCACCGGGAGCGCGTGGGCAATGGTCGCCGGAACCTCCGACACCGGGATGGGGCTCACCTCTAGCGGCACCAGTGTCGTGCTTGCCTCGTCGGCCCAGGCGGCGATGCGCTGGACCCCAGCGCGCTGCTCCGCCTGGAGATCTTCGAGTGTCTTCTTGAGCGCTGCCACCGCCTGGGGGCCCAGCGCTGCCTGCACCGTCTGGAACCGGCGGACCCGCTCCTCCAGCTCCTTCTCCTTCTGCTCTGCCTCGAGATCATGATCAGCCAGCAGCTTCTCCCGCCTTTCAAACATCTCCTCCCTGAAGGTGAGGTCCTTCTCCTGTCAGGTGAGATCCGTCGCCCGCTTATCCAGGGAGGCATTTTTTGCCTTGAGGTTCTCCTCGGTCAGGGCAATGCTTCTGGCCCTGTCATCCAGTTCCTGTTGTAGCCTTTGCAGGCTCTCCACAGCCGTGGTCTGTTGGGCCCGCTGCTCCTCCAGGATTTTGTTGAAGGCATCCGGCTTGGCCTAGAGCTTCGTGACGACCTCCTCCCTCTGGTCCAGGTGCTCCTCCTTCTTGGCCAGCCTCTTCTCCTTCCGGGCCACCTCCAACTCCCTGGCGTACACCCTCTGGAGGTCCTTCTTGTAGTCCTTGCGGTCCCGCGCCAGCTCGGACTGCTCAAAGGCGAACCACTGGGATGCCGCCTTGGTGTGCTCCTCCAGTTGTGTACGCCAGTCGCTGAGGCGTTGGTGCTCGGACTCCAGCGCCTCCCATTCCCGCCGGATCGCCGCCTCCGTCTCCTAGAGGGCCTGATGCGCGCGAGACAGCACCTAGGGGAGGGGAACCGGCGCTACCTCTGGTTTGGCGCCGGACCGGAGCTGCTGCCCAAAGATCACCTCCGTATCCTCTAGAGAGGGCGGCGGGATGGAGCTGGACGCAACCCCCGCGACAGCAGGGGTTTGCGCAGCCAGGACCTCCTCGGCCGCTGCCGATGGTGTACTCGACGGTGTCGCCATCGTTGAGGCTGTGGTAGCCGTCGGCGCAGTTGCAGCGGCCGGGGGCGGATCGCTGGCACCACTCCCAGCACACGCCTGCTGCTGAGAGCCAGACCCGCCGGCGGGCATGGTGTCCGGCGGGGTAGGCGCGCCCTTGGGAGCAGAGGGGGAGGAAGCCCTGGCATGCAAAGGATGGGTTAAGACTCGTCGACATAATAATTACACAATGCTATAAGAAAGGAGCTACACTTACTTCGGACCCTGGACCTTCTAGCGGCCCTAGATGCGGGACGCCCGCTGCTGTTGCTGCTGCTGCTGTTGCTGTTGTTGTTGTTGTTGCTACTGTTGCCCCTGGGGAACATCACCCCTAGGCGGTGGTGGTGGCGGCGGGAATGATGGTGGTGGTGGTGGCGGCAGATCTGTTGGGGGCGGTGGCGAAAGACTGGCGTGCCTCTACGTGCCCTGGGCCTGGGAGCCGGTCTCCTCGGCCCTGCCAGCTATCCTCTAACGCTTCTGGGGCAGGACCGCATCAACCGGTGGGTCCATAACACGCGACCCATCGGCGCGACGTAGCCGGCGTCGCCTCTCTTCCTCCAGCCCTCCGGTGCCACCAGGGGCGGAGGAACTGCTTGCAGCCCCTTTGCCCTTGTCCAAGGGGCTGCGGGCCGAGGGGGAACTCTGGAGCTTGCTCAAGTGGGCTGGGAACCTCCGGCCGGTACACCGGGGATCTGGATCCTGCGGTGGGGGTCCTGGCCGCCGGTCTGGCGAACCGTGATGCCGCTCTCATCGAGGGTCGGCAGCCAGTCCAAGATTGTCGCCCTCAGCCCTGCGTCATTGCAGAGCGGAGGGATGCCCTAGGGAGGGATTAGGGACTTAGGGACAAAGGACTCACCAGTAATCCCCTTCACCAAGACTTCCAGCTCCTCCCAGGACAGGTCGGTCCCTGGCCCACGCTAGATCCGGCCGATGTCGTTTTAGCCGGTGAACAAGCAGGACAGGCGTGCCCTCTGCTGCAACGGCGCGATATGGTGCTTTAGGAAGTCCCCGACCACATGCATCGACATCAGGCTGCCCGCCGCCAAGCTCTTGATCCTGTCCAGTATGGGCTCAAACTCTGGCGCCAGCGATGGCTTGGCCCTCCATTGCTTCCGGTCAAGCTTTGGCCCATCGCTCGGCAGCGCGAGGTGGTCATTGGCCTCGGCGTTGACGATCACCCAGTCGGCGCGCCAGTTTTCCCACCTCGTGCCGCCAAGGGAGGAGATGTAGCCGCCGGCTGAGTCCGACCTCATCTGGAAGTAGTACACGCCGAGGTGGTCCTTGGCCTTCTCGGACCTCACCAGCACGAAGAAATGGCGGAAGAGGGAGGTACAGGGCGCCACCCCCATGAACATCTCGCACAGGTGGGCGAAGATAGCCACCTGAAGGATGGAGTGGGGGTGAGGTGCTGAAGCTAAAGGCCGAGCTCCTCCAGCAGCAGTAGCAAGAACGATGAGATCGGCATCACCAACCTGCAGGAGAGGTAGGAGAAGAAGAGCAAGAACTCCCCAGCGGCGAGATCGCCAAGGGGAGTGGTGCCGACGCGGATCCGTCCGGCGAACACCGGTGCTCCATCCGAGCAGGTTGCGCACCAAGTTGAGAGCCCCTCGTTCTGGAAACGCTCAGGATGAACCAGTGAGGCCATGGCGACCGCGGCGGCAGAAGGCAGAGGATCGCGAATGCAAAGGGGCGCAGAGGGCTCGGAGGCAAAAGGGCGCAGCAGTAGGAGAGAATGCGAAAGCGTAACTGCTGCATGCAGGGAGAATCCCTTTTCAAGGAAGACTCCCCCGCTCGCGCCCCGAGGAATCCCGTCCGACGCGCACCTAGTGCCCAAGCTACCCATTCTCTGACATGGGGGCCCGGACCCACAAGTCATGCAGCTGGTGTGCCTATCTCCGAGTGCGAAAAAGGCGAACCGCCGCGCGAGGAGCAAACCGCCGCGCACGATCGCGCACTGCCTCAGGGCTGCTGCGGAGAGATATTTATTAACCACTACGGCGGCAACGAGGCGCCCCGCGCATGGCCCGACGGAACCGCCAGATGTGGGGCCGTGGGTCGGTCAGCAGCGGGGACAGATGTGGTAGTTGACGTGACCGAGGGCGGACTGACAGCGTGTGCGTCACCAGATGCGCGAGTTAATGCGGCGCGCGCTGAGGTGGTGCCCCAGTCACCGGTCATGCCATGTTGACGCGAAGTACAAGTTTTGGCCCCACCTACTGTCACACCCGGTTTTAGAAGGCAAACCGAATGTGAACCATGTACGTGCCAGGATCAGCAATTCACGTACACAGCAGTTACATAACTGGACATCATCACACAGTGCTCAAATATTAATATAAAAGGGGAATAATAATTGATTACATCATATGTCTGAGACATCCACATAGTCTTTACAATAATCAAAGTGCGGAAAAGAAACGTAGATACACGCGGCCTTCACAGGCAGCCGACTGGGGGTTGCCGCTAACCCACGCCTAGAACTCATTGTAATCTTGGAACTCCTATTGGTCTCCTTCCACGGCTTCATCTTCACCTGAGCAGTGGTTGCAACGCGAACAGCCTGGGGGGGGGGGTTGGTGTGTAGAGCAAGGGTGAGTACACATCAACATACTCAGCAAGTGTCCTGTTTGGCTATAGTGGACTAGCTTTATGTGGGGGTAAGTCAAGCAGTTGCTTTTAGTTGGTCAGGTTATTATTACTAGTAGAGAAAGCCAAGTTTTAGAATTAACCCACGTTATTAACCCAAACGTACTCTTTCCAAACGAAAAGAATACCACTTACCATTACCATAATCAATACCAAACCATCATTCTCATTGCCACTTGTAATCCGAACAATCTCTGATCAAGTATCACTAATCACTGGAGCTCCCTTGGCCGCTCATAACCGCGAGCACGGCTGATATATCAGTTCTCATACACTCTGCAGAGGTTGCGCACTTTACCCACAAGCCGTGATTTCCCTTTCTGCCCGGAGATCATGACTCTCCATTGATCACTACCAAGGTGATCCAGCAGGGTATCACTACGTAGCCTTTACAAAGATTCCCCAGAGCTGTAGCCGCCCGTTAGGTTTCCTAAATGTACCACACTCCTTCCCAAGGGACAAATCAACCTTGGCAGAGCGAGCCGCATACACCGAGCCCCATTAACGGCACGATGGCTAAGCGAACTACATCCCGGTTCCTTTAATTATTCAGCTAAGGGCGTCCCACTCCACCCTCATGGTTGCACTGTTTTCCCGGGCGGTCATCCAACGAACAGGTCCTTACAGAGAGGCACTCGAGAAACCGCTCGAGCCCCCTTAAATGCCACAAGTATAATATCATAAATAAGAGGGAAAGCAGCGTATCATAGATAATTCTCACCATGTTCATTGATTAATGTTAAGCAATAGCATAAAGCTAAACAATAATAGTCCAACCCAAATAGGTAAACAAGGACATGGATAACAAAAGCTAGTCAATCCTTAGGTATAACTGTGTAAATGCGGGAAGTGAACTATAGAATGGATAGGACAAAGATAGGTCAAGGGACACTTGCCTCCACCAACCAGCTGCTGCTCAGGGGCTTCTCCTGTGAGTTCCTCGGGCTCTTCAACCAGATCGTTCTCTATACGAGCGCAAACATACATATATCCACATATTTAATACAAAAGAACAGTACACCATACAATAGAATACAATAAATAAAAAGACATTCCATGCAGGGCTCGCAATTACGGTTAAGAGAGAAAGAGGAAATGACAGTCGGGTCTACGGTCGAGAAGAGATTATGTTACATAATTATAAATTAAACCACTCGCTTAACAGAAGGGCATTAATTTGGACACTGCATTTAGCATAAAGTAAGGTCATGTTCCATGTTTAATCATTATAAATAGATAAAGATGAATGAAAGGGAGTGGTCGCACGGCGAGACGTACGACACAACATTTAAATTGAATTAAGAAATAAATGACTCGCCGTGTGACCGAGCATGCAACGAGATTCTTGCATTAATTATAGATAAACGTTAAGCGTTGCGCGACGAAACGCACGATGGCTTACGTCAACAGAACTGTATTCAAAACAAATCGTCGCGCGACGAAGCGCGCGACGCGGCAGTGTAATAAATATAACTTAAAAGAATCATCGCGCGACGAAGCGCGCGACGCAACACATTAATAAATATAAATTTAAAGGAATCATCGTGTGACGAAGCGTGCGACGCAACACATTAATAAAGATGAAATTAGAATAAACCGTCGCGCGGCGAAGCGCGCGACGCAGCACATTGACTAAACAAAATTAAAATGGATTAAACGAGGGTTAAACGAAGCGCGACTACGGTCGCACGCGCGAGAGCACGTTGCGCGTGCCGAGGGCACGCGAACCGTGCAGGCGCGCGGGACGCGAGTCGCCGGGGCACGAGCGCGGGCAGGGGCGCTGCCGAGGGCACGCGGCGCGGGGCGTGCGGGCGCGGGCCGGGAGCAGCGCGGGACGCGGCCGAGGGGGGCTCGGGAGCGGCCGCGGGACGGCGCGGGCACGGGGCCAGGAACGACGCAGGACGTGGCCAAGGGGGGCTCGGGCGCGGCCACGGGACGGCGCGGGCGCGGGGTCCGAGGCGGCGCGGGCAGGGAGGCCGCGCGGGGGAGAAGAAGGGGAGGGAGAGGAGAGAGAGGGAGAAGGAAGGGGAGGGGGAAAACTCACCTCTGGGGATCCAAATTCCGGCGATCTCGACTCCAAACCCTAGGGCACCACGGGGAGAGAGAGAGGTGGAAGAGGGAGAGGGAGGTTACTGTGCGGGAGAAATCAAATGAGATAAATGGCTCAGGGGGAGGGAGGGGGCGCGCGCATGGGGAGGGTAGGGGTCGCGAAGGGCGCGCGGGCCGGACCGGGCTGGGCTAGGCCACAACGTGGATCGAAACCCACAACACGCACGACCACTAAACGGAATCAAATCCGAAACGGGACAAGACGAACACGCGACATCAGACAAAGAAATGCTTCGGCATGATGCAACACCCATGACACTTAGGTTTTGTTTATACATGACACGAACACCTATCACTATACTGGTTTGAAATTGGGAAGAAGGAGCGAAACAGGAAGAGAAAAGAGAGTAACACCCGAATTTGGTGAGTAAAAAGAAGAAAAAATTCTACCCTCAAATTCAGGGCGTTACAAACCTATCCCCCTTAAAAGAATCTCGCCCTCGAGATTCAAGGTTGGCTAGAAAAGTGAAAGTTCCCTTTGACCCGGGAACAGGATCTGGATGTCGCCTAGAGGGGGGGTGAATAGGCGAATAAAACTTATTACTTTAAAACTTAAATTCTTACTCTACTCGAAGACTTAGTACGCAGTGGAGTGAGAAGACTCTTCGAGTAGGTTGCAGCGGAATGGAAGATCCTGTCTCAAAATGTCCTGCACTTCAAATCAAGCTTATACCATAGATAAGTATTGAAGTGCAGATATAAAGGCGAGTAAGACAGAGAGTCAGGATACAATACAGAACAGAGCACACAAACGCAAGGATTTATCCCGAGGTTCGGTCAAGCCTGAAATGCTTGCCTAGTCCTCGTTGGAGTTAGCCACACCTGGGCTTGGAGTCTATTTCAACTCCTTCCTCCGTTTGCTCAGATCTGTCAGTATGACAGATAGGGCCTTTCACTATTGAGTGGGGTTACAACAGAACCGCGGCTGCTTACAAACTTCTTGGCAGCACCCCGACAGAGTAACGATACGCTCAAGACCTTGCTCTAGCTCTTAGCAGCACTACTCCTCTCTCTAAAGGCTTATAGCTGTGCCTTCTACACAAACTATAGAGTTACACACAAGAGGGAGAGCGAGAATTGATTCCAGTGAAGTCTACACTTGTTGGCTGCGCTTGTATTTTGCTGGAGGCGCCTAGGGGTCCCTTTTATAGGCACAAGGGGCCTAGGAGCCGTTGGAAGCAACCCAGGAAGGCAAATCTTGCCTTCTGTCGGGTGGCGCACCGGACAGTCCGGTGCACACCGGACACTGTCCGGTGCCTGATTTCTTTCCTTCTATGGCGAAGCCGACCGTTGGCAGTCTTGGAGCCGTTGGCGCACCGGACATGTCCGGTGCACACCGGACAGTCCGGTGCCTCCATCTAGCCGTTGGCTCGGCCACGTGTCCCGCGCAGATCACGCGGCCGACCGTTGGCCCGGCCGACCGTTGGCTCACCGGACAGTCCGGTGCACACCGGACAGTCCGGTGAATTATAGCCGTACGTCGCCGGTGAATTCCCGAGAGCGGCCAGTTCGCCAGAGTTCAGCCTGTGTCCGGTGCACCACCGGACAGTCCGGTGTGCCAGACTGAGCTGTCTTGGCTGTACATAGCCAAGCCCTTTGCACCTCTCTCCTTTTCTTCTTCTTTCTGTTTCTAACACTTAGACAAGTATATTAGTCCACAAAACCAATGTTCTAAGTATAGAAACATACCTTCTCTTAATCATTACATCTATAGCATTTCACATGCTTGAGCTTTGATGTTGGACTCATAAATCATCAAGTCGGCTTGACTTGATCTAGATTGACATCACTTGGCTCCAACATCCTGTAAAGGTCACATAGAACATCTCCAAACATAGGAACAACCCAAACTAAAGATCAAGGTGAACTTAGCTCTTTTGGGCTGCTTCCAGTTCTGGTTTTGACACTTGTTCTCCTTCTAGTGACCTTGATCTCCTCCTTAGAGCTTGATCTTGAGCCTTATGACTTACACCACATAACTGTAGCTGTTACCTCATTGGTTGTAAGTCACGTCCTTATGTAGTGATCCTTGATGTGCCGTAGCTGTTCTCAACTCGATCACCCTTGACTTTGCAAGCCTCCTTCTTCACCCTTGGCTTTGGGTTCCTCAGCCTCCTTGACCTTCTCCCGTGCACTTGGTACCTCGAAGCTCTTCTTGCCTCCGTCCTTAGCTTGATCAGTTGTCTCCGAGCTACGCACCCGAGTCTCACTTTATGCAATGTCCATCTTACTTGTGATGTCCATCATGTATCCATAATCCAGTTCTTGGACTATCACATTTGTTCACTTGTGTTGAACCCTGTAGGCTTTACCTTAAGCACCTGTTCAACACTTAGTACACTTGTTAGTCCTTTAATTGAGTTGTCATCCAAACACCAAAACTCACAAGAGAGCTTTCAATCTCCCCCTTTTTGGTGATTGATGGCAACACAATTAAAGCTTACATAAGAATAAGATTTGAAGCACAAATTTGAATACTAAGATTATAGAATGCTCCCCCTAAATAAGTGCTTACTTCAAAAACATAATTTTGGCCTCAGATGCCGATTTGCACATACTTAGGCAAATCGAAACATTTCTACACCTTAGCACTTTTTAGTATGCATTGTGTCAAGAATCAAACCATGATGCTATACCACACAAATGCATGTAATCAGAGTTAAACATCATTCAATTTAGTGGATATATCACAGGAATATCAACCTACCACTATTCACCATTAAGATACCAATTTAAACTAAGATACCAATTTAAAGCAATCTTAAAGCACCTTTAGTCTTAAAGCATCATTAACCACATGACTATCTATTACACTATAGAAGCCAAATAATTCATCGCAGCGGAAACACTAGTCCATATGAGCAACACATATAATACTGCAAGAAACATATGAATATCACACTTGGCAAAGCTCAAACTAACACATCACCCATTAGGATAAGCTAGCTCAAACTAACACATCACCCATTAGGATAAGCTTTCCTCTCAGGTTGAGATAAGCTTTAATGCACAACTTCTCCCCCTTTGACATCAAACACCAAAAACCATACTCAAGCAAGAACGTAGGATGATGTCAAGGGACAGCAGGGTGTTTAAGGAGGAAAAACGACTATCAAAACTCCCCCCTTACTTATTGAACAGATGCACTATCACATAGATTAATACTTCCTTTTGTACCTTTACCATGTTGTAGTGTACTTCCCATCTTGAAAGTATTTAATCTCTCGAGAGCTTCTCCACACTTGTGCCTGATTCTTTATCCTAACTTTTTCTTGTTGCTAAGACACCAAACTTAGAACAAGTTATAGTATTGGGCACAAGAAGAAACTTCTATTCTAATGATTATCAAAAGATGTCAAATGAAGCAAACTATCACAGCTACCAATTGAAAGATACCAATTGCAAGTTCATTTATTATCATGGCTCCATGATATTTAAGAATAAGCATCTATTATCACCAGATATTATAGAGCATGAGCAATCTAAAGATATACAATTACTCATGACTTAAGATACCAATTACTTGACTTACAGAGGTACCCAAGTCCTGATTGCTCTATTTCATGCTCATCTTCTCTTTTCCACCTTGAGACTGTACAAGATTGCTCAAGAAACAGTTAGTCTCAAAAGACACAAGTTATGTGTGCTCCCCCTCAAGTTGTGCATCAAGTATTTGAATGACTTGCACTTTGCACATTCTAGCTTCCTCAGAACTAGAGGGGATCACAACATACCTTGGTCAAGGCATACTCTATCACTTTCATCACACAAAGATGCCAATTTGAATATCAAATGAAAAGCCACTTAACACCAATTGAAGGCTAAACGAAAGGTTGACTAAATACAACAAGGCATGCCTCAGTGGCACCTAAGCCAATTGAATACTCACAGGAAGTATAACATTTACACGCAACTTAGACATGCTTCATACTTAACTATCATTGCATCACATATACTAACAACATGATCATGTCTAAGCACATCATAGTTAGGAAGGTTCTTTAGGTATAAGTCTCCTAAGTCATGATACTACCAATGAAATGCAAGAACACAGCTATGATCACTATCAATGGAACTTCACGATATTCAATAAAATTGCACAGTTCCATTTTCCATACCTTTGCCTTTATGAGAGCACTTGTTATCACCAATTCAGGGCTCCTTTTGCTCATGCACCTCATAGCTCAAAAGGACACGACATGGATTTGAAATTCACACAGTACCAAACTAGGGTAATCATGTGAACATGGACTAAACAAAATGTCATATTTGCACATAGCATGACTTACAAAAAGTTACAGGTTAATCCATATATACCAAGAGATTTAATTGTTGTGGATATAACAAATGAAAGAGCTACCCATGAATGATTCAAAAGATATATCCTATATAGCACCAGTCATGATTAAGCAAACATCATTATTAACACAGGCAATCATAAAGCATAACTACTCCAAGGACAGGTAGCACAACAAGCCAACTTAAGAGCAATACTAAATTGTAATTATGTACTTAAAATACACGGGGTACCGTCCTTTGGAGAGCTAGTTGTAGATTCTCATCAAAGTCCTTTTACTTGATTCACCAATAATGATTAAGGACCTATACACCTTATTTTACTTGAGATGAACATGGGATTAGTGTCTCACAATAATTCAACCTTGGGACAATAAACACCAAAACAATCAACAGCTTAAGCATAGAGTTTTAGATAACCGTCTTAAGCTCTCCCATGGTCTCCAGTCCATCTCAAGGCACCTGCATGGTCTAGTTAGCACAGTTTGGTACCCATCTCGGGATGGGTACATAATGATCATGTAAATGTGCCTTTGGTACCCAAATTGCCTTTGTGCTAGTTCTAGGTGATCTCGTTATAGATCTAGCACAAGTGTATGATTTGGGTCTCCTACGCGAATAAGATTGACACAAATTCACTTGTTTAGGAATCTTACCTTTGTAACATACCTTGGATAGATGACCCTGCTCACCACACTTGTAGCAGAAACATCGCTCAACTTGACATGACGCTTGCTGTGTGTCATTTTCCTTGGTGAGGGTCACTTTGGAGGATGCACATCCTTGATTCTTCATGACCGGACATGAAGTGATCGTGTGGTCCTTATTGTTGCATCCAAAACAACTCCTTGTCCCTTCATTTTTGTCTTTGTACGGACAGGACGCGATGAGGTGGCCTAACTTCTTGCACTTGAAACACCTCCTTTTTCCTTTTCCCTTTGTGTACTTGAATGACATGGAGAGAGGGTCAGTGCAAACAACATGATTAATTGAATCTTTACCTTTTTCAAAGCTCATGTTGATTTCTTCATCTTTAGGAACATTTTTCTTATTGAGCTTGACACTTGCTGCAGTTTTTCCTTTCTCAAGCTTCTTCACCACGCGCCCGTGGATATCTTGAGAGAGTTGAGCAAAGTGTCTTCTCCTCAGTTGTCGTTGCTTCTTATTCCCACAGAATTTATTTTGTGACCCTAAAACTTGTTGCTCAATCAATGATTGGCTTTCTTTTGAGCAACAGGGGTTAGCACATGATGATATACAATTCAAATGCGCACACGCGCGAGAATGAGGTTCACATGAATTTAAGTTTGCAATTATAACCTCATGAGCAACATTAAGCATGATATGGTCATCAACTAGTTTATTATGAGAATATGACAACATATCATACTCTTCACCTAGAGCAAGTTTTTCTAAATTTAGAATTTCTACTTGTCTCTTAAGCATGGCATTTTCCATTTTAAGTTGAGCAACACAGGATAAAGCATCATCATTATTTCTTTGCTCAAATAAAATAGATTCATACCGTTGGACCAAATCGTCATGAGAGCACTTTAGCTCCTCATGTTCTTTGGTCATTTTCTCCAGGCTGTTGTTGGTTTTGATGAGGGTCTCCTCTAGCCTGAGAAGCGTCTCACCTTGTTCCTTGTTCCTTCTCAACAACTTAACCAAGAGAGCTTTGTCCGCTTTGTTGAGATGGTTGTAGAAACGGCGAATCTCCTCTTCTTCCATATCATCGGTCTCATTTTCCCTATCATTGATGTCAGTGGAAGCAATATAGGAAAATGTACCTTGTGATGATGAAGATTCATCCTCGCTATCATCCTCATATTCCTCCTCATCATGGCTTTTGTCTCCACCGTCATTGTTAGCAATAAAACATTTATCACTGGTGGAGAACAAACCTGTCGACGAGGTGGATTCATCGTTTGGGTGCCATCGTTCTTGTTCTTCTCCCTTTGAATGGTTAGTATCACGAGTAATATAGGGAGTAGGAGCATCACAGTTTGCCACAAAATATTTTTCTTTAATCCTATTCCATAAATCATGAGCATCAACAAATAGATCACTATCACTACTCATGATGGCAAAATAGGCACCTCTAGATAGAGAATCAACTAAGATGTTGCATGCATGGTGATTTAGAGTTAGACATCTTAGTTCTTCATTAGAAGGATTTTTACTAATATTAGATGAAAAAATACTTCTACTAAAGATCTGTCTCAAATCAGGATCAACACTCATGAAAGCATTATAAATAGAGACAGACCAAGATTTGTAATTAGAGCCATCGCCTAAAAGAAGTTCTACAGTTACCTCTTGTGACGACATCGTTATCTCCGGACGGCTAAGCCCACACTGGAGAGGCCTAGCTCCGATACCAATTGAAAGTTCCCTTTGACCCGGGAACAGGATCTGGATGTCGCCTAGAGGGGGGGTGAATAGGCGAATAAAACTTATTACTTTAAAACTTAAATTCTTACTCTACTCGAAGACTTAGTACACAGTGGAGTGAGAAGACTCTTCGAGTAGGTTGCAGCGGAATGGAAGATCCTGTCTCAAAATGTCCTGCACTTCAAATCAAGCTTATACCACAGATAAGTATTGAAGTGCAGATATAAAGGCGAGTAAGACAGAGAGTCAGGATACAATACAGAACAGAGCACACAGACGCAAGGATTTATCCCGAGGTTCGGCCAAGCCTGAAATGCTTGCCTAGTCCTCGTTGGAGTTAGCCACACCTGGGCTTGGAGTCTATTTCAACTCCTTCCTCTGTTTGCTCAGATCTGTCAGTATGACAGATAGAGCCTTTCACTATTGAGTGGGGTTACAACAGAACCGCGGCTGCTTACAAACTTCTTGGCAGCACCCCGGCAGAGTAACGATACGCTCAAGACCTTGCTCTAGCTCTTAGCAGCACTACTCCTCTCTCTAAAGGCTTATAGCTGTGCCTTCTACACAAACTATAGAGTTACACACAAGAGGGAGAGCGAGAATTGATTCCAGTGAAGTCTACACTTGTTGGCTGCGCTTGTATTTTGCTGGAGGCGCCTAGGGGTCCCTTTTATAGGCACAAGGGGCCTAGGAGCCGTTGGAAGCAACCCAGGAAGGCAAATCTTGCCTTCTGTCGGGTGGCGCACCGGACAGTCTGGTGCACACCGGACACTGTCCGGTGCCCGATTTCTTTCCTTCTATGGCGAAGCCGACCGTTGGCAGTCTTGGAGCCGTTGGCGCACCGGACATGTCCGGTGCACACCGGACAGTCCGGTGCCTCCATCTAGCCGTTGGCTCGGCCACGTGTCCCGCGCAGATCGCGTGGCCGACCGTTGGCCCGGCCGACCGTTGGCTCACCGGACAGTCCGGTGCACACCGGACAGTCCGGTGAATTATAGCCGTACGTCGCCGGTGAATTCCCGAGAGCGGCCAGTTCGCCAGAGTTCAGCCTGTGTCCGGTGCACCACCGGACAGTCCGGTGTGCCAGACTGAGCTGTCTTGGCTGTACATAGCCAAGCCCTTTGCACCTCTCTCCTTTTCTTCTTCTTTCTGTTTCTAACACTTAGACAAGTATATTAGTCCACAAAACCAATGTTCTAAGTATAGAAACATACCTTCTCTTAATCATTACATCTATAGCATTTCACATGCTTGAGCTTTGATGTTGGACTCATAAATCATCAAGTCGGCTTGACTTGATCTAGATTGACATCACTTGGCTCCAACATCCTGTAAAGGTCACATAGAACATCTCCAAACATAGGAACAACCCAAACTAAAGATCAAGGTGAACTTAGCTCTTTTGGGCTGCTTCCAGTTCTGGTTTTGACACTTGTTCTCCTTCTAGTGACCTTGATCTCCTCCTTAGAGCTTGATCTTGAGCCTTATGACTTACACCACATAACTGTAGCTGTTACCTCATTGGCTATAAGTCACGTCCTTATGTAGTGATCCTTGATGTGTCGTAGCTGTTCTCAACTCGATCACCCTTGACTTTGCAAGCCTCCTTCTTCACCCTTGGCTTTGGGTTCCTCAGCCTCCTTGACCTTCTCTCGTGCACTTGGTACCTCGAAGCTCTTCTTGCCTCCGTCCTTGGCTTGATTAGTTGTCTCCGAGCTACGCACCCGAGTCTCACTTTATGCAATGTCCATCTTACTTGTGATGTCCATCATGTATCCATAATCCAGTTCTTGGACTATCACATTTGTTCACTTGTGTTGAACCCTGTAGGCTTTACCTTAAGCACCTGTTCAACACTTAGTACACTTGTTAGTCCTTTAATTGAGTTGTCATCCAAACACCAAAACTCACAAGAGAGCTTTCACAAAGAGCTCAGGATATTTAGCCATCAGATCATCTTCACGCTCCCAGGTTGCTTCTTCCTCAGAGTGGTGACTCCATCTGACTTTGCACATTCTGATGGTCTTCCTTCGGGTGACTCTGTCTATAGTCTCAAGAATCTGTGCTGGCTTCTCTATGTAGGTCAAGTCCTCCTGGACCTCCAGACCTTCCACTGGCAACTGCTCTTCTGGCACACGCAAACACTTCTTCAACTGAGACACATGAAAGACATCATGCACTGCGGACAAGCCTTTTGGCAAACTGAGTTGATATGCCACTTATCCATGCCTTGCGAGAATTTGATACGGACCAACATAGCGGGGCGCTAGCTTGCCTTTGACTCCAAATCTTCTGACTCCCCTGATCGATGACACTTTCAGATAGACAAAATCTCCAACTTCGAAACTTAGCTCTCTTCTTCTTGTGTCTGCATAACTTCGCTGCCTTGATTGCGCTATCTTCAAATTCTCCCGAACCATCTTGATGTTCTCTTCAGCTTCAAGCAAAACGTCTGGCCCAAACACTTGCTTTTCTCTAGGCCGATCCCATTGCAAGGGAGTTCTACAACTCCTCCCATAAAGCGCCTGAAATGGTGACATCTTCAAGCTGGCCTGGTAACTGTTGTTATTGGAGAACTCTGCATAAGGCAACCTCTTGTCCCATCCAGACTGATCTTGCAATGCACAGGCTCTCAACATATCTTCGAGGATTTAATTGGTTCTTTCGGTCTGACCATCTGTCTACGGATGATAAGCTGAACTGAAATTCAGATGTGTGCCCAAAGCTTCATGCAACTGCTGCCAAAAATGAGAGGTGAACTGCGTTCCTCTGTCTGACACTATCTTCTTCGGCACACCATGAAGACAAACGATCCGAGACATGTACAACTCTGCCAATACTGCACTGCTGTAGTTGGTCTTGACGGGTATGAAGTGGGCTGACTTGGTTAAGCGGTCCACCACTACCCAAATGGAATCGTAGCCGGCTCGAGTGCTAGGCAATCCGACTATGAAATCCATACTGATTTCATCCCATTTCCACTGAGGAATTTGCAACGGTTGCAACAATCCAGCTGGCCTTTGATGCTCTGCCTTGATCCGTCGACAACTATCACACATCGCCACATGCTCTACGATTTCTCTCTTCATTCCGTACCACCATAATTTTTTCTTCAGATCTTGATACATCTTCTCACTTCCAGGGTGTATCGAGTAAGCTGTCTCATGAGCTTCCTTGAGGATCAACTCCAGAATAGGCTGGACATTGGGAACACACAAGCGGTCTTTGAACCAAATCACACCTTCTGCATCTTCCCGAAAATCTTTGCCTCTGTCGTCTAGAATCAGTCGTCGGATTTCACTGACCTTCTCATCATTCTTCTGTGCTTCTTTGATTTCCCGCTCCAAGGTGGGTTCTAACTCAATGGTTACTCCTCACATATTATTCAGAAATCCGAGGCTCAACCTGTCAAACTCTTTGGCCAACTCATAAGGCATCGGACGAGCGATCATCAGATTGACCTGACTCTTCCTGCTCAAAGCATCTGCCACTACGTTTGCTTTGCCTGGATGGTAATGAATCTCCAGTTCATAGTCTTTGATCAACTCTAACCATCTTCGTTGGCTCATATTCAACTCTGACTGAGTGAATATGTACTTTAGACTCTTGTGGTCTGTGTAAACATCACATTTCTGCCCATACAGATAGTGCCTCCATGTCTTTAGTGCGTGAACCACTGCTGCCAACTCTAGGTCATGGATTGGGTAATTCTTATCATGAACCTTTAGCTGTCGGGACGAGTAAGCCACAACTCTTCCCTCTTGCATCAACACGCATCCCAAACCAGTGTAACAAGCATCGCAATACACTGAGAAAGGCTTGTGCACATCAGGCAAGACTAAAACAGGCGATGTAGTCAACTTCTCTTTTAGTGCTTCAAAGGCTTCTTGGCATTTCTGGGTCCACTTGAACTCAACTTTGTTGCCTAGCAAAGCTGTCATTGGTTTCGCAATCTTCGAGAACCCTTCAATGAATCGCCGATAATATCCGGCCTTTCCAATGAAGCTCTTGATTCCTCGGGCATCTGTTGGCGCTTTCCAGTTCAAAATATCTGCCACTTTTTTTGGATCCACAACCAATCCTTCTTTGTTGATTATGTGACCCAAGAACAGGACTTCATCAATCCAGAACTCACACTTGCTCAACTTTGCATACAACTGGTGCTCTCGTAATCTCTGCAAAACCATCCTCAAATGATCTGCATGCTCTACTTCGCTTTGAGAATATACCAGAATATCATCAATGAATACCACCACAAACTTGTCAAGACAATCCATGAATACACTGTTCATTAGATTCATGAAGAAGGCTGGTGCATTTGTTAGGCCAAATGACATCACAGTGAACTCATACAACCCATACTTGGTAATGAATGCCGTCTTCGGAATGTCTGAAGGTCGAATCCTGAGCTGATGATAACGTAACCTCAGATCTATCTTTGAGAACACGTTGGCTCCTCTCAACTGGTCAAACAGATCCTCTATTCTGGGTAAAGGGTACTTGTTCTTGATTGTGACCTCATTCAGAGCTCGATAATCGATACACATCCTTCTGGTGCCATCTTTCTTCTCCACGAATAGGACAGGGGCGGCCCAAGGCGAGGTGCTTGGCCGGATGTATCCTTTCTCTGACAGCTCATCGATTTGCTTATTAAGCTCAACCAACTCTGGTCCAGATACTCTGTAAGCTCTCTTAAAAATGGGGGCGGTTCTGCTTTGAGGATCTGCTGATTCTACCTCTAGAACTGACCTCCTCCTGATTGATTGTTCTGGTGATTCTGCTGCTGGTGCTGAGGGTACTGCCTTTGAAACTGCTGCTGCTGAGGTGGACGTTGGTTCTGCCTGAACTGTTGAGGTTGATTGCCTGAGAAACGAGGGCGATTGCTGCTTCCAAACTAGGGACCACTGATCTTGCACTTGCGATCCTCCATCTCTTTGCGCTTCCTCTCTGTCATGATTGCTCTGTCAATCAGGTGCTGGAATGTCGGGAAGGTATGATTCATCAGCTGATACTGCAGGGGGTCGGCCAAGCCTCTCAGGAAATGATGCTGTCTCTTGGCGTCGGTGTTGACATCTTCAGGAGCATAGCGAGATAGCTGCAGAAACCTGTCTCGATACTCACTGACAGACAATGACCCTTGCTTGAGGGCCAGGAACTCCTCTTTTTTCACTGTCATTAGACCTGCATGAACATGGTACTGACGGAAATTGTTTCTGAATTCTTCCCAGGTGATGGTGTTAGGGTTGGCATGGGTGGCGAGATAAGACTCCCACCAGGACTGAGCTGCTCCTCTCAACAGACGGGGACCATGCAGAACTTTCTCACTGTCATCACACTGAGTGGTATGCAACTCCCGCTCCACTGTGCACAGCTAGTCTTCAGCATCCATGGGGTCAGAAGAGTGAGCAAACGTTGGGGGATGATCTCTCATGAATTCAGCACGCTTGTCCCTGGGCATCTGAGGCATCTGGGGCTGAGGTGGTGGCTGCTGCTGCTGCTGCTGAATGGCGGCCAAAGTCTGACCGATGGCTTGAACTGCCTGAGTTTGCATCATGAACATTTGCTCGATGAACATCGGGGGCGGGGGTGGCAGCTGCTGCTGCTGGGGTGCCTCATCCTGTGGGACTGCATGCTCCTGCTGAGCACGCCTTCCTCCTCTGCGCCTGTTTTCTGACATCTGCAGAATGCAACCATACATCAGAACTAATCTGGCAAATCTTGCAGCATAAGAAAAGAGTATAGAATTCTTCCACAACACTGAACCAATGAACATCTTCACTGATCTCCAACACAGCTTCTCAGATAAGGAGGAAAGTGGAATAAAAGGCTTCCCAACTAGATAGCTAACCTCATTAACATATAACAGGTAAACCAAAATGCAGGGGATACCCACACTCTGGCGACAGTCATTACAAAGATCCAAATCCAGCATAGTTCACCATGACAAACATAAATGCACAGGATAAGCAAACTACCCTGTCTAACTAAGACTAACTAAAAGCAAGACTAACGCTAAGACTATAGCTTCTATGTATATATTTTCGTATTAATTACAAGGTCCGATGCTGACGATCTATGGTTCTAAATTTATCCTGGTCCTGCAGTCGGGGTTGCCATAAGACTGGTGTCCACGCCGAGGTGAGCGGTACGGGTGCCGAGTCCCGACGGGAGCGGGGGAGCCATCATCCAGGTGACAACGCTCCGCGCGCTCAGCCCGCAGCTGGGCGATCTCAGCACGAGCCCTACTCAGCTCGTCTAATGCATGGTCTAGCTCCGTGTTTAGCACGGTGACTAGGTTGACTGTGCTGCTCAACCTAGGATTGTCCTCACCAACAGGTGAGACAATCACGCCTCCTGTGCTGCCAGATGGACGAGGGGGGTAATACTTCAGGTTGAGACCATCAGCTACCCCACCGAGCACTGAACAGTAGTGCGAAAGCGCACGCCGTGCGGCATCTTGCATGGCCGCCTCAGCTGAGTCCCGCTCAGAGATGGAATAGTGCTATGAGCAGACCTCCGCACCCCGGAGACTGTTCTCCAGACGGCGTACCAAGCAGGTCGCCTCCCAGTGGTCCGGGTAGACTCTGCAACTGTGCTGGAAGACCACACAGCGATACTCGATGGACCAAGTACGCCGGTCAAGTGCCCGACGTAGCAGGGTGTCGAGCGCATCGTGGAAGTGACACCCGCGAGCAGCGTCGCGAGTGATGGGTTGAGCAACCCATCCTTCCAACTCCTGGTCGGCGGAAAGGTCGGTGTCGTGGCTCGAGCTGCTGTCACCACCTCCGTCGTCTGGGTCTCCTCTAGCAGCTACTCCAGGGGCTGGGGCGCTCAGTGGTGGTGCAGGGGGCACCACCAGCGGAAGCATGGGGGAGCAGCTCCTCATAGACTCTATCTCCTGCTGGAGCGAGAAAGAAGAGCCCTGCTGCTCTTGCTCCTGTCATCGACGCTCCTGCTCCTTGTGCAGGCGGTGGTGCAGCCTCTCCAAGTGGCTGGACTGACCGGTCACTGGACGGCGAAGCGAACGCTCCACGAGACGAGAGGGTAAGAAGGGGATGACGGACTTCCGTGCAGTGTGTCTAAGACGAGCCATCTACGAAAGACACCATGAGCATAAGAGTGAGAACATAACTAATATGACCAGCAAGTAATTAACCATAAATAAAATGAGGAATTAGAATAAACAAAAAGATTTTTAGCAATGTATAATATATAGTAGAACATAGGTTTGGTCGATATGACCAACTTTTGAAGGGATATCAAAGTCAAGGTGAGAATAGGGGTCTATAATCCTTAGAATGACCATTCTACTCTAGGTTAGCGGTCCTACCACCTATGTCACACCCGGTTTTAGAAGGCAAACCGAATGCGAACCATGTACGTGCCAGGATCAGCAATTCATGTACACAACAGTTACATAACTGGACATCATCACACAGTGCTCAAATATTAATATAAAAGGGGAATAATAGTTTATTACATCATATGTCTGAGACATCCACATAGTCTTTACAATAATCAAAGTGCGGAAAAGAAACGTAGATACACGCGGCCTTCACAGGCAGCCGACTGGGGGTTGCCGCTAACCCACGCCTAGAACTCGTCGTATCTTGGAACTCCTGTTGGTCTCCTTCCACAGCTTCATCTTCACCTGAGCAGTGGTTGCAACGCGAACAACCTGGGGGGGTTGGTGTGTAGAGCAAGGGTGAGTACACATCAACATACTCAGCAAGTGTCCTGTTTGGCTATAGTGGACTAGCTTTATGTGGGGGTAAATCAAGCAGTTGCTTTTAGTTGGTCAGGTTATTATTACTAGTAGAGAAAGCCAAGTTTTAGAATTAACCCACGTTATTAACCCAAACGTACTCTTTCCAAACGGAAAGAATACCACTTACCATTACCATAATCAATACCAAACCATCATTCTCATTGCCACTTGTAATCCGAACAATCTCTGATCAAGTATCACTAATCACTGGAGCTCCCTTGGCCGCTCATAACCGCGAGCACGGCTGATATATCAGTTTTCATACACTCTGCAGAGGTTTCGCACTTTACCCACAAGCCGTGATTTCCCTTTCTGCCCGGAGATCATGACTCTCCATTGATCACTACCAAGGTGACCTAGCAGGGTATCACTACGTAGCCTTTACAAAGATTCCCCAGAGCTGTAGCCACCCGTAAGGTTTCCTAAATGTACCGCACTCCTTCCCAAGGGACAAATCAACCTTGGCAGAGCGAGCCGAATACACCGAGCCCCATTAATGGCACGATGGCTAAGCAAACTACATCTCGGTTCCTCTAATTATTCAGCTAAGGGCGTCCCACTCCACCCTCATGGTTGCACTGTTTTCCCGGGTGGTCATCCAACGAACAAGTCCTTACGGAGAGGCACTCGAGAAACCGCTCGAGCCTCCTTAAATGCCACAAGTATAATATCATAAATAAGAGAGAAAACAACGTATCATAGATAATTCTCATCATGTTCATTGATTAATGTTAAGCAATAGCATAAAGCTAAACAATAATAATCCGACCCAAATAGGTAAACAAAGACATGGATAACAAAAGCTAGTCAATCCTTAGGTATAACTGTGTAAATGCGGGAAGTGAATTATAGAATGGATAGGACAAAGATAGGTCAAGGGACACTTGCCTCCACCAACCAGCTGCTGCTCAGGGGCTTCTCCTATGAGTTCCTCGGGCTCTTCAACCATATCGTTCTCTATACGAGCGCAAACATACATATATCCACACATTTAATACAAAAGAACAGTGCACCATACAATAGAATACAATAAATAAACAGACGTTTCACGCGGGGCTCGCAATTATGGTTAAGAGAGAAAGAGGAAATGACAGTCGGGTCTACGGTCGAGAAGCGATTATGTTACATAATTATAAATTAAACCACTCGCTTAACAGAAGGGCATTAATTTGGACACTACGTTTAGCATAAAGTAAGGTCATGTTCCATGTTTAATCATTATAAATAGATAAAGATGAATGAAAGGGAGTGGTCGCACGGCGAGACGTACGACATAGCATTTAAATTGAATTAAGAAATAAATGACTCGCCGCGCGACCGAGCGCGCAACGAGATTCTTGCATTGATTATAGATAAACGTTAAGCGTTGCGCGACGAAACGCACGACGGCTTACGTCAACAGAACTGCATTCAAAATAAATCGTCGCGTGACGAAGCGCGCGACGCGGCACTATAATAAATATAACTTAAAAGAATCATCGCGCGACGAAGCGCGCGACGCAACACATTAATAAATATAAATTTAAAGGAATCGTCGCGCGATAAAGATGAAATTAGAATAAACTGTCGCGCGGCGAAGCGCGCGATGCAGCACATTGACTAAACAAAATTAAAATGGATTAAACGAGGGTTAAACGAAGCGCGACTACGGTCGCACGCGCGAGAGCACGCTGCGCGTGCCAAGGGCATGTGAACCATGCAGGCGCGTGGGACACGAGTCACCGGGGCACGAGTGTGGGCAGGGGCGCGGTCGAGGGCGCGCGGCTGAGGGAACGCGGCACGGGGTGCGCAGGCGTGAGGCCGGGAGCGGCGCGGGACGCGGCCGAGGGGGGCTAAGGCGCTGGCCGCGGGGTGGCGTGGGCACGGGGGGCCGAGAGGGCGCACAGGCGTGGGACCGGGAGCGGTGTGGGACGCGGCCGGGGGGCTCGGGCGCGGCCGCGAGACGGCGCGGGGGCCGAGGCGGCGCGGGCAGGGAAGCTGCGCGGGGGAGAAGAAGGGGAGGGAGAGGAGAGAGAGGGAGAGGGAAGGGGAGGGGGAAAACTCACCTCTGGGGATCCAAATTCCGGCGATCTCGACTCCAAACCCTAGGGCACCACGGGGAGAGAGAGAGGTGGAAGAGGGAGAGGGAGGTTACTGCGCGGGAGAAATCAAATGAGACAAATGGATCAGGGGGAGGGAGGGGGCGCGCACATGGGGAGGGTAGGGGGCGCCAGGGGCGCGCGGGCCGGACTAAGCCGGACCGGGCTGGGCTGGGCCACAACGCAGATTGAAACCCACGACACGCACGACCACTAAACAGAATCCAATCGCGAACCGAAATCCGAAACGGGACGAGACAAACACGTGACATCAGACAAAGAAATGCTTCGGCATAATGCAACACCCATGACACTTAGGTTTTGTTAATACATGACACGGACACCTGTCACTATACTGGTTTGAAATTGGGAAGAAGGAGCGAAACGGGAAGAGAAAAGACAGTAACGCCCGAATTTGGTGAGTAAAAAGAAGAAAAAATTCTACCCCCAAATTCAGGGCGTTACACCTGCAGGCTCGCATCCTCCCCTAAGGTGGGCCCGGGGGCCACTGTCGGTACCCTGAAACTAGGGTACCCGCTGCTACTGTACAAAGATGAAGAACCCACGTGGCTATCCGTTAATCACGCGGAATAAGTGTTGCGTGTGGGACTAGGCCACGGCTCGCCCCAATCTCAGGCGGCTATTCTGGGTCCACAGCAGCGCCCGAGTCCACCACGTGGGCGGGTCCAGAGCTGCCATGTGTCCAGAGAAGGTGCTATACTCCAAGGCATCAACAGTGGTCCGGGCCCCCATGGGAGAGCACCGGACCCCTAGATATACAGTCTGGACCCCTAGGGTTGGTCCCGGACCCCCAGGTATACAGTCCGGACCCCAGAGTTGGTCCCAGACACCCACGTGTCTAGACCGGATCCCTGGAATAGGATTCGGACCCCTCCGTATGGAGTCCGGGTCGCCCATAGTGGGGTCCCAAGGTCCTAGGATGGAACATACACGGGCCTTGGACAAGACCCGGGCAAGGGGTCCGGTGCCGACACGTGTCTAGGCCTAGTCTGGTGCGGACCTGTCCACATGCGCTTCCGCTCCCCGCCCAGGCAGAGGCCCATTGCTGCCACGTGGCCGACTGCGCGTGACGTAAGCCAGCGGGCAGTGCCTGACGTAAGGCCTCCGGGATACGCGGCCCCTGCATTTATTGCGGATAAGGCGCGTTGCCTGACAAGCGATGTGTCGCCTCAGCATTTAATGAGGCCTACCCACTCTGCTGTCAGGCAGCGCCCAGTCCATTCCACAGGCAAGCAGTGTGCTGCCTCAGCATTTAATGCAACCTGTCCATTCCCCTGGCAGGCGGCATGCCTGTCTATTCCGCTCATAGGCGGCACGCCCATGCTGCTGCATGCACTATACTCATCATCACTCGTACGTACCAAGGAAGCTACCGTTGTGCATCAACGCTGCGCGAGCTATGGACATCTGGGCGCTAGAAGATCTCTCAGGCGACACCTGCATTAGTTGCTCCATGTATTTCTTCCATTATGTCCCTGGGCCCACATGTTAGGACTCAGCAACCTTGTATGTGCCTCCCTTGGGCTATAAAAGGGAAGGTACACAACGTTACAAGGCAGGTTCACAACATCCTCAGTCTTACACAAGCTCAAGTGCTCGGACACTCAATACATCTCACAGTGGATAGGGTATTACGCTCCGGCGGCCTAAACCACTCGAAATCTTGGAGTTTTCGTGTGTTCATACACCATCAAGCAGACAGGCAAAACGCTTAGGCCCCCTCCTCATCTTAGGATTTAGGGTGGGTGCATTCCGCCACCCGGTCAGAGAATTTCCTCTCCGACAGGGTCTATTTCCACCCTTTCCCTCTCTCAAACGGTCATTTAGACTGAGTGAGCCTTTTCCTTAATCTCGCGGGCCACTTAGACCCCGCAAGGACCACCACAGACTTAGGTGTCTCTTGCTTTGATTACAAATCACTTGAGAAGAGAAATGAGAAAGGAAGAAGGCAATCCAAGCAACAAGAGCGCAAATAAACACAAAATCTCTCTCTCACAAGTCACTAAGTGTTTGAGATGGATTTGGGACTTGGAGAGGATTTGATCTATTGAATTGTGTCTTGGAGTGAATGCTAGAGCTCTTGTATTGAATGAGATGTGCAAAAAACTTGGATGCTTAAAGTTGTGGTGGTTAGGGGTATTTATAGCCCCCAACCACCAAGGTAGCCGTTGGGGAGGCTGCTGGCGATGGGCACAGCGGACAGTCCGTTGCGCCACCGGACAGACACTATTTAGTGTCCGGTGCGCCGCCACGTCACCTAACCGTTAGGGTTCGGAGCTCGGTCGACCGTTGGAGCTTTGTCTTCTTGCGGCACAGAATAGTCCGGTGCCCCTCTGACTTCGCTGCTCTGACTTTTGTGCGACACTGTTCAGAACTGTAGCACTTTGCAGAGTCGACCGTTGGCGCTGGGTAGCCGTTGCCCGCTGGCTCACCGGACAGTCCGGTGGCACACCGGACAGTCCGGTGAATTATAGTGGAGCCCGCCTTCATTTTCCTGAGAGTGGCTGGTTCAATCTTGTATGATCATGGTGCACCGGACACTGTCCGGTGGCACACCAGACAGTCCGGTGCGCCATACTTCAGCACACTCAAGTCCTTTGCTCCGTTTCAAATTGAGTCCCTAACTTAATCTTTTATTGTTTTGTGTTGAACCTTATGCACCTGTAATACATGAATTCTATACAATATAGTTAGTCCATGTGTTTGCGTTGGTCATCAACTACCAAAATTAATTATAGGAAATGGTTAACCCAATTTCCCTTTCAGTTTACACCATGCACCCACGGGACACGTGGTAGCACCGGACCCTCCCTGAGTGGGGAGTAGGGGGCGAGTGTGCATACTGGCCTAAAGTCCCGTACCCCCTGGCTATGCCCGACTATCTAGCGTAGAGGTCTGGGGCCCTTGTACAGGGGTCTGGGTGAAACACGCGAAAGCCCATGATTTACTCGTGGCAGTCTGATCGGCAGACATGGGGTCTGGACCCTCCCCGCGAGGGTCCAGAACCATCAAGCATCTTTTCCTCAAGGACACGTGACAACATCGGACCTAAACCAAACGTGAAGTCGTTCTGAACCCAGAGGTCCTATCATGCAGACCAGGGCTCATGGGCCCAGATGCTCGGTCTGTAACCCATGGCTTTAAAGATAATCGCGAGGGTCTTCTCTAGTCAGGCCAGGATGGTGTTGGGTTTGCCGTCTCTTGACTAACTGGCGGCATGGACATCGAGGTTTGCTGTAATACTCAATTTTGTATACAAAGAATATAGAGAGGTCTCCTCATGTCATGTGCCATATTTGCATCATAAAAAGAGCACACATATAATTGGGAGTGATTAATTAAAACCAATGATATTAAAATAAAAAGAAAATGCATCATATTGGAGTTTATATGTTTGTGCATTAAATAAAATAGTAAGGATAAAAAAATAATAAGATAATAATTACTAGAGGTTGGAGTTAACCTAAATTGAAATTAGGGTTGGAAATAAGAAAAAGATAAAGGCTATAAAAATATAAATAATATATATAAATAAATATATATCCAGAATTAATATAACTAATTTCACAAATATAAGTTGCAGTGATGAGCCATAGAAGTTTGAATTTAAGTTTGAATTCAAATTTAAAGCTGAAAATAGAGAAAAGAGAAAAGAGTAAAACAGAACTAAGCTAACTAGGGCCCATACGCGCATTTTGGCCCACCAAGGGAAGCCATCTGCGTGGCCCACTTATCCCTTCACGCGCGCGCCCCGCGGGGCACTGACAGTCGGGCCCGCGTGCCAGATGCTGCAAACCCGCGCTCCCGCGAGACTGGAGACCAGCGCCGACAGTAGGGCCCACGGTGCAGTCTCCCGTTCGCGTTTCACGCGCGCTCGTCGTTTATCTCCGCTACGCTGACCGGTGGGCCGGAGGTGTCAGCTTCTTCCTCAACTGAAATCTGCGCATGGCGGGCGGTGCAGTCTCCCCTCCCCTTCTTCCGGAGCTGCTGGCTGTGGCTCCAAGTCCGTGGGATCGGGGCGTTAAATGTCGTGCTTGCCCATGAACCCTCCACTCTAAAACCACATGAAACCAGCCATCCTCCCTGTGACCGAGAGAGCTATCCCGTGCGAGCCGCCGTCGGCTAAAACCACACCGCGAGGGTGACCGACCGTAGCAAGGTATCTGGAGGGTTCGCGGGTGACCCCTGAAGCGTTCTGTGACACATTCTGGCGGGATAGCCCAACGGATCGCCACTAATTTCTCGACGACATTCAACCTCCACCACGGTTCCACACTGTCACGTGGGCAGGACAGTCGCCATCTCGACTTGAGGTAGATCTACTCCCATCTTCCCTGTTTCAATCTCCACGGCGCGTAGGACGTAGGAATCGGAGTTTTAACGCGTGGGCTGCGGGGCTGGGGACCTCTGGCAATGGCGCCGCCGCGATTTGGCTCTGCTCGTCGCCGCCAGCGTCGTCTCGGGTTGGGGCGCAGTGCACCGTTGATTGTTCTAGCGACGATGAGGATTGGAGCGAGGATAACGATTCGACCGAAAACAAATATGTGCCGTGGATTTGGATCCAATGGTCTCTGGTGGATCTCACGCACATAAAATCCTGATCGCCAAAATCTAATCTAGTGGTCTGTTTCATGTACCAGTTCGGTTAGGTTTAGGATCTAATCTGAGCCCTCAACTGTAGATCGGACGGCTAGGATTCACTGATACCCTTTCGGCCGTGCGATTATGCAAATGAGCCCCCTGATTTCACAAAAATAAACCCGCCGTCCTATCTGTAGTGCTCTGAGTCATAGGGATTTTTGTAGCTAGGCCCCTGCGGTTCTCAAATTTTGACGCCTAATCCAGAGCCTACTTAAATTGAATAATTGAATTAGAAAATGAATATTTAATATGAAAATAAGTGCTAGAACTTGTTTATTCCATAGAAAATTCATATAAACTCCAAATTAACCCATTCCAATTTCTAAATCTTTGTAATAATATTCTCTATAACTTAGAGTCTCTGTTTTATTATGAAAACAGAAAGAAAATTATTTCTCATGTAATTCCTTTTCAAGCATATTAAACCTTTGGAAATTCATAATTCAAAATCTATAACTCCAAATTTAATGATTCATGTTCCTAGGTTAATATTTTAATGTGTAGATTTTTATTGTGTATTTTATTCACATGTTTGGTGCAATGTTAATTTTTGCTATACTATGTATGTATTGTGTTGATGCGAGTAGACGAGCAAGCCACTGTGGATTCTGAGGTTCAGCAAGTAGAAGTAGCTAAGCAGGAGCTCATTGAAGGCAAGTTGTGCCCTTGATCACTTACTTTTTCCCAGCCACGTTCTTATTAATTATAATGATCTGCATAGGTTAATTTTGATGGGATCCAATAGGTTACCCAGTTTTGGTTATCTTTATACCTTGTTCACCACTGAAATATTTTTGGGTAGTACCTACTATTGCTTTATGTGGATTTGGGTATGAAGATACACTATTCATGATTATTCCTTTATTATCTTTTCATTATTACTGTTCATGTTAAGATCATTATGTTAATGGGAACATGGAGCGACCACCCAGGAAAACAGTGCTACCACAAGGGTTTAATGGGACGCCCTTGGCTGATTAACTAGGAAAGCTAGTGGAGGTCTTCCTTACCCGAAAGGGGCAAGGGCAGTAGGGGAGTGGTCAGTGTAGGGAGGTCCTTGGGTTGATTTTGCTGCGATGGCAGTCAGGCGAGGGATTCCTGCACTAGAGCTTCCTATAAACTGTAGCCGGATTTCTGAAGCTAGTGGAACTTTGTAAAGGCCTCGTAGTGTTACCCTGCCTCGCCTCCTCGGTAGAGGTGTATGGGATTAGCCGTCTCTTGGCAGATGGGTAACATGACTTGTGGGTAAAGATGTGCAACCTCTGCAGAGTGTAAAACTGGTATACTAGCCGTGCTCACGGTCATGAGCAGCTCGGACCCTCACATGAATAATTTATGGAACTTAAATTTAATTTGACGTTTGCATCACATTTGGGGTTATTTTACTATTACTTTTCTTTATTATTACTAGGTCAGTACCCGTGCGTTGCAACGGGAACATATAATACCATGATAACTTATATACAAAATGTGTCTTATATTGTTATAAGAAAATATTTCATAATCCATTTGTGATCCTAGCCATACATAAATTTTGTTATTTTAATTTAGTTGTTTTACTACTACATTGCAACCATCAGTATCATGCAGACTTCGATATATGTCATGATTTGCATGGTCTCATCATTGGAAAGCACGTGCCACACCTGCCGGTAGAAGTTCCGTCGTACATCGTTAGTCATCAGGCACGCACCACCATACACGCTTGCTTAAACAAAAAATGCAAGTGTGTGTTTGCGAAGAGAATTAAAGGCAGGCCGGCACAAAAGCTACCCCTGACGATGGCGAGTGGTCATTGTTGTTGGTCCACCTCTGCTCACCTCCGGTGTCGAGATGACGCCACAATTCTTGATATAATAGTCGTCGAACGCGCGCGATATGGTGAGTACCGATCACTCTTGGCTAGGCTGCCAAATGAAGTGCACCTCGGCTCATCAGCGAGGTAGTACACCTGGTCGTTGCACCACCGGATGTGCTACTCCTCTACATACATCTTGTTCGAGGACACTCACACAACAACAACAATGGTCGTCATTCCAGCGCACAAGAATTCATGGCCGGTCAGTAGCGACTTACGTGGCAGGTTAGGCTTCAGGTGGATGATGAGCTAGACGGCGTGATGGCGTCGTCGTAGGTTGCGGTGCCCAGAACAACCCGAGAGTCGTCGTCATTGGCGACGACCATGA
The DNA here is from genome assembly GCA_029449295.1 of Zea luxurians. Taxonomy (NCBI): domain Eukaryota; kingdom Viridiplantae; phylum Streptophyta; class Magnoliopsida; order Poales; family Poaceae; genus Zea; species Zea luxurians. Next base: position 35,059,291 of record JAOPSE010000002.1, on the reverse strand, counting down.
GGTCCCCATGTTTGACGATGGACAGCGCGGTGCAGCCGCTCTGGACCGCGTCCAAGCGGCGGCTGCGTCGGAGCTTGCCGTACACAGCGGCGCATGGGCCATGTAGGACTGCTTCCAGAGGTCGAACTGGTAGTCGCCAAGTTTCTTCTCGTCGTCAGTGAGCGACGCCAACGCGAGCGCCTCGTGCTAGTGGTGTTTGTTCGGGGTTTCCAAGTAAGAAACATGGATTCATCTTTGGCATTGGTTTATGAAAATGATTTATAAGTTAGATCCACGGAAAAATATTACGGAGAATAAATGTTACACATGCAAAAAAAAGTATTTAAGTTGAAAACATTCTTCAAACAAAAGAAATTGCATGCAAGGCTCTTCTTTAAATACTACTCCCTCAATCCAAAAATATAATTTAATAATCTCGGTGATACTTATCTACTACTACACATTGTGCAAGAGTAGCAGATGGGCTTCGGGAGAGATGTAGTATATGTTTTTACTATAATAGATGTAGACATAAATACACATGTGGTGTAGTGGTAGCTACAAACACATTTACTTGAGGGGTCGCGGGTTCAAATCCCCTTGGAGCCTGTTTTTTTAATTTAATTTTAGCTAGGCGTGGGATGCACGTGGGAATGGGAATGGGCTTTGTAGGAGGGGGAATGAGAAAGACACGTGATAGCCGGGAATGGGAATGGGCTTTGCCGTGAGGGCGGAATAGGAATGGCAGAACACGGAATGGGGCAGCCTACCCCTTACCGTCTTAATAGGTAGTAGAGATTAAGGTTTGGTATTTACTTACACTTAGTAATTGCTATTAAAATTTTGACCAACTTATAAAAGCAATAATCAGCTTCAGCCTCTATTTTGTTGATTAGCCTTACACTTCACATGAACTCCCACCTTTGGTGAGTTCACGCACATTATTCCCCACGACTTGTTGAGCTATGAACGTATGTGAGCTCACTCTTGCTGTCTCACACCCCCCACAGGAGAAGAACATGTGGTCGAAGAGGAGCCTCCTAACATCGAGGCATTCGACTTGATCTAGGTGGCGTCTCCCAGTCAGCTTTGTGGCACCAGGAAATAATACTTAGTTCGCTTTATTTTATCATTTATTTTGTAAGACTTCCGCTATGTAATAAGTACATTTATGATATTTATGACATTTATCTCTATGCACTCTGTTATTATGTGTGTTGTTCTTCCTTGGCGCACATATGAGATGCACCCGGATTTGTTCCTTGAATCCGGGTGTGACAGAAGTGGTATCAGAGGAAATGTTGACTGTAGGACGAAACCTAGATAGAAATGGACAAAACCCTTACCTACTTACCTTATTCTGAATCCTCCTAAACTTACCTTACTCTGTTCCTTTCTACACTTATCTTGATCTTGTCTCACCTTCTACTGCTCTACTCTGATCATTCTTACCTTCTCTATTCTAAGACAAGACGGATTTCACACCTTGGAATCCCTACCCCTATGACATTTTTAAGAGACAGGAGGCCTAAGACCAAACCAAAACTATTTTCTATATTTAAAAAAATGTTATTTGATTGTTCTGATGATAAATGTCTGATTTGCTTCTTTGATTGATTGAGATATTATATATGGACATCTTAGCATGTGCCACCATAAGGTAATGAATTAGCTATGGTAGGTAAAATATTAATCTGCTTAGCTAATAAATCCCCCAAAGTAATATGATTCGTAATTACTGCCTTGTCTACTACTCTCTCTTACCATATGTATCTAACTCAGATGGTCAATACCAGAAGGGGTGGTGGAATTGATTTGCCTCCTATTCGACACACTCGGTGGATATATAGATGACCGCGGCCACAACCAGCAGAGATGAATCCTCCTAATCCTCCACCAGGCGGTGTGGACCCACTGATTGATGCAGCAAATGGCGGACATTATGGCAGATATGCGGGCTCAGATGCAGCAAGAACGCCAGGAGATGCGCCAGGAAAGAGAAGAGATACGCCAGGACTTGCGCTAGGAGAGAGAAGAGATACGCCAGGAGAGAAGGCACAACAGCAGCTGCAGCAGCAATTTCAACAACAACAGCAACAGCAGCAACAGCAACAAGTACCATTGCCTCCACCACCACCACCAGTTCCACCTCGTGATAAGCACCGGGAATTTATGAGTCATAAGCCACCGACTTTCGCCAGTTCGCCAGACCCACTTGATGCAGATGATTGGTTGAAGTCAATTGAGAAGATGCTCAACATCGCCCAATGCTCAGACCGGGAGAAAGTTCTTTATGCCTCAGGTCGTCTGATAGGTCCTGCTGTTGACTGGTGGGATTCTTATACTGCTGCCCACGATGCTGCTAATATTATTACTTGGGCAGAGTTCAGCACACAGTTCAGAAACTACCATATTCCAGCTGGATTGATGAAGATCAAGAAGAAAGAGTTTCTGTCATTGAAGCAAGGCAACATGTCTGTCAGTGAGTACAGAGATAAATTCATTCAGCTGTCGAGATATGCTCCGGATGAGGTTGCTGAGGATGAGAGAAAGCAGGAGCATTTTATTGAAGGACTTAATGGACCCCTACAGTATGCACTGGTTGCACACACATTTCCATCATTTCAGAGGCTACTGGATAAGGCTCTTGCTATTGAACACAAGCGTGTTCAACTGGGAGACTTGAAGAGGAAGGGTATCTCACAGGTGAGAGCACCTAGAGGGGGGGTGAATAGGTGATCCTGTAAAAACTTGAAACTTAATCCACAAAACTTGATTAGGAGTTAGCACAATAAAGCCAAGTGGCTAGAGAAAAGTTCTCGCACAACACGATAACCACAAGAAGATCAACACAGAGATGGCACAGTGGTTTATCCCGTGGTTCGGCCAAGTCCAATACTTGCCTACTCCATGTTGTGGCGTCCCAATGGACGAGGGTTGCACTCAACCCCTTTCAAGCGGTCCAAAGACCCACTTGAATACCACGGTGTTTTGCTTTCACTTTACTATATCCCGTTTGCGAGGAATCTCCACAACTTGGAGCCTCACGCCCTTACACGTTGAGTATCACAAAGAAGCACAGAAGTAAGGATGGGATGAGCAACGCACACAAGACACAAAATCAGAGCAACAACACGCACACAAGTCACAACACGAGCTCTCAACACAACTCAAAGAGTTCTCTACTCAAATGGAGCTCTAGTTGCTATCACAAAGAATCGAATGCGCAGAATTTGAGTCTTGGTGCTTAGGAATGCTTAGAGAATGCTTGGTGTACTCTTCCATGCGCCTAGGGGTCCTTTTTATAGCCCCAAGGCAGCTAGGAGCCGTTGAGAGAGCATTCCAGGAAGGCAATTCTTGCCTTCTGTCGCCTGGCGCACCGGACAGTCTGGTGCACCACCGGACACTGTCCGGTGCGGATTTCTTTCCTTCTGTGGCGCAGCCGACCGTTGAAGATCCAGAGCCGTTGGCGCACCGGACACTGTCCGGTGCACCACCGGACAATCCGGTGCACCCAGACTGCGCAGAGTCTTGGCTGTTTAGCCAAGTCTTTTCCAAATTGATCTTTTCCTGTTTCTAGCACTTAGACGCAATACATTAGTCTCCAAAACAATGTACTAAGTCTTAGAAACATACCTTTACTCTTGATTTGCACTTGTCCATCAATTGGCATAGATTAACACTTAAGCACTTGTGTTGGCACTCAATCACCAAAATACTTAGAAATGGCCCAAGGGCACATTTCCCTTTCAACAGGGATAGGGTAGCAGCAGTGTCCGTCCCCGCTACGTTTCACCACAGGGTACACCTACTCGTCCAGGAGGAGGACCACGCCCAGCTTAGTACCTCTACAGGACAGAAGACCGACCCTACATGCTTCAAGTGCAGTCAGATTGGACACTATGCTAATGCTTGCCCGATGGGGAATTTTGGTACACCAGCTAAGAACAAGCAACAGACTCCTGACAAGGGATATTCTATAGCCAGGGTTAATCAAGTCAGCGTCGATGATACTCCTGATGGTGATGACATCGTACTCGGCATGTTTTACATTAATGCAATTCCTGCAACAATACTATTTGATTCTGGTGCTGCACATTCATTCATGTCTGCTCAATATGCCAACACCAATGAGATACCCCTACTAAATATGACAAAAACCAATGATAGTAATCACTCCTAAAGGGCCTATTGAGGCAAATCAAATGACATGTAGATTGACATTAACTATTATGGGAAGAGAATTTGGAGCTACCGCTATAATATTAGAGGCCAGCAGCATAGATCTGATCCTTGGTATGTCATGGTTAAGGAAGGCAAAGGCCATTATAACCTGTGGTAGGGGTACTACAGAGCTCAGTAGCCCTAAAGGAGAAATATTTCAAGTTCAAATTGCAGTAACCACCTCTTCCAAATGGGCGATATACTTTATAGCGGAGGAGTTTGTTGGTGAAAACATCCGGGTGGTTAGAGATTTTCCGGATGTCTTTCCAGAGGAGTTACCAGGGATGCCACCAGATAGGGAAGTTGAGTTTGTCATTGATCTTTTACCTGGAACTGCCCCTATTTCTAAACGACCATACAAGATGGTTGTAGAAGAACTAAAGGAGCTTAAGAAGCAGTTAACTGAGTTACAGGAAGCGGGGTACATTGGACTTGGCCAAACCACGAGATGGCCCCTATTTCCTGATGGTGCTGACCGTTGGCTCACCGGACAGTCCGGTGCACCACCAGACAGTCCGGCGATTTATAGCCATACGTCGTTAATCGCTTCCCGAGAGCGACGAATTCGCCTGTGAATGGCTCACCGGACAGTCCGGTGATTTATAGCCGTACGCCGTTGATCACTTCCCGAGAGCAGCCAATTGACAGTCGCCAGCCTAGCGCAACGGACACTGTCCGGTGCACCACCGGACAGTCCGGTGCACCCAGACTGCGCAGAGTCTTGGCTGTTTAGCCAAGTCTTTTCCTGTTTCTAGCACTTAGACGCAATACATTAGTCTCCAAAACAATGTACTAAGTCTTAGAAATATACCTTTACTCTTGATTTGCACTTGTCCATCAATCGGCATAGATTAACACTTAAGCACTTGTGTTGGCACTCAATCACCAAAATACTTAGAAATGGCCCAAGGGCACATTTCCCTTTCAATCTCCCGCTTTTTGGTGATTTATGCCAACACAACAAAAAGCAACTAAAAAAGTGCAACATCAATGCAAATGAGAACATAAATTTGTTTTGATTCAAATTTGGCATATTTGGATCATTCTTTTGCCACCACTTGGTTTTGTTTTTGCAAATCAACCTCAATTTCCTATCTCTAAGTCGAACACACTTGTCGAGACATAAAGAGAGTTGTTCCAAGAGAAATTGAGGCCAACTTTTGACAAAAGAGACAACGAGAGAGTTTTGACAAACCAAAAGCTCTATTCTACTATTTTCAAAATTCTCAAGTGGTAGCTGATCCATTGATTGCTTTGGCCTTATTTTCTCCCCATTTGGCATCAAACACCAAAACGGGATCAATCTTGTCCCTTAAACCCCATTGCCTCATCAAAATCTTCAAATAAGAGTACCACGACAATAAGGATATTGAGATGGACTTGGAGTAAGTTACCCTCTCATCGGAGTGCAGTGGAAGTCTTGCATGGTCCAAGTCCACCTTTCCCTTTCAATCCACCTTTGAGACTAAATCAAGCAAACTCAAACACATGGTTAGTCTCAAAGGTTCAAGTTGTAGCACATCTCCCCCTAAATATGTGCATCACTCACACATGGACTTTTGAGGTCCGGGGAGTGTTTGTACAACTTGAGCACCATAAACAAACAACAATATGCATAAGGAACATGATCAAAGGCATAAACACATGTATGCTATAAATCAATCCAAGTTCCGCGAATCTAAGACATTTAGCTCACTAAGCTGCCTACAAAAGATCTTCTCATCTAAAGGCTTGGTAAAGATATCGGCTAGCTGGTTCTCGGTGCTAATATAAAACACTTCGATATCTCCCTTTTGCTGGTGGTCTCTCAAAAAGTGATGCCGGATGTCGATGTGCTTTGTGCGGCTGTGCTCAACAGGATTGTCCGCTATGCGGATAGCACTCTCATTATCATATAGGAGTGGGACTTTGCTCAGATTATAGCCAAAGTCCCTGAGGGTTTGCCTCATCCAAAGTAGTTGCGCGCAACACTGTCCTGCGGCAACATACTCGGCCTCAGCGGTGGATAGGGCAACGGAAGTTTGTTTCTTAGAACTCCATGAAACCAGGGACCTTCCTAAGAATTGGCACGTCCCTGATGTACTCTTCCTATCGACCTTACATCCAGCATAATCGGAGTCTGAATATCCAATTAAATCAAAGGTAGACCCTTTTGGATACCAGATCCCCAAGCAAGGCGTAGCGACTAAATATCTAAGAATTCGCTTCACAGCCACTAAGTGACACTCCCTTGGATCGGATTGAAATCTAGCACACATGCATACACTAAGCATAATATTCGGTCTACTAGCGCATAAATAAAGCAAAGAACCTATCATGGACCGGTATGCTTTTTGATCAACGGACTTACCTCCTTTGTTGAGGTCGACGTGTCCGTCAGTTCCCATCGGAGTCTTTGCGGGCTTGGTGTCCTTCATCCCAAACCGCTTTAGCAAGTCTTGCGTGTACTTCGTTTGGGAGATGAAGGTGATGTCCTTGAGTTACTTCACTTGGAACCCAAGGAAGTAGTTCAACTCGCCCATCATCGATATCTCAAACTTTTGAGTCATCACCCTGCTAAACTCTTCACAAGACTTTTGGTTAGTAGAACCAAATATTATGTCATCGACATAAATTTGGCACACAAATAAGTCACCGTCACAAGTCTTAGTGAATAAAGTTGGATCGGCTTTCCCAACCTTGAAAGCATTAGCAATTAAAAAGTCTCTAAGGCATTCATACCATACTCATGGGGCTTGCTTAAGTCCATAGAGCGCCTTAGAGAGCTTACATACGTGGTCGGGGTACCGTTCATCCTCGAAGCCAGGGGGTTGCTCCACGTACACCTCCTCCTTGATTGGCCCGTTGAGGAAAGCGCTCTTCACATCCATTTGGAACAACCTGAAAGAATGGTGAGCGGCATATGCTAGCAAAATACGAATGGACTCTAGCCTAGCCACAGGAGCAAAAGTCTCCTCAAAGTCCAAACCTGCGACTTGGGCATAACCTTTTGCCACAAGTCGAGCCTTGTTCCTTGTCACCACCCCGTGCTCGTCTTGTTTGTTGCGGAACACCCACTTGGTTCCCATAATATTTTGCTTGGGACGAGGCACTAGTGTCCAAACTTCATTTCTCTTGAAATTGTTGAGCTCTTCTTGCATGGCCAACACCCAGTCCGGATCTAGCAAGGCCTCTTCTACCCTGAAAGGCTCAATAGAAGAGACAAAGGAGTAATGCTCACAAAAATTGACTAATCTAGAACGAGTAGTTACTCCCTTGCTAATGTCACCCAAAATTTGGTCGATGGGATGATTTCTTTGAATCGTTGCTCGAACTTGGGTTAGAGGTGCCGGTTGTGCTTCTTCCTCCATCACATGATCATCTTGTGCTCCCCCTTGATCACACGCCTCCACTTGAGGTAGCTGTTCGTCATCTTGGGTTGGGGGTGCACCGTTGTTGAGGAAGAAGGTTGATCTTGCTCCTTTTGTTCCTGTGGCCTTACTTCTCAAATCGCCATGGTGCGTATTGCGGCCGTTGGAACATCTTCTTCATCTACATCATCAAGATCAACAACTTGCTCTCTTGGAGAGCCATTAGTCTCATCAAATACAACGTCGCTAGAGACTTCAACCAAACCCGATGATTTGTTGAAGACCCTATACGCCTTTGTATTTGAGTCATAACCTAACAAAAACCCTTCTACCGCTTTGGGAGCAAATTTGGAATTCCTACCCTTCTTCACTAGAATGTAGCATTTACTCCCAAAAACTCGGAAATACGAAACATTGGGTTTGTTACCGGTTAGTAGCTCGTATGACGTCTTCTTGAGGAGGCGATGAAGGTAGACCCGGTTGATGGCGTGGCAAGCCGTGTTCACGGCTTCCGACCAAAACCGCTCGGGCGTCTTAAACTCTCCAAGCATTGTCCTCGCCATGTCTATAAGCGTCCTGTTCTTCCTCTCTACCACACCATTTTGCTGTGGTGTGTAGGGAGCGGAGAACTCGTGCTTGATTCCTTCCTCCTCAAGGTACTCCTCCACTTGAAGGTTCTTGAACTCGGATCCGTTGTCGCTCCTTATCTTCTTCACCTTGAGCTCAAACTTATTATGAGCTCTCCTTAGGAAGCGCTTGAGGGTCCCTTGGGTTTCAGATTTATCCTGCAAAAAGAATACCCAAGTGAAGCGGGAAAAATCGTCAACTATAACAAGACCATACTTACTTCCTCCTATGCTTAGATAGGCGACGGGTCCGAAGAGGTCCATATGAAGCAACTCCAAAGGTCTTGATGTGGTCATCACATTTTTGGTATGATGAGAGCTTCCCACCTGTTTACCTGCTTGACAAGCTGCACAAGGTCTATCTTTTTCGAAAGTAACATTTGTTAGACCTATCACATGTTCTCCCTTTAGAAGTTTATGAAGGTTCTTCATCCCCACATGTGCTAAGCGGCGATGCCACAGCCAGCCCATGCTAGTCTTAGCAATTAAGCATGCATCTAGACCGGCCTCCTCTTTTGCAAAATCAACTAAATAGATTTTGTCGTCTAATACACCCTTAAAAGCTAATGAACCATCACTCCATATAAAGACAGACACATCTACATTTGTGAATAAGCAGTTATATCCCATATTACAAAGCTGACTCACAGACAACAAGTTATATCCAAGCGACTCAACTAAAAACACATTGGAAATGGAGTGCTCGGATGAAATAGCTATTTTTCCTAACCCTTTCACCTTGCCTTGATTCCGATCACCGAATATGATTGAGTCTTGGGAATCTTTATTCTTGACGTAGGAGGTGAACATCTTCTTCTCCCCCGTCATGTGGTTTGTGCATCCGATGTCGATAATCCAGCTTGATCCCCCGGATGCATAAACCTGCAAGGCAAATTTAGGCTTGGGTCTTAGGTACCCAACTCTTGTTGGGTCCTACAAGGTTAGTGACAATATCCTTAGGGACCCAAATGCAAGTTTTATCTCCCTTGCATTTTGCCCCTAATTTCCTAGCAATCATCTTTCTATCCTTTCTACAAATTGCAAAGGAAGCATTGCAAGCATGATAAATTGTAGAAGGTTCATTGTTTACTTTCCTAGGAACATGAGCAACATTTCTCCTAGGCATATGATGGATGACATTTCTCCTAGGCATATCTCTACCATGCACATAGGAGGAACTTGAAGCAAACATTGCATTTGAATCATAAGCATTACAACTCCTATCATGATGAACATTTCTAGAAAATTTCCTATCATGGTACATGAAAGCATGGTTCTTTTGACAACTATTGGTCATAGGGGCCTTCCCTTTCACCTTGGCGAGAATGGGAGCCTTATGACTAGTTAAGTTCTTGGCTTCCTTCTTAAAGCCAAGCTCATCCTTAATTGAGGGGTGTCTACCAATAGTGTAGGCACCCCTTGCAAATTTTAGTTTGACAAATTCACTCTTGCTAGTCTTAAGTTGGGCATTAAGACTAGCCACTTCATCACTTAATTTTGCAATAGAAACTAGGTGTTCACTACAAGCATCAACATTAAAATCTTTACACCTATTGCAAATCACAACATGATCTACACAAGAGTTAGATCTATTTGCTACTTCTAATTTAGCATTTAAATCATCATTAACACTTTTTAAACTAGAAATTGTCTCATGGCAAGTAGATAGTTCACAAGAAAGCATTTCATTCCTTTTAACCTCTAAAGCAAGAGATTTTTGTGCCTCTACAAATTTATCATGTTCTTCATACAAAAGATCCTCTTGCTTTTCTAACAATCTATTCTTATCATTCAAAGCATCAATCAATTCATTAATCTTATCAATTTTAGATCTATCTAAGCCCTTGAACAAACTAGAGTAATCTATTTCATCATCGCTAGATTCATCATCACTAGAAGAAGCATAAGTAGACTTTCGAGTACATACCTTCTTCTCCTTCGCCATGAGGCATGTGTGACGCTCGTTTGGGAAGAGGGATGATTTGTTGAAGGCTGATGCGGCAAGTCCTTCGTTGTCGGAGTCAGACAACGAGCAATCCGAGTCCCACTCCTTGCCAAGGTGTGCCTCGCCCTTAGCCTTCTTGTAAGCCTTCTTCTTTTCCCTCTTCTTATCTTGTTCCTGGTCACTATCATTATCAGGACAATTAGCGATAAAATGACCAATCTTACCGCACTTGAAGCAGGAGCGCTTTCCCTTCGTTTTGTTCTTTTTGGGATGCTCCTTGCGGACTTTTAGCGCCGTCTTGAAGCGCTTGATGATGAGGGCCATCTCTTCCTCATTTAGCCCCGCCGCCTCAACTTGTGCCACCTTGCTAGGTAGCGCCTCCTTGCTACTCGTTGCCTTGAGAGCAATGGCTTGAGGCTCATGAATTGGACCATTCAACGCATCGTCGACGTATCTTGCCTCCTTGATAATCATCCGCCCGCTTACAAACTTCCCAAGTACTTCTTCGGGCGACATCTTGGTGTACCTGGGATTCTCACGAATATTGTTTACAAGATGTGGATCAAGGACAGTAAAGGACCTTAGCATTAGGCGGACGACGTCGTGGTCCGTCCATCGTGTGCTTCCATAGCTCCTTATTTTGTTGATGAGGGTCTTGAGCCGGTTGTACATTTGGGTTGGCTCCTCTCCCCTGATCATTGCGAATCTCCCAAGTTCGCCCTCCACTAACTCCATCTTGGTGAGCATGGTGACATCATTTCCCTCATGTGATATCTTGAGGGTGTCCCAGATCTGCTTGGCATTGTCCAAGCCGCTCACCTTATTGTATTCTTCTCTGCACAGAGATGCTAAAAGGACAGTAGTAGCTTGTGCATTTTTATGGATTTGTTCATTGATAAACAAAGGACTATCCGTGCTATCAAATTGCATTCCATTTTCTACAATCTCCCATATACTTGGATGGAGAGAGAACAAGTGACTACGCATTTTGTGACTCCAAAATCCGTAGTCCTCTCCATCAAAGTGTGGAGGTTTGCCAAGAGGAATGGAAAGCAAATATGCATTTGAACTATGCGGAATACGAGAATAATCGAAAGAGAAGTTTGAATTAACCGTCTTCTTTTTCTCGTAGTCGTTGTCGTCGTCCTTTTGGGAAGAGGAAGATTCGTCGCTGTCGTAGTAGACTATCTCCTTGATGCGCCTTGTTTTCTTCTTCTTCCCATCTTTTCTTTTGTGGCCCAAGCCTGAGTCAGTAGGCTTGTCATCTTTTGGCTCGTTGACGAAGGACTCCTTCTCCTTATCATTGATCACAATCACCTTGCCCTTAGGATCCATCTCTTCGGGCGATTAGTCCCTTCGTGAAGAGAACGGCTCCGATACCAATTGAGAGCACCTAGAGGGGGGTGAATAGGTGATCCTGTAAAAACTTGAAACTTAATCCACAAAACTTGATTAGGAGTTAGCACAATAAAGCCAAGTGGCTAGAGAAAAGTTCTTGCACAACACGATAACCACAAGAAGATCAACACAGAGATGGCACAGTGGTTTATCCCGTGGTTTGGCCAAGTCCAATACTTGCCTACTCCACGTTGTGGCGTCCCAACGGACGAGGGTTGCACTTAACCCCTTTCAAGCCGTCCAAAGACCCAATTGAATACCACGGTGTTTTGCTTTCACTTTACTATATCACGTTTGCGAGGAATCTCCACAACTTGGAGCCTCACGCCCTTACACGTTGAGTATCACAAAGAAGCACAGAAGTAAGGATGGGATGAGCAACGCACACAAGACACAAAATCAGAGCAACAACACGCACACAAGTCACAACACGAACTCTCAACACAACTCAAAGAGTTCTCTACACAAATGGAGCTCTAGTTGCTATCACAAAGAATCGAATGCGCAGAATTGGAGTCTTGGTGCTTAGGAATGCTTAGAGAATGCTTGGTGTACTCTTCCATGCGCCTAGGGGTCCTTTTTATAGCCCCAAGGCAGCTAGGAGCCGTTGAGAGCATTCTAGGAAGGCAATTCTTGCCTTCTGTCGCCTGGCGCACCGGACAGTCTGGTGCACCACCGGACACTGTCCGGTGCAGATTTCTTTCCTTCTGTGGCGCAGCCGACCGTTGAAGATCCAGAGCCGTTGGCGCACCGGACACTGTCCAGTGCACATCGGACAGTCCGGTGCCCCCTTCTGACCGTTGGCTCGGCCACGCGTCGCGCACGGATTACGCGGCCGACCGTTGGCCCGGCTGACCGTTGGCTCACCGGACAGTCCGGTGCACCACCGGACAATCCGATGATTTATAGCCGTACGTCGTTAATCGCTTCCCGAGAGCGACGACTTTGCCTGTGAATGGCTCACCGGACAGTCCGGTGCACCACCGGACAGCCCGGTGATTTATAGCCGTACGCCGTTGATCGCTTCCCGAGAGCAGCCAGTTGACAGTCGCCAGCCTGGCGCACCGAACACTGTTTCAGCACTTAGACGCAATACATTAGTCTCCAAAACAATGTACTAAGTCTTAGAAACATATCTTTACTCTTGATTTGCACTTGTCCATCAATTGGCATAGATTAACACTTAAGCACTTGTGTTGGCACTCAATCACCAAAATACTTAGAAATGGCCCAAGGGCACATTTCCCTTTCAACAGGGATAGGGTAGCAGCAGTGTTCGTCCCTGCTACGTTTCACCACAGGGTACACCTACTCGTCCAGGAGGAGGACCACGCCTAGCTCAGTATGCTCCATAGGGGTCTCCACGGACACCTCCTACTCATCAGGCTACTCCCACTGGCACCCTGACGAGGTCTACAGGACAGAAGACCGGCCCTACATGCTTCAAGTGCAGTCAGATTGGACACTATGCTAATGCTTGCCCGATGGGGAATTTTGGTACACCCGCTAAGAACAAGCAACAGACTCCTGACAAGGGATATTCTATAGCCAGGGTTAATCAAGTCAGCGTCGATGATACTCCTGATGGTGCTGACATCGTACTCGGCATGTTTTACATTAATGCAATTCCTGCAACAATACTATTTGATTCTGGTGCTGCACATTCATTCATGTCTGCTCAATATGCCAACACCAATGAGATACCCCTGCTAAATATGACAAAAACCAATGATAGTAATCACACCTAAAGGGCCTACTGAGGCAAATCAAATTACATGTAGATTGACATTAACTATTATGGGAAGAGAATTTGGAGCTACCGCTATAATATTAGAGGCCAGCAGTATAGATCTGATCCTTGGTATGTCATGGTTAAGGAAGGCAAAGGCCATTATAACATGTGGTAGGGGTACTACAGAGCTCACTAGCCCTAAAGGAGAAACATTTCAAGTTCAAATTGCAGTAACCACCTCTTCCAAATGGGTGATATACTTTATAGCGGAGGAGTTTGTTGGTGAAAACATCCGGGTGGTTAGAGATTTTCCGGATGTCTTTCCAGAGGAGTTATCAGGGATGCCACCAGATAGGGAAGTTGAGTTTGTCATTGATCTTTTACCTGGAACAGCCCCTATTTCTAAACGACCATACAGGATGGCTGTAGAAGAACTAAAGGAGCTTAAGAAGCAGTTAACTGAGTTATAGGAAGCGGGGTACATTCGTCCGAGTTCCTCACCATGGGGAGCACCGGTGTTATTTGTACAGAAGAAGGATGAATTGCAACGGATGTGTGTGGACTATAGATCACTTAATGATGTTACTGTGAAGAACAATTATCCTTTACCCCGTATTAAGGATTTATTTGATCAGATGAGAGGTGCTAGGGTATTCTTGGAGATTGATCTCCGATCGGGATACCATCAAATGAAGATTAGACCATCGGATATTCTAAAGACGGCTTTCTCAACCCGATATGGATTATATGAGTTCACTGTTATGTCATTTGGATTAACCAATGCACCAGCTTATTTTATGAATTTGATGAATAAGGTGTTTATGGAGTATTTGGACAGATTCGTCGTGGTGTTCATCGACGATATTCTTATCTATTCTAAGTGTGAAAGTGATCATGAAGAACATCTAAGGTTGGTGCTACAGAAGCTACGAGATAATCAACTCTATGCCAAGTTTAGCAAGTGCGAGTTTTGGATTGACAAGGTGCCATTCCTTGGCATATTATTTCTAATGGAGGAATAGCAGTGGATCCTGCTAAAGTGAAGGAGATAATGGAATGGAGTGTGCCCACTACCGTTACTGAGATTCAGAGTTTCTTGGGGCTTGCAGGCTATTATCGAAGATTTATTGAAGGGTTCTCTAAGATTGCCAAGCCTATGACCTCACTTTTGGAGAAAGGAAGAGAATTTAAGTGCGATGAGAAGTGCCAAGAAAGCTTTGATCAATTAAAGAAGAGATTGATGTCACCACCAGTGTTGATTATGCCAGATCTATAGAAGGGATTTGACATTTATTGTGATGCATGTGGCCAAGGATTGGGATGTGTGCTCATGCAAGAAGGACATGTGATCGCCTATGCGTCTCGTCAGTTGCGGAAACATGAATTGAACTACCCCACTCATGACTTAGAGCTGGCAGCCGTTGTACATGCACTTAAGATTTGGAGACACTACATTATGGGAACTAAGTGCCAAGTATACACGGATCATAAGAGTTTGAAGTACATATTCACTCAGAAGGATCTCAACCTTAGGCAACGCCGTTGGTTGGAGCTCATCAAGGATTATGATTTGGAGATTCACTACCATCCAGGTAAGGCAAATTTGGTCGCAGATGCCTTGAGTCAAAAGGAGCACGTTCATTCCACTATTGTTGTCCAGCTACCCGATGAATTAGCAAAAGATTTTGAGAGGCTCAACCTGGGGATTGTTACACATACGGAAGGAATTACCATTGAATTGGAACCTACCTTGGAGCAAGAAATTCGAAGGGGTCAGATTGGTGATGCCAAAATCCAAGAGATCAAGGATTTGATAACAGAGGGTAGAGGCTCAGATTTCACGGAGGATGAGCAAGGCACGATATGGTTCAAGAATCGAATCTCTGTTCCTGATATCGATAGTCTTCAGGAAACCATATTGAAGGAGGCACATGACTCAGTTTATTCTATTCATCCTGGGAGTACTAAGATGTACCAGGACCTGAAGCAGAAGTATTGGTGGTATGGATTGAAGAGAGATGTGGCTGCACATGTGGCTATGTGCGATGTGTGTCAAAGAGTTAAGGCTGAACACCAGAGGCCAGCCGGACTACTGCATCCACTGAAGATACCTGAGTGGAAATGGGAAGAGATTGGCATGGACTTCATTGTTGGATTACCCCGCACATGGGCTGGGTATGATTCTATATGGGTGATTGTGGACAGGCTAACTAAAGTAGCCCACTTTATTCCAGTGAAGACCACATATTCAGGAGCCAAGTTAGCAGAGTTGTACATGGCACGGATTGTCTGCCTACATGGTGTGCCAAAGAAGATTGTGTCAGATCGTGGATCACACTTTACTTCTTGGTATTGGAAGAAGTTGCACGAGTCCTTGGATACAAGATTGAATTTTAGTTCGGCTTACCATCCACAGACTGATGGGCAGACTGAGAGGACCAACCAAGTGTTGGAAGATATGTTAAGAGCTTGTGCCCTTAAGCATGGTGGTAGTTGGGATAAGAGTCTGCCGTATGCGGAGTTCTCATATAATAATAGCTATCAGGGCAGTTTGAAGATGTCACCATTTGAGGCTTTGTATGGCAGAAAGTGCAGGACTCCACTGTATTGGGATCAAACTGGTGAAAAGCAGTTGTTTGGGCCTAAGATTATACAAGAAGCAGAAGAACAAGTCCATTAAATAAGGGAGAATTTGAGAACTGCGCAGTCAAGACAGAAAAGCTATGCCGATACCCGGAGAAGACTGCTAGAGTTTAAGGAGGGTGATTATGTCTATTTGAAAGTGTCACCACTCAGGGGTATGAGAAGATTTAAAGTCAAAGGAAAATTGTCCCCTCGCTTTATTGGACCCTTCTTAATCTTAAAGCGAGTGGGAGAGGTGGCATATCAATTGGAGTTACCGGATCATCTTGCGGATGTTCATGATGTTTTTCATGTATCTCAGCTGAAGAAATGTCTCAGGGTACCTGAAGAGCAGTTACCAATGGAGGACCTTAGTGTTCAAGATGATCTGACTTATGCTGAGTACCCCATCAAGATTCTGGATACACTGACTCGTGTCACGAGGAATAAGGTTATAAAGATGTGCAAAGTGCAATGGAGCCACCACGGAGAAGATGAAGCTACTTGGGAAAGAGAAGAAGAGCTTCGCATAGATTTTCCCCACCTTTTCCCTAGATCTTCCTAAATCTCGAGGACGAGATTATTTTTAAGGGGGGTAGGATTTGTAATACTCAATTTTGTATACAAAGAATATAGAGAGGTCTCCTCATGTCATGTGCCATATTTGCAATATAAAAAGAGCACACATATAATTGGGAGTGATTAATTAAAACCAATGATATTAAAATAAAAAGAAAATGCATCATATTGGAGTTTATATGTTTGTGCATTAAATAAAATAGTAAGGATAAAAAAATAATAAGATAATAATTACTAGAGGTTGGAGTTAACCTAAATTGAAATTAGGGTTGGAAATAAGAAAAAGATAAAGGCTATGAAAATATAAATAATATATATATATAAATATATATCCAGAATTAATATAACTAATTTCACAAATATAAGTTGCAGTGACGAGCCATAGAAGTTTGAATTTAAGTTTGAATTCAAATTTAAAGATGAAAATAGAGAAAAGAGAGAAGAGTAAAACAGAACTAAGCTAACTAGGGCCCATACGCGCATTTTGGCCCACCAAGGGAAGCCATCTGCGCTGCCCACTTATCCCTTCACGTGCGCGCCCCGCAGGGCACTGACAGTCGGGCCCGCGTGCCAGATGCTGCAAACCCGCGCTCCCGCGAGACTGGAGACCAGCGCCGACAGTAGGGCCCACGGGGCAGTCTCCCGTTCGCGTTTCACGCGCGCTCGACGTTTATCTCCGCTACACTGACCGGTGGGCCGGAGGTTTCAGCTCCTTCCTCAACTGAAATCCGCGCATGGCGGGCAGCGCAGTCTCCCCTCCCCTTCTTCCGGAGCTACCGGCCGTGGCTCCGAGTCCGTGGGATCGGGGCGTTAAATGTCGTGCATGCCCACGAACCCTCCACTCTAAAACCACACGAAACCAGTCGTCCTCCCTGTGACCGAGAGAGCTATCCCGTGCGAGCCGCCGCCGGCTAAAACCACACCGCGAGGGTAACCGACCGTAGCAAGGTATCTGGAGTGTCGCGGGTGACCCCTGAAGCGTTTTGTGACACATTCTGGCGGGATAGCCCAACGGACCGCCACTAATTTCTCGACGACGTTCAACTTCCGCCGCGGTTCCGCACTGTCACGTGGGCAGGACAGTCGCCGTCTCGATTTGAGGTAGATCTACTCCCATCTTCCCTGTTTCAATCTCCGCGGCGCGTAGGACGTAGGAATCGGAGTTTTAATGTGTGGGCTGCGGGGCTGGGGACCTCTGGCAATGGCGTCGCCATGATTTGGCTCTGCTCGTCGCCGCCAGCATCGTCTCAGGTTGGGGCGCAGTGCAGCATTGATTGTTCTAGCGACGGCGGGGATTAGAGCGAGGATAACGATTCGGCCAAAAACAAATCTGTGCTGTGGATTTGGATCCAACGGTCTCTGGTGGATCTCACGCACATAAAATCCTGACTGCCCAAATCTAATCCAGTGGCCCGTTTCACGTACCGGTTCGGTTAGGTTTAGGATCTAATCTGAGCCTTCAACTGTAGATCGGACGGCTAGGATTCACTGATACCCTTTCGACCGTGCGATTATGCAAATAAGCCCCCTGATTTCGCAAAAATAAACTCGTCGTCCTATCTATAGCGCTCTGAGTCACAGGGATTTTTGTAGCTAGGCCCCTGCGGTTCTCAAATTTTGACGCCTAATCCAGAGCCTATTTAAATTGAATAATTGAATTAGAAAATGAATATTTAATATGAAAATAAGTGCTAGAACTTGTTTATTCCATAGAAAATTCATATGAACTCCAAATTAACCCATTCCAATTTCTAAATCTTTGTAATAATATTCTCTATCACTTAGAGTCTCTGTTTTGTCATGAAAACAGAAAGAAAATTATTTCTCATGTAATTCCTTTTCAAGCATATTAAACCTATGAAAATTTATAATTCAAAATCTATAACTCCAAATTTAATGATTCCTGTTCCTAGGTTCATATTTTAATGTGTAGATTTTTATTGTGTATTTTATTCACATGTTTGGTGCAATGTTAATTTTTGCTATACTATGTATGTATTGTGTTGATGCGAGTAGACGAGCAAGCCAGTGTGGATTTTGAGGTTCAGCAAGTAGAAGTAGCTGAGCAGGAGCTCATTGAAGGCAAGTTGTGCCCTTGATCACTTACTTTTTCCCAGCCATGTTCTTATTAATTATAATGATCTGCATAGGTTAATTTTGATGGGATCCAATAGGTTACCCAGTTTTGATTATCTTTATACCTTGTTCACCACTGAAATATTTTTTGGGTAGTACCTGCTATTGCTTTATGTGGATTTGGGTATGGATATACACTATTCATGATTATTCCTTTATTATCTTTTCATTATCACTGTTCATGTTAAGATCATTATATTAATGGGAACATGGAGCGACCACCCGGGAAAACAGTGCTACCACAAGGGTTTAATGGGACGCCCTTGGCTGATTAACTAGGAAAGCTAGTGGAGATCTTTCTTACTCGAAAGAGACAAGGGCAGTAGGGGAGTGGTCAGTGTAGGGAGGTCCTTGGGTTGATTTTGCTGCGATGGCGGTCAGGCGAGAGATTCGTGCACTGAAGCTTCCTATAAACTGTAGCGGGATTTCTGAAGCTAGTGGAACTTTGTAAAGGCCTCGTAGCGTTACCCTGCCTCACCTCCTCGGTAGAAGTGTATGAGATTGGCCGTCTCTTGGCAGATGGGTAACATGACTTGTGGGTAAAGATGTGCAACCTCTGCAGAGTGTAAAACTGGTATACTAGCCGTGCTCACGGTCATGAGCAGCTCGGACCCTCACATGATTAATTTATGGAACTTAAATTTAATTTGACACTTGCATCGCATTTGGGGTTATTTTACTATTACTTTTCTTTATTATTATTAAGATTTGGTATTTACTTACACTTAGTAATTGCTATTAAAATTTTGACCAACTTATAAAAGGAATGCTCAGCTTCAGCCTATATTTTGTTGATCAGCCTCACACTTCACATGAACTCCCACCTTTGGTGAGTTCACGCACATTATTCCCCACGACTTGTTGAGCTATGAACGTATGTGAGCTCACTCTTGCTGTCTCCACCCCCCACAGGAGAAGAATAGGTGGTCGAAGAGGAGCCGCCTAACACCGAGGCATTCGACTTGATCTAGGCGGCGTCTCTCAGTCAGCTTTGTGGCGCCAGAGAATAATACTTAGTTCGCTTTATTTTATCATTTATTTTGTAAGACTTTCGCTATGTAATAAGTACATTTATGATATTTATGACATTTATTTCTATGCACTCTGTTATTATGTGTGTTATTCTTCCTTGGCGCATATATAAGATGTACCCGGATTTGTTCCTTGAATCCGGGTGTGACATTTGCCTACCCCAAGAGATCGACAGACCATGGCGGTGCTGTTGGCGACACCGAGTTCATGTAGTGCAAGCACGATAGTGTTCTCTTCACCGCTGAGGCACCAACCGAAGTAAATCACAGATCCATTAGAAATTTCATACCGCTTGATTATGTAGAGAAATCAAAGTATGTCGTGTAGGACAGTTCGGCTACACCGGAGATCTGCCGACTTGACGGAGAGTTGATGCAAATCTGATCTCGCAGTAACGTTAAGGTAGAGTGTGCTGATAACGTGTTGAATAACTACATTATCACAGATCATCAGATCCGCTTCCTTCTCTATCGTCAGCAGATTAGACGCGAGAAGTTATATAAGAACCGTCTCCCTTCCCATAAGCACGTCAGAGAAAACACACGAGATACATGATATAGAGTTGGACCTCTGACCTCTTTCTTATCTGTGTTCTATATAAAGGGTATATGTTTTATATATAGAGATGTGATACCCTTCATAAACATATTCGTTATTTGGCCATATAACCCTTTGTTAGTTTCTGAGCACCAGCAACTATACATTAGTTTGAGATCAAATAGGCTGTAACGATGGACGCCAGCCCATGGGCCAACGATCCTCCGTGGGCCGACTTCCTAACCGCACGAACCTCCGAGACGGAGCGTGGCGCCCGCCTCGGCGCCTCCGCCTTCCGTCGGCGGCGCACGGGGAGCATAGAAGGTGTCGTACTCGTACCTCTCGCACACGCCCCCATCGCCACGCGTGCAACGAAGCTGGCTCCGTCGCCATGGCCCTGCTGCCGTTGCCCCCCTGCTCCCCGTGCCACCGCCGGGCCGCGCCCTTGCCGGCGCCCACGGCCGCCTCGGCGCGCCACCGCAGGGGGAGCCTGCGCCTCGCTGCAGCCGGTGCCTGCTCCGGACCTACCGCCGCGCGGAAGCCCCGTCCCACCGCCGCCGACAGGAGGAGGTACGCGCACGTGGATCCCTTGCGTTAGCGTCGCTCACTTCTGTATGTAGTTGGGTGCTGCATACATTGGGTGCTGCAATGGATGCTTGCTTCTGATATAGCAGTAGCGTACAATTCAGCGAACCACAGATTTAGAGATTCGTAGTTAATTTCTACTAATTGATCACCCCCAAAAGGAACCCTCAAAAAAGTCCAATTGGACAAGTGTATGTAGTTGCTCGTTCACGAGTTGAGTCATCCACTCTTGGATATTTAGATGTCTAGAAACAGTCCCTGCTGCTGTTTCAATACCATCATTCTTCTGCTACGCCCAAGTAAAATCCTCAGAACACAATGTCCAGCGCAACCTGCTCCTAAATTCCGCTGCTTCAGTCATGTCTGTCTCGGTGACGGCGCTAGCTGTTTCGTGCAGGTGCGAATGCTTTGACCTCCATCGGCGGTTAGTTCCTTATGCGGAGGCTTACTGCTGGCAGAAGTCCATTGTCGAGAGGAGGAAAAGGTTGATAGACAGCGGCGAAGACCACTCCGACACCTTGATTGCTTTGCAACATCCACCAGTCTACACATTGGGCACCGACAGCAAGGAGGAATACCTCCATTTCGACAAGGAAGATGCTCCTTTCGAGGTTCATCGTATTAATCGCGGTGGTGAAGTGACATACCATGGCCCTGGACAGGTATTTATCAGCTACTTTTGTTGTAGTTGATCCTTTCGAGGTTTGTCATATTAATTCTTGTTGGTGTTTAGTTATAGCTCCCAGTGACTAGTAATAGACCCCAGTATCGGCCATGTTTGAAGTCAGGATACGACCGATCTTGACTCTGTACTGCATACTCTTGTTCTGTCTTTGGTTCAAAAAATATATATCTTGCAGCTACCACGAGTGATTATTTCACATGTGCTTCTCACAGTCATTTGATTTGTTTCTCCTAGCTTGTTATGTACCCGATTATGAATCTGCGGTACCACAAAGAGGATCTTCACTGGTACTTCAGGTCACTCGAAGAAGTGATCATCCGCGCACTTAAATCTGCCTTCTCTATCACGGCAGCAAGAGTAGAAGGTCTCACTGGTGTTTGGGTTGGTAAGTGCAATCAACCCTTCAAGCATTTCACCAAGTGTCCAGTTCTCCCTTTTATTGGGATTTTCCTAATGCTTATAAAACCAAGGGATGCCATGGTGTTGCTAACGATCCATCCCCGTTTCCTCTGTAGGGGACCGGAAAGTTGCAGCGATAGGGATCCACGGTTCTCGGATGATAGTTTATCACGGGCTCGCACTAAACATAACAACTGACCTTGCTCCATTCAGAATGATTGATCCTTGCGGCATAAAGGACCGCGGTGTGGGGAGCATTAAGGAGATACTACAAAGGGTGTCTGATGCAGAAGAGATCGATGACGCGTCACTGATGGATATAGCGTATGATTCCATGATCAAGGAGTTTGCGGAACTCTTCCAGCTCAGTCTAGACTTCAGCCCTGGTTGCAGTTTCCAGTGAGAACAACGATTTTAGCAGACCGTATGATGCTGCCGTTGTATTCTGGACGGAATTTTAGCTCACGGCCTTTCGTGCTCGGTATCTCCGTGTCAGCTGCACTCCACCATGTATACCACATCCACCTTTCAGTCGCAGGATATCTCTGGAATCTGTAGCAGTAGAGTCGGGTTCTTCGGTGTCCTCTCTTCATGGGCTCTGGTGTTTATAGAGCATCACTGCTCTCTCTCTCTCTCTCTCTTGTATGTAACAGTGTATACTTACACATTCTTCCATCTGAGCAGATAATAGTATCCCAGCCAGTGATTTTAAACCGTGTATTGTTGTTTGCATCCACAGTTTATATTCAAAATGTTCTGGTTTACGTTATGGCTTTTGCTTCCTTCAGTTTCTGGAAGGACAGATGACTAGCCTCTCGGAGCACCATGAGGTGCCCGCTTCAGCTGCAACCACTGTTTCAAAGGCGTCGCCGCATCCAGGCACCCAAAAGGTCCAAGGCGTCCCCACCGCCTAGGTAAGCATCAGCAAGAGAGCAGAGGGGAAGGAGTAGGGGCAGTGTCTAATCAGGGCGGCAGCGGCCGAATCGGGGGCGACAGCGGTCGAATCGACGGAGGCGGTGGCGAACCAGGGGCAACGACGTCTCAATCGGGGCGGCAGCGGCTAAACCATGGAGGAGAAGGCAACCGGCGGCTGAACTGTGGAGGAGAGAGGCAACCAAGGTAATGATTATATGGGCTAGCTAGTGGGCTGGGCCTGCTAACCCTTCCCCTTTTCCCTTTTTTTTTCTTTTTCTTCTTCCATGTTACTTGTTTGCTGGTTTAAGACTGATAAGGCGTCGTCTTGCTCGTCTTAGACGTCGCCTGGTCCAACGCCTTATCTTGCCTTACCACCTTAAGAACCATGGCTGCAACTGCAGCTTCGCAGCTGGGGCAGTACTGTTAGCATATCATCGCAGCAGTACAGTAGCGAACTCATGATTGTTAGGAGTTTGTATTCATTGCCAGTGAACAGCAAAGTTTCACCTTGGTTTGGCCTTCCAACTCTCGTGTTGTTTGAACTGTTACATTAATAATTCGTTGCTAATTCTTAGGTTGAAGACTTTGGGTTGACAAGGTTCAAGCGCAACACTCTGGTTTCTGGTGGTGTACGCGACACTCTTCCATGGATGGCACCAGAGCTACTGAATGGCAGCAGCAGCAAAGTTTCTGAGAAGGCAAGTCCCCCCGACCATACTCCTGATAGTTCCTTGCATATGCAACCATGACCGCATAATACGTAATGATTATTTGATACATGCAGGTGGATCTTGACCGGTGAGGAACCGTACGTGAATAGGTATGTACCTGCGATGCTCATCCAACCTTTTGTTTGCCTTTCAGCACTGGTACATTTCTCGAATGCGTCAGCGTTGAACATTTAATGAGAAAAGTGGGGCAGGCCTAATGCCGAAGGCTCACAGTTGAGTGGGGTCTAGGAAAGGATAAACTGAGGCAAGTTTTTACTCCGCAGATACGGAGAGGCTGCTTCGAACCTGAAACGAAAATTCAGCAAGGCGTCATCACCTTCCTTGGCGGCCATAGCTTGCAGCCGCAGTGCTTCCCCTTCTCGCGCGGACGCGACATGCTTGCCGCAGCCGTTCCACGTGAACTTGCTGCACTCCACCTTGTAATGTAGCACATCTTTCGATTCAGATGTAGGAGCTGGATGCCGCTTTCAGTTTCTGGAACGGTTAGGCCTTGTTCGTTTACGTCGGATTACACCCGGAATCGTTCCAGCTAATCAAAGTTTATATAAATTAGAGAAGCAATCCGGCTAGTAATCGTTCCGACCCACCAATCCGATAGAAACGAACAAGGCCTTAGTCTTTGCAGGATTCAGTGCTTATATAGCTTCATGCTCTGCTGGTTCCTTGTAAAAAAACAGTGTATTCCCCTATGCCTTCCATGTGGCCCAGTGCAATTGGTGAAGGAAATGAAGTGCGGATATTGTTCTTGTGTTCTGATAAAACTATGGACTTATGTTCTGAGGCGTTGTTTCTTGCTTGCATGGTAAATTACGACGAAAGAAACAAAGGATGCCTTATCGTGACCCTGTTAGCAATACCATGGGCAGTTTTCGTGCTAATGCCGGTGGGAATTTAAGGTAATGCTAGACAGTAAATTACATTTCCGTTACAACAATGGATGACATCTTGTACAGTGGTTTTTTTATAGAGAAAATTTTACTAGACAAAAATGTTTTTTTTTGCTAAATTACATTGGTTTTCTCATCAGTGTACAAGAGCTAGCTAGCTTAAGCTACGCAGCAAAGCGCGGCATGGAGCCGTTGGTGGACGGCGAGCTCCGGTCGCTGACCCACACCTCCTGCACCGACACGGGCGAAGCCGCCTTCTTTGCCGCCGTGTCCGGGCCGCCCAAGCTCACGTCGATCTGGATGTCCATCATACTCACAGGCCGGAACCTAGACCCCGCGGGCTCCTCGGGATCAGCGCCGTCCGGGGCGGCGGACCTGATCCGCTGCAGCTCGGCGGCCACCTCGCGCATGGACGGCCGGACGTCCTTCTGGAACGCCAGGCACCGGAAGGCTAGCTCGCTGACGTGGCGGACGGAGCCCATGACCCAGTCCTCGCCGGCGCCAAGGAGGGCCGGGTCGACGATCTCGGCGACCTGGCCCTTGCCGATGCGGTCGAGCGCGAGGGAGGCGAGGTTGACCTCGGCGGGCGGGCGGTCGAAGTCGACGACCTTCATAGCGGTGACGAGCTCTAGCAGCACGACGCCGAAGCTGTACACGTCGCTCTTGTCGGAGAGGTGGAAGTTCTGGTGGTACTCCGGGTCCACGTACCCGGGTGTGCCCTGCGGCGCGGTGGACACGTGCGAGCGCGCGGCCTCCAGGCGGTCCACGGCGCGGGACAGGCCGAAGTCGGCCAGCTTGGGGCGCAGCGCGGCGTCGAGCAAGATGTTGCTGGACTTGACGTCACGGTGGAAGATGGGCGGCCGCATGCCGTGCAGGTGCGCGATGGCGCCCGCCGTCTCCACCGCCACGCCGAGCCGCGCGCGCCACGTCAACGCGCCGCGGCCCCCGGTGCTGGCGCCCGCGGAGTGGAGGTGCTGGGAGAGCGTGCCGTTGGGCACGTACTCGTAGACGAGCACCTGCTCGCCGCCGTCGAGGCAGCAGCCGAGGAGGCGGACCAGGTTCGGGTGGCTCACGGAGGAGATGAGCTTGATCTCGTTCAGCAGCAGCGCCGCCTCCGCCGCCGCGTCCTCGTCCTCGTCGTGGTGGTGGCGTCGGCGCAGGCGCTTGATGGCCACTAGCGCCGGCGCGCTGCCTGTGCCCGGGAGCTTGCCCACGTACACGGTGCCGTACGCGCCCGTGCCCAGGCGGTGTGTGTGCGAGAAGGAGTTGGTCGCGCGCGCGATCTCGCCGTACGAGTACACCGGCACGCCGCTCGACGTCGCCGCCTCCGACAGCAGCCGCATCGCCGCCAGCCGCTCCGACGCCGAGCGCCCGGCCTTGCGCCGCCGGCACTGCAGCCAGCACAGCAGAAGCGCGCCGGTGGCCGCTGCCACGCTCGCCGCAACACCTGCCGTCAGAATTGACAAATCTCATCATTCCAGGTCTACTGCAGCAGTCTGCAACAAAAATCTGACTTCACTATACAAAAGATTTTCTTTTTTTCGTTTCTTTCATTTATCTTTTCCAGGTCCCGGTCAGCAAATCAACGTGCTTGAACCTGCACGTAACCGGCGGCGAAAAGATGGAGCAGGCGAGACAAAGCTGACTTTTGACTGGACTCGTCTCGTCGTTTGTTCTCACCATGCCGTACTCAAACAGGATTACTGCCGGTTGTACTATCCAAAAGCAAGGCAGAAGAGTTCTGTTAATCGTTTTTGTCGTTTTACCTGCTGCAACTACGAGGACAATCTTCTTCGCGGAACGCTCTGCAAAAAGGAGAGCAAAATGTCAGGAAAACAGAATGGGAGCATTACACAGGAAGGTTATATATATTGGCTTCTTTTGAAACAGAAGTCGTGGTGTGCATTGACTTGGTGAGATCATAATGTTGGTGCAGATTCTGGTACTTGGTGGCAGTTGGTAGGTTTTCTTGGCTTCATTTATATAGGACCTGTCTGTATGATCCTGACAGATTGGTACTACTCAAGACCAGATTTTGAAATTTATTAGGGCTTTGGTCTGATTGGTGCTCGGTGGGATCCTGGACACACAAAAACATTTTTTTTGTTTCCAAACAGTAATAACTAGAAGGGGTAGAAAAAAACTCCCCCAGGCCACTTCTATGACAGCTTGATACTGGCTGAGGGGTGTTTGGTTTTTAGGAGATACGGTGTTTGGTTTTATAGACTAATATTTAGTCTTTTTATTTTATTTTATTTTATTTTAGTCTCTAAATTGCTAAATACGGAAACTAAAATAAAGTTTTAGTTTCTTTATTTGACAATTTAAGAACTAAAATGGAGGAACTATACATTATTCTCTAGAAACCAAACACCCTAGTCTCTATTTTAGTCCCTAAATTACCAAACACAGGACTAAAATAGAGATAATACCTCTTTTAGTACATGTGTTTGGTAATTTAGAAACTAAAAGAAACTAAGGACATGTTTGGTTTTTCTTTAGCCTAAGGACTAAAGTTTAAATGACTAAGGGCATGTTTAGTTTCTGTTCAGTTACAGGGACTAAAGTATTCATAACGCATTAAATGACTCAAAAAGACCAAAATATCCCTTGACATTCTCCTCGTCATTCGTGCAACAGAATAAATGAGAAGCAAAATGTGAAATTAATATGGTTCAGTCTCTTTTAGTCACCTCTTGAGAAACTAGGAACTAAAGCAGTTTAGTCCATGTTTTAGTCCCGCCGTTTTATTATTTAGGGACTAAATAAGATAAAAGTGGAGGGACTAATCTAGTCTATCAAACCAAGCGGGACCTAAAATAGAGAGATTAAAATTTAGTCTCAGAAACCAAACACACACTCAGTAATAGGGTGTTTGGTTTCTAGGAACTAATGTTTAGTCTATTTATTTTATTTTATTTTATTTTAGTATCTAAATTGTTAAATAAGGAAAATAAATAAAGTTTTAGTTTCTGTATTTGATAATATAAGAACTAGTATTTGGTAATATAAGAACTAAAATAGAATAAAATGAATGAATTAAATATTAGCCCCTAAAACTAAAAATGAAACACCTATAAGATAGGTCGTCGTTTGAGAAAATTCAGTCGGAAAATCTTTCAGATACAGTTTGTTGTTGGATTGGACCCCGGCTGGAAGAGTCACCGTGGAAACATATATAGAAAATGAAGAATACAAATGCCACCGGTTTTTGTTTTCAAGAAAGAATATTAATTTACAGGTCCGTTGGTGGCTGTTTCAAACACGTGGCAGACTGCTATCCCTATATGTGACTAGATCCCTGGCCTATTTATGAGCGCCCGTCTTGTTATAATCAAAGAACTAGAAACTTAGAAAGTCTAAATGATGTGAAATTAGAAGAAACAGTGACAGCACAGAGTAGGGGATTACTGGAGATGGTCTCCACAGGTGTTCGTGAGTAATTATATAATGTATAAGGTGGTGTATAAATTTTGGACAAACAGTAGATTTTTTTTTTTTACAAAAACGGACTAGCATAACATAACAGTGCTCTCCTTTAGAGCAATTATATCTAAATTTTAGAATTAGCAAAAATCCTTAAATAATATAAGAAGCGAAAAACTCATCCCTTCCAATAGTTTTCTATATTACTTTTTAAATATGTTAAAGTTTGCTATGTCACCAGTTTGAGTAGGACCCGTCAAATTTTTTCCATTTGTTTTTATCTCCTTTATGTAACTCGATCTTAAAATTGTGACCTCGTCAGTAACCAATTTGTTTCCGGCAATTATTGATTCATTTATTTCCAATACATGTGCAACTGTTGCATTATCAATTGTTTCATCTATAACTTACTACCTGTTGTAATTGTGCATCTCCGCTGGGGGCGCATGAGCTCTGTTAATTTATCTTTACTGCTGAATGGAAAAAATGTCGAAATAAAAAACTATGTTAGTTTTTATGTTTCAGGAGTTGATAAATGGTTGTCAAATGTAATGAGACAATAAGGTTAGATGAGAAGTAAATAAATTTAATAAGTTCATTTAGATGGTTGTTGGAGAGGAGTTTATGGATTAACTATCTAAATTATTAATTTAGAGAGTATTTTAGAGAATTATTAGAGTTGCTGTTAGAAAGTGACGCCACAGTTGCTACATTAACATAACCTAGCTTAGATTGGTGGGTTAGTGAATGTGAACTATGATGATTAGGTGGCTCGCGCGTGATTGACCGTACCGCGCGCGGGGGAGGATCCTCTGTGGCCGGCACGCATGGATCCACGCGACTCTTTGACTACTGGAGCAGCAGCGATAATAATAACCGGTAAGGACTCACCGGCGACGTAGTAGCATCCATCGCCGGCGGCGTATCCGTCACCGGACATCCCGGCGACCACGCACGCGCAGCGGTGGCCCCTCGTGCTTCTCGACGTCTCGATGTCCTGGCATGTCGCGTTCCGCGCGCACTGGCCGCCCGCGGTAGCGTTGGCGCACGCCCCGTCGAGCCACCACCCCAGCTCCGCGGCGCCGAAATCCACCGACGGCAGCCCCTCCGGCGATAACGCGGACACCGCGGACGTGAGTGCGTCCTCGCACCCAGCGTCCTCCACCTTCTTCCACGGCAGGAACTGGCCCGCCTCCCCGGCCCACGCCGCAGCAGCAGCCGTGGCGTTGAGGCCCTGCGGCGGCGGCAGCGGCGCGGCCACGCACGTCCAGATGGCGCCTTTGTCGCCGCACCCCGCCGTGCGGAGCGCGGTTTTCATGATGGTCGCGGACACGGAGCAGTTGGCGGTGGCCGCTTTCCCGCGGCAGCCGCGGGCCAGGAGCCCGGTGTGGCTCGTGACGCCGTAGCGGGAGCCGTCGAGCGCCGCCCTGGCCTCTCCGACGGTGCGGTTGCACGAGGGCGGCAGCGAGACGAGGAAAGTGGAGGCGGTGGCGTTGAACGAGAGGATCGGGTAGGGCGACGCCGCGGAGCTGTTCGTGACGAGCTGCGGCGTGGTGACGTTGCAGTCCAGGCGGATGGGGCAGGCGCCGGAGAAGCCGAAAGGGTACGGCACTGTGGTGTTGCCGCACTGCCGGTCGCACCGGTCGCCGCCGCTAGCGGCCGCGGGCGCGGCTGCGGAGGAGGTTGCATGGAGGAAGAGGAGGAGGAGGAGGAAGTGCCGGCGGCGCATGTGGGCAGGCAGGCAGTCAGTTCACGCTGCCGGTCGGTCTCCGCGCGCTGTGTGCTTGCGATGACCGATGAGTAGTTGTTTCGATTGCTTGCTTATTAGCTAGTCTAGTCATATACGCCTGCGGCCTGCCGCCTGCCTAATATTGCAACGCAGAGCTGGAGGAACATGCCTTGCCAATGGACTGGAGAAAGAGACGGCAAATGCTTTTGCCTCGCCTGTTTATTAGTCAGACAGACAGCCGCGTGATTGCTGCTGCAGCAGCTGCGCCTCTAAAGGCCTCCTTTCGATATGTAGCCCAATTTCCTCCCCCTCCCCAGCCCATTCCAGCCCAGCCCAGACCAGGTTACCATTTGGATGTTGCTCCAGCTACGAACATGTAGACGTGGCACGCAATGACGCGAGCAACAAATAATTGACGACGAAGACGAACACGTACACGGCCAGTCCCAGTTCAGTGCTCACCTCTCGGAGCGCCGTCGTAGTAGCACCCTTGCCCGGCGGCGAACCCGTCTCCGGCCATCCCGTCCACGCACGCGCACCGGTGGCCCCAGGCCCCGCCGGGCGTCTGCACGTCGTGGCACGTCGCGTTCCGCGCGCACCGGCCGCCGGCGCCTCCGTCACCGTCACCGCATCTCCCGTCGACCCACCAGCCCATCTCCGCGATGCCGAACTGGATGGACGGGACGCCCTGCGGCGAGTACGCGTACACGGCCGAGGTGAGCGCGTCCTCGCACCCGGCGGCGGCCACCTCGTCCCAGCGCATGAACTGGCCCTGGCCTCTCGCCGCGGCGGGGCTGCCGGGGGCCGGCGGCGCGGACAGCACGCACGTCCAGGAGCTGTCGTTGCCGCCGCCGCACTGCACCGTGCGGAGGATGGCGGCCATGACGCCCGAGGGCACGTTGCAGTCGCTCGGCGACCTCGACCCCGCCGCGCGCTCGCAGCCGCCGCGGAGGAACAGCCCGGTGCGGGACGACACGCCGTAGCCGGCGCCTCCCAGCGCCGCCCTGGCCTCGGCCACGCCGCGGCCGCACGACGGCACGAGGGAGACCAGGAAGGTGGATGCCGCGGAGTCGAACGATTGCACCGGGTACGACGCGGCGGCGGCGGCGGCCGTGCTGCGCGGGAGGAGCGCCGTGGACGCCGTGGCGTTGCAGGCGAGGAGGATCGGGCAGGCTCCGCCGCCGGAGAAGCCGAACGGGTACGGCACGGTCGTGCTTCCGCACCGACGGTTGCACGGCCCGGCGGGCGCCGCGAAGGTTGCATCGAGGAGGAGCAAGAAGAGGAAGAGGAGGAGCTGGTGGTGCATGTAGATAGCCAGTTCACTGTGCTGCTGGTCGTCTCTGCTTGCGCCAAGCAGTAGCGTCTCGATTGCTTGCTTGCTTGCTTAGCTAGTCATCATTTATATGGATGATTGGAATGGAAAACAAAGCTTGTTTAGTCAGTCAGAGAGGACGTGTAGCGTATATGGTCAAGAAACTAACCCTGCAAAAACCATATCTTTTTGGGCCCTCATTCTGATTCCCCGAGTATAGTTTTTTTTCCTGCTCTCTTGACTGACGCCGCCGCCAAGCCGGCCACTGCACTGCATGTATGGTATGGCCGTGAATGAACATGTTATTTTAGGGTACTAGCACTACCTTGGTTCTGCCTTTCATGGCGGCTGGCTAGCAGCCTTATTAGTCCTCGTTCGTTTATACCGGATTGGTGGGTCGGAACGATTTCTAACCAGATTGCTTCTCTAATTTATATAAATTTTAATTAGTTGGAACGATTCCGAGTGCAATTCGACGTAAACGAATAAGATCTTATTAGATTACTAGCACTGATTCACTGAACTATTCAACTTGGTGCAGTTCAACGGTGAAAGGCTGGCCGTTTCCAGTCGTCAACCGAGGAATATGTAGTAGTCAGTTTTTATTTATTTAATGTCGTATAGTTTTAAGCCAACCCTGAGTCCTTGTTTGGCCAATCCACGTGAACTAGGGTGAAATTCGTTTGACTTTTTTACTCAAAATTTGATCGACTCATCTTACTAAAAATATAATAATAATAATAATAATAATAATAATAATAATAATAATAATAATAATAATAATAATAATAATAATAATAATTTTTTACTGTGATATCCTTTAGCATGTAATATACTTTAAAAGTATGGCTTTGAATATTTTATTTTTAATATTTTTTAATAAACTGAGCGGGTTAAATTTTGTAAAAAAACGTCAAACAAATTATAAATTGGGATGGAGGGATGGGTAGTGAAATTTTGTTTTAGTGCACTTTTAACGGCATGGGTTGAGGTAGGTACATTTTAGTCCAAACTACTCTAAAATATGAGAGACAGGAGTTTATCGTCACTATAATCTGTCGGATATCCGACCCGACGGATAAGGATATGGATATGTTTTTTGACCCGCGGGTTAGACCCGTATCCAATCTGAGATAAAGTGGGCATGAGTTTGGATATTAAATCTCACCCGCGGGTAATCTGTTGGATATCCAAAATTAACCATTAGTCCATTATTGCCAGGATGAACATGATTCTACTATCATTGACTAAAAAATTCAAAAACAGTTACTATAGCGCTAGCTCAAGTGCTCAACACTACACTCGGATCAGATCAATATTGATTGTCATGTATTTGTTTTCATGTTGAGAGATGTAGACATGTATTTTTGTCATGTTGAGAATGTTGCTTGTTGAAGGACATGTATATTTGTTTAAATTTTTATTAAATTTTAAGTTGTGTATGATGTTGAATTGGGAAGAAATTTGATTAATTATGTTATTCAATTGCTGAAAATGGTTCTTTATCATATCTGATGGATATCCAATGGATATCCGAAACCCGATGGACATAGATATGGATATGAATTTCTACCCACGGATATAATCACGGGTGGATATTATCTATGACCGTGGATATGTCTGTGGGCGGATATTTCCAATATCGGATCCAATCCCTACCGCCACCGAGCCAGCCACTGCACTGCATGTATGGTATGGCCGTGAATGAACATGCTATTTTAGGGTACTAGCACTACCTTGGTTCTGCCTTTCATGGCGGCTGGCTAGCAGCCTTATTATTATTTTTATTTAAGAGAGAGTTATTTTAGGGTTCCTGGGACTGATTCACTGAACTATTCAACTTGGTGCAGTTCAACGGTGAAAGGCTGGCCGTTTCCAGTCGTCAAGCCAGGAATATGTAGTAGTCAGTTTTTATTTACTTATTTAATGTCGTATAGTTTTAAGCCAACCCCTGAGTCCTTGTTTGGCCAATCCACGTGAACTAGGGTGGAATTAAGACTAGAAATACTTTCTCGTTCCAATTTATAATCCGTTTGACTTTTTTACTTAAAATTTGATCGACTCATCTTACTAAAATATAATAATAATAATAATAATAATAATAATAATAATAATAATAATAATAATAATAATAATAATAATAATAATAATAATTTTTTACTGTGATATCCTTTAGCATGTAAACTATACTTCTATATCTATACTATACTATATTTAAAGCACTATTTTCAACGATTGTTCCACGTTATTTTTTACAAATAACCCCTCACATATATTTAAAATTAACCTGTCGGTCCCCTCTGCGCAGCCAACCTCCACGTCCAAAACCACACCTCTGCATATAGACGACCCGGCATGGGCCCGCTAGGCCCGACGCCGCAGGCACGGCACACCGGCCTGCTGAACATGCCGGCCCAACCCGTCGCCTGATGGAAGAAGGGTGGGAGACACCAGTAGAACATCATGCTCAGATGTTTATAATATTGAATATAAATTGTACATATGATTTTTTGTAAAATAAAAAATAATCGTGTTGGGCCAGCAACACGGCCCGAGAATACGGCCCAAGCACCGCACGACGCTCGTGCCGGGTTGACTCAGACACTATTAAATGGGTTGTGCCTCGGGATGGCTCGCCAGACACGGCCCATTTGGCCATCTATACCTCCGTACGATAATGATGGTCCTCGCCTCAGTTGCCACTACCTCGTTCACCATCATGCTTCTTTTCTCTCTCCCCTCATGCCTCCACCTCTGCACCACCCCATTCTCAGCAGAGGGTGTAGGAGCAGGCGCCTCATCCCCGTATTCGTCCACTAGCCCCGACACCGACTCGCGCAGTGACTATTGCATGACCACGAGGACGTTTCACATCATACGCGCACCATCGTTTTTTCCGTCGTCGGACATCCCGTTCGTCTTCCCGGCCTTGGTCTAGTTCTTTTTCCCCAACCTGCTGCCCCCACCCACGGTCGCAGCCGCAAGCCGACCGACGCTCGTCGACGTGGGTATGGGGCGAGTCGGTCATGCTCCTGGCCTTTCTCTGTGCGTGTCGTCTAAAAGGGAAATGTGCCCTTGGGCAATTTCTATAATGTTTTGGTGATTAAGTGCCCAACATGTTTAATTAAGTTCTTATGTGCCAAGTAAAGTGAGAAGTGCAAATCAAAGAAAAAGGTACATTTCTAGACTTAGTACATTGTTTTGAGTAC
The DNA here is from genome assembly GCA_029449295.1 of Zea luxurians. NCBI lineage: Eukaryota > Viridiplantae > Streptophyta > Magnoliopsida > Poales > Poaceae > Zea > Zea luxurians. Next base: position 35,025,253 of record JAOPSE010000002.1, on the reverse strand, counting down.
TAGCATATTTTGTCTAAGTGCTAGAAACAGAGAGAAAAGAATTGGAAAAAGACTTGACTCTGAGCAGCCAACTCCAGCTCGGCTTGGCACACCGGACTGTCCAGTGGTGCACCGGATAGTGTCCGGTGCGCCAGGCTGGTCCGCGTGAAAAGGCCGCTCTCGGGACTCGACGGTGGCGTACGACTATAATTCACCAGACCATCCGGTGGTGCACCGAACTGTCCGGTGAGTCATCCGCGGTGAACTCGTCGCCCTCGGGAAAAGCAAAGGGGCCACATGGCTATAATTCACCGGACTGTCCGGTGGTGCACCGGACTGTCTGGTGAGCCAACGGTCGCTTGCGCCAACGGTCGGCCACGCAATCTTCACGCGACACGTGGTCGCGCCAACGGTCGGCAAGGGGCACCGGACTGTCCGGTGTGCACCGGACAGTGTCCGGTGTGCAAACTGCCCCCCGAGGACCAACGGTCGGATGCGCCAGAAAAGGAAGGAGATCGTGGACCGAAAAGCTACAGTGACTGTCCGGTGGCGCACCGGACTGTCCGGTGCGCCACCCGACAGAAGGCAAGTTTGGCCTTCCAAGTTGGCCTCCAACGACTCCTAAATGCCTTGGGGCTATAAAAGGGACCTCTAGGCGCATGGAGGAGTTAATCAAGCATTCACTAAGCATCCTAAGACTCTAAGACTCCAACTTCACGCATTCGATTCTTTGTGATAGTGATTTGAGCTCCATTTGAGTTGTGAACTCCGTGCGTTGTGTTTTGAGCTCAAGTCATGACTTGTGTGCGTGATTGTGCTGCGGATTTGAGTCTTGTGTGTGTTGCTCTCCCCTCCCTTACTTCTGTGCTTCTTTTGTGATCATCATTGTAAGGGCGAGAGGCTCCAAGGTGTGGAGATTCCTTGCAAATGGGAGAAAGACTATAAGGAAGAAAGCCGTGGTATTCAAGTTGATCATTGGATCGCTTGAAAGGGGTTGAGTGCAACCCTCGTCCATTGGGACGCCACAACGTGGAAGTAGGCAAGTATTACTTGGCCGAACCACGGGATAAAAATCGTGTGTCTCTTGTGTGCTTTCTCTTTGATTGTCTGTGTTCGCAAGAGCTCGCCTCATAGACTTGATTAACTCGCACTAATATCTCTATAATCAAGTTTGTGGAAATTTAGTGTTTGATTTTAAAGGATCACCTATTCATCCCCCTCTAGGTGCTCTCAATTGGTATCAGAGTCGCACTCTTCATCTAAGGGACTAACCGCTCGAAGAGATGGATCCTAAGGAAAAGGGGATGGTGGTCAACGACAAGGAGAAGGAGTCCCTCTTCAACGAACCAAGGGACGACAAGCCCACTGACTCAGGATTGAGTCACAAAAAGAGGGACGGGAAGAAGAAGAGGCGTATCAAGAAGATCATTTACTACGACAGCGACGCCTCCTCTTCTTCACCAAGAGACGACGACAACGATGACTCGTCGAAAAAGAGAACGGTTAATCAAAACTACTCTTTTGACTATTCTCGCATGCCGTACAATTCGAATGCACATTTACTCTCTATTCCTCTAGGAAAACCCCACACTTCGATGGAGAGGATTACTCATTTTGGATTCATAAAATGCGTAGTCATCTATTTTCTCTCCATCCTAGCATTTGGGAAATTGTGGAAAATGGAATGCATTTCGATAGTACGAATAACCCTATGATGATAAATGAACAAATTCATAAGAATGCACAAGCTACCACTATTTTGCTAGCATCTTTGTGTAGGGACGAATACAACAAGGTTAGCGGCTTGGACAACGCCAAGCAAATCTGGGACACCCTCAAGATCTCACATGAGGGAAATGATGCTACAATGATCACCAAAATGGAGTTGGTGGAAGGCGAGCTAGGGAGATTCACCATGATCAGGGGAGAAGAGCCAACACAAACCTACAACAGGCTCAAGACCCTGGTCAACAAGATTAGAAGCTATGGAAGCACAAGATGGATAGATCATGACGTCGTCCGACTCATGCTCAGGTCATTTACGGTTATTGGCCCCCATCTTGTGAATCTTATTCGTGAAAATCCCAAGTACAAAAGATGACGTCCGAAGAGATTCTTGGAAAATTCGTGAGTGGGCGCATGATGGTGAAAGAAGCACGATACGTAGACGATACGCTTAATGGTCCACTACCCGTCTACGAGCCACAACCTGTTGCTCTCAAAGCAACGAGCAGCAGGGAGGCGCTACCAAGCAAGGTGGCACAAGTTGAGGCTGCCGGGCTAAACGAAGATGAGATGGCCCTAATCATCAAACGTTTCAAGACCACACTGAAAGGACACAATGAGTACCCCAACAAGAACAAAGTAAGGGGAAAGCACTCCTGTTTCAAATGCGGTAAGACTGGTCATTTCACATAGATAATGATAATGACCAGGAACAAGAAAAGTATGGGAAGAAAGAAAAGAAGAAGAATTACAAGAAGGCGAAAGGCGAGGCGCATCTTGGAAAGGAATGGAATTCTGACTGCTCTTCATCCGACTCCGATGATGAAGGATTGGCTGCCTCGGCCTTCGACAAATCTTCGCTCTTCCCCAACGAACGCCATACGTGCCTTATGGCTAAGGAAAAGAAGGTATGTATTCGGAACACTCCCAAGTATATTTCTTCTAGTGATGAAGAGTCATCTGATGATGAAGTAGACTATACTGATTTGTTTAAAGGCTTAGATAGAAACAAAGTAGACAAAATTAATGAATTAATTGATGCCCTTAATGAAAAGGATAGATTGCTAGAGAAGCAAGAAGATATTTTGTATGAAGAGCATGACAAATTTATTAGTGTTCAAAAATCTCTTGCTTTAGAAATTAAAAGAAATGAAGTGCTATCCTCTGAATTGTCTGCTTGCCATGAATCTGTCTCTAGTTTAAGGAGTTTAAATGATGAGTTAAATGCTAAGCTAGAGGAAGTTAGTAAAATAAATTCATGTGTAGAGCATGTTAGTATTTGTAATAGATGTAAGAACTTTGATGTTGATGCATGTAATGAACATCTTATTTCTATTACTAAGTTGAATGAGGAAGTGGTAAGTCTTAATGCTCAACTTAAGACTTGCAAAAGTGATTTTGATAAATTAAAGTTTGCTAGGGATGCCTACACTGTTGGTAGACACCCCTCAATTAAGGATGGACTTGGTTTTCGAAGGGAAACCAAGAACTTAACAAGCCAAAAGGCTCCCATTCTCACCAAGGAGAAAGGGAAGGCCCCTATGGCTAGTAGTCCTCAAAGAAACCATGCTTTTATTTATGATAGGAAAATTGCTAGTCATAATAAGAGTCATATTCATGTTGCTTATAATGATTCACATGCTATGTTTGCCTCTAGCTCTACTTTTGTGCATGGTAGAAGTAGACCTAGGAGAAGTAATGTTGTACCTCATGTGTCTAGGAGAATGTGTAATGAACCTTCTACCATTTACCATGCTTGCAATACGTCATTTGTGCTTTTATGTAAGAATGAAAAAGTAGTTGTTAGAAAGATGGGATCCAAATGCAAGGAAGACAAGACTTGTATTGTGGGTTCCAAAGGCTATTGTGACTAACCTTGTAGGACCCAACAAGAGTTGGGTACCTAAAACCCAAGCGTAAATTGCCTTGCAGGTTTATGCATCCGGGGGCCCAAGCTGGATTATTGACAGCGGATGCACAAACCACATGACAGGGGAGAAGAAGATGTTCACCTCCTACGTCAAGAACAAGGACTCCCAGGATACAATCATATTTGGAGATGGGAATCAAGGCATGGTCAAAGGTTTGGGAAAGATAGCCATCACAAGCGAGCACTCTATTTCAAATGTATTTTTAGTAGAGTCACTAGGATACAACCTCCTGTCTATAAGTCAATTGTGCCACATGGGCTACAATTGTTTGTTTACAAATGTTGATGTATCTATCTTTAGAAGGAGTGATGGTTCATTAGCATTTAAGGGTGTATTAGACGGCAAACTCTACTTAGTTGATTTTCGAAAGAGGAGGCCGATCTAGATGCATGCTTAATAGCTAAGACTAGTATGGGCTGGTTGTGGCATCACCATCTAGCACATGTTGGGATGAAGAACCTTCATAAACTTCTAAAGGGAGAACATGTGTTAGGACTAACCAATGTATGTTTTGAAAAAGATAGACCTTGTGTAGCTTGTCAGGTAGGGAAACAGGTGGGAAGCACTCATCACAGCAAGAATGTGATGACAACATCAAGACCACTGGAGCTTCTTCACATGGACCTCTTTGGACCCGTTGCCTACCTTAGCATCGGAGGAAGTAAGTATGGTCTTGTAATTGTTGATGATTTTTCCCGCTACACTTGGGTGTTCTTTTTGCAGGATAAATCAGAAACCCAAGGGACCCTAAAGCGCTTTCTAAGGAGGGCTCTGTAACACCCCTAGTGTTACTGTTACTAAAACTTGAGCATAACATCATAAGCATGGGCACATCATGTGTTTGTCACACCTAGAGTGCATTCACTAGGCCAAAAATTTCAAACAAGTTGTATTGATATGACATTTTGTAGATAAAACCCTAGAGTAGGGTACCTAACCCTAGATTAGGCCTAATAGAGCAAACAAAGCTTAAATAGGAGAAAACTTCAAAACTCAATTGAAGTAGTCATAAAATGTCACCATGAATAGACATACATGGTATTCAAACCCTAGAAGCACCAAAAACCCTAAAGAGAACCCTGGAAAACCCTAGACTAAAACCCTAGGGGGTTATTTGCAAAATGTGCACACTCTTGGACTAAAGTGCAAAAACCATGAAAATATGGTATATTAACTCATATGTTTCACATGTTTGGAGATTTGCAACTTAAACCCTAAGTTTGGGTCTATTTGCAAAAAGCCACATTTGAGCTTTATTGGGATTAAGTCTGAAATTCAGAGAATTAGCTCAACTTTGAAGCTTTGTAACTTCCAAATTAGGAGGAGTTTGCCCTAGGTCAGTACATCAAATTGGTAGAGCTATGTAAGGAGAGTAACTTTGCTACTGAGATTACGCTTGGGTTACATAAGAAATTTGGAGAAAATTTGACTCCAAGTTGACCTGTCAGGCTGTCTTAAGTCTGAAATCAGACTGATAGTGGCCTAGAACTAGGTTTGAGAGCCATTTTGAGCTAGATCTGTTGCTCGTTTGGTGGTTGTTGCTATAACAAAATTGCAGCTGGTATGAAGGGCTGCAAGTTTACTACTGGCGAATTAGCAAGTTCTTATATAGAAATTTGTGTTCTGGACGTTACAAGTTGGGCTATTAGGAGCTCTGAATCGCAGTTCCAATGGTACAGTGTCCCGATCCTGTCGCCAGCTCTGTCCCTCGCCGCCGATGAGCCACGCGCGGATTCGTGCTTTCGCCGCCGTGATTCATGCTCGGATTGATTGGATAGCGCTTGGGGTTGAGTAAATATCATCGCCGTGGATATACTCCGGCCACTAAATTACTCCGACCACCGTACCGAGCTAGTCACGGATGCTTCAGATGTGTTCACCGGAGACAGCCGCTTCACGGCCTTGCGCCACGTGCCTGGGCACATTTACCACATCGCCGTGACTCGCTTAAGCCATCCGATCATCGCCGGGGAGCCCGCCACGGTATTCTCCACGAATCCACTGCGCCAGTGACCTCCCATTCCTCCGACCGCCGCGCGTCTCAATCCAAATTCACCGGCCACCGCTCTTGCCTACTATAAATTGAGCCCGTCGTGAGCTCCACAGGGTAATCACACATCTAAGCCGCCAAGTCTTGTCTTTAATTGTCCACTAACTCCCATGAATTGCTCAGTTTCCCCAATCCGTGTTTCCACCACCGCGAAAGAGACCTCAACGTGGTTAGGTTGCTCCAGGTTAGTTCAAGCTCCCTGGACGTTTGTTCTAGTCTTCTTAAGACCCCCTAATGATGTTCGACCTCTTTGATTAAACTAGACCACCGTGGATTACCGTGAACGCCCGTGTTCATCCTTTGTCCGCGTTGTCTCCGTGGACAGGATGATTTAGAGTCGTAGTCGTGAAACTGAGTGAGGGGAAATGATCGGCGGGTCTTAAATTTTGTTTCTGCCAAAGTAGGGCGCCAGTCCGCAAGTAATTTCGTCGGTATAAGATCGCCAGAGTGTGGCCCAACGTCGTTCGTCGTCGGGGATTATAAGCTGTGAAGAGATAGAAAGGAGAGGGCCTTTTCGCAAAGCGTCAGTGACTCAGTTAAATAGTGTGTGGGTTTCTTCCATAGTTATTCAAACCGAGGGGGGTTTCTGCAAGACTAGAAGTACGGGCGCGCGCGGGCGCTTTCTTCCTGTAGTGGGCTGACTTGGGCCGCTTTCGGTCCAATACTGTTCATAGCTTTCCTTTTTCTTTTTCTACTAGAGCTAAGGAAATTCTAGAAAATTGTAGAAAAATCCTAAAAATACCAAACCAATTTTTCTGGGTTTCTAATTTCCTATAGTATTTAATAAAAATAGTTTCATAATTTTTAGTCCATATAAAAAATTATAGAGTATTTAAAACATCCAAAATCATGCTTCTGGATTTTTAGGGAATAAATAATAAATCCAAAATTCACTAAATTTTTAGGGTAATCTCTAAATGATATTTAGAAGCCTTGGGTAGAGTTTGGTATGATTTGGATCATGTTTGATACTTAGAACCCAAAACCCTAGCCCCTGCCCTATGAACTTCACTATTGACTCCAAAAACCCTAAGTTCTCGGAGATCCGTGAAGGAAAGTTGTACTCAAGACCTTAGATAATAAACTTTTATTATCTTTGCATCTTCATGAGCATTACATGAGCATTCATTATTATACTTGGCTATATTTAGAAAACGAAGAGGAAGTAGAAGAAGAAGAAAGGACTTCATCACCACCACCACCTGAGGAACATCAGGCAGGCAACTGTTTCTATTTTGATATCTGCGGAACCGAGCCTGATTCACCAGTAACACAAGGCAAGCCCCGATGCATTTGCCACCTCCTTGTTACTTTTAAAATCTTTCTCACTTGCTTGATGCATTAGGTGATAGGAGTTGTGTGTTAAACCAATTCCTGCATTTCCTTCCTTGGATTTGATTACTTCTCCTTAAATCCCTGTTTTACAAAAGATTTTTCTAATGCTTAGCCTTGCTCCAGAAAAACAAAATGTTTTGTTTTCACAAAAGATGAGGCTGCAAAGTGGGAGGGATGTTTTCGAAAATAAAAACTTGATGGTGGATCCATCATGGCCATGATGGGTTCAACATCGGAAAAGATGTACCTCTGCCAGGTACCAAAGTTTGGGTTTGAAATGATAAAGCTGAGACCAGGCGGGTGACTTGCACGAGAAGAGAGTCTCGGTGTAGTGTCTCCGTCTGAGTCGATTAAGGACCGTCTCGATGTAGTCCTGCTGACCGAGGACCCTTTAACTGGTCACATGCCTCGTCATGGGTAAGCTTTGCCTCGGGCAGACTAATACCAGAATAAGATAACACGCAATGGGCGTGGAGAGATGGCGAGAGTAACGTGTACCCTCCATGGCAAGAGGCTGGACGGTGGTGTATTTGTGCTCTCGGTTGGCGTGAACCTGATCTGGTCTTAAGAACCCCGGTGGCGAGTTGACATATGCAAGGGTTAAGTGCTACATATGTCGTGTGATTTGAGATCCTCAGCTGAGTATAATCGATTCGGATCGCCGTAACTTCGCGGATATGAAGACTTGGCCACTAACTTACACGTAGCATTCCAGTAAAGTTGAAGGGTTGTTAAGAAATTGGCTAGTGCAGGTCAAGTGATTGAACTAGGGTAGAAAGAACTCTAGTTGCATGTAATTTTACTTAACTTGATAAATAAAACTAGATTTTTAAGGATCCACTTTTAGTAAGCATTTCTGCAAACAGAGTCATTGATTATTGATAAGCCTTACCTTGACTCCCTTAAAGCTAGCATATCCTTGAGAGTCTTTTACTTTTTCAGGTAAGTCTTGCGAAAGTACACTTCATACTCAGGGCTTTGTCCCATGTTGTTTTAGGTGAAGAAGCAACGAACTTTTGTTGCTTCTGTTCAAAGGTGGTACCCAAAGAAGAGAACCAAGACTAAAGCTGTGGGAGGGAAGGCCCTCCGTTAAAAACTTTTTACTGCTTATTCGGGAGGAGTTTTTGCTTCCCATGGTTTGTAATAATAATACTCAGCACTCATATATTATGTTCTGGTCTGTAAATATTTAACGTTGTCTTACTTTTCAATAGAAGTAAGTTATTGTAACTGCTTCCGCATTTCCGTATCTCCGATGAATTGTAATGTATGCGTGATGGGTAAAACACTCTTGGGAAGGTAAGGAATTCAGATACCGAACTTGTCAAGTGATCAGGTGCACCTGCAGGGTTGTTTGAGGTCCGTTGGACAAGGACAACTGTAGGTGGGCCTAATGACTTGGGAGGTTCTGTCACAGCTGGTATCGGAGCAAAGCCCATCTCTACAGATATTATGAGACATCTTCAAAAAGAATTTTCCAAGACTTATCTAGAAAATTTCTTTCCTTCTTATCTAAGTATCTCTGAAGAGTTTATTTTAAAGACCAGATAGTAAGAGTGCAATGTATAGAAGGTGTGAATCAACTAAGGTTGATTCTGTAATTACACATGCATCATGCTAAAAACTATGCTAATAAGATTTTCCCCTCATGGAGATATGACGCCGCGCACAAGAAAGACCGCACGCAAGTCTAACGGGCCGTTTGGCGTACCCCGTCATCAACTTGCCCCGAGACATGAAGATAGTAGCAGTGGTAGCAACGATCCAATCGGGGATCTGGAAGCCCAAGTTGATCAGCTTCGATCAGAACTCCGTCACAGGAACGATATATGGGTCGCGTATGGTGAAAGAATAAACGAATTGAGAACAGACATCCGCCACCTGCAAGACCAACTAGCGGAACGGGATCTAGCGCTCGACTGGGCTGTGAACTCTCGTTCACTAGCCTGGGCAAAAGAAGCTAGAGCTCGAGCCCGCGTGGAAGAGCTTAGCTCAGCCGTGGATAACTTGCAGGTTTATTGTAATACACTACATGAAGAAGTTCATGTATTGTATTCACAACTGCACCCTAACGTCCCTGCGGATCCTGTCGGGATGGGAGCTGGACCATATGGAGCAGCGGATGAAGCCCTTGGAGGAGAACTAGACCTTTTCAGGCCCCCTCATTCCATGAATTTGGTCGACCAGTGGTCTCCTACACCTGACAGCGAGGCTACCAAAAGCGACAAGAAGCAAGAGTAGTATAGTATAGAAGTAGTAGTAATGTATAATAGGTAATGTAATCCTGTTGTAAATACGAGTCTGTAACATTACCCCTTTTTAAGTAATGTGAAATGGATGGTTTGTTCTGGCATATCATATTTCTTCAAATGTTCTTTGCCTCAGATGCCGTCCAAGACTCGCGCACAGGATGGGGCAGGAACCTCCCGTGGGAGGGAAGCAACCCCGAATCCACCCCCAGTACCTCCAACATTAGCTGAGGCCATCGCTGCCTTAGTTAATGCCACAGCTAACAACACCCGTTTCCTGCGGGAATTGGCGGGGCAACAAATGCAGCAACAAGGCGGGCGAGCGTATCCGCAAGGACCCCGTGAAACATCCTATCTGGATTTCTCAGAGACACGTCCCCCATTGTTTGTCAAGGCGGAAGATCCTCTGGAAGCGGATGAGTGGATCCACGTTATTGAACAGAAGTTCAGGCTTCTCCGATGTACGGAGATTCAAAAGCCCTTGTTTGCAGCACAACAATTGTGAGGCCCTGCCAGTACATGGTGGGGAAATTATGTTGCCGTTCAGCCGGCCGGTCATCAAATTACATGGGACGAGTTCAAGTTGGCTTTTCGGGAACATTATATACCTGAAGGGGTCCTCCATATGAAGCAGGAGGAGTTTATGAAGCTCAAGCAAGGCGGGGATACTGTCACTCAGTATCTCAATAAATTCAACCACTTGTCCCAATACGCAATCGATCAAGTCAACACGGATTTAAAGAAGAGAAATTGCTTCATGAGAGACCTGAATGATCGAATGCAACGAAAGATGGCCACCTGCATTGATCTTTCTTATGGAAGGGCTGTCAGCACAGCGCTGGCAGTTGAGGCTAAATATGCAGGCTCCAGAAAAATAAAGGGCAATGGAGACGACAGGCCCAATCAGGGGTCTGAGAAAAGACAAAGTTTGGTAATCCGACCTTTTAATCAGAATCGTTCTTCATCGCGCCCACCCTCCTACCCTTTCAAGCAACCGGTTTTTATCCGTCCTACCGCTGCCCCCACCGCTACAAATCAGCCGGGTGCCCCTGGCACTCGTTTCCTCGCTCTCCCAAGCTCTTCAACAGACTGCTTTAATTGTGGAAAGTCCGGACATTTTATGAAGGACTGTCCATACCCGAAGCAGAATCGATCCAATAATCAGCAGGGTTCTGGGAATTCCGCTCAAATCAAGGGAAATGCGGCAAACAATACCGCGGGAAAAATACAAGAAAAACAGGACGAATTTATTATACTCAAGTGGCCACAACACCGGAAGGCGAACCGGTTATGATGGGTACGTTTCTAGTGGCCAATCACCCCACAGTTATTATCTTTGATTCTGGTGCTTCGCATACTTTCATAAGCAAGAAGTTTGTGGAAAAACATTGCATTCCATATACTGAATCAAGGGAAGGGTTTAAAATCCATTCGCCCGGGGGACAAATATTTACTAAAGAAGTGGATTACCAAGTGCCCGTAACATTGGCTGAACGGGACTTTCCATCAAACATGATTGTTCTAAAAGGCCAAGACATAGATGTAATTTTGGGCATGAATTGGTTAGCCCAACATAAAGCAATCCTCAACACTGATCTGAGAACCATCAGGTTGAGTTATGGCCAAGAAGAGATTCTTTTGTCTATCCCCATAGCTATTCCAACTAAACCATATGGCAGAATATATGAAGCCATCATACCTGAGATCCAAGATATTCCGTTAGTATGTGAGTTTCCAGACGTCTTTCCAGAAGATCTGCCGGGATTGCCTCTAGAAAGAGATGTAGAATTTGTGATTGAGTTGAAGCCCGGTATGGATCCCATTTCTAGAAGATCGTACCGAATGCCTCCAAATGAACTGGCAGAACTCAAGACCCAATTACAAGATCTACTTGAAAAAGGATTTATCCGACCAAGTTCTTCACCTTGGGGTTGTCCAGCCATCTTCGTCAAGAAGAAGGACCAAACACTGCGGATGTGCGTGGATTATAGACCCCTTAATGAGGTCACCATCAAGAATAAGTACCCTCTTCCCCGGATTGACATTCTATTTGATCAACTTACCGGAGCTCGGGTATTCTCCAAGATTGACCTCAGGTCGGGTTATCATCAGATCCGTATCCGACCTAAAGATATACCAAAGACCGCATTCACTACGCGATATGGATTATTTGAATATCTGATTATGTCTTTCGGACTGACAAATGCTCCTGCCCACTTTACATATCTGATGAACTCGGTATTTATGCCCGAGTTGGACAAATTTGTGGTGGTATTCATTGACGATATCTTAATATACTCCAAGAATGAAGAGGAGCATGCTCAGCACTTGCAGATCATATTAACGCGCTTAAGGGAACACCAATTATATGCTAAGTTCAGTAAGTGCGCATTCTGGCTGGAGGAGATTCAATTTCTGGGACATGTATTATCTGTCAAGGGGATTGCGGTGGATCCCAGCAAAGTCAAGGATATTTTGGAATGGAAACCCCCAACCACTGTACATCAAGTTCGAAGTTTCCTTGGACTGGCTGGTTATTACCGCTGATTCATACCAGATTTTTCCAAGCTTGTGAAACCAATCACAAGTTTATTGAAGAATGATACTAAATTTAATTGGTCTTCAAAGTGCAATGAAGCCTTTGAGAATCTGAAAGTATTATTAACCACTGCTCCGATATTGGCTCAACCGGACATTGAAAAGCCCTTTGATGTATATTGTGACGCATCAGGCTGTGGTCTCAGCTGTGTTCTAATGCAAGAGGGCCGAGTAATAGCTTATGCTTCAAGGCAGTTGCACCGGCATGAGGAACATTATCCAACTCATGACCTGGAGTTAGCTGCGGTGGTTCATGCCCTAAAAATATGGCGTCATTATCTGTTGGGAAATATCTGTCACATTTATACAGATCATAAGAGCTTAAAGTATATCTTTACCCAGTCTGAGCTTAATATGAGACAAAGGAGGTGGCTTGAGCTGATCAAGGATTATGAATTAGAGATTCACTATCACCCAGGCAAGGCTAATGTAGTGGCAGATGCGTTAAGTCGTAAGGCTTTTTGTCATTGCCTTACCATGAAGACTTCTGACATTACATTATGCCAAGAAATGGAGAAGTTGAACCTGGGAATGATTCAACATGGAACTTCAAATCACTTGAAGCTTGAGTCAGTCATCCTGCAAAGAATAATTGACGCACAAAGAAATGATGAGGGAATGAGGCACATTCATGAGAAAATAGAAGATGGTAAAGCCAGCTACTTCAGAAGAGACGATCAAGGTGTTGTATGGTTTAACAACCGCATAGTGGTGCCTAAGGATAATGAGATCCGCCAGCAAATTCTAGATGAAGCACATCTTAGTCGCTATTCTATTCATCCTGGAAGCACTAAGATGTATCATGATCTAAAACAACATTATTAGTGGACAAAGATGAATATCAAGATAGCACGCTATGTGGCAAGATGTGACACTTGCAGACGTGTCAAGGCCATACACATGAAAGTTGCTGGTCCATTACAATCTCTGCCTATACCAACGTGGAAATGGGAAGATATAAGTATGGAATTTATTGTGGGATTGCCCAGGACCGCAAAAGGGTATGACTCTATTTGGGTTATAATTGATCGGCTTACGAAAATTGCTCATTTTCTGCGAGTCAAAACAGGTCACCCGGTTACTGTCTATGCCCAATTGTACATTGCTTGTATTCTTAGTCTGCACGAAGTTCCAAAGACTATAGTCTCGGATCGTAGACCTCAATTTGTAGCCAAGTTTTGGGAAGCACTTCACAAATCCTTGGGTACTAAGTTGCTCCAAAGTTCGGCCTATCATCCTCAAACCAGTGGGCAGACTGAGAGGGTAAATCAAATACTTGAAGATATGTTACGGGCTTGTGCTTTGGAATTCCCACAAAAATGGGATAATTGTTTACCATTAGCCGAGTTCTTATATAATAATAGCTATCAAGAGAGTATTAAGATGGCACCCTTCGAAGCCTTATATGGACGACGATGTCGTACTCCGTTAAACTGGTCTGAACCTGGTGAAAGAAATTTCTTCAAGCCTGATATGGTAAAGGAGACAGAAGAGAAAGTTCAACGAATAATTCATAATTTGAAGAAAGCTCAAGCTCGTTAGAAGAGTTATGCAGACAAGCGACGACAACCCTTGTACTTTCTAGTTGGAGATTATGTCTACCTAAAAGTTTTACCGATGAAGGGAGTATCACGTTTCAGGGTAAAAGGGAAGCTTGCACCTCGATACATTGGTCCTTTTTCCTATCCTTGAAAGATATGGACCAGTGGCATACCGACTTCAGTTACCCGAAACCTTGTCTGCCATGCATAATGTGTTCCATGTATCCCAATTGAAGAAGTGTCTTCGGGTTCCCGATCGAACCATTGAAGTAACATATGTTGCCTTAGAACCAGACTTGACATACTCAGAGCACCCTATTCGAGTCTTGGATCAAAAGGACAGGATTACCCGAAGAAGAACTCTCAAATTTTACAAGATATAGTGGAACCAACATTCAGAAGATGAGGCTACATGGGAAACTCAGGACTTTTTAGAAAAGAATTTCCCAGGCTTTCTAGCCTCATGTGATTTGTAAAGTGTATACGATTGTTGTAATAAAGGAGTGAGCCCCAGACCACCACTGCCTTGTACCAAAAATAAGGAAATAAAAGTATGACGCGTTCCCTTTCCATTACTTGCCTTAGGACTTTTAATCTCGGGACGAGATTCCTTTATGGGGGGGAAGGATGTAACACCCCTGGTGTTACTAATACTAAAACATGAGCATAACATCATAAGCATGGGCATATCATGTGTTTGTCACACCTAGAGTGCATTCACTAGACCAAAAATTTCAAACAAGTTGTATTGATATGACATTTTGTAGATAAAACCCTAGAGTAGGGTACCTAACCCTAGATTAGGCCTAATAGAGCAAACAAAGCTTAAATAGGAGAAAACTTCAAAACTCAATTGAAGTAGTTATAAAATGCCACCATGAATAGACATACATGGTATTCAAACCCTAGAAGCACCAAAAACCCTAAAGAGAACCCTGGAAAACCCTGGACTAAAACCCTAGGGGGTTATTTGCAAAATGTGCACACTCTTGGACTAAAGTGCAAAAACCATGAAAATAGGGTATATTAACTAATATGGTTCACATGTTTGGAGATTTGCAACTTAAACCCTAAGTTTGGGTCTATTTGCAAAAAGCCACATTTGAGCTTTATTGGGATTAAGTCTGAAATTCAGAGAATTGGCTCAACTTTGAAGCTTTGTAACTTCCAAATTAGGAGGAGTTTGCCCTAGGTCAGTACATCAAATTGGTAGAGCTATGTAAGGAGAGTAACTTTGCTACAGAGATTATGCTTGGGTTACATAAGAAATTTGGAGAAAATTTGACTCCAAGTTGACCTATCAGGCTGTCTTAGGTCTAAAATCAAACTGATAGTGGCCTAGAACTAGGTTTGAGAGCCATTTTGAGCTAGATCTGTTGCTCGTTTGGTGGTTGTTGCTATAACAAAATTGTAGCTGGTATGAAGGGATGCAAGTTTACTACTGGCGAATTAGCAAGTTCTTATATAGAAATTTGTGTTCTGGACGTTACAAGTTGGGCTGTCAGGAGCTCTGAATCGCAGTTCCGATGGTACAGTGTCCCGATCAGGTCTCCAGCTCTGTCCCTCACCGCCGACGAGCCGCGCGCGGATTCGTGCTTTCGCCGCCGTGATTCAAGCTCGGATCGGTTGGATAGCGCTTGGGGTTGAGTAAATATCATCGCCGTGGATATACTGCAGCCACTAAATTACTCCGACCACAGTACCGAGCTAGTCACGGATGCTTCGGATGTGTTCGCCGGAGACAGCCACTTCACGACCTTGTGCCACGTGCCTGGGCACATTTACCACATCGCTGTGACTCGCTTAAGCCATCCGATCATCACCGGGGATCCCGCCACAGTATTCTCCACGAATCCACTGCGCCAGTGACCTCCCATTCCTCCGACCGTCGCGCGTCTCAATCCAAATTCACCGCCACCGCTCTTGCCTGCTATAAATTGAGCTCGTCGTGAGCTCCGCAGGGTAATCACGCATCTAAGCCGCTAAGTCTTGTCTTCAATTGTCCACTAACGCCCGTGAATTACTCAGTTTCCCCAATCCGTGTTTCCGCCACCGCGAAAGAGACCTCACCGTGGTCAGCTTGCTCCAAGTTAGTTCAAGCTCCTTGGACATTTGTTCTAGTCTTCTCGAGACCCCCTAATGTTGTTCGACCTCTTTGATTGAACTAGACCACCCTGGATTACCGTGAACGCCCGTGTTCATCCTTTGTCCGCGTTGTCTCCGTGGACAGGATGATTTAGAGTCGTAGTCGTGAAACTGAGTGAGGGGAAATGATCGGCAGGTCTTGAATTTGGTTTCTGCCAAAGTAGGGCGCCAGTCCGCAAGTAATTTCGCCGGTATAATATCACCGGAGTGCGGCCCAGCGCCGTTCGTCGTCGGGGATTGTAAGCTGTGAAGAGATAGAAAGGAGAGGGCCTTTTCGCAAAGCGTCAGTGACTCAGTTAAATAGTGCGCGGGTTTCTTCCGTAGTTATTCAAACCAAGGGGGGGTTTCTGCCAGACTGGAAGTACGGGCGCACGCGCGGGCGCTTTCTTCCTGTAGTGGGCTGACTTGGGCCGCTTTCGGTCCAATACTGTTCATAGCTTTCCTTTTTCTTTTTCTGTCAGAGCTAAGGAAATTCTAGAAAATTGTAGAAAAATCCTAAAAATACCAAACCAATTTTTCTGGGTTTCTAATTTCCTATAGTATTTAATAAAAATAGTTTCATAATTTTTAGTCCATATAGGAAATTATAGAGTATTTAAAACAACCAAAAACCATGCTTCTAGATTTTTAGGGAATAAATAATAAATCCAAAATTCACTAAATTTTTAGGTTAATCTCTAAATGATATTTAGAAGCCTTGGGTAGAGTTTGGTATGATTTGGACCATGTTTGATACTTAGAACCCAAAACCCTAGCCCCTGCCCTATGAACTTCACTATTGACTCCAAAAACCCTAAGTTCTCGGAGATCCGTGAAGGAAAGTTGTACTCAAGACCTTAGATAATAAACTTTTATTATCTTTGCATCTTCATGAGCATTACATGAGCATTCATTATTATACTTGGCTATATTTAGAAAACGAAGAGGAAGTAGAAGAAGAAGAACGGACTTCATCACCACCACCACCTGAGGAACATCAGGCAGGCAACTGTTTCTATTTTGATATCAGCGGAACCGAGCCTGATTCACCAATAACACAAGGCAAGCCCCGGTGCATTTGCCACCTCCTTGTTACTTTTAAAATCTTTCTCACTTGCTTGATGCATTAGGTGATAGGAGTTGTGTGTTAAACCAATTCCTGCATTTCCTTCCTTGGATTTGATTACTTCTCCTTAAATCCTTGTTTTACAAAAGATTTTTCTTATGCTTAGCCTTGCTCTAGAAAAACAAAATGTTTTGTTTTCACAAAAGATGATGCTGCAAAGTGGGAGGGATGTTTTCGAAAATAAAAACTTGATGGTGGATCCATCATGGCCATGATGGGTTCAACATCGGAAAAGATGTACCTCTGCCAGGTACCAAAGTTTGGGTTTGAAATGATAAAGCTGAGACCGGGCGGGTGACTTGCACGAGAAGAGAGTCTCGGTGTAGTGTCTCCGTCTGAGTCGATTAAGGACCGTCTCGATGTAGGCCTGCTAACCGAGGACCCTTTAACTGGTCACATGCCTCGTCATGGGTAAGCTTTGCCTCAGGCAGACTAATACCAGAATAAGATAACATGCAATGGGCGTGGAGAGATGGCGAGAGTAGTGTGTACCCTCCGTGGCAAGAGGCTAGACGGTGGTGTATCTATGCTCTCGGTTGGCGTGAACCTGATCTGGTCTTAAGAACCCCGGTGGCGAGTTGACATATGCAAGGGTTAAGTGCTACATATGTCATGTGATTGGAGATCCTCAACTGAGTATAATCGATTCGGATCGCCGTAACTTCGCGAATATGAAGACTTGGTCACTGACTTACACGTAGCATTCCAGTAAAGTTGAAGGGTTGTTAAGAAATTGGCTAGTGCAGGTCAAGCGATTGAACTAGGGTAGAAACAACTCTAGTTGCAGGTAATTTTACTTAACTTGATAAATAAAACTGGATTTTTAAGGATCCACTTTTAGTAAGCATTTTTGCAAATAGAGTCATTGATTATTGATAAGCCTTACCTTGACTCCCTTAAAGCCAGCATATATTTGAGAGTCTTTTACTTTGTCGGGTAAGTCTTGCGAAAGTACACTTCGTACTCATGGCTTTGTCCCATGTTGTTTTAGGTGAAGAAGCAACAGACTTTTGTTGCTTCTGTTCAAAGGTGGTACCCAAAGAAGAGAACTAAGGCTAAAGCTGCGGGAGGGAAGGCCCTCCGTTAAAAACTTTTTACTGCTTATTCGGGAGGAGTTTTTGCCTCCCATGGTTTGTAATAATAATACTCAGCACTCATATATTATGTTCTGGTCTGTAAATATTTAACTCTGTCTTACTTTTCAATAAAAGTAAGTTATTGTAACTGCTTCCGCATTTCCGTATCTCCGATGAATTGTAATGTCTGCGTGACGGGTAAAACGCTCTTGGGAAGGTAAGGAATTCAGATACCGAACTTATCAAGTGATCAGGTGCACCTGCAGGATTGTCTGAGGTCCGTTGGACAAGGACAAATGTAGGTGGGCCTAATGACTTGGGAGGTTCTGTCACAGGCTCAAAACGAATTTGAGCTTAAGGTGAAAAAGATAAGGAGCGACAACGGGTCCGAGTTCAAGAATTTGCAAGTTGAGGAATATCTTGAGGAGGAAGGCGTCAAGCACGAGTTCTCCTGCTCCCTACACACCACAGCAAAACGGTGTGGTAGAGAGGAAGAACAGGACGCTTATCGACATGGTGAGGACGATGCTTGGAGAGTTCAAGACGCCCGAGCGGTTTTGGTCGGAAGCTGTGAACACAGCCTGCCACGCCATAAACCGTCTATATCTGCATCGCCTCCTCAAGAAGACCTCTTACGAACTCCTTACCGGTAACAAACCTAATGTCTCTTACTTTCGTGTATTTGGGAGCAAATGCTACATTTTGGTGAAGAAAGGTAGACATTCTAAATTTGCTCCCAAAGCTGTAGAAGGGTTTTTACTAGGGTATGATTCAAATACAAAGGCGTATAGGGTCTTCAACAAATCATCGGGTTTGGTTGAAGTCTCTAGCGATGTTGTATTTGATGAGACTAATGGCTCTCTAAGAGAGCAAGTTGATCTTGATGACATAGATGAAGATGATGTTCCGATAGCCGCAATGCGCACGATGGCGATAGGTGAGGTGTGACCACAGGAACAACAGGAGCAAGATCAACCATCCTCCTCTACAATGGTGCATCCCCCAATTCAAGATGATGGACAGGTTCCCCAAGAATAGGCTCGTGATCAAGGGAGAGCACAAGAAGAACAAGTTATGGAGGAAGAAGCACCACTGGCCCCTCCAACTCAAGTCCAAGCGACGATCCAAAGAAATCACCCCATCGATCAAATTCTGGGTGACATAAGAAAGGGAGTAACAACTCGCTCACGTTTAGCTAATTTTTGTGAGCATTACTCATTTGTCTCTTCTATTGAGCCTTTCAGGGTAGAAGAGGCCTTGCAGAATCCGGACTGAGTGTTGGCCATGCAGGAAGAGCTCAATAACTTCAAGAGGAATGAAGTTTGGAGCCTGGTGCCACGTCCAAAGCAAAATGTTGTGGGAACCAAGTGGGTGTTCCGCAACAAGCAAGACGAGCATGGAGTGGTGACAAGAAACAAGGCTCGACTTGTGGCAAAAGGTTATGCCCAAGTCGTAGGTTTGGATTTTGAGGAGACTTTTGCTCCTGTGGCTAGGCTAAAGTCTATTCGAATATTATTAGCCTATGTCGCTCACCACTCTTTCAGGTTGTTTCAAATGGATGTGAAGAGCGCTTTCCTCAATGGGCCAATCAAGGAGGAGGTGTACGTGGAACAACCCCCTGGCTTTGAGGATGACAGGTATCCTGACCATGTGCTCAAACTCTCTAAGGCGCTCTATGGACTTAAGCAAGCCCCAAGAGCATGGTATGAATGCCTTAGAGATTTCTTAATTGCTAATGCTTTCAAGGTTGGGAAAGCCGATCCCACTCTTTTTACAAAGACTTGTGATGGTGATCTTTTTGTGTGCCAAATTTATGTCGATGACATAATATTTGGTTCTACTAACCAAAAGTCTTGTGAGGAGTTTAGCAGGGTGATGACTCAAAAGTTTGAGATGTCGATGATGGGTGAGTTGAACTACTTCCTTGGGTTCCAAGTGAAGCAACTCAAAGACGGCACCTTCATCTCCCGAACGAAGTATACACAAGATCTTCTCAAGCGGTTTGGGATGAAGGACGCCAAGCCCGCGAAGACACCGATGGGAACTGACGGGCATGTTGACCTCAACAAAGGAGGTAAGTCCGTTGATCAAAAGGCATACCGGTCTATGATAGGTTCCTTGCTTTATTTATGTGCAAGTAGACCGGACATTATGCTAAGTGTATGCATGTGTGCTAAATATCAATCCGACCCCAAGGAATGTCACCTTGTGGCCGTTAAGCGAATTCTTAGATATTTAGTTTCTACGCCTTGCTTTGGGATCTGGTATCCAAAGGGGTCTACCTTTGACTTGATTGGATATTCAGACTCCGATTATGCTGGATGTAAGGTTGATAGGAAGAGTACATCAGGGACGTGCCAATTCCTAGGAAGGTCCCTGGTGTCTTGGAGTTCAAAGAAACAGACATTCGTTGCCCTATCCACCGCTGAGGCCGAGTATGTTGCCGCAGGACAGTGTTGCGCGCAACTACTTTGGATGAGGCAAACCCTCCGAGACTTTGGCTACAATCTGAGCGAAGTCCCACTCCTATGTGACAATGAGAGTGCAATCCGCATGGCGGATAATCCTGTTGAACACAGCCGCACTAAGCACATAGACATCCGACATCACTTTCTGAGAGACCACCAACAAAAGGGAGATATCGAGGTGTACCATATTAGCACCGAGAACCAGCTAGTCGATATCTTTACCAAGCCGTTGGATGAGAAAACCTTTTGCAGGTTGCGTAGTGAGCTAAATGTCTTAGATTCGCGTAACGTGGATTGATCTATAACATACATGTGTTCTATGCCTTTGATCATGTTACTTCATGCATTTATATGAATTGTTACTTATTTATGGTGCTCAAGTTGTGCAAGAGATCCCCAGACCTCGCAAGTCCATGTGTGAATGATGCACATATTTAGGGGGAGATGTGCTACAACTTGACCCTTTGAGACTAATCTGTTTGTTTGAGTATACTTGATGTAGTCTCAAAGGTGCATTGAAAGGGAAAGGTGAACTTGGACAATGAAAAGACTTCTATTGCACTCCGGTATTAGTGTACTCACCTCCAAGTTCATACTTATGCTCTCATTGCCTTTTTGCTCTTAATTGACATTTTTGGTGAGGCAATGGGGTTAAAGGGCCAAAAATGATCCTGTTTTGGTGCTTAATGCCAAAGGGGGAGAAATTAAGGCCAAAGCAAATGGATCAACTACCACTTGTGAATTTTGAAAACAATAGATTTAGAACTTTTGATTTGTCCAAAATACTCTTATTGCAAAATTTGGTCCCTTGTGGGGGAGAATTTTGATTATGGGAAAAGGGGGAGTTTTTGGCACTTGATCAATTCTACTCTTGGAATAACTCTTTATGTGCCCAAACAAGTGTGTTTGACTTAGAGATAGGAAAATAAATTTGATTTGCAAAAACAAACCAAGTGGTGGCAAAGAATGATCCAAATATGTCAAATCTTATGCAAAAATGATTTAGTCCTCATTTGCATTGATGTTGCACTTATTTTGATTGCTTTTTGATGTGTTGGCATAAATCACCAAAAAGGGGAGATTGAAAGGGAAATGTGCCCTTGGGCAATTTCTATAATGTTTTGGTGATTAAGTGCCCAACATGTTTAATTAAGTTCTTATGTGCCAAGTAAAGTGAGAAGTGCAAATCAAAGAAAAAGGTACATATCTAGACTTAGTACATTGTTTTGAGTACTAACATATTTTGTCTAAGTGCTAGAAACAGGGAGAAAAGAATTGGAAAAAGACTTGGCTTTGAGCAGTCAACTCCAGCTCGGCTTGGCATACCGGACTGTCCGGTGGTGCACCGGACAGTGTCCGATGCGCCAGGCTGGTCCGCGTGAAAAGGCCGCTCTCGAGACTCGACGGCGGCGTACGACTATAATTCACCGAACCGTCCGGTGGTGCACCAGACAGTCCGGTGAGTCATCCGCGGCGAACTCGTCGCCCTCGGGAAAAGCAAAGGGGCGACGTGGCTATAATTCACCGGACTGTCCGGTGGTGCACCAGACTGTCCGGTAAGCCAACGGTCGCCTGCGCCAACGGTCGGCCGCGCAATCTTCGCGCGACACGTGGTCGCGCCAACGGTCGGCAGGGGGCACCGGACTGTCCGGTGTGCACCGGACAGTGTCCGGTGTGCCAACTGCCCCCTGAGGACCAACAGTCGGATGCGCCAGAAAAGGAAGGAGATCGCGCACCGGACAACTACAGTGACTGTCCGGTGGTGCACTGGACTGTCCGGTGCGCCACCCGACAGAAGGCAAGTTTGGCCTTCCACGTTGGCCTCCAACGGCTCCTAGCTACCTTGGGGCTATAAAAGGGACCCCTAGGCGCATGGAGGAGTTAACCAAGCATTCACTAAGCATCCTAAGACTCCAAGACTCCAACTTCACGCATTCGATTCTGTGTGATAGTGATTTGAGCTCCATTTGAGTTGTGAACTCCGTGCGTTGTGTTTTGAGCTCAAGTCGTGACTTGTGTGCGTGGTTGTGCTGCGGATTTGAGTCGTGTGTGTGTTGCTCTCCCCTCCCTTACTTCTGTGCTTCTTTTGTGATCATCATTGTAAGGGCGAGAGGCTCCAAGGTGTGGAGATTCCTCGCAAATGGGAGAAAGACTATAAGGAAGAAAGCCGTGGTATTCAAGTTGATCATTGGATCGCTTGAAAGGGGTTGAGTGCAACCCTCGTCCATTGGGACTTCACAACGTGGAAGTAGGCAAGTATTACTTGGCCGAACCACGGGATAAAAATCGTGTGTCTCTTGTGTGCTTTCTCTTTGATTGTCTGTGTTCGCAAGAGCTCGCCTCATAGACTTGATTAACTCGCACTAATATCTCTATAACCAAGTTTGTGGAAATTTAGTGTTTGATTTTACAGGATCACCTATTCACCCTCCCTCTAGGTGCTCTCACCATCGAGGAGGATATGGTGGCGCCTGCCACACTTAGGTTATCTTGGCGATGAGGAGTCCAGGTCTGAGATATTGGACAACCAAGGCCCGTAGCGTGGCAGCAGTAGGCATATGCTATGGAGTTGGTGGTGGTGTTGTGTCGCTTCGGTGGGTCCAGGGTTGGGAAGACACTCACATTCTCTCGCCCTTTTCGGACTGACGCCTGGTGCGGGTGCCTCTCGGTTTGGAGTGGCTCCGGCTGGGCTTTTCCCCCGCTTGCGTGCTCTCTCCTTATATATATCTAGCGGTATACTACCTATGTCGCCTTCAGATGCCCAGATCTTCGTCGTGTCCTTCTCCAACAACGAAAAGGTATGCCCGCCTCTTCCCTCCCCTCCTGTTCTACGAAACCTTAGAAGTGGGGAGGAGAGGGATGGGGTCTCTGATGTGCTGCCTATGGTACCCGCGCGTTCATAAAAAATATTATACGAAGAGTGGAGACAATCAATAAAAAATCTTAAGATCTTTTTGGTGGATAGTTTATGTGGGTATTATTGTGAGCCGTCGCAACGCACGGGCAACCAACTAGTATATTTTAAAAGTATGGCTTTGAATATTTTATTTTTAATACTTTTTTTAATAAAGCGAGTGGGTCAAATTTTGTAAAAAATGTCAAACAAATTATAAATTGGGATGGAGGGATGAGTAGTGAAATTTTGTTTTAGTCCACTTTTAACGGCATGGGTTGAGGTAGGTACATTTTAGTTCAAACTACTCTCAAATATGAGACAGGAGTTTGGCGTCACTATAATCTTATTGGGCTCTTTAGATGTTAAATAAAAAGGCGAGAGATTAAGATGTCCGTGCCAAAAAAGTTAGGCGCAGAAAAATCCACAAAACTCACACAAAAAGAAGTTCAAGCAAAAGCTCAAACAAAAGAAACATCACTCCTTTTAAGAGAAAAAAGAAGAAAAAGGAGTGAGAAAAAAAGCAATTGTTTCACTTGTGGTTAAACCCGAGCATTAAGCTAGGAAGTGCCTAAAAGCCAAGTGGAAGCCAAACAAGAATCAAAGAAATCTGCAAATATGCATGGTTTAAGACTGATGGAGAAACTTTGGGGGGGGGGGGGGGGGGGGTTATAATAATTTATTACCTACTGCTGTTTTAGTTTATCATTCACCTGATTAGTGGTAGGTTGATACGGATGCCAGCGCGCGTTCACGTGCATGGTCATGTTTCGTCGGGTAGTTGATTCTAAGGAACAGTTTCGCACGCATTTTTTTTATGCTCTGACAGAGAAATAGAAAGACGTGAAGCTAAGAAAATAGTTTATCATATATTTTTTTCTTATCTCTCTCAGTTATGCATGGAGTCGTCGTTGATAAAACTGTTTTTACTAAAGATTTCTTTTAATAAAACACATCAAATTTATCGAGAAAGCTACTCGTAAAACCGTTTTCCAAAGAGAGAGAAAAAAAAAGCTTCGCTCTGTAGCTGTAGCTGTGCTAAATAGAAAACGCGACAAGAACGACTTGACTGGTGTGTGACTTTCCATCCACTCCACACTACGGGGTTACGGCAGGCTACGCGTGCGCGTTACGTGTTGTCTGCTGTGATGATTAGCAGTTGCTTGTTGGACCGGCCCCCCTCTCCCTCCACCGTACCCGTCGCCTGTCAGTTGTTCCTGAATCCCGATGGCAGGGCCTACACACCTCCGTTGAGGCCGCCTGGGGGGTGCGGATGCGACGACGGCGGCCGGCCGGCCCACTGCTTTCCTCCGCTCGATTGCCATCGGCGTGCGACGACGAAGACGACAAGGGACCTGCCATTTGCCGCGTACGTACGGCGGCCGTGTCGCATCACTCAGTGTGTCTCCTGTGTCGAGAAGGCCACGGGCATATTATTGGCAGTAGACGACGACCGTGACTTCTATGGACGTCACTCCCTCGGTACGTTCTATGGGCGCGTTTGGTTTAACTTTTTCCCGAGAGAATTTAGATGCAGAGAGAATCTAGCTATAGAAATAATCTAAATATCGTACGGGTTATATACAAAGAAAGATAAAAGAGTCTATAGAGTTTAAGACGTAGAAAATGACGGTTTTGTAATATTGCAACGACTCTATCGATTCTATGTTTATGTTGATTTTGGACAGTTTTAACTAAAGTGATTATCAAAGAAACAGACGGAAAACTTAGACGAAGATAAAAAAGTCAGAAACAAATAGGGCATGCACCTTCTACCTCAGCCTCGTTGCTGGTGAGCTGTATCCATCCACGGGACTTGACTTTAACATCACAAGCGCTTAAATGGGCTTAATGAGATCCAAGAGCCTTTGACGCTAGATGGAGAAGACATCTAATAACCTGGGAAAAAAAAGTCGAGGTGTTTTGAAGCATTGCTTGTAGATGAGCGTATACAAGGCAGAGAGTTGTTCCTACGCAACACAAGTTCAAGACAGGTTGAAAGCGAGGACAAACAAGAAGTTTTGGTCCCTAGCCCCCCTCTCTCTCTCTCTCTCTCTCTCTCTCTCTCTCTCTCTCTCTCTCTCTCTCTCTCTCTCTCTCTCTCTCTCTCTCTCTCTCTCTCTCTCTCTCTCTCCCTCTCCCTCTCCCTCTCCCTCCCTCCCCCTCCCCCCTCCCCCTCCCCCTCCCTCCCCCTCCCCCTCCCCCTCCCCCTCTCTCTCTCTCTCTCTCTCTCTCTCTCTCTCTCTCTCTCTCTCTCTCTCTCTCTCTCTCTCTCTCTCTCTCTCTCTCTCTCTGTGTTGTTGTTGTTTTTATGCTCCTTTATTTATTTTTTTGTAATTGCGTAAATATCTTTTTCTTGAGGCAATTGCATCGCATAATTTTCTAGGAACAGATATTGTTTTGAAAGAAGAAAAAAATATTTGTAGTCCCGATTTACTTCACGTAGGTCTCAGTATTGATGTGGAACCTGGGATTTCTACCTCCAATACTCCAAACAAGCATTAAGAAATCAAGACACCATTTGTAGCATACAGTACAGCAGGAAGAAGGCTTTATATTATATATATACATACATGTGCATAGCGCAACTGTCTACGAGCTAGCTGCTGTTTGCTCAATTGGCAAAACTCACAGCTCATCTACACCTCAAAGATCCTACATGCAATGCCATTAGTAACCTCCCCCTCCATTTCCCTTTTGCTCCAACCTTTACTCAACCTACGTACCGACTAAAAAGGAGGAGAAAGAGAATGAAAAACCGTACGTACACTTTTCCTAGGCTGTGGTAGAAAAAGACCCTACCTTCCCTGCTTGTGATCCTCACGGGGGAGGCAGGGGCTGGGATGGAGAGGGGCTAACATTAGAAGAACCCCAAGAAGGCGGTTTGGAAAGGATCCTCGTGTAGAGTATCTGGTTCCACACGTCCGGCACGCCGGGGAGGCACCAGTGGATGCAGTCCGCGAACTTCTCCGGGTCCCCCTTCTGCTCCGGCGTCAGTAGCTTCCCTTGCCGGATGGAGTACAGCCCCGTGTGTGCGTCCTTCCGGTAGTCCGACATCCTGGTGATGTTGATCACCGTCACTGGCACCTTCGCCATGGCGCTGGCCACCTTCACCACCAGGTCGTGCATCCGCATGTCGTGGTACAGGTCCAGCGGCTGGCTGTAGTTCTGGTACGGAAGCGTCTCCTTCACGCACCTGATCCCGTCCGGGTTCCCCCAGTTATGTGGGCTGTTTTCATAGAAAAGAACGTAGCCAAGTGTTAGCGAGACCGGCACTTGTAAATGAATGAGTGAAATATGATGCTAGTAGTTCTCAATCCAAAAGCAACAGAAAACCTGAAGCTTGGTAATTATATGCTGGCATCTTTTTTTAATCACAATTGGTCTTGATTTTATTCCGATCCTTTCTCAACTGACACACGGTTACATGAAAATAAAATCAACCGGTACTTGAAGAAAGACAAGTACAGCTGCCGCAGATGGTGCCTGCCTTCTCTTAGATGTCCAGGGCATGGCAATGTGGAGTAAGCTTTATATGGAACATGTTGCTACTTGCTAGCACGAAAATAGATTGTCGAACATCCAAACCATGGTGATCGATAACATGGTACTGAAGTCATTTCCACTGAAAATAGATTGTATTTAACATGTTTGAGTTCCTTCAAATTTCAAACCAGTGAGCTTCATTTTTTTTAACATGCTGTATGCTCATCTCTGAACCCTCAAACAATGCTGCACTGTACAAGCATCTTCATATTCATGCCTTAGAGATCCAGGGCTTTCTCAGCTTTCTATGAGATAGTTTTCATATACGAATATGGAAGTGTATTATATCCACGTCAATGCTAGGGGAAGTAAATCTAGATTGTTAACATGGATTTCCTTTGTGTAGACTGCATGCCAACTGCATAAATGTGCAAATAGTGGTATACCTACTTCTGGACCTATTAGGGCGTGGCAAAACCTAGCGTCTGCTTTTCTAGTGCACTACTATAATCACACATTGCTTTTCTCTAAGCACATGTAAGGAGGCAACATTGAAGCAGATAAGTATTTCAAATTATCCTAGCAAAAGTAGGGTTTTGTAGGAGCGTGGTTTATATCAATTAATTTCAGATACTCCAATATCGCAAGTTCAACATACAACAGCATCAACTGCCCAATTGTTTAAACTGAATAAGAAGCCACTTCTTTCTTAGAAGTACAATAAGACTTTTTTTAATAGTTATGGCATGACATAAGAAATGGCAAAAACTGATCCTTGATCAAGATATCATACACCAGAAACTAAAGCTTAACAGGCTTATCTGTTTTCTAGTAAGCATCCATATATAAATATTTATCTATCTTCAGTACTCAAAGAGTCATATTCTAAGTCTCTGTTAGGAACCAGGACAGATACAGAAGCCAATTCCAGAACAGTGAGGCTCTCTTTTCTCTCTAGAGGCTGTTTACATGTCAAATCCCAGTTTTCATTTTGCTTGTGATGCAAAAAACAGCACAAAAATCTCAGCTAACCCACACCACATGTGAAACATTACTCTTTTTGCTGTTATACCAAATGGAGCCTTTTGCCTTCCTTATTGTGAATCGGACCCACATAGAAGTTTGTTCAGGTCATAAAAAAAGTCTCCTCACCATCCCTATTCCCTAAGTGCTAGATTTGGTGTACTTTAATCTACAGATGCTTTTTACCTCGATTTTCATATACCATGTTAATCACACAACGCCTGAAATGCAAAGAGAGGTTTCCAAATGAAGTTTTAAATTTTATTTGGTCTATTCATCTTTAGTTTTTGCAAATGTTCAAAACTCTAAAGATTAGTATCATCTATGTACCATGATACCAAGTCTAAAGTACCCTCCTTTCTTTTATTGCATAATGGAAATACGACAAAGCTGAGAAATATCCAACAAAAATCTACTAGTGAGCACAGAGTGCAGTCTAGAAAACTGAACTAAATTTGGGTTTTGTATCCATGCAAGAATGTTCACTATCAAATCCATAAGCTAGGCCATCACTTTCCTTGTGGGCCATGAACCAGCCTTATAGCTGAGTCTGATTCGTTGACTGATTGACCACATTGAGGGGGCAATGACATTGTGCCCTGCTGAATAGAGGAGGAAGCTTGATGCTCTAGAAGGCACTTTGGGCTTAACAAACCCCTTCGATCAAGCCTATGTGTAACACTATAAAAGTCATCAAATAAAAATAATATATTAGTTAATAATGATATTTATGGTAATTAATTATCTCTTAAGTGTTCGTTATTTATTTGCCTTTGGGATGATTTTTGAATGCTCATGATTGATTTTGAATATGGAATATCATTTCTTCTTAAATAAAAATTCACATAAATAATATAATAAATATTAGTCCAAGAATTAATATGTTATTTATAAATAATTTTGGTTAGTTTCGTATGAATTTTATGATTATTTGAATAGGTATTTCGAAATTTGAAAAAAAAACAACAAAAAAAAAAAACAAAACCTAACCCTAATCTACCCTGGCCGAACCGGCCCATTTGGCCCAGCAGCCGCCGCTCCTCCCCTAACCCTAAGCCGCGCGCCCCTTCTCCCTGTTGCTCCCAGGCCGCCGCCGCCCTCTCCCTCCTCTCTCCCCACCGGCTCTTCTCCCTCCACTCCCTCTCCTTCCTCAGCCGAGCGCCGCCAGGGAGCCCAGTGCCCAACCGACCGATGACGTCGCACGCCCGACAGCCTCGGCCATCCGCGACCTCGAGCCCCTGCGCCGTGACACCCGCCCCGAGCCGCCTCTGCGCGCCAACAGCCGAGCTGCGACACCGCCCAGGCGCCGACCAGCGTCCGACAGCCTCCCCGCGAGCCGCCTGCACGCGAGCAGCGCCTCGACGCCCTGCCTACAGCGACCGAGCGAGCCCGCGCGACCGGCCGCGCACAGGAAACCGACGCCCGCGCCGTCCGTTTCGTTATTGGAGTTCATTGCTTCCGTTTCCTATTCTCTCTCCCTCCATTCAAGCTTCTTGAA
This sequence comes from Zea luxurians, assembly GCA_029449295.1. NCBI lineage: Eukaryota > Viridiplantae > Streptophyta > Magnoliopsida > Poales > Poaceae > Zea > Zea luxurians. The sequence goes on along the minus strand of JAOPSE010000002.1, from coordinate 34,996,151 downwards.
TGCCATCAATGGAGCCTTGAAGCAGCGCCGGCCGACCCTCTCTCTCCCTCTCCTCTTCCTCTATAAATTGGAGACGAATCTCTTCTCCCTCCCACAGTCGAGCTCTATTCCTCCCCAAACTCGCCTCTCTCACTGTTGCTCGCCGTAGTACCTCGCCGGAGTTCGTCCACGCCGTACGTCGTTCACCATCCGTTCGCGCTCCGCCGTCCAATCGCAGCACTGGTGTTACGCCGTCCGTCGTCGACGCGACTGTGCAGCACGATGACCATGCTCGTTTCCCCGACCGTCGTTCATCCATGCGCATGAACGAGAACCCAACCAAGGTTGAAGACAATCCACTGATTTATTTCTTATTTTGAATCTTGCGATTTATCGTTGTAATATTACGGTGATACGATTTGGTGATTCGTGTATGATTGTAGAGATTTCATTTTATACGTGTAGTCAAAATCGAACCCCGCGACAATATTTTAAATACGCGTATGATTTTATAGTTCTAAAAATGAACACGGTCACTATTCACTACTACAGTGATTTTTATACTAGAATTGTTTACAGATTTGATTTCGCTATAGTGTGTGGAATAATAATGGTTAGTAGTATTTTAAGTGTAAACATATTGACGTGAAGAAATTGAAATAGACACCAAGTCACGTATTTTCGGTCGAATGAAAAATTTATAGATTTTACTGTTCATAATAAAAGTATTCATAAGTATGACACTTAATTACTTAGAATTAGTAAGATGCTCATTTATGTCATAATAACCATGAATTGGTTATTAAAAGTCCCATTTAGTAATTTATAATTAATTCTTAGTATATTAATGTTAGCAGAATTATAAATAAATAATTTTTAGATATACGTATAAATTCTATTTAGAAAAGAAAGGAGAAATCAAAAGAGTAGAATTTATAATAATGTTAAAATGACTTAACTAAGCATTTATACTTTCTTAATAAAGAAAATAATAGCTATATTGGTAAACATAGGTTTCTTACAAAAGAATTAGAGATTTTGTTTCTAACTATAAAATGACCTTTTTAATAGACATCAGGATTTTGATTTAATAGGATTTGTTATAGATGTTTAAGTGTAGCCGTACTAAATAGTAATATGTCTAATAATGATATAATGGCTTAATTAAGTGCTCACGTCGTTATAACTAAAACAATAGTTAATAACATATCAATGAATATAATACTCATTTTAAATATCTAGGTCATATGTTTCTAAACTAAATGTAAAGATAAATAATAGAGTAACTATGTCCTCTCATAACCTAGTTAATTAGATTTATATTTGTTTACAACTGGTTATATAGGCTTAATTAATCATTTAATCAAAATTAGTTCATATTATTTATATATGTGTCACTTAGTTTTTCCTAAAGAATAAACCAAGGAAATTAGTGTTAATGTTCTTTAATAATAATGTTAGTTTGTATATTGTATAGCTTTCTTAATAAAATATAGGACATGTACTTTCTAATAAAAAAAATAATAAAATATAATTGTTGTTCATTGTCTATTACATAAAAGTTCATTAAAGCATATATTATAACTTTCCATAAATAGGTGTTTAATAATAATGATCGTTTCACATAAAACCTATTTTGACTTATATCTTAATTTATTCTAAGTGATAGGTTTAGCAATGAATTATAATACGTTCCATAATGCTTCTAAGTTTAATAACGTATTTCATAGCCCATTAACTTTAGATATAACTTATAGGTGTTCTAAAATGTTAAAAAGGCTTAATATCGTTATAACGTGTTTTATCGTCTTATAAACCCTTAATATTAGACATATCACGTATGACGCTTTATAAAAGATTAATTTGGTGAACCAAATATTTGTATATTTTAATTAGTATATTTTAAGCTCATGTCTTGTTTTATAAAGTATAGATCACACCTTTTTGAAAAGAATATCTTTTTATTATAACCCTTGCGACGTTTTTGAAAAACAAACGCTCTTTTCGTTAGGCTTTCTTTTAGCTTTACATATGATGAATGTTGTATGTTATTGAGTGGTGCTTGTTCTTCTTGTTTGTTTGTGTGATATTCAGTGGTTGATCTAGTAGTTAAGAATCAAGATCTATTCCGATCCGTGGAAGAACCTCAAGTTTTCTGTAAGCAAGGCAAGTGGACTTCTCCCTCTGCATACTCTGTTTGATCCCAAACAATACATTTAATAAAGTTTATTCTTTTGGATATATATGCATAATTTGACGGGTTACCTATTTAGATAACCTTTCCAACCTTATTCCTTGATCAAACCTGGGAATTATACTTTACATTAGTAGCTATGCTATTGCTACAACTTAACTTTATGCAGTCACTCCCGCTTATGATATTAATGTTCCAAAATTGGTAAGTTTACATTATTGTTGTTAACCCGATGGTTAAACAAGATTATTGCATATTAATTGGAACATGGAGTGACCACCCGGGAAAACAGTGCTACCATGAGGACTATCATGGCTCTGGTCTTGGCTAAATAACTAGGGAAGTCTTATGTTGGGTGTTGGTCGTGGTCGACCGGAACGGGGGCATCTGGCAAGCTCTTATAGTTCCGGCTCAGGCAGATTGGATACGGGCATAGTTCCCAAAGCTTTACCCTGTGGTCCGGACTATAAGATGGTTACGGTAGGTGTGCCTTATGCAGTTTGGCCATTTCCAGCATTTGCGTAATGAGGACTCTAGGGAGAAGCCTCGTAGTGAGACCCTGGCCATTCACCTCGGAAGTGAATAAGGGTCTAGCTAACCCGGGCTAGAAGGGAATCGCGACTCATGGGTAAAGATGCGCCACCTCTGCAGAGTGTAAAACTGATATATCAGCCGTGCTCACGGTTATGAGCAGCCTGGACTCCTCACATGATAATTGAACTTGAAGATGGAAATAAATCGAGATCCGATGATCTGCCAATGGTTTGCTTAAGTGGTTTCACTTAAGTGTTTTTGACATACTCTCATACTTTTGTTTAATGGGAATACTTGGGATTCACACTTATTAGTAAGACAGGTGTTGTTAATAAAATGTTGACCAACTAAAATGCTTACTGCTCAGCCTTAGCCTCACCTTGTTAGACCTTGCATTAGTTTTTCCCCCACTTGCTGAGCCCCGACCATAAGTGAGCTCACCCTTGCTTAATTTTGATCAGAAGCTTGCAGATGAAGATATGATGCTGAACTCCATGGATGCTAGTCTAGCGATACCCCCGGTCATCTTCCTGTGGATGGATGTCCTTGTTTCGCTGTACTTTGATGAATAAAGGTTAAGACATTATGTCTGTTCGAAGTGTAATATGTTAATATAATCGTTATTTACGCTTTTATGCATTGTTCTTTTGATATATTACACTTGTGACGTCAACATATGTGTGGAAATAGATCCTGGCACACATATGCTATGCGCTCGGTTCTACCCCCTGGAACCGGGTGTGACAGAAGTGGTATCAAAGCAATGTGACCGTAGGTCGCTAGATTAGTTAGAAATGGAAAGCCCAATCAGTCGTTCAAAACTGGACTTATTTGTCTCAATAAAAACTTAGTTTATATCAAAACTCGTCTCTTTTATTTTCAACCCTTCTTGTCTGATTCTTCGTCTATCAGAAGGCTCTCCTCAGAAGCATTGCAAGATGATCAAGCTAGGATTGCGGAACTTGAAGTGAAGTTTGCTAGAAGAAACCTTTTCGAAGCTATCAACGATGCCATATTCTCTGTCTTATCCCCACCCCGCAAGAAGTTTTGTTATGGATCCCCTGGGTCTATTATTTTACTTCTTGGCTAAGGTGATAGGATTGTTCTTTAGTATTAAGATTTTCGACTAGATCGGTAATGGCGATATTATATTATATTATATTATAAGTAGTTTTCTAATCCCTAATATTGCTATATAACCCTTGACTTCTTATACTTTTGTTGTCTTGCCACTGTATTGCCACCCTTGCGCAATATCTACCTTGATATACTAAATTCTTTGTCTCCCTACTCCTACTTGATAATGCCTCTCTATTTTGTCTCCTTGATAATGCTTTCTCCCTAACTCACTTTATATCCTTGGTTGTATCATTCATCCTCACTTTAATAATTCATGATTATCTTATTTCACTCTTGTCCATGAACAAATATGTCTTGTCTAACTCCTTGATATTTCCAATATGATTCCTTGACTTTATAATATTTTTCTTATTCTAAACCTTGTCTCACCTTTTGTTTTGGTTGAATGAGTAGAATTGGATTGTGTTGTGCTGATATGTTTGAGTTCATGTTAGTTATATTTGTGACTATGTTTGATTTGCTTCTTTAAAATGATTGTTGGTGTTGTGTGACTTTTGTCCACAATGACATCAGTTAGCTAGGTAAAACCTTAGATAGATGAGTTTTCTCTGCTCTCTATAATCTGTCTTTACTCAACCCTTTCGTCCCTTCCATTCTTCCATACCCATACAGATGTCAGACCTTGGAATGTCAACTACAAGTGATGTCACTAAATGCAAAGAATGTGGTGTGTTGACAAGTCAAAACAACACTATAAATGAAACAGCTGATGAACAGACCTTCAAGACACAAAAGGATGAACAACCAAACCAACAGACAAGTGACCTTGGAACATGTTGTTGTTGTGAATACTATGGAATTCCTTGTCGCCAGATCGGTACAAATAAAAGTGAAACTACAAAACAGAAGAACCGGATTTTATTTTCTGGCATAAATAGACAAATGTCCCCCCAAGAACATCTAATAGCAGATGCACTGTCAGACGATGAATTGCCAGGTATTCCAAAAAGAAAACATCACAAGGATGCCCAGCCTCAAGAAGAAACACAGGAGTGTTACATTGATGGATGGACTATCACTTGCACACAATTTCAGCCTCGTGGTCGCATTAGGTCCAAGAAACAAAAAAGGAAACATGGAAAAAGTCAAGAAATAACTTCAAGAAAAGCTTGCTATCAATGTGGACGTGAAGGTCATTACTTCCGTAACTGTCCAGAGAAGAGTTCACTACAGATCACCTCCAAGATGAAGCTATCTCAGTCTCCAGACATGGAATATGAACAAAAATTCACAGAAACTTCTACCAACAACATAAAGACAACTCCACCATGTAACTTATCAAGTCGTGCTTGCTTTGGCTGTGGTAATACCGGCCATCTTGTTAATGGTTGTCCTAAGAAGGATGTGGAAATCAATAAGGTTCAAAAGAAAAGACAACACCCTCAAACCCATGCATCAACCATGAATAAACAACGGAAAGAGACCACAGGAAAGATAAGTTATGCAATGACAGGAACCATTCATTATGATACTGCGGTGATTTTTGGAACACTAGTCATTCACACAACCATCGCCACCGTGTTGTATGATCCTCGTACAACACATTCTCTTATCAGTGCCCAGTTTGCAACAAAGTATGGTATCTTCAAGTGTCCTTTGAGATCAAGGAAGACCATTAGTGCACCCGAAGGAAAAATGTTAGTGAACTACATATGTCCGAAAGTAAGTATTAAAATCAACGGGATAGATTTTTCAGCTGATCTCCTAGTGATAGAATCAATGAGAAAGGATGTGATTCTTGGAAAGAATTGGTTACGAATAACTAAGGCAGTAATCCAACATACTGAGAGAACCATGTGTTTGGAAACCCCATCCGGAGAAAGAATAGTAGTTGAAGACAATCGACCTCCAGCCCTGAAGATTGGTACATCTATCAAGGAAGAATAATATATCGTTTAGCTAGAAGGAGTATGTCTAAAAAAAATGTCAAGTTGTTGCCCCTTTCAAGATTTGTAATAGTGCTAAGTGATATATGAATAAATTTGGAGAATCTTTCACACCTACGGTGTTTTGCCTCTTTATAAGGAAATAAAGTATGTTGTCATCTGCTGTATGCAAACATTGTGATGCTCTATTCTAGTTACCCTAATGTCCCGCTCAAGTCTTTCTCTCAAATTTGTGCTCAAAGAAATACTCTTGGATCAGAAAGATGATTTGGATATCGTGCTCTGTAATTTATAAAGTTCAAAAGATCTTTGATAAGGAATATAACACCTGTAAACTCTTGCGGTATGATGAAGCTAGGCGGAAATATGAAACCACCCTTGTTCCTTGACCAATCTTGGAAAATCAAAAAGTTGTGTTCGCCCTTTATCTTCATATCGTACAAGCCTCTTATGTAATCTTGTCTCACTATCTCTTTTACTCTCTAACCAGATGATGAACCCCAATGGAAATGAAGTAAATGATGCCAACGACAGTATTCCTACCTTAACAACTATGAACGAGAAAAATGAGTCACCGAGATATTCGATGAATGGAATGAAGAACAACAAAAGGAATAGAAAAATATTTGGATACATGAGTAGTCCACCTCAACCACAAGCAAAAGCCCCGAAACACATGGATACCGAAACAGAAGAATTAAGTCAGACTCAGCTATATGAGATACAGACACCCAGTCAACCCTCACCCCCTGTTGGTCAAGCAAAGTTGACTCGCAAAGAACTCAAAGCAAGAGGTGCTTGCTACTACTGCAAAAACGAAGGACATCTTATTCGCGAATGCCCCAAGAAGCGTCTAGACCGAACAAAGAAGAAAGCTGCCAAGCATGACCTAAGCAATACTTCAGAAGACCCACCATTTTATAAGTATGATGATGAAGGTCATCTGATTAGCATACATTGCGGAGCAAAGAAGTAAGGAAGTTCCTTAAGTTTGGAGGAGTTCAATGAGAACTAAGAACCTACAAATAAACCATGTATCACCTTTGTTTTCTTGCTAGCCTTCCCTAATCTCGAGGACGAGATTCTTTTTAAGAGGGGTAGATTTGTAACACTATAAAAGTCATCAAATAAAAATAATATATTAGTTAATAATGATATTTATGGTAATTAATTATCTCTTAAGTGTTCGTTATTTATTTGCCTTTGGGATGATTTTTGAATGCTCATGATTGATTTTGAATATGGAATATCATTTCTTCTTAAATAAAAATTCACATAAATAATATAATAAATATTAGTCCAAGAATTAATATGTTATTTATAAATAATTTTGGTTAGTTTCGTATGAATTTTATGATTATTTGAATAGGTATTTCGAAATTTGAAAAAAAAACAACAAAAAAAAAAAACAAAACCTAACCCTAATCTACCCTGGCCGAACCGGCCCATTTGGCCCAGCAGCCGCCGCTCCTCCCCTAACCCTAAGCCGCGCGCCCCTTCTCCCTGTTGCTCCCAGGCCGCCGCCGCCCTCTCCCTCCTCTCTCCCCACCGGCTCTTCTCCCTCCACTCCCTCTCCTTCCTCAGCCGAGCGCCGCCAGGGAGCCCAGTGCCCAACCGACCGACGACGTCGCACGCCCGACAGCCTCGGCCATCCGCGACCTCGAGCCCCTGCGCCGTGACACCCGCCCCGAGCCGCCTCTGCGCGCCAACAGCCGAGCTGCGACACCGCCCAGGCGCCGACCAGCGTCCGACAGCCTCCCCGCGAGCCGCCTGCACGCGAGCAGCGCCTCGACGCCCTGCCTACAGCGACCGAGCGAGCCCGCGCGACCGGCCGCGCACAGGAAACCGACGCCCGCGCCGTCCGTTTCGTTATTGGAGTTCATTGCTTCCGTTTCCTATTCTCTCTCCCTCCATTCAAGCTTCTTGAATGCCATCAATGGAGCCTTGAAGCAGCGCCGGCCGACCCTCTCTCTCCCTCTCCTCTTCCTCTATAAATTGGAGACGAATCTCTTCTCCCTCCCACAGTCGAGCTCTATTCCTCCCCAAACTCGCCTCTCTCACTGTTGCTCGCCGTAGTACCTCGCCGGAGTTCGTCCACGCCGTACGTCGTTCACCATCCGTTCGCGCTCCGCCGTCCAATCGCAGCACTGGTGTTACGCCGTCCGTCGTCGACGCGACTGTGCAGCACGATGACCATGCTCGTTTCCCCGACCGTCGTTCATCCATGCGCATGAACGAGAACCCAACCAAGGTTGAAGACAATCCACTGATTTATTTCTTATTTTGAATCTTGCGATTTATCGTTGTAATATTACGGTGATACGATTTGGTGATTCGTGTATGATTGTAGAGATTTCATTTTATACGTGTAGTCAAAATCGAACCCCGCGACAATATTTTAAATACGCGTATGATTTTATAGTTCTAAAAATGAACACGGTCACTATTCACTACTACAGTGATTTTTATACTAGAATTGTTTACAGATTTGATTTCGCTATAGTGTGTGGAATAATAATGGTTAGTAGTATTTTAAGTGTAAACATATTGACGTGAAGAAATTGAAATAGACACCAAGTCACGTATTTTCGGTCGAATGAAAAATTTATAGATTTTACTGTTCATAATAAAAGTATTCATAAGTATGACACTTAATTACTTAGAATTAGTAAGATGCTCATTTATGTCATAATAACCATGAATTGGTTATTAAAAGTCCCATTTAGTAATTTATAATTAATTCTTAGTATATTAATGTTAGCAGAATTATAAATAAATAATTTTTAGATATACGTATAAATTCTATTTAGAAAAGAAAGGAGAAATCAAAAGAGTAGAATTTATAATAATGTTAAAATGACTTAACTAAGCATTTATACTTTCTTAATAAAGAAAATAATAGCTATATTGGTAAACATAGGTTTCTTACAAAAGAATTAGAGATTTTGTTTCTAACTATAAAATGACCTTTTTAATAGACATCAGGATTTTGATTTAATAGGATTTGTTATAGATGTTTAAGTGTAGCCGTACTAAATAGTAATATGTCTAATAATGATATAATGGCTTAATTAAGTGCTCACGTCGTTATAACTAAAACAATAGTTAATAACATATCAATGAATATAATACTCATTTTAAATATCTAGGTCATATGTTTCTAAACTAAATGTAAAGATAAATAATAGAGTAACTATGTCCTCTCATAACCTAGTTAATTAGATTTATATTTGTTTACAACTGGTTATATAGGCTTAATTAATCATTTAATCAAAATTAGTTCATATTATTTATATATGTGTCACTTAGTTTTTCCTAAAGAATAAACCAAGGAAATTAGTGTTAATGTTCTTTAATAATAATGTTAGTTTGTATATTGTATAGCTTTCTTAATAAAATATAGGACATGTACTTTCTAATAAAAAAAATAATAAAATATAATTGTTGTTCATTGTCTATTACATAAAAGTTCATTAAAGCATATATTATAACTTTCCATAAATAGGTGTTTAATAATAATGATCGTTTCACATAAAACCTATTTTGACTTATATCTTAATTTATTCTAAGTGATAGGTTTAGCAATGAATTATAATACGTTCCATAATGCTTCTAAGTTTAATAACGTGTTTCATAGCCCATTAACTTTAGATATAACTTATAGGTGTTCTAAAATGTTAAAAAGGCTTAATATCGTTATAACGTGTTTTATCGTCTTATAAACCCTTAATATTAGACATATCACGTATGACGCTTTATAAAAGATTAATTTGGTGAACCAAATATTTGTATATTTTAATTAGTATATTTTAAGCTCATGTCTTGTTTTATAAAGTATAGATCACACCTTTTTGAAAAGAATATCTTTTTATTATAACCCTTGCGACGTTTTTGAAAAACAAACGCTCTTTTCGTTAGGCTTTCTTTTAGCTTTACATATGATGAATGTTGTATGTTATTGAGTGGTGCTTGTTCTTCTTGTTTGTTTGTGTGATATTCAGTGGTTGATCTAGTAGTTAAGAATCAAGATCTATTCCGATCCGTGGAAGAACCTCAAGTTTTCTGTAAGCAAGGCAAGTGGACTTCTCCCTCTGCATACTCTGTTTGATCCCAAACAATACATTTAATAAAGTTTATTCTTTTGGATATATATGCATAATTTGACGGGTTACCTATTTAGATAACCTTTCCAACCTTATTCCTTGATCAAACCTGGGAATTATACTTTACATTAGTAGCTATGCTATTGCTACAACTTAACTTTATGCAGTCACTCCCGCTTATGATATTAATGTTCCAAAATTGGTAAGTTTACATTATTGTTGTTAACCCGATGGTTAAACAAGATTATTGCATATTAATTGGAACATGGAGTGACCACCCGGGAAAACAGTGCTACCATGAGGACTATCATGGCTCTGGTCTTGGCTAAATAACTAGGGAAGTCTTATGTTGGGTGTTGGTCGTGGTCGACCGGAACGGGGGCATCTGGCAAGCTCTTATAGTTCCGGCTCAGGCAGATTGGATACGGGCATAGTTCCCAAAGCTTTACCCTGTGGTCCGGACTATAAGATGGTTACGGTAGGTGTGCCTTATGCAGTTTGGCCATTTCCAGCATTTGCGTAATGAGGACTCTAGGGAGAAGCCTCGTAGTGAGACCCTGGCCATTCACCTCGGAAGTGAATAAGGGTCTAGCTAACCCGGGCTAGAAGGGAATCGCGACTCATGGGTAAAGATGCGCCACCTCTGCAGAGTGTAAAACTGATATATCAGCCGTGCTCACGGTTATGAGCAGCCTGGACTCCTCACATGATAATTGAACTTGAAGATGGAAATAAATCGAGATCCGATGATCTGCCAATGGTTTGCTTAAGTGGTTTCACTTAAGTGTTTTTGACATACTCTCATACTTTTGTTTAATGGGAATACTTGGGATTCACACTTATTAGTAAGACAGGTGTTGTTAATAAAATGTTGACCAACTAAAATGCTTACTGCTCAGCCTTAGCCTCACCTTGTTAGACCTTGCATTAGTTTTTCCCCCACTTGCTGAGCCCCGACCATAAGTGAGCTCACCCTTGCTTAATTTTGATCAGAAGCTTGCAGATGAAGATATGATGCTGAACTCCATGGATGCTAGTCTAGCGATACCCCCGGTCATCTTCCTGTGGATGGATGTCCTTGTTTCGCTGTACTTTGATGAATAAAGGTTAAGACATTATGTCTGTTCGAAGTGTAATATGTTAATATAATCGTTATTTACGCTTTTATGCATTGTTCTTTTGATATATTACACTTGTGACGTCAACATATGTGTGGAAATAGATCCTGGCACACATATGCTATGCGCTCGGTTCTACCCCCTGGAACCGGGTGTGACACTATGTATGGTATCCTATTGGATCGACAGTGGCCGACAAAGTTCAAGGTTGCATTGCATCGACATTGGCCCACAAAGTTCAAGGATGCATTGCAAATCACTCATAAAGGAACTAATCAAAGTCCACAACGAACCACCACTGCTTGTACCAGAGAGGAAAATAAAGGAAATATAAATGCAGCAGCTTCCAGTTACCTGATGTGGAGTGGAGAAATTGTCATGAAGAATACAAGTGTGCGGGCAGGATCGATGTTGTCATTGAGCCAATCAGACCACGTCTTGAACACCCGTCCATACGCCTCAATCCTGGGAACCTCGTCATGCTCAGACCAATACCTTGAATTTGGTCTCCTGCAAAAAAAAAAAAAGTCCATACAGCATCCACAGAACACTAACCAACCCATAGCTCAATTGCAACTTGCAAAAGGTAGCAAAGAAGCCACACATTTGCAGTCCACATGGAGGAGACAGGAGTCAATCCAGTCGAAGCGGTGAAGGGCCGAGGCTGACCTGACTTTCATGTCGGCTGTGTTCATCCACCAGATGTAGGTGTTGAAGATGAGGTAGTCGACGCCTCTCCAGTACTTGGCGTGCCCCTCGATCCGCTCGGGCCTGATGATCCGGTGCTCGATGCTGTGGATCTTGGGGTTATCGGAGTTAGACTCGACGAGGAAGGGCGCCCAGTAGAACTCGAGGGTGGCGCGGTACTCCTTGGCGTGGAATACGGTGAGGGAGCCCCGCTTGACGATCTTCTTCCTGCCCTTCGACAGAATGGGCTGCACCAGGCACACCAGCGACTCCCACTGGTTGCGGTTGAGCGAGTCCCCCACGAACATGAGCCGCTTCCCGCGCATCGCCTCCATGAACCTCCGAGCGTCGAACCTGCTTGGATTGGATTGGGGGGGGGGGGGGGGGGGGGGGGGGGCAACAAAGACGCACGCATCCTTTTAGCGCAATCAGACGTGGGGCTGCGAGCTCGAGCTCGCAATGAGGTGAGGTAACTGGTGCAGATCTGGCCGGAGTGGAAGGAGGAGACGTACGTGGGGAGGGAGCACTCGTTGGGCTGCCATTTCCAGTACTGCCACAGATCGTCGGGTCGTCCGTTGGCGAGGCAGGTGACCTGCTTGGTGAGGAAGGTGCAGTCCTTCTCCCGATACGCCGGGAGGGAGACGTTGTCGAAGACCCAGCGGCCGCGGGAGAGGTCGCAGGTGGCCGGGGGCAGCGCGAGGGGCGGGAGGGCGGAGACGTTGTAGAAGTCGGCGTCGGGGTAGAGGTAGTCGTCGATGGAAAGCTCGGCGATGGTGCGGACGTCCTCGCCGTACATGAAGAGCGCGAGGAGGAAGAAGGCGGCGACCAGGGTGGTGACCGGGGAGCGGCGCGCCGCGGCGAGGAGGGAGTGAGCGGAGGAGGAGAGCGAGCCGAGGAGGCCCCCGGTGGTGGGTAGCGGGGTGTCGGGGGTACAGGTGGAGGTGGGCGGCGGCGGCGGCTTGACCATGGCTGAAGGGGGGAGTTTGCGGGAAGGGGGCGCAATGCCCAGGGTGGTGAGCTACGGGCAATCAATGAGTGATGAGTAGATCAGTGGAGGCGACGCGGGGACCTCTGCGAGAGCGGGACAGCGGGAGGCGGGAGTGCGGCCGACGGAGAGGATGGTAGTGGTAGCACCGCGACTCCGCGAGCACGGAACCACGGACTAGAAGTCTAGCACAGCTGAGCAGGCGTACCATCACCAGGTGGGGTTTAACGACACCCAAAACCTCCCTCTAATCAAGGGAAGTGGAAAGCCACTTTCATCTGATATGACATTGACATGGCCAAACATAGAGAAAGTCAGAAACATGTACACAACAACAACGTTGCTAATGTCATTTACAAGTACAGCCTCGTTTAATATGAGTGTTAGCATGTCTAATGCTGGTGAACCAGGACAAGAGCAGGAAGGAATGGAGGTGCAGGAGAAAGGCAGGCTAACGTCCAGGAGATACAGCAAGAGGATGACCAAAGCTAATCCAAAGTATTTTGGCGCTGAGTGGAGTCGTTAAAGAGTAATTAGCTGTGATTTCGTATCAGAGAGGGTGTTTAGCTTAAGTAAAAGGGAGAGAAGGACAGCAGGTATAAATACCTTGTAATAGGGAGTTGTTGGACATCGAACACCAGACTTGTTGCCGGCTTGGCAAGAAAGAAGAACTCCTCTGTGAGGAACACGAAAACGAGGGAGCTCGTGAGCCATATCTGGATGATCAGCGGGTGACGACCACATGGCAACAAAAGGCTTTAACAAAGTTAATGGGGTTGACTTTTCGTATAGTCTATAAGAAAGGAGTTGATAACCGCGTGGCTGATGCGCTTTCCAGGCGGTCTGATTTTCATAAGGATGCAACCCTTTTGCAATTGCAGATGCTGAACACTTCTTCCATGGTTCCTCAATGGCTAACAGAAGTTATTCAAGCTTATGATTCAGATGAGTCAGCTAAGATGCTTTTGGGTGCATTGGCTACTGGCCAGAAGGTGGAACATTATACCTTGGTTGCTGGAGTCATTAGACACAAGGACCGAGTCTGGTTGGGACACAACACTGGTTTACAGACTAAGGTGATATCGGCACTCCATGACAGTGCTGTGGGAGGTCATTCCGGGTTTCCCGTTACTTACCGCAGAGTTAAGTTGGTGTTCAGCTGGACTGGCATGAAAAAGCACATCAAGGAGTTTGTCCAAACCTGTGTGGTCTGTCAGCAAGCTAAGCCGGACCGTAGCAAGTATCCAGGTTTACTTCAACCATTGCCGATCCCAGAGCATGCTTGGCAAGTTATCAGTCTTGACTTCATTTCTGGATTACCCACTTCTCACCGATACAATTGCATTATGGTGTTCGTGGATAAATTTTCTAAATATGCTCATTTCATAGCACTGGCTCACCCGTTTTCAGCTTTGTCGGTGGCTAAAGTATATCTGTCAGAAATCTACAAGCTTCATGGCTTACCTCAGTCTATAGTGTCTGACAGGGACCCCATTTTTACCAGCAAATTATGGCAAGAACTCTTCCGGTTGGCTGGCACTCAGTTGTGCATGAGCAGCGCCTATCATCCTCAGTCGGACGGTCAGACCGAGCATGTGAACCAGTGTGTGGAAGCATACCTTCGCTGTTTCGTCCATTCATGCCCTCGACAGTGGTATTCCTGGTTACCGCTGGCTGAATTCTGGTATAATACATGTTACCATACAGCAGTGGGTAAATCCCCTTTTGAGGTGTTATATGGTCATGCTCCATTGCAGCTGGGTTTGGAGTCTGTTGATCAGTGTTCGGTGCCTGACCTGAGTACTTGGTTGCACAGCCATCAGCAGATGTTACAACAAGTCAAGTTTCATCTCCAACGTGCACAAGACCGTATGAAGAAGCAGGCTGATAAGGGACGCACGGATCGACAGTTTGCAGTGGGTGACCGGGTGTTCCTTAAGTTACAACCCTTCTGTCAGCGTTCAGTGGGAGATAGGATGCATTCCAAGCTTGCTTTCAGGTTTTTGGACCATTTGAGATCATCAAAAAAGTGAACCCTGTGGCGTATGAACTAGCTTTGCCATCAGGCAGTGCGATTCATCCTGTGTTTCATGTTTCACAGCTTAAGGCAGCAGTGGGCACTCGAGTTGCTGTCAATGATTCGCTTCCAGATTTATCCATTGGCTTGCAGGTACCTGAAGAGGTTCTTGACTCTCGTCTGCTTCGAAGAGGCAGTAGGGTGATACCTCAAGTGCTGGTCTGGTGGTCTAACTGTCCGGTGTCCTTGTCCACCTGGGAGGATGAACAAGCCATCAAGCAAAGTTTCCCTATGGCGCCAGCTTGGGGACAAGCTGTTATTCAAGGAGAGGGGGATGTTAGCATCTCTAACACTGGTGAACCAGGACAAGAGCAGGAAGGAATGGAGGTGCAGGAGAAAGGCAGGCTGACGTCCAGGAGATACAGCAAGAGGATGACCAAAGCTAATCCAAAGTATTTTGGCGCTGAGTGGAGTCGTTAAAGAGTAATTAGCTGTGATTTCGTATCAGAGAGGGTGTTTAGCTTAAGTAAAAGGGAGAGAAGGACAGCAGGTATAAATACCTTGTAATAGGGAGTTGTTGGACATCGAACCCCAGACTTGTTGCCGGCTTGGCAAGAAAGAAGAACTCCTCTGTGAGGAACACGAAAACGAGGGAGCTCGTGAGCCATATTTGAGCGGTGTTAACAATGAGTGTTTGTGTTTCTTATGTCTATAAGACTGTGCGCATCTGTTCTCTCTAAATTTCTCCCCTGTATCCGTGCCACATTGCAAAGATTTCAACTCCTACTTCGAGCATATCGAAAACCCTAGTGAAACTATGGCAAAAAGGGAAAAAGCCTCAACCATTTTCTATAATGGATTTTAGTGTTTGATGCCCATCACAAATCTCATGGACTAATTAGTTTGCCTAGTTGATTATTTTTAGGTTCATAAAGTTCATATACATCAATTCTAAGTCGTCTGTCCGGAATACCGTATATTATTCCGGACAGGAGAAGCTTTTTGGAAAATCACCTATGCGCGGACCGTCCGGGCCCTTGCGGTGGACTGTCCGCGACACCAGGGTGAGCCTCAGACAGGAACATTGCAAAAACACAAGTTAACACTACAGACTGTGCGAAGGAGAAGCGAGCACAGTCCTGGACCAAACGCGGACTATCCGGTCGTTGAAAAACTAGAAAAACCTGAAGGTGACGGGTTCGGTAAAATGCATTTTTAGCGTCCTCGCGGACCGTTCGGGGTGCACGACCGGACCGTCCACGACTGCTCTGCCTGACATCTGACGACACATTAAATGCACTTGTAGCCGTTGATATAGCCGTTACTGCTGACCATTGCGATTTTAGTCGTTGATGTACAGGGGCAGACCGTCCGGACTAGAGGCGTGGACCGTCCGTGGTCGACAGAAAAGGAGCAACGGCCAGGAAGTGGTAGGTGGCTATAAATACAACCCCAACCACCTCACTTCACCCAAGCATCTCATTCACTCTCATTCAATACAAGAGCATTCACTTCAACTAAAGACACATTCAAGCTTCCAAATCTCTCCAAGTTCCATAATTGTGACCAGTAATTATTAGTGATTAGTGACTTGAGAGAGTGTGATTTTGTGACTTTTCTTGTTGATCTTGTTTCTTGGCTTTTGATCGTGCTTTCTTCATCTCCTTCTAAACTCTCTAGTGACTTATAAAACTAGCAAGAGACACCTAAGTGTGTGGTGATCTTTGTGGGATCTTTGTGTTCCTTGAGATTAAGAAGAAGCACTCAATCTGTTTGAGTGATCGATTGAGAGAGGGAAAGGGTTGAAAAAAGGCCCGGCCTTCGTGGCCTCCTCAACGAGGAGTAGGTTCATTGGAACCGAACCTTGGGAAACAAATTGTTGTGTTCATTTGTGGTGATCATTACTCAACGATTTGATTCTTTCTCTCCCTCTCTCTAAGTTCTCTTGCTCACAAACTTTTGAGTTAGCTCCCAAAGTTATCCGCATTGATTGAGCAATTCTCTTCCGCACTTCGAATTCATTATTGTTTATTTCTAATCCTAACCCAGGGTGAAATTCGTGTTCAAAATTTATAATTTTCAGGTTTCACCTATTCACCGCCCTCTAGGCGACTTTCAAGTCACTTTTAGTCCCTAAAGAAGAAAATATGGTGACTAAAGTGGGGTGACTAAACTTTAGTTTTTTAGTCACCAAGGGGTGGCTAAAAGGGACTAAAGTATGATTTTTTACCTCACTTGCCCTCTCCTCTTTCTCCATGCAGCAGGCAGCCACTAATTAATAGGGGTAATGCAATCATTATTCGCACTAATTAATGCTTTCTAGTAAGATTTAGTCACTGGAACCAAACATGGTACTTTAGTGACTAAAGAAACCAAATGAGGGCCTTAGTCAATTGGAATAATTGTTAACTATGTTTTTCTAAGTATTAGGGAAGCTACCAAAGAAAGCCAAAAGAAGTTGGAGAAATTTGGCTCAAGAAAGCAAAAGCTGGTCAAGTCTGGGACTCACCGGACAGTCCGGTGGCCCGTATGGACGAAGTCATCGGTCTCAAAAATTTAAAATTCACCAGATAGTCCGGTGTGCGCCGGACAGCCGCTCCAACGGCTACTTCAACCTTCGTCCAGGTGTAGCATCCCAAAAATTCAAATCTTGAAATTTTCTCAAACTCGCTCTAAATTCAAAATGAATTTCAAATTTCATTTCAAAATGTTTGTTTGCAAGTTGATATCAGCAAATAAATTATAGTGGTCTATATTCTCTCCAAAATCCTCCTCAAAATATCCTACAAATATTTCCTCAGTGACCCCCCTCAAATTCGTTCCAGAAATACTGCCTAGATATTTCCCCAGTAATCCCCCTCAAGTTCTTTCCAGAAATATTGCCCAGATATTCCACCGATATATCTCCAAGTATTTTCCTCTTGAGAAATACCTTCAGAATCATTTTTCAAGTCCCTATAAATATTTTCTTCATAACTTTCTTCATGCTCATACGTATACGTATGCCTCCAGTGTCATACGGTGAGCTCTACAAGCTAATCTCCCACTAATCCTCTCATCCTCCCACTAATCCTCTCATCCCTCCCCCTAATCCCCCACCATGGCTATAAATAGAGGGGCAAGGGCCTCCTCTCAACCCACCCCAAGCCATTTCATGGCAACTCTCTTCCCCCCCCACACACACCCACTCCATGTTTCACACAAGCACACACTAGCACAAGGATCGTTCGATCGTTCTTCGATCGTTCGTCCCCTGTTCTTAGTTTGTTTGTCCGTTCGTCTGATCGTTCATGGTTCGTTCGTCCGTTCGTCCGATCGTTCGATCGTTCGTCCGTTCGTTCATCCAAATAATCTTTTTCCTGCCGTTATGCTGCCGAAATTCCGATCGTTCGTTCGTTCGATCATTCGATCGTTCATCGTTCGTTCATAGTTCCTATTCATCGTTCATCGTTCGTTCATAGTCCCTATTCATCGTTCTTCCAGATAATCTTTGTCCTGCCGTTATGCTGCCGAAATTCCGATCGTTCGTTCGTCCGATCATTCGATCGTTCGTTCATAGTTCCTATTCATCGTTCATCGTTCGTTCATAGTCCCTATTCATCGTTCTTCCAGATAATCTTTGTCCTGCTGTTATGCTGCCGAAATTCCGATCGTTCGTTCGTCCGATCATTCGATCGTTCGTCCGTTCGTTCATCCAAATAATCTTTTTCCTGCCGTTATGTTGCCGAAATTCCGATCGTTCGTTCGTTCGATCATTCGATCGTTCATCGTTCGTTCATAGTTCCTATTCATCGTTCATCGTTCGTTCATAGTCCCTATTCATCGTTTTTCCAGATAATCTTTTTCCTGCCGTTATGCTGCCGAAATTCCGATCGTTCGTTTGATCATTCGATCGTTCATCGTTCGTTCATAGTTCCTATTCATCGTTCATCGTTCGTTCATACGAACTATTCACCATCACTATTCACCGTTACTATTCGTCATTACTATTCACTCACACTATTCACCATTGTTACTATTCAGTGTTACTATTCATCATCGTTACTACTCATCGATGATATCTATGTAACTTTTTTTGTCGTCACTATTCATCGTTACTATTCATCGATTAGCCGATCACCCCAAATTTCAACTACTCATACATCATGTTGTCCAGTCCACCTAAGACCAGCCAGACCCATATTCCATTCATACGAACTCCGGTGACTGTGATTTTCCTTCCAGTGGGAACTTCCCACCTGGTCACCCATCTCAGGTTTCTCCAAGTTGAACACGCTTAACTTTGAGATTCCTTCGAACCAGGCTTCCAAACTCCGATTCCAATAATTCTTGTTTCTAAATTCTTATCGAATTATTCCCTATCCAACCATGTCATCCCTTAAGCATGGTTCATACTCTAGAAAACTCCCAAAATACTCTTGTCCCATATTCTGCCTATAACTCTCCTGTTCATACTAAGTCAGACGATTCATTCGTCACTATTCTCACCTACAGTGAACTTCACTGTGCTACACCACATACACCCAGCTATAAATACACCCAGCTACCCTCTCCCTCTCCACACACTCAACACCCTCAGCCAAGGCAAACACCCCACCCACTCAGTTACTCTGCTCTGCCAGCTACATGCATAGTGTCGCTTTGCCTCCAGTCCACCCTCCTGGTAAGCACCTCCGCTCCACCACTAGTAGTATCTCAACACCACATGACACAGATTCTACTCAAGACTCTACCCATCCATATATCGCTATTCTGACCACTATACTAAATATTTGTTGGTATACTTGCTTGTTTGTATGTTTGCTTGTTCATGTTGCATAGTTATCGGAGCGTTCGTGCCGTCTCGTGGAGGCCAGGTCTGCAAGTCTACGCCAGGCGGTGGAGCCAGAAGCCAGTTCCGCGAGCTCCCCTTCCCCCTTCGCCGAATAAGCACGGCAAGCTCACTGGATCCCTTTGATGCATAAATTACCTATGTTTTTTAACCACAACCCTCAGCCTGTTATTTTATGCATGATATGATTTTGAGACAAGTTATTATGGCCACCCAGCCGCTTGCCGCAATCAATCCTTGATATATTTGTTACAAATGATTTGAGAAAAGGTGTGAGTTTTCAAAAGAATATGCTTTTTCAAAATGTGTATGACGAAGGGTTTTGAAAGTTCCCTTTGACCCAGGAACAGGATCTGGATGTCGCCTAGAGGGGGGGGGGTGAATTGGCGAATAAAACTTATTTCTTTAAAACTTAAATTCTTACTCTACTCGAAGACTTAGTACGCAGTGGAGTGACAAGACCCTTCGAGTAGGTTGCAGCGGAATCAGAGATCCTGTCTCAAAATGTCCTGCACTTCAAATAAAGCTTACACCACAGATAAGTGTTGTAGTGCAGATATAAAAGCGAGTAAGATAGAGAGTCAGGATACAATACAGAACAGAGCACACAGACGCAAGGATTTATCCCGAGGTTCGGTCATGCCTGAAATGCTTGCCTAGTCCTCATTGGAGTTAGCCACACCTGGGCTTGGAGTCTATTTAAACTCCTTCCTCCGTTTGCTCAGATCTGTCAGTATGACAGATAGAGCCTTTCACTATGTTGAGTTGGGTTACAACAGAACCGCGGCTGCTTACAAACTTCTTGGCAGCACCTCGGCAGAGTAACGATACGCTCAAGACCTTGCTCTAGCTCTTAGCAGCTTTTCTCCACTCTCTAAAGGCTTATAGCTGTGCCTTCTACACAAGCTAGAGAGATACACACAAGAGGGAGAGTGAGAATTGATCAGAGTGATGTCTACACTTATTGGCTGCTCTTGTATCTTGCTTGAGGCGCCTAGGGGTCCCTTTTATAGGCACAAGGGGCCTAGAAGCCGTTGGAATCCCATTTGGAAGGCAATACTTTCTTTCTGTCGGGTGGCGCACCGGACAGTCCGGTGCACCACCGGACACTGTCCGGTGCTCGATTTCCTTCCATAGATGGAGCAGTCGACCATTGCAGTCCTGGAGCCGTTGGCGCACCGGACACTGTCCGGTGCACACTGGACAATCCGGTGTCCCATCTGACCGTTGGCTCGGCCACGCGTCACGCGCGGATTGCGCGGACGACCGTTGGCCTAGCCGACCGTTAGCTCACCGGACAGTCCGGTGCACCACCGGACAGTCCGATGAATTATAGCCGTACGCCGCCGGCTTCTCCCGAGAGTGGCCTGTTCACCAGAGTTCAGCCTGGCGCACCGGACACTGTCCGGTGCACCACCGGACAGTCCGGTGTGCCAAGCCGAGCTGAGTCTTGGCTGAACACAGCCAAGCCTTTTGCACTTCTATCCTTTTCTTCTTCCTTCTGTTTCTAACACTTAGACAAGTATATTAGTACACAAAACCAATGTACTAAGTCTAGAAACATACCTTCTCTTAATTATTACATCTATAGCATTTGACATGCTTGAGCTTTGATGTTGGACTCATAAATCATCAAGTCAGCTTGACTTGATCTAGATTGACATTTCTTAGCTCCAACGTCCTGCAAAGGTCACATAGAACATCTCCAAACATAGGAACAACCCAAACAAAAGATCAAGGTGAACTTAGCTCTTTTGGGCTGCTTCCAGTTCTGGTTTTGACACTTGTTCTCCTTCTAGTGACCTTGATCTCCTTAGAGCTTGATCTTGAGCCTTATGACTTACACCACATAACTGTAGCTGTTACCTCATTGGTTGTAAGTCACGTCTTTATGTAGTGATCCCTAATGTGCCGTAGCTGTTCTCAACTCGATCACCCTTGACTTTGCAAGCCTTCTTCTTCACCCTTGGCTTTGGGTTCCTCAGCCTCCTTGACCTTCTCCCGTGCACTTGGTACCTCGAAGCTCTTCTTGCCTCCGTCCTTGGCTTGATCAGTTGTCTCCGAGCTACGCACCCGAGTGTCACTTTTGCAATGTCCATCTTACTTGTGATGCCCGTTATCTATCATCATCTAGTCCTTGGACCATCTCACTTGTTCACTTGTGTTGAACCCTGTTAGCTTTACATTAAGCACCTGTTCAACACTAGGCACACTTGTTAGTCCTTTAATTGAGTTGTCATCCAAACACCAAAACCCACAAGAGAGCTTTCAATCTCCCCCTTTTTGGTGATTGATGTCAACACAATTAAAGCTTACATAAGAGTGAAATTTAAAGCACAAATTGAGTTCTAAGATTGTAGAATGCTCCCCCTAAATATGTGCTTGCATTAAAAACTTAGCTTTGGCCTTAAATGCCAAAATGCACATACTTAGGCTAAATCGAAACATTGCTATACCTTAGCACCTGTGGGATGCATCGTGTCAAGGATCAAACCATGATGCATATAACACAAATGCACAGAATCAGAGTTAAACACCATTCAATTTAGTGGATATTTCACAGGAATATCAACCTACCACTATTCACCATTAAGATACCAAATTAAACTAAGATACTAATTTAAAGCAATCTTAAAGCACCATTAACCATATGCACCATTATCCACATGACTTAAACTAAGATACTAATTTAAAACAATCTTAAAAAACTTAACCATATGCACCATTATCCACATGACTATCTATTTCAGAATGAACACAATAGATGCCAATTAATTCATAGCAGTGGAAGCACTAATCCATATGATGCAACACAACACATATAATACTGCAAGAAGCATATGAATAACACACAAGCAAAGCTTAAACTAACACATCACCCCTTAGGATAAGCTTTCCTCTCAGGTTGAGATAAGCTTTAATACACAAATTCTCCCCCTTTGACATCAAACACCAAAAACCATACTCAATCAAGAACATAGAATGATGTCAAGGGACAGCAGGGAGTTAAGGAGGAAAAAACAACTATCAAAACTCCCTCTTACTTATTGAACATATGCAGTACCAACATTTAAGTAAGATACATTTATGCAAAAAGATTAACACTTCCTTTTGTACCTTTACCATGTTGTAGTGCACTTCCCATCTTGAAAGTATTTAATCTCTTGAGAGCTTTTCCACACTTGTGCCTGATTCTTTATCCTAACCTTTTCTTGTTGCTAAGACACCAAATTTAGAACAAGTTATAGTATTGGGCACAAGAAGAAACTTCTATTCTAATGATTATCAAAAGATGTCAATTTAAGCAAACTATCACGACTACCAATTGAAAGATACCAATTGCAAGATCATAGCTCCATGATACTTAAGGATGAGCATCTAGTATCACCAAAATTTATAGAGCATGAGCAATCTAAAAATATTCAATTACTCATGACTTAAGATACCAATTCCTTGACTTCCAGAGATACCCCAGTCCTGATTGCTCCATTTCTTGCTTATCTTCTCTTTTCCACCTTGAGACTGTACAAGATTGCTCAAGAAACAATTAGTCTCAAAAGACACAAGTTATGTGTGCTCCCCCTCAAGTTGTGCATCAAGTATTTGAATGACTTGCACTTTGCACATTCTAGCTTCCTCAGAACTAGAGGGGATCACAACATACCTTGGTCAAGGCATACTCTATCACTTTCATCACACAAAGAGATATCAATTAAATACCAAATTGAAAGCCACTTAATACCAATTGAAGGCTAAATGAAAGGTTGACTAAATACAACGATGCATGCCTCAGGAGCACCTAAGCCAATTGAATACTCACAGGAAGTCTAACATTTACACGCAACTTAGATATGCTTCATACTTAACTATCATTGCATCACATATACCAATTGAAAAACAACATGATCATGTCTAAACACATCATAGTTAAGAAGGTTCTTTAGGTACACCAGAAGAAACAACATTTTAAAGTAAGGAGCACCTAAGCCAAGATACTACCAATTCAGAGGCAAGACCATAGCTATGATCACAATTAATGGAACTTCAAGATATTCAACGAAATTGCATAGTTCCATTCTCCATACCTTTGCCTTTTCCTGAATTGCTATGAGAGCACCAGTTGTCACTAATTGAGGGCTCCTTTTGTTCATGCACCTTATAGCTCAAAAGAGTGCATTAGAGGCACAACATGGAGTTGGTATTCACACAATACCAGACTAGAGTAATCGTGTGAACATTAACTAATCAAAATATCATATTTGCATAACTCACACAGGTTAATCATTAAAACCATATAGCATAACTCACAACTGAATACAGGTTTATTCACGAACACAACAAGAGCTAATCATGGTGGATATATCCAATGAAAGACTACCCATTAAATGATTCAAGAGATATAACATTTAAAGCACATAATCATGATTAAGCAAGCATAATTACGAACTTGGAAATCATTAATCATTAATCAAAAGATACCCAACACAGGCAATCAAAAAGCATAACTACTCCAAGGACAGATAGCATGACACTTGAGAAACACAGGTACCGTCCTTTGGAGAGTCAGATGCATAATCAAGGTCCTTTGCTTGATTCACCAATGATGATTAAGGACCTCTACAACTTATTTCACTTGAGATGAACATAGGATTAGTGTCTCACAATAATTCAACCTTGGGTCAATGAATAAACACCAAAACAATTAATAGCTTAAGCATAGATTTTGAGTTAACCGTATTAAGCTCTCCCATGGTCTCCAGTCCATCTCAAGGCACCTGCATGGTCTAGTTAGCACAGTTTGGTACCCATCTCGGGATGGGTCCATAATGATCATTTAAATGTGCCTTTGGTACCCAAATTGCCTTTGTGCTAGTCCTAGGTGATCTCGTTATAGATCTAGCACAAGTGTATGATTTGGGTCTCCTAAGCGAATGAGATTGAGACAAATTCACTTGCTTAGGAATCTTACCTTTATAACATACCTTGGATAGATGACCCTGCTCACCACACTTGTAGCAAGAACGTCGCTTACCTTGACATGACGCTTGCTGTTTGTCATTTTTCTTGGTGAGAGTCATCTTGGAGACTACACATGCTTGGTTCATCATTAGCAGACAAGAAGTGATCATGTGACTCTTGTCATTGCATCCGAAGCATCTCCTTATCCCTTCACCCTTGTTGGTGTATGGACACGACGCGATGAGGTGTCCTGGCTTGTTGCACTTAAAGCACCTCCTTTTCCCTTTTCTCTTTTTGTTCTTGGATGACATAGAGAAAAGGTTAGTGCAAACAACATGATTAATTGAGTCTTTACCTTTTTCCAGGCTCATGTTGATTTCCTCATCTTTAGGAACATCCTTCTTATGGAGCTTAACACTTGCTGCAATTTTTCCTTTTTCAAGCTTCTTCACCACACGCCCATGGATATCTTGAGAAAGTTGAGCAAAGTGTCTTCTCCTTAGTTGTCTTGGCTTCTTGTTCCCACAGAATTTCTTTTGTGACCCTAAAGCTTGTTGCTCAATCGATGATTGGCTTTCTTTCGAGCAACAGGGGTTAGCACATGGTGATATACAATTCAATTGCGCACACGTGCGAGAATGAGGTTCACATGAATTTAAGTTTGCAATTATAACCTCATGAGCAACATTAAGCATGATATGGTCATCAACTAATTTATTATGAGAATATGACAACATATCATACTTTTTACCTAGAGCACGTTTTTCTAAGTCCATTGTTTTTACTTGATTCTTAAGCATAGAATTTTCCGTTTTAAGTTGAGCAACATTAGATAATGCATCATGACTATTTCTTTGCTCAATTAAAATAGATTCATACCTTTGGACCAAATCATCATGAGAGCACTTTAGCTCCTCATGTTCTTTGGTCATCTTCTCCAGGCTGTTGTTGGTTTTGATAAGGGACTTCTCTAGCCTGAGAAGCGTCTCACCTTGTTCCTTGTTCCTTCTCAACAGCTTAACCAAGAGTGCCGTGTCCTCTTTGTTGAGATGGATGTAGAAATGGCGAATCTCCTCTTCTTCCACATCATTGGTCTCATTTTCCCTGTCATTAATGTCAGTGGAAGCCAAATAGGAAAATGTACCTTGAGGTGATGAAGATTCATCCTCGCTATCATCCTCATATTCCTCCTCATCATGGCTTTCATCTCCATCGTCATTGTTAGCAATAAAACACTTATTATTAGTGGAGACCAAACCTGTCGACGAGGTGGATTCATCGTTGGGTGCCCATCGTTCTTGATCTTCTCCCTTTGAAAGGTTAGCATCACAAGCAATATAGGGAGTAGAAGCAGTACAATTTGCCACACAATATTTTACTTTAATTCTATTCCATAAATCATGAGCATCAACAAATAAATCATTATCACTACTCATGATGGCAAAATAGGCACCTCTAGATAGAGAATCAACTAAGATGTTGCATGCATGGTGATTTAGAGTTAAACATCTTAGTTCTTCATTAGAAGGATTTTTACTAATATTAAAGGGAAAAATACTACTACTAAAGACCTGTCTCAAATCAGGATCAACACTCATGAAAGCACTATAAATAGAGACAGACCAAGACTTGTAATTAGAACCGTCGCCTAAAAGGAGTTCTACAGTTACCTCTTGTGACGACATCGTCATCTCCGGACGGCTAAGCCCACACTGGAGAGGCCTAGATTTGATACCAATTGAAAGTTCCCTTTGACCCGGGAACAGGATCTGGATGTCGCCTAGAGGGGGGGGGGTGAATAGGCGAATAAAACTTATTTCTTTAAAACTTAAATTCTTACTCTACTCGAAGACTTAGTACGCAGTGGAGTGAGAAGACCCTTCGAGTAGGTTGCAGCGGAATCAGAGATCCTGTCTCAAAATGTCCTGCACTTCAAATAAAGCTTACACCACAGATAAGTGTTGTAGTGCAGATATAAAAGCGAGTAAGACAGAGAGTCAGGATACAATACAGAACAGAGCACACAGACGCAAGGATTTATCCCGAGGTTCGGCCAAGCCTGAAATGCTTGCCTAGTCCTCGTTGGAGTTAGCCACACCTGTGCTTGGAGTCTATTTCAACTCCTTCCTCCGTTTGCTCAGATCTGTCAGTAGGACAGATAGAGCCTTTCACTATGTTGAGTTGGGTTACAACAGAACAGAACCGCGGCTGCTTACAAACTTCTTGGCAGCACCTCGGCAGAGTAACGATACGCTCAAGACCTTGCTCTAGCTCTTAGCAGCTTTTCTCCACTCTCTAAAGGCTTATAGTTGTGCCTTCTACACAAGCTAGAGAGATACACACAAGAGGGAGAGTGAGAATTGATCAGAGTGATGTATACACTTATTGGCTGCTCTTGTATCTTGCTTGAGGCGCCTAGGGGTCCCTTTTATAGGCACAAGGGGCCTAGGAGCCGTTGGAATCCCATTTGGAAGGCAATACTTTCTTTCTGTCGGGTGGTGCACCGGACAGTCCGGTGCACCACCGGACACTGTCCGGTGCTCGATTTCCTTCCATAGATGGAGCAGTCGACCGTTGCAGTCCTAGAGCCGTTGGCGCACCGGACACTGTCCGGTGCACACCGGACAGTCCAGTGTCCCATCTGACCGTTGGCTCGGCCACGCGTTACGCGCGGATTGCGCGGCCGACCGTTGGCCCAGCCGACCGTTGGCTCACCAGATAGTCCGGTGCACCACCGGACAGTCCGGTGAATTATAGCCGTACGCCGCCAGCTTCTCCCGAGAGTGGCCTATTCACTAGAGTTCAGCCTGGCGCACCGGACACTGTCCGGTGCACCACCGGACAGTCCGGTGTGCCAAGCCGAGCTGAGTCTTGGCTGAACACAGCCAAGCCTTTTGCACTTCTATCCTTTTCTTCTTCCTTCTGTTTCTAACACTTAGACAAGTATATTAGTACACAAAACCAATGTACTAAGTCTAGAAACATACCTTCTCTTAATTATTACATCTATAGCATTTGACATGCTTGAGCTTTGATGTTGGACTCATAAATCATCAAGTCAGCTTGACTTGATCTAGATTGACATTTCTTAGCTCCAACATCCTGCAAAGGTCACATAGAACATCTCCAAACATAGGAACAACCCAAACAAAAGATCAAGGTGAACTTAGCTCTTTTGGGCTGCTTCCAGTTCTGGTTTTGACACTTGTTCTCCTTCTAGTGACCTTGATCTCCTTCTTAGAGCTTGATCTTGAGCCTTATGACTTACACCACATAACTATAGCTGTTACCTCATTGGTTGTAAGTCACGTCTTTATGTAGTGATCCCTGATGTGCCGTAGCTGTTCTCAACTCGATCACCCTTGACTTTGCAAGCCTTCTTCTTCACCCTTGGCTTTGGGTTCCTCAGCCTCCTTGACCTTCTCCCGTGCACTTGGTACCTCGAAGCTCTTCTTGCCTCCGTCCTTGGCTTGATCAGTTGTCTCCGAGCTACGCACCCGAGTGTCACTTTTGCAATGTCCATCTTACTTGTGATGCCCGTTATCTATCATCATCTAGTCCTTGGACCATCACACTTGTTCACTTGTGTTGAACCCTGTTAGCTTTACATTAAGCACCTGTTCAACACTAGGCACACTTGTTAGTCCTTTAATTGAGTTGTCATCCAAACACCAAAACCCACAAGAGAGCTTTCAGGTTTTCACCCTTATCACCTTTGAGTAGGGATAATAAGGGACTCCCTGGTTTAGGGGAGGGCCTAAGGTGGTGGCTCAGCTGGTTTAGGCGTGAGCAGAAGGATTGTACCATCATATAAGGACTAGTTTGTCATCTTTCACTACCTGTACTCATGATAAGTACAACCACTTGAGACTGTGTGGGCAGTCACTAAATCTGAACTCGTACGGTCCAACCCCAGGGTTATGAAGGCTGGGGAGCACCGGGAGGATAAGGAGGGGGAATGTTTTGTCCGGTTTGGGCATGGCGGTGGCCTGACTCCTTCCGGTATAACCGTTAAGGTTAGGACGTGCGAGGAAAGAAAGAGATTTCGATTCGGGTCTCACTAGCTATGAGATCGCAGAGCCGGACTAGTGGGTAAAGTGTACACCTCAGCGCATAGTTTGAAAACCTATTCGAATAGTCTGTGTCCACAGGAATGGACGAGTCTGGTATGGTATGGCAATTAATGTTTTGTTTTCAAAAAAAGGGTGCTTTTGAGAAAAGTGGTTTTTAAAGGGTTCGGCGGTTGAGCCGTGAGCTATGGTGGACGGGAAGTCCAGTAGCTGTTTTTGAAAATCAAAAACCAGTGGGAAACTGCTGAGATACCTGGATGGTTTAGTCCAGAGGATTTTGTTATAATACTGAAAAACTTCCTGCTCCTTTTGGAGAGGATGCGCTTTGCAAAAATACAAAATGTTTTTCAAAACAACTCTGCATAAAATATTGCTGTTTCTGCAAAATATCCTGAGCTCCACATATTCCATGCATTATATCTGATTTCCCCATTCCGCGGGTGAAGGTGGGCTACTGAGTACGTTTGTACTCACCCTTGCTTATTTGTTGTTTTTCAGAAAAAGGAGATCGGGTAAGAGTTACGACTGTTCCCAACCTTGCCTGTGGCTGTTGGACCGCTGATTTGCTTCGCTGCGTATATCGGGCTGCTTCAGCCCCACTCTAATGATATGTCTCGAGTTGTGGACAAACTCTTAAAGTTGTTCACCACCTTTGTAGGTTTGTCTCGTTTAAGCAGATTTGGTATCATCTGATTTATAAATGTGTTTACTAGCCTCCTGGGACTAGTAATTGTATCACATTTGAGTCCCAGAGGATTGGGGACGCTTCAGGTGGTATCAGAGCTGTTAGGTTGGCCGCAGGACGTAACCCTTAGCCTGATCAAAAGTTTTTGAGTCAAAACTATTTTCTTAAAAAAAAATTCTTGCTCCCATCCCTTCATTTCAAAAATGTTTTCCCCTTTCCTTCTCTCAGAAGTCAGATGGAGGTTCGTTGCCAAACCAGCTTTTGCCAGAATGAAGATGGTTTCCCCAAGTTGCTGAGAGCATGCACAGTTTGCCTCGGAATCAGGAGCCAGCCAGAGTATGATGGTCGTGAATTCGTCGAGCATGGCACAAAGAAGTGTGTCGTGACTGTATACATTGGATCCAGTCCGCGCCATGTGGAATGGAGTGTCACTGCTGCTGGGCACAGATTCAGAGACACCTGCCATGTCGTCGCTCGCAAGGCATTGAGGGCCCTGTGTCAGATCTATGAAGAAGAAGTGGCCGACACCCCGCTCAGATTCTTTCCGCCCTTTCAGAGAGACCGTCCCGCTTGGATGGCCAGGATGCGTGCATTGGAAGAGCAGCAGCTGCTTGAGGACGACCCCACAGTCGTGTACCTCACTGCATACCTGCTCACCCTTGATACACAGTATGATTTCTTGGCTCGGCACCACCGTCAGATGATTGCCCGAGCAGAAGATGCAGAGAAGCGCAACCGTAAGCTGCATGTGGATCTCACCACAGCTCAAGCCCGTGCAACTGCCTTGGGGAGTCGTGAAGTCATTGCTATTGAAGCCCTGAAGCAAGCCAAGGATGAGCACGTCCAGAAGTTGATGGAGGCCTACTTGGTCACCCATAACCAACGTAGAGCCCTGCGGATCCAAGAGCCCGCTTCATCCAACCCTGTTCAACCCATCAAAGCTGAAGATCCCCAGATTCTCGAAGGTCACCCAGTCTCTACCAGAGGAGAAAAGAAGGCTTGGGAACTCCCGGAAGGAGCCATAGTCTTGGAAGGAATTCCAGTCTTCCCTAAGGCTATGGATAAGCAAGAGCACCCTGAATCCTCCCAAAATCCCCCGCCAGAGTTGTTTGAGCCCCTCGCCATGAAGAAGATTCTAGCACCATCCCTTGAGGTCAAGGAAGAAGCTGCAAGCACCCCGCCAGCACCACCACCCTCTGAGGAGCTACAAGAGGCAGTCCAGCTTGAAGAAGAGTTCGACCGCGTCTTGCCATCTCAGTCGCCGCCAGAAGAAGTCGTCAACATCAGCTCCCTCTTGACCCATCCAGGAGATGTCTCAGATTGAAGTTGTGCGCCAGCCTTGCCAGAAGAGAAGCTGCCAGATCTGAGTTAGTTATACCTAGTCCTCTGCGTGCATTGGGTAGTGAAGTTTTTCTTCACTTTGGTAGAGCCCTGCATGTATGAGAGGTAACCGTGTAGCCGCGTGTTTTGAAAAACTCTAATTGTGTTGCCCCCTAGGGCATTTCAAAATGAATTTCGCTTGGTGTTTTCCTCCCTTTTGAGTGCATATGTGATGCTTTAACGTTAGTGCTCATAAGTTGCATTTAGCATAGTTCTCAATTCAGGAGCCAAGCAATAGCAGTTATGCTTAGCCCCCGAATCTGAGTAGTTCGTGCTTTGGAAAAACTCTATTCTTCCCCTATTCAAAATATTTGATTTGTTTGTGCTTATCATTGCTGAACTTATGTGTTTCCTTTTTAAGGAAGGTTTTCTCTAAAAACATAGATCACAAATTAGATCCAATCCTCACCTTATGCTTCCATTCTTATCTTAACCCATCTCAAGAGAAAAGCACCTGACCCAAGAAGATACCGAGAAGCTTACCCTTGAAGCCTAGAATAAGCTACAAAAGGAACCTGTCCAGTCGCTCAGTCAAAAGGACCGACCGTGAGAATCAAAGCACTGCCCCTGAGTCAAAGTAAACAGGAAAAGAGGACAGAAGGAGTTATTACCATACAGAGAGGCAAAGATTCTTGGAACCAGAGACCACAAACATCAGGGTCATCGACCCCACCACTCACCCATGCCCCCCGCATGCGTGCCCGCCTCCATGCGCACTAGCACCGCCACCCATGCCCCCTTTGCAGCGCACTACCGCCGCCCACCCCCCTTTGCAGCGCACCCACCGCCACCATCATCGCCGGCACCAGGCCCCCCTTCCCCTCCGTCGCACCTGTTGCCACGTAGCACCTACTCCATCACCACTACTCCGCAACCGAACACCAACGCTCACCTATAAACCCCCCCACCAGCTCCCTCAACTCCCATCTCGCTCAAAGCAAAGCACACTCTAGATAGACCCCCCTGCCAAATAGCAAGCAACTCCATTTTCCACTCCCTCGCCCCTAAGATCACAATGCTTGGTGATTCTTGGGTTGAAGACTGTTGCACATGGTTCATAGTCTTTGGTTTCCTCTAGTGTATGATAGTAATACTCTTTGATAGAATCCTCGAGTGGGAAGAGTAAAGAGAAAGAAAGAGGCAGTGAGAAGTGAGAAGTGAAAAGAAGATAGTGAAGAGAAGATAAGAAGAAGGTTGTCCCAGAATCAACCCTGTGTCAGTCATTTCTCCGTAGCCTGCTCAAGCAGCAACAGCAGAAGAAGGCCCTGTAACACCCTTGTTATGAGGTACTTCAAG
Organism: Zea luxurians; assembly: GCA_029449295.1. Taxonomy (NCBI): domain Eukaryota; kingdom Viridiplantae; phylum Streptophyta; class Magnoliopsida; order Poales; family Poaceae; genus Zea; species Zea luxurians. The sequence continues at coordinate 34,964,287 of JAOPSE010000002.1, read as the reverse complement.
GAGTTCAAATCCCCAATATTCAAGAGTTCTACCCTCATTCTTTTTAAGTGGGGTAGTGTTCTAGTAAAGGTTCCTGCCATGGAGAAAAAGAAGAAGGCCTGAAGCAAGCTTGTCAAGGAATAGATCACCAAAGCATATAAGTTTCTGGATGAGAAGTGGTCACCCAAGTTCCGTTGATGAAGCATCAGAAGACCAATCAAGGAAGGAATCCATGTGGGAGTTTGCAAGAGAAAGGTTTGCGTGTTGGCATCAATGCTTCCTCAATACGCTAGCTACCAAGCGAAAGCTAGAAGCCTAAAGATGATCTTTGAGTAGCCAGAATCAGCGTTTGCAATCAGCAGCCGGATGCTCTGCAAGGGCCATATTTTGTTGAAGTTCCATCTCCTCGAAGAGTTGCAAAGTGAAGATATGTAGCTGAAGTAAAGCTATACCCATAACCCTTCTGAGCCGAATCTCGAGGACGAGATTCCTTTTAAGTGGGGTAGATTTGTAGCATCCCAAAAATTCAAATCTTGAAATTTTCTCAAACTCGCTCTAAATTCAAAATGAATTTCAAATTTCATTTCAAAATGTTTGTTTGCAAGTTGATATCAGCAAATAAATTATAGTGGTCTATATTCTCTCCAAAATCCTCCTCAAAACATCCTACAAATATTTCCTCAGTGACCCCCCTCAAATTCGTTCCAGAAATACTGCCTAGATATTTCCCCGGTAATCCCCCTCAAGTTCTTTCTAGAAATATTGCCCAGATATTCCACCGATATATCTCCAAGTATTTTCCTCTTGAGAAATACAGAATCATTTTTCAAGTCCCTATAAATATTTTCTTCATAACTTTCTTCATGCTCATACGTATACGTATGCCTCCAGTGTCATACGGTGAGCTCTACAAGCTAATCTCACTTATACAAGACAAATACATGCTAATCTCCCACTAATCCTCTCATCCTCCCACTAATCCTCTCATCCCTCCCCCTAATCCCCCACCATGGCTATAAATAGAGGGGCAAGGGCCTCCTCTCAACCCACCCCAAGCCATTTCATGGCAACTCTCTTCCCCCCCACACACACACCCACTCCATGTTCCACACAAGCACACACTAGCACAAGAATCGTTCGATCGTTCTTCGATCGTTCGTCCCCTATTCTTAGTTTGTTTGTTCGTTCGTCCGATCGTTCATGGTTCGTTCGTCCGTTCGTCCGATCGTTCGATCGTTCGTCCATTCGTTCATCCAAATAATCTTTTTCCTGCCGTTATGCTGCCAAAATTCCAATCGTTCGTTCGTTCGATCATTCGATCGTTCATCGTTCGTTCATAGTTCCTATTCATCGTTCATCGTTCGTTCATAGTCCCTATTCATCGTTCTTCCAGATAATCTTTGTCCTGCCGTTATGCTGCCGAAATTCCGATCGTTCGTTCGTCCGATCATTCGATCGTTCGTTCGTTCGTTCATAGTTCCTATTCATCATTCATCGTTCGTTCATAGTTCCTATTCATCGTTCATCGTTCGTTCATAGTCCCTATTCATTGTTCTTCCAGATAATCTTTGTTCTGCTGTTATGCTACCGAAATTCTGATCGTTCGTTCGTTCGATCATTCGATCGTTTGTCCGTTCGTTCATCCAAATAATCTTTTTCTTGCCGTTATGCTGCCGAAACACCCCACCCACTCAGTTACTCTGCTCTGCCGGCTACACGCATAGTGTCGCTTCGCCTCCAGTCCACCCTCCTGGTAAGCACCTCCGCTCCACCACTAGTAGTATCTCAACACCACATGACACAGATTCTACTCAAGACTCTACCCATCCATATATTGCTATTCTGACCACTATACTAAATATTTGTTGGTATACTTGCTTGTTTGTATGTTTGCTTGTTCATGTTGCATAGTTATCGGAGCGTTCGTGCCGTCTCGTGGAGGCCAGGTCTGCAAGTCTACGCCAGGCGGTGGAGCCAGAAGCCAGTTCCGCGAGCTCCCCTTCCCCCTTCGCCGAATAAGCACGGCCAGCTCACTGGATCCCTTTGATGCATAAATTACCTATGTTTTTCAACCACAACCCTCAGCCTGTTATTTTATGCATGATATGATTTTGAGACAAGTTATTATGGCCACCCAGCCGCTTGCCGCAATCAATCCTTGATATATTTGTTACAAATGATTTGAGAAAAGGTGTGAGTTTTCAAAAGAATATGCTTTTTCAAAATGTGTATGACGAAGAGTTTTCACCCTTATCACCTTTGAGTAGGGATAATCAGGGACTCCCTGGTTTAGGGGAGGGCCTAAGGTGGTGGCTCAGCTGGTTTAGGCATGAGCAGAAGGATTGTCCCCTCATATAAGGACCGGTTTGTCATCTTTCACTACCTGTACTCATGATAAGTACAACCAATCGAGACTGTGTGGGCAGTCACTCAATCTGAACTCGTACGGGCCAACCCTAGGGTTATGAAGGCTGGGGAGCACCGGCAGGATAAGGAGGGGGAATGTTTTGTCCGGTTTGGGCATGGCGGTGGCCTGACTCCTTCTGGTATAACCGTTAAGGTTAGGATGTGCGAGGAAAGAAAGAGATTCGGATTCGGGTCTCACTAGCTATGAGATCGCAGAGCCGGACTAGTGGGTAAAGTGTACACCTCTGCGCAGAGTTTGAAAACCTATTCGAATAGTCTGTGTCCACAGGAATGGATGAGTCTGGTATGGTATGGCAATTAATGTTTTGTTTTCAAAAAAAGGGTGCTTTTGAGAAAAGTGGTTTTTAAAAGGTTCGGCGGTTGAGCCGTGAGCTATGGTGGACGGGAAGTCTAGTAGCTATTTTTGAAAATGAAAACCAGTGGGAAACTGCTGAGATACCTGGATGGTTTAGTCCAGAGGATTTTGTTATAATACTGAAAAACTTCCTGCTCCTTTTGGAGAGGATGCGCTTTGCAAAAATACAAAATGTTTTTCAAAACAACTCTGCATAAAATATTGCTGTTTCTGCAAAATATCCTGAGCTCCACATATTCCATGCATTATATCTGATTTCCCCATTCCGCGGGTGAAGGTGGGCTGCTGAGTACGTTTGTACTCACCCTTGCTTATTTGTTGTTTTTCAGAAAAAGGAGATCGGGTAAGAGTTACGACTGTTCCCAACCTTGCCTGTGGCTGTTGGACCGCTGATTTGCTTCACTGCGTATATCGGGCTGCTTCAGCCCCACTCTAATGATATGTCTCGAGTTGTGGACCAACTCTTAAAGTTGTTCGCCACCTTTGTAGGTTTGTCTCGTTTAAGCAGATTTGGTATCATCTGATGTATAAATGTGTTTACTAGCCTCCTGGGACTAGTAATTGTATCACATTTGAGTCCTAGAGGATTGGGGATGCTTCACCAGGCATCCAACGACTAGTTTGAGTCACCGGATAGTCTAGTGCCACCCAGGAAAGGAATGGCGCCAATCAGTGGATCTGTCGACCATCATTGTTCACTATCCGGTGGCTCACCGGACAGTCTGGTGCATCCACAGATAGGAAAGTTTTGGTGCTTCCAAATGGAGAAGCCAACAGCTCCTAGGCCCCTTGGGCTATAAAAGGGACACCTAAGCGCCATCAACCAGTACTCAACTCAAGTATCTCACGAGCACACCAACACTCTGAAACTCTACGACCACACATTACAATGATTTTAGTAAGATCTGAGCGCCAGTTTTGAGTTATAATTGTGATACTGTGTTCTTGTTAAAAGTCGCCTAGAGGGGGTGAATAGGCAAAACCTGTAAATTATAAACTTTGAACACGAACTTCACCCCGGGGTTAGGATTAGAAACAAATAATAATGAATTCAGAGTGCGGAAGAGAGTTCTTCTTGCTATGAGTTGATCAATTAATGCGGATGACTTTGGGAGCTAACTCAAAAGATTGTGAGCAAGAGAACTTAGAGAGGGGAGAGAGGAAGAATCAAATCGTATGATAATGATCAACACAAATGAACACAACGATTTCTAATGAACCTACTCCCCATTGAGGAGTTACCTTTTCCCTCTCTCAATGGATCACTTAGATCGGTTGAGTGCTTCTTCTTAATCTCAAGGATCACTAAGACCCCGCAAGGACCACCACACACTTAGGTGTCTCTTGCTAGCTTTACAAGTCACTAGAGAGTTTAGAAGGAGGTGAAGAAAGCACGATTGAAAGCCAAGCAACAAATGAAACACGAATCACACTCTCTCAAGTCACTAGTCACTAATGATCACTTGTCTCAATTGTGGCACTTGGAGAGGTTTGAAAGCTTTGAATGTGTCTTGAAATGGATTGCTTGCTCTTGTATTGAATGTGTATGAGTATAATGCTTGGGTGTATTGAATGGAGGTGGTTGGGGTTGTATTTATAGCCACCAACCACTTCCTAGCCGTTGCCTCCTTTCTATCGACCGCGGACGGTCCGCGCCTTTGGTCCGAACGGTCTACCCCTGCACATCAACGACTGAAATCGCAACGGTCAGCAGTAACAACTATATCAACGACTACAAGTGCATTAAATGCGTCATCAGATGTCAGATAAAGCAGTCACTGACGGTCCGGCCGTGCAACCCAGATGGTCCGCAAGGACGCTAAAAATGCACCGAACCCGTCACCTTCGGGTTTTTCTGGTTTTTCAACGACTGGACGTTCCGCGCCTGAGGCCGGACGGTCCGTGCTTGGTCCCAGACAGTGCTCTCTTTTACTTCGGATAGTCCGTAGTATAAATGCTTGTTTTGCATTGTTCCTGTCCGAGGCACACCTTGCTGTCGTGGACGGTCCACCGGAAAGGCCCGAGCGGTCCGCGCACATGTGAATTTTCCAAAAAGCTTCTCCATCATTCTAGATAGTTGACTTAGAATTGATATAGATGAACTTATGCACCTGAGAAATAAAAAACTAGACAAACTAGTTAGTCCATAAGATTTGTGATTGTCATCAAGCACCAAAATTAATTATAGAAAATGGTTAAGGCCATTTCCCTTTCAATCTCCCCCCTTTTTAGTGATAGATGCCAACACAAATCAAAGCAAATATAAAGTGTAGAAATGTAGCTAGTTTGCATTTAGATAGATGTGCACAAGTTACTTTAAAGTGAAAACATTTCTAAGTATATATGAATGTTTTGACATAGTTAAAATTTTGGACAACATTTGCACCACTTAGCTTGTTTTTGCAAATCTTTTGGAAAAAGTCTTTTCAAATTCTTTTGCAATTAGCCAATGGTATAAGAATATAGTTTCCATAGGCATTTTTTAGTTTTGAAAGTTTCTCCCCCTTTTTCAAAAGCTTTTCCTTTAACTAAACCCCCCCTAAATAAGTTCTCCCCTTAGTTGTCAAGAGGTTTTTTTGTAAACATAGTAAATTGGAAAAAGATTTCAAAAAATTGGGTGGTGGTGCGGTCCTTTTGCTTTGGCATATTAATTTCTCCTCCTTTGGCATTAAGCGCAAAAAACAAAGAAATCTAGAGGCCTTTAACAAGAAGGATATGAAAGTAAATACATGAGTAGGGAAAAGGGTATACGATACTGACGAAGATGTAGTGGAAGCTGAAAGAAACAGGTGACGCCTAAGAGGGGGGAGTGTGAATTAGGACTTCTAAAACTTTCTCTAAAGTAGGCCACAAATAAATCCCTAGAGAAAAACCTATGCAATTAATCAAACTAGAATGTGCAACCTAGGTTTTGTCTAAGTGTTTGCTATCTCTACCACAATGGCTAAGTTTCAATCTACAACAATGTAAGTATAAAGACAAGATTGAAACTTAAATGATTAATATAAATGCAGAAGCTAAAGAGCGAGGTAGAGATGCAAACTCTCATGGATGACGATGGTATTTTACCAAGGTATCCGGAACCACACTAGGTCCCGACTAATCCTCGTTGGTGCCCCTACGCAAAGGGAAACCCACGCGAGGGCCAAGCACCTCGATCGAGTAACTCCGTAGAGAGCCACGGGCCTTCTCCACGCGCAAGTGGTGTTCCGCTTCCGGCTCCTCTCGGACGCTCCCTGCTGTCTCCCCTATCGAGATTCCGTCTGAAACGCTGCGGGCCTCGTTCCCCCTGGTACACGGTGGCGGCCGTGACACAAACATAGTTGTCACGGTCTCGCAAGACTCTCGCCCCACTCGGTACAATTACAACGGCTTGCGCAAGAGCCGAGGGATTGTGTGGTTTATCTAAACTCACTCAACTAACTAGGGTTTACCTAGAGCAAGCGCTAAAGCAGTCTAACTAACCTAAGCACTTCGCAAAGCACCTACGCTAATCACGAGTGATTCTATTAAGCACTTGGGTGTATGAGCACTTGGTAATGTCTACTATATGCCTTGGTATGTTGCTTGGGCTCCCACACCTTGGAATGACTGGTTGGGGGTGTATTTATAGCCCCCAACATAAAACTAGCCATTGGAGAAAAGTTGTGCTCTCTGCGGCACACCGGACAGTCCGGTGGTACATCGGACAGTGCACTGTTCACTGTCAGGTGCGCCTAGCTATTGGTCTGACACCGCAGGCGACCGTTGGCGTGCAGGCTTTTTACACTAGACTTCACACCAGACAGTCCGGTGGTCTTCTCTCCATAGTGCCACCTAGAACTAGCCGTTGGGTTACTGTTCCCTGGTGCACCGGGCAGCCCGGCGTGTGGCACTGGACAGTCCGGTGCTCCAGACCAGACAGTTCGCCGACAACACTTCTTTTGTTTATTAGACTTCGCTTGATCTTCATAATGTCTTCTTTTGAGGTGTTGCTTTCCTCAATGCCTTGGTCCAAGTAACTTTAGCATCTTGTGAGCTAGAAACACAAACACTAGCAAATTCATTAGTCCACAGGTTATGTTGATCATCAAACACCAAAACTTATTTAGCCAAATGGGTCGGGGTCCATTTTCCTTACAATCTTCCCCTTTTTGGTGATTGATGACAACACAACCAAAGCAAGCAAATATAACAAACATTTGAATGAAAATATGCAATCTACTTGCTAGGATGCATATTTGTCCCCCACAATGTGATATTATGGGCTTAAGCCTCCCCCTAGCTCCATAATTCACTTACTTCCTATTTTAGACCAAAGAACCAAAACCACTTGAAGGATCAAGGATTGAAAATTTTTAACTTGGTGGTGTTTGGTGTTTGATACAATTTTTATTACTTTGGTCCCTAAACTTCTCCCCCTTTGGCATCAACCACCGAAAAGGAAGACATTAGAAGCATGTAGGAAGCAAATAGGACTTGCCCTCATAAAAGATTTATCAAGTAAAACCAATTGAAGAACTTGACATTATAACTCCCCCTAAATGAGTGTTCTCCTTTAGAAAGAATTTTCTCCCCCTTTAGAGACAAAGAAATACTCTCCCTGACAGAGATCTTCTACTTAGGAAAAAGCATGTGAAAATAGAGGTGCAAGACATGATTTCATTAGGCTAACTTCCCTTATGCATAGGTAACATAATATGATTTGACCACTTATGCATGTATAGCAACATGGGAAGTATAAGATATGAAATATAGTCTAACCAAATATTGGAGAAGACATGTAAATGATGCCAAATGTAGTCTCAAAGTTACCACTTGAAAATCAATAGTGGACCATTTGAAGACAAATGGTAGGCTTGTGAGACATAAGAGTTCTTGCAGATTTGTAGTGGAAGCTTGTTATCTTTCTCCAGGGACTTCATTTTCCTGACAATGAGACTACTACATGAAATAGACTTGAAAAACATATTAGTCTCAAAATCTTAGATTATAGAGTAACCTCCCCCTGAAAGTGTGCATACAAGTTTTGAATACTTGTAGGAGACATGCACTTTGATTTTGATATCAAGAGGGGCAAATTATCTATAATCCGAGCTTTGGCACATATAAATTAAATGATACTAATTATTGGATATAAGCTTTTTAAGCATTAGTGTAATTTACTTAGGGATGTTAAATAAGCTATGTGCCATGCTTAATTAATCATTTTAAACCATGTAGGTTTGCTCAAGAATATGAATTGAGAACGAGCAATCCTACCATGTGATTTACCTAGTATGTATGCATTCAACAAGAGTAAATGCCAATTGAGATACTAGGCATGAAAAGTAAAACTAGATTCAAGGAAAATAGATACACATATCTAAAAACAAGAAATACAATAAATCTAGTTACCTTAGTCATGGGTGGGGAAATTTGGGTTCAAAATATTCACTAACCCATTTGGTAGTAAACTTGATCCAATATGATGTAACCCATGATATACATCCCAAATTTGCCAAGTCTCCAAATTCCCCGAAGTCCTTCGGACTCCTCACTTCTGTTTCGGGATCCAAACCTTCTTGGTGCTTTTCATGGTTGAAATTATTTCCTTTGGCACCCAGATGTGTTTGGCCCCTTTCCCTTTGTTGGCTTGCTTGTTGGCCTTGATTGCTATCACCTTTCCATTCTTTTTATTCTTGATCAAATATGGTGTAGCAGCCTTTTTATCCACCTTTTTGATGTAGGTGTTGGAGATTTTGCTTGTTGGCTTTTGCTTGAGCTTTTGTTTTTTCTTATCCTCAATCTTCGCCTTGCATTGGAAAGACTTGTGGCCTTCTTTGTGACATAGCCTACAAATCACAGTTTCACCCTCCATAGGCTTGTTCACTCCTGTAGTGGTGTTATCCTGTGGAGGTTGGATTTATTTGGCTTTGACTTTCTTGTCGTACAAGGCCTTCCCAAGGCGAGCCACTTGCCTTAATTGCTCATTTTCCTTTGCAACCTCATCCGAACATGTTTCTACAATAATATTCTCAACAAGAACTTGGTTGTAGGGATTAGAATCATCAATTAAATCAAAGCAAGAAGTAGAAGCATCTTTCTTAATAATATAAGTAACTTCAACTAAAGATGCCCCTGGAGTGCTACCAATGTTTTCTAACTTAGTAGTTAGCTCGTTATTGTGTATGCTAAGAATCTCCATTTTCCCTAGAAAGTTTTCAATAGCTTCTTAGGAGCTAGCTAACTTAGCCTTAAGTTTTTCATTCTTTTTAATAAGGCCATCATCAGTAGCTGTGGATGTAGCACTGGACTCTAAATGCTCAATTTTAGTTGATAGCTCACAATTCAAATTTGCAAATGCTTCAAAATTTTCTAGCAAACCTTTATAATCATTTTGCGAGCTAATCAACCTATTTTTCAAAGTTTTAAGTTGAGATTTTTGTTTAGTGCATGCATCCTAGAAAAAATTAACGACTTCCGCAAGCTCATCTACAGAGGGCTTTCCCTCAACTTCATCATCACTACTACTTTCATCACTAGAGGATGGAATATTCATTTTACCTCTTGCCATAAGGCACTTGCGTGATGACCATGATGAGGACCGGTGGCTACGCGGCCTTGGAGGTTCATCTTCGCTTGAAGAATCGTCCCAAGTTTTGACACTTGTTAGCGCCTTGCCTTTGCTCCTCTCCTTTTTGGGTTCGCCCATAGTTGGACAGTTGTCCCTAAATTGGCCCTTCTCCCCGCAAGCGAAGCATCCTCTCTTTCTTTGCTTTTTCCTATCAATGTTAAAGAGAAGATCCTCTACCTGCAGGGGCACACCCATTAGATTAATCTTGCGGATCATCCCCATTACCTTTATGACGCGTCAGATTGTTTCTTCGTCCTTGGAGGATGACGTTGATGGTTGATTATCTTCATCATCACTTTCTTCTTCCTCTTCTTCACTTGAGGAACTTGGAGTGGGAGCCTTCTTTTTACCCTTCCTTTCATCACATGCAAAAGCATATGGCCTTGAGGAAGTTGGCTCCTCTCCCCGACACATTTTTCGCGACATCTCAAAGGCCGCGATTTTCCCAATCACAATGGTTGGGGACATTGTACTCAAGTCTTCCATGTTATGAAGAATAGTGATGATGCTCCCATATCTTTGTTGTGGTAGCAGGGAGATAATCTTCCTCACAATGTTCGCATCACCTAGCTTATTAATCCCAATAGAGTTGATCCCATTGATGATTAGATTCAACCGAGAATACATGTCTCTAACAAGCTCATTGTCTTTCATAGCAAAAGAGTTATACTCATTTAAGACTAGACAATGTTTTTGCTCATGGACATTTGATGTGCCGTCATGGAGCTCATGCAATTTTAGCCAAATCTCATTAGCAGTTTTCAATGTAAAAACTTGATTAAAAATATCCATGCTAAGAGATTCATACAAACAATTTTTTGCTCTAGCATTTAAATGAATTTCTTTTTCCTCACTCGTGGTGGGTTTCTCGGGATTTTTGGGTGGTTTCATCCCGTCACGAGTGACTCTCAAAACACCTAGATCAATAGCCTCTAGGTAACAAGCCATTTTAGCACTATAATATGGGAAGTCAGTGCCATCGAAGTGTGGTGGCCTATGGGTATCCATCCCTTCCTGTAAAAAGTGTCGGCTCTGTTAGCGGTGAAGCTAAAGTGTTTCAAATGAGCCAAACCAGACTTTGATACCAATTGAAAGAAACAGGTGACGCCTAGGAGGGGGTGAATTAGGACTTCTAAAACTTTTTGTAAACTAGGCCACAAATAAATCCCTAGAGCAAAACCTATGCAATTAATCAAACTAGAATGCACAACCTAGGTTTTGTCTAAGTGTTTGCTGTGACACCCCAGTGTCACCTAGGGTTTCTTCCTTAAGCTAACCCAAACCATTATCACATGTAAACCAAATGAAGGGATGAACATCAAAAAAATCAATAACAAAGGTTTAAAGTGAGTCTTTTCATCTTAAGAAATTCTCCTAATCATACCATGAATCTCAAGGTAAGAAGAACTCTCAAACCCTAATTAACCCAAAGTGAACCATTAAGCACATAAAAGGGAATTTGGGAAAAGACTTGGGAAAAATACAAGATTTTGGTAAGAACCTAATAACAAAGTTTAATACACTAAATGACCAACAAGACATAGTAAGAAAGTTTGGCCATTTGGTTTTTCCAAAATCCCTAAATCAGCCCTTGAACCAAGGTCCTATGGGGAAATTCAGAATTCTTAATTATGAATTTCAGAACCCTTTTTCAAGATCAAATGCGTTCCCTATTTTCCAAAACTCGAAACCAAAAAGTCCAAATATCAAAGCAGACCAAATTTCCTTTTACACGCTCTGGAAAAATTTGAACTCAAACCATATTCGTTTGGCACAGTTTTGGCACCGTTTGATCTCGGGACTCAACCTTCTGACACTGCCATCTTAGTGATGCTACAACTCTCTGTCCCTAGCCTAAAACCGTGCGACATCCACACATAAACGACAAAGCACAGTCAGGGGAACAAATCCTTCACAGCGATCTTGCCCAAATTCGCGAAGATTTGCACCCAATCGGTGTTAGAACTCGGACAGAAGCAACGGTTCCACGTGTTCGACCGTGGCTGACACCCCCGGTTCACGCCCGTTCGCGCACCCGGGCTCCGCAGTGCACGCTCGCGCAGGCTCGCCGGTCCACGACCGCCCGTGCACCGCGCCGTGCCTATAAAGCCGTCCCAGGCCTCAGCCGTACCTCCCCGCGCGCTCTTAGTCCTACCCGAGCCAAAGTTCACTGGACTTCACCTCGAGCACGCCGTGCCACCGCCCGCCCCACCCGAGCCTCGGCCACCGTGGCTAGCTCCCTCCAGTCACATCCAAGCCGTGCCTGCCCCTCGGTTAGCTTCGCCAGTGGCCCGTGGAGCTTTCCAAGCTCTCGGACCCGGCAGAACCTCACCGGAGATCCAAGATTGTCCTCGCCGGACTTCGGTCGCCCGCCGCCGCGTGTGGGCAGAGAAATCTGGTGAGTCATTCTCCGATTCCTTGCGCCCACGTCGTCCCCAGCACCCAGTGAAGCTCTCTGACCCATTTGATTGAACAATCGCGTCGTGAGCAGGCCGAATTCCTCGTCGCCGACGAGCATCTCCGCCTGCGCACGTGAACCGGCCGACTCCGGCCATCCCCGACGGCGACCCGCACATCGCCGTGACCCTCAGGACCCCCCTACATCCTCGACCACCTCGCCGGAGCAGTCTCGCCGCCGGTAAGCCCCTCCGCCCCTTTCTTCCTCCGCGGCCACTGTTCCATTAGGGAAGGACCGCAGGTTCAATTTCCAGAAACCCTAGGGGGTTTTCTGCAGAGCCGTAGACTCATGTGAATAGTGCACCGGGGACCTGTCTGTAATTCATTTAAGATCTTTCGCCAGGGACCCCAGCGCAAAACTGTTTTTCCTTTATCCATTTCTATTTAACTTTTTTTAATTTCAGCAGAGAACTTAGAAAATTTATATCTTGAGTTAGATTCAACCAAATTTAACCAAACCAATTTTGCTAGATTCAAAATATTATGGACTATCAATTAAAAATATTGAACCCTATATTTTCTGTTTTAAATTTTAGAGTTTGAAATTAATTATAGAAACTGACCAAACCTTAGTAAAATAAGAAAAATTAGTTATGCTTCTGTACTGAACTTAAGAAAATTTGTAGATGCTCAAACCCTATTTAGACACTGTTTAAAAATAGTGAGCACCCTAGTATTGAAAATTTAAGTAAGATTATCTATTAAAAGCCATTTTTGCCCAAAACTTAAGAAAATCAGGAAGGTATTAGAAAATGATGAACAATAAATGCAATTATTTTTCCTAGTCTACTTAAGTAACAGAGAACCTAGGAAAAATAAAGGGACCCCTAGTCCAGAACAGATTCAAAGTGAAATGTTTTATTAAGCACTAACCAAACTAGAAAAACAATTATTAGAATTATGGAAACCATTTCAAAATGGTTAATAAAAATCCAGTGAACTTGTAACCACTAAGACACCACTACAAAAATGATAAACACCTCAGTCCATCATTTTAAGTAGGGTAAACAAATAGAACTAGATATTAAGCCATATTTCGATTAAATCATAAGTAAGCCAAAAGGTGTGCAATAGTGGGCAAATAAATTTTTACTAGATCAATAATGAAATAGGCCACCAGAGAAAAATGCAAACCCAATTAAAAGCTGCAAAATAATACCCATTGCCAATACTTCATGAAAAGGCCATTTAATCCAAATAATTCCTACCCCCTTCCCTTAAGCAAAAAGTTGCCAAAATTTAGAATGATTGCTCTTGCACAAGGAAGAAGATAGAAAAAATTGGAAATCTGTTGTTTGATATTTTTCAAATATAGTGGTAGTAGAAAGCACCCCTTGGGCTAGAAAATTTAGAAAATTATAGCAAAATAACTAATAAGTATTAATGGCTAAAAATTTACACAAAGTCATGTTATAAAATCTAAATACCAGCAAAAAAAGTCTTGGACGATAACTCACTGTAAAAAGAAGGTTGTAGTTCAAAACACCCCCTTTGCCCTAATAATTGATAATTTTATACAGAACGAACCACTCACTTTTTAAACCCTGAATTTTGAGACAGAAACCTATACACTATTAAGAAGCCACTGTAATTTTTGCAGAATTTTTGGAAATTTATTGAGCTATCTTGTAGTTCAACCTCACCTTAAAAGCACAAGAGAAATAGATTTAAAGAAGAGGGAATAATAAATCTCACTTTAATGACTCAGCTAGAAACCTTAATGAACTCTCACTAAGACATTAAAAGGAAATCAGTAGAACACCAAAATAAACTTACCAATTAGCTTAGCCAAGCTTGACCCTAAATTGCTAAGTATGCCACAAAAATCATCAATAGCAAGAATAAGCTCTACCTTATTAATTTGATCATTCACCATCAAGTTTAAATTACTAAGTTGCATATCATACCATGCATGTATCTTACTCATTGTATTCATTAGATTTCAACCTCGCCGACGGAGAGTACGTGCTCATCCCCGAGCAAGGAGCTGTCCATGAGGAAGAACCGGAGCAAGCTCCCGAGACTGCCATCGAGGATCTCCCCGCAGCCCCAGCTATTGAAGGCAAGCCCCGGTTTTATGCATAACCGTTTATATATGCTACTTTACTACACTTAATGTTTGTAGGCTTGTAATGTGCACTTAAGTGTAGGAGTTGTTTGAAACCTTTAGTTGCATGAACTCAGGATTCCTTTTTGAGATGGATACTAGTATGCTAGGTCGAGTAGTTGCTATGCTAATCAGGATCTCGGTAGAAGTCGAGTGATTTTTCTAGCACTCGCGCGAGGTCAGGAATTGATTGTATTCATCTTGATAACAGGATCTATGATGGTCTATGGACTTGGATCCAGGGAGGATGCCTTGTCCATGAGATGGGAAAAGGAATTAAGGATTGATGTGTGGATACCTGAGTCAAGCGTTTGAACATACTAAACACATGTCGGGAAATATGGTAACCGGTAAACCTAGTACTTGAGTGAAGCTGGGCGTGGACTTTTCCCCTCACTTGTCCTGAGACTAGGTCTCCCATGCTAGCTATGGTGGGTATAAGTGTGGTCACTGCACGGCGACAACCGGGGTCAGTGGAGCATTGTATGCCAAGGCAATGAGCCCTGGCCGCGAACGGGGGATCGATGGGGACGGTTGACGTGTGTGGGGACGGAGTGCCCCTACATGTCGTGTGTTTAGGTTTACCTTGCAAGGTTAAAACTCGATTCGAATCATCTGCTTCTCGTAGCTAATGAGACTGCTTGACCCCTTGTACTACATTGAGTAAGAAGTGAAATGAGGTTTACATGAGATAACTTGTTGATTGTACTAAATGCTTGTTACCATGTATGCTTAGAAGGAGCAACTTAGCTAAGATAATGATGCTAGAAATTGAAAAGCTAAAATTTGATTTTAGACTCATCTAGTGCTTTTGGCAAACCAACCCCCTCAGCCAAACAGCTGCATGGTCTAGAGGTAGAGGAGTAGTTTCCTCACACCGGGTAAGTCTAGCTGAGTATTAGTATACTCAGCCTTGCTTGTGGAATAATTTTTGCAGGTACGCTTCAGGATATGGTTGATGGTGTGACTTGGCCTACCACCCTACCACCGGGTTGGACGGTCGAGTGGGATGCTGCTCCGGCAGGAGAGGAGCAGGAGTAGTGGGCTAGGCCTTGCCCAATTCCTCGCTACCGACGACATCGATTATCTGCTGCATCTTATTTTGTGAACTTTTACCAGCAACTTGAAAACTCTGATTTATGTAATAATTCAGTACTTTAATTTGAGGTTTTCCTGTTTTATTGTATTTCTTCTGTGACTCACCTTCGAGTGAGATTGTGGTATTTGATCCTGGTTAAGTGGCTTTATTAGACTAGATCTGAGGGACTGACGGGTTGTTCTGATTTAAGTGGGTTACGACCCTTGAGGCGTGACTTAGGCACTTAAGCTGGAATAATTTGGGCGGTTCTGCCACAGTTGGTGTCGGAGCAAATACCACCACTTAGAAGGACAATAAACCATGAATACCAATTTTCAAAATCTAAAACTTGCTTAGAAACTGATAAGAATCGTCAGGACTAGACCGCTAGACCTAGGACGAAAGGCCTTAGGGATAGAGGGAGAAATAGGTGGCTAATTAAGTAGGCCCTGTGGGCCAGTATTTAGATTTTTAAAGGATGCCCTAGGAGCACCCTTTTATTCGGAGAGGAGACATTATTTTCAGCATGCATGCATTATAAAATTAAAAGGATTAAGAACTAAAGAAGTAAAAATTTGAGCTAACCCGCTTCCTTTGTAACCACTCAGGCTCTTTTATTTTTCTTCCTTCCACCAAAATCCTTACATCTGATACCCTTTCCGCAGATGAATTCACCCACCCCCGCTAGTGGAGGAGACACTCGTTTCAGCTCTGACTTCCTTTCTCATGATGGCTTTCCTTCCATTTTGTGGGAAGTGCTTAACTCCGCCGGTTACCCTACGCCCCCTTTGTACATGGTGCAGTTGTACGAGGAGCATCGAGTACCTCGTTGCTGAGTCTGGCTGACTTTAGAGGCTCATCCCCTTCAGCCGAGTTGGCGTTCTCTTGACTCCGAGATGATTGGATTCAGGATGGACAACACCACTGAAGTAGCAACCATGAAGACTCTGACAACTTTCTGTGGCTACCATCCCCTGGAGATGGTGATGCACCCCTTGGGACTCTTCCCTGCGGAGAAGAAGGATGACCCCATGTGGTGTAACCGTGTGATCCATGTGAAGGATGTGTGGGCAATGTATCCCGACTTGGTTGGGAGGGTCACTGTTCAGTGCATGAGTGCGCTGTACCGCCTTCAGGCTCTGCAGAGCGATGCTATGGCACATCTTGCTAACATCGCTCAAACCACCAAGCTCACCCTCGACAGCCAAGAAGACTTTGTGGTCGACTTGTCCTCCGAGTTAGTGGAGAAGGATCTACAGGTGGAAAAGCTGAGCCAGCGCATTACCACCTTGGAGCAGCAGGTGGAGATCCGAGACAACACCATTGATGTCTTGGAGAACCAGCTCCATGATGCACAGCGAGAACTCAAAGAAGCTATTGACCACCTGGATATGCACCACTTAGAGATGGAGGCCAATGAGGCCGGAAGCGAGGGAGAAGAGGCTCCTGAGGAGTTAGGACCAGCCCCTGGTACCAATGGGACTACCTCCGCGAGGCCCCCTTCACCCGCATCTAGTGTCGCTTCCACCGCTCAGGGTTGATCAGTCGTTTTGACGCTTTAGGCGGATAGAAACCTACACAAGCTTAGTAATGGTAGATTTTGGATTAGGCTTACGGGTACTTCCCCTAATTGATGTAACCCTTGAGAACTTTTGAATCTGTGGGACGTTGTAACCATGTTATCTTCATTTGAACTTAATGTTATGATTATGGCAATTTCCTATCCATACGAGATAATAGCATGTTGTTCGAAATTGTGAGTTGGGATAACAATGGCGACAATCTCTGTTTTTAGATGGCAGCTAGGCAGCGTCGCGGGCAAAACGAGCAAGTTCCCCCGCCACCTCCTCTAGCTCCCATAGTGTAGGAGCTTATGGCCCAGTAGAATGAGATTCTGTGACAGCTCTTGCAGCGCTAGCCCCACCCTCAGCAGTATGGTGGAGGCCAGCAGCAGTGACCTCCGGCAGCGGCAACCTACCAGGAGTTCCTGAGTATGCAGCCGCCCCTGTTCAGCAAGGTAGAGGATCCGTTGGATGCCGACGTGTGGCTCCGCGTCGTTGAGTCCAAGTTTCCCCTCCTCATGGGAGACTGCCCTGATGATACCAAGACTCGCTTCGCCGCGCAGCAGCTTCGTGGATCTGCTCGGACTTGGTGGGACCACTTCCGTGCTATGCTACCCGCTGATCGTGAAGTGTCTTGGGAGGAATTCAAGACTGCTTTCAGAGGGCACCACATCCCAGCTGGAATTCTTGATCGCAAGCTAAATGAGTTTCTGGCACTTAATCAAGGAACCCGCACGGTATTGCAGTACGCTCAGGCCTTCAACGACCTGTGCCAGTACGCAGGTTATCATGCTAATTCCGACGAGAAGAAGAGAGACTGCTTCCACAGGGGTCTCAATACCAAGCTATGGGAACATCTCAACACTGTCCGAGCTGATAGCTTCAATGAGTTGGTCAACTTGGCCATCTCCCAGGAGGATTGTATTATAGCTCACTGGGCAGAGAAGAAGAGAAAGGCACCAATGGCAACACCATCCGCTCAGGCCCAGAGGTTCAGGATTGTTTCTCACAATCAGAGAAGGGGATTCCAGCAGCAGGCAGGCAGATGGGTGATCAGGCCACCTCAGCAGCAGCAGCTGGCACCCACTCGTTTTCCAGCTCCCGCTCCCAGGAACAATCAGCCTCCGCAGCAGCAGCAGTTCCGCCAGGGAAATGGGAACAAGTGCTTCACTTGTGGCAATGTGGGCCACTATGCCAAGAATTGCCCAAGAAACTAGCAGAAGCAGATGCCAACACCAAATCAAGACAAGGGAAGAAAGCAGAAGGTGCAAGTCAGGCAAGGGAAGCTCAACTTCACTACTCTTGAGGAGTTACCTAAGGGAGCCCCTGTCATGACTGGTATCTTTTCAGTTTTTAATCAACCTGCTTTAATTCTATTCGATTCTGGTGCATCTCATAGTTTCATTAGCCAGAACTTCAGTGCTAAATGTCAATTGCCTTTCTGTCATACAAAAGGGTCATTCATGATAGCCACACCTGGGGGTAAAATCGCAACCAACCAATTAATCTGAAGTGTGCCTATCTCAATGGGAAGTAAAATCTTCAAAACCACACTCCTAATTTTGGGATTAGAGGGTACGGACATCATTCTTGGAGCTGACTGGATGACTCATCATCGAGTAGTATTGGATGTAGCTGCCAGAGCTCTGGAGATTCGTTCCCCTACCTCCGAAGACTTGGTGATATATCTACCCAACTAAGATTCTACTCAATCATGTGCTTTTGCTATGATGGAGTCACCTGTGAAGAAGAATCCAATGGTCTGTGAGTATGCAGCTGTTTTTCCTGATGAACTGCCAGGAATGCCACCTGACCGGGATATTGAATTCGCCATCGAGTTGCAATCGGAAACGACACATATTTCCAAGAGGCCTTACCAGATGCCGCCCGCTAAGTTGGCAGAATTGAAGAAGCAGTTGCAAGAATTGCTGGACAAAGGCTTTATTCGCCCAAGTACTTCGCCTTGGGGATGTCCAGCCTTGTTTGTAAATAAGAAAGATGAAATCTTGAGGCTGTGTATAGATTACCGCCCCCTTAACGCGGTGACTATCAAGAACAAGTATCCTTTGCCTCGTATTGATGTTCTTTTTGATCAGTTGGTCGGAGCCAAAGTGTTATCCAAGATAGACCTCCGCTCCGGCTATCATCAGATCAAGATACGAGCAAGTGATATTCCGAAGACTGCCTTCTCAACTAGATATGAGCTGTATGAATTCTTGGTGATGTCATTTGGGCTGACCAATGCACCAGCATATTTCATATATCTGATGAATTCTGTTTTCATGCCTGAACTGGACAAATTCGTAGTGGTTTTCATCGATGATATCCTGGTGTACTCAAAGAACGAAGAAGAGCATGCCGGGCATTTGCATGTAGTGTTTCAACGTCTACGAGAGCACCACCTTTATGCCAAATTGTCAAAGTGTGATTTTTTGGCTAAAGGAGATCAAACTCTTGGGTCACACTATCTCTCAGGCAGGTATAGCTATTGATCCTGATAAGGTGTAAGAGGTGATGAACTGGAAGCCACCAATGACTGTCCGTCAGATTCGGAGTTTTCTGGGATTAGCTGGTTATTACCGAAGATTCATTCCAGATTTCTCTCGAATTGCGAAGCCCATAACCGAGCTGTTGAAGAAAGAAGCCAAGTTTGTTTGGGGTCAGAAGTGCAAAGACGCCTTTCATGCATTAAGGCAACATCTGACCACAGCACCGGTATTAGCGCAACACGATAGCAGCAAGCCATTTGATGTGTATTGTGATGCCTCTGGCACTGGACTGGGTTGTGTCTTGATGCAAGACAACCGAGTCATTGCTTACGCATTGAGAGCTCTTAGACCTCATGAGCAAAATTATCCCACTCATGACCTGGAGTTAGCAGCCGTGGTCCATGCATTGAAAATGTGGAGGCACTATTTGATGGGAAACCACTGCAACATCTTCACTGATCATAAGAGCCTTAAGTATATCTTTACTCAGGCTGATCTCAACATGAGGCAGAGAAGATGGCTAGAGCTGATCAAGGACTATGACCTGGAGGTACATTATCACCCAGGAAAAGCCAATGTGGTAGCAGATGCCTTGAGTCGGAAGTTGCAATGCAACTGTGTTATGATGGATTCTCGCATTAACACCTTGTGTGATGAGTTGAGCAAAATGAAGATTGAAGTGATTCCTTCTGGTGCTTTGTCTCACATTTCCATTGAGCCAGCTTTGCAAGACTAGATCATCATGGCCTAGCTCAGTGACAAGGGAGTGCAGATTATTAAGGAGAACCTCCATCAGAAGACCGAGAAGTATAAATGTTTCTGCCAAGACGGAAAGGTTATATTGTGGTTTGAAAGCAGATTGGTAGTTCCTAAAAACAAGGATCTCAAGAAGAAACTCTTGGACGTGGCCCATCTCTCCAAATTCTCTATGCATCCAGGGAGCACCAAAATGTACCATGATCTGAAGCCCTTGTATTGGTGGACCAGAATGAAGAGGGAGATAGCCCAATATGTATCGGAATGTGACACCTATCAGAGGATAAAGGCAAGCCACTTGAAATCAGCTGGAGCTCTGCAACCCCTGTCTATACCTTCGTGGAAATGGGACGACATTAGCATGGATTTCATTGTGGGTCTGCCCAACACCTCTCGTCATCATGGTTTAATTTGGGTTATTGTGGACCGACTGACGAAAGTGGCACATTTTCTCCCTGTGCACACCACTGATAAGGCTCAAAGGTATGCAGAGTTGTACATTGACCGGATTGTGTGTTTGCACGAATTGCCTCGGACCATTGTTTCTGACCGAGGAGCCCAATTTGTTGCCAGATTTTGGGAACAACTGTAAGAGTCTTTGGGAACCAAGCTAATCAGAAGTTCAGCTTACCACCCACAAACTGATGGTCAGACCGAGAGGGTAAATCAAATTCTTGAAGATATGCTAAGAGCTTGTGCGATCGATTGTGGCAAGAACTGGGATAAGCACATCTCTTTGGCAGAGTTTGCTTATAACAACAGTTATCAATCCAGCCTAAGGATGGCACCTTTCGAAGCTCTCTATGGAAGAAGGTGTAGAACACCCCTCAATTGGTCTCAGTCTAGAGAAAGAGAAGTTTTCGGACCTGACTTAGTGACTGAAGCCGAAAGGAAAGTCAAACTAAACAGGAAGAATTTAGAAGATGCTCAGGCCAGGCAGAAGAGTTACCATGATAAGAGGAGGAAACCTCTCTAGTTTGAGGTCGGAGATTTCGTATATCTGAAGGTATCACCCACCAAGGGAGTGCAGATATTCGGGATCAAGGGCAAGTTAGCCCCTCGTTACATTGGGCCTTATGAGATCATAGAAGCATGTGGGCCCGTGGAATACAAGTTGAAGTTACCTCCAAAAACGTATGCCATCCACAATGTATTCCATGTATCCCAGCTGAAGAAGTGTGTTCGATTACCGACCGAGATCGTAGCAGAACCAGAATTGGAGATAGAGCCAGATCTATCGTACCAAGAGTACCCTTCCAAGGTTCTAGATTGCAAAGAAAGATCAACTCGGGCTAAATCGATCAAGATGTATAAGATCCAATGGAGTAATCACTCAGAGGAAGAGGCTACTTGGGAGACTGAGGAATTCCTGCGCTCCAACTTCCCCGATTGCTTACCTAAGGAAATTGGTACGTAATCATGCCCAACCCCTCCCCCTGCCCTTTGAATCTAAATTTCAGAAAAATGATCTTAAATCAGAATGAGTTAATTATATAACTAAAGTTAAAAGGACTTCCTTCTGAAGTTGCAAAGAGAATGACATTCGAAGAGCAGTTGCCTTCTTAAATAAAGCATCCACTTCAAGTAAGTCTCACCCTTCGCTTCACCCCAGAAGCACTCCGACCCAAATCTCGGGACGAGATTCCTTTAAGGGGGAAGGCTGTGACACCCCAGTGTTACCTAGGGTTTCTTCCTTAAGCTAACCCAAACCATTATCACATGTAAACCAAATGAAGGGATGAACATCAAAAAAATCAATAACAAAGGTTTAAAGTGAGTATTTTCATCTTAAGAAATTCTCCTAATCATACCATGAATCTCAAGGTAAGAAGAACTCTCAAACCCTAATTAACCCAAAGTGAACCATTAAGCACATAAAAGGGAATTTGGGAAAAGACTTTGGAAAAATACAAGATTTTGGTAAGAACCCAATAACAAAGTTTAATACACTAAATGACCAACAAGACATAGTAAGAAAGTTTGGCCATTTGATTTTTCCAAAATCCCCAAATCAGCCCTTGAACCAAGGTCCTATGGGGAAATTCAGAATTCAGAATTCTGAATTTTAGAACCCTTTTTCGAGATCAAATGCGTTCCCTGTTTTCCAAAACTTGAAACCAAAAAGTCCAAATATCAAAGTAGTGCCAAATTTCCTTGAACACGCTCTGGAAAAATTTGAACTCAAACCAAATTTGTTTGGCACGGTTTTGGCACCGTTTGACCTCGAGAGTCAACCTTCTGACACTGCCATCTTGGTGACGCTACAACTCTCTGTCCCTAGCCTAAAACCACATGACGTCCACACATAAATGACAAAGCATAGTCAGGGGAACAAATCCTTCACAGCGATCTTGCCCAAATTCACAAAGATTTGCGCCCAATCGGCGTTAGAACTCGGGCAGAAGCAACGATTCCACGTGTTCGACCGTGGCTGACACCCCCAGTTCACGCCCGTTCGTGCACCCACGCTCCGTAGTGCACGCCCACACGCGCTCGCAGGTCCACGACCGCTCGTGCACCGCGCCGTGCCTATAAAGCCATCCTAGGCCTCGGCCGTACCTCCCCGCGCGCTCTCAGTCCTGCCCGAGCCAAAGTTCACCGGACTTCTCCTCGAGCACACCGCGCCACCGCCCGAGCCTCGGCCACCGTGGCCAGCTCCCTCCAGTCACATCCAAGCCGCGCCTACCCCTCGGTTAGCTTCGCTAATGGCCCGTGGAGCTTTCCATGCTCTTGGACCCAACAGAACCTCACCGGAGACCCAAGATCGTCCTCGCCGGACTTCGGTCGCCCACCGCCGCGTGTGGGTAGAGAAATCCGGTGAGTCATTCTCTGATCCCTTGCGCCCACGTCTTCCCCAGCACCCAGTGAAGCTCTCTGACCCATTTGATTGAAGAATTGCGCCGTGAGCAGGCCGGATTCCTCACCGCCGACGAGCATCTCCGTCTGCGCACGTGAACCAGCCGACTCCGGCCATCCCCGACGTCGACCCACCCATCGCCATGACCCTCAGGACCTCCCCTACGTCCTCGACCTCCTCGCCGGAGCAGTCTCGCCGCCGGTAAGCCCCTCCGCCCCTTTCTTCCTCCGCGGCCACTGTTCCATTAGGGAAGGACCACAAGTTCGATTTCTAGAAACCCTAGGGGGTTTTCTGCAGAGTCGTAGACTCATGTGAATAGTGCACCAGGGACCTGTCTGTAATTCATTTAAGATCTTTCGCCAGGGACCCCAGCGCAAAACTGTTTTTCCTTTATCCATTTCTATTTAACTTTTTTTAATTTCAGCAGAGAACTTAGAAAATTTATATCTTGAGTTAGATTCAACCAAATTTAATCAAACTAATTTTGCTGGATTCAAAATATTATGGACTATCAATTAAAAATATTGAACCCTATGTTTTCTGTTTTAAATTTTAGAGTTTGAAATTAATTACAGAAACTGACCAAACCTTAGTAAAATAAGAAAAATTAGTTATGCTTCTGTGCTGAACTTAAGAAAATTTTTAGATGCTCAAACTCCATTAAGACACTGTTTAAAAATAGTGAGCACCCCAGTAATGAAAATTTAAGTAAGATTATCTATTAAAAGCCAATTTTGCCCAAAACTTAAGAAAATCAGGAAGGTATTAGAAAATGATGATCAGTAAATGCAATTATTTTTCCTAGTCTAATTAAGTAACAGAGAACCTAGGAAAAATAAAGGGACCCCTAGTCCAGAACAGATTCAAAGTGAAATGTTTTATTAAGCACTAACCAAACTAGAAAAACAATTATTAGAATTATGGAAACCATTTCAAAATGGTTAATAAAAATCCAGTGAACTTGTAACCACTAAGACACCACTACAAAACTGATAAACACCTCAGTCCATCATTTTAAGTAGGGTAAACAAATAGAACTAGATATTAAGACATATTTTAATTAAATCATAAGTAAGCCAAAAGGTGTGCAATAGTGGGCAAATAAATTTTTACTAGATCAATAATGAAATAGGCCATCAGAGAAAAATGCAAACCCAATTCAAAGCTACAAAATAATACCCATTATCAATACTTCATGAAAATGGCCACTTAATCCAAATAATTCCTACCCCCTTCCCTTAAGAAAAAAGTTGCCAAAATTTAGAATGATTGCTCTTGCACAAGGAAGAAGATAGGAAAAATTGGAAATCTGTTGTTTGATATTTTTCAAATATAGTGGTAGTAGAAAGTACCCCTTGGGCTAGAAACTTTAGAAAATCATAGCAAAATAACTAATAAGTATTAATGGCTACACAAAGTCATGTTATAAAATCTAAATACCAGCAAAAATAAGTCTTGGACAACAACTCACTGTAAAAAGAAGGTTGTAGTTCAAAACACCCCCTTTTCCCTAATAATTGATAATTTTATACAGAAAGAACCACTCACTTTTTAAACTCTGAATTTTGAGACAGAAACATATACACCAGTAAGAAGCCACTGTAATTTTTGCAGAAATTTTGGAAATTTATTGAGCTGTCTTGTAGTTCAACCTCACCTTAAAAGCACAAGAGAAATAGATTTAAAGAAGAGGGAATAATAATACTCACTTTAATGACTCAGCTAGAAACCTTAATGAACTCTCACTAAGACATTAAAAGGAAATCAGTAGAACACCAAAATAAACTTACCAATTAGCTTAGCCAAGCTTGACCCTAAATTGCTAAGTATGCCACAAGAATCATCAGTAGCAAGAATAAGCTCTACCTTATTAATTTGATCATTCACCATCAAAGTTTAAATTACTAAGTTGCATATCATACCATGCATGTATCTTACTCATTGCATTCATTAGATTGCAACCTCGCTGACGAAGAGTACGTGCTCATCCTCGAGCAAGGAGCTATCCACGAGGAAGAACCGGAGCAAGCTCCCGAGACTGCCATCGAGGATCTCCCCGCAACCCCAGCTATTGAAGGCAAGCCCCGATTTTATGCATAACCGTTTATATATGCTACTTTACTACACTTAATGTTTGTAGGCTTGTAATGTGCACTTAAGTGTAGGAGTTGTTTGAAACCTTTAGTTGCATGAACTCAAGATTCCTTTTTGAGATGGATACTAGTATGCTAGGTCGAGTCGCTGCTATGCTAATCAGGATCTCAGTAGAAGTCGAGTGATTTTTCTAGCACTCGGGCGAGGTCAGGAATTGATTGTATTCATATTTATAACAGGATCTATGATGGTCTGTGGACTTGGATCCAGAGAGGATGCCTTGTCCATGAGACGAGAAAAGGAATTAAGGATTGATGTGTGGATACCTGAGTCAAGCGTTTGAACGTACTAAACACATGTCGGGAAATATGGTAACCGGTAAACCTAGTACCTGAGTGAAGTCGGGCGCAGACTTTTCCCGTCACTTGTCCTGAGATTGGGTCTCCCATACTAGCTATGGTGGGTACAAGTGCGGTCACTGCACGGTTGTAGCTAGGGTTAGTGGAGCATTGTATGCCAAGGTAGTGAGCCCTGGTCGCGAACGGGGGATCGATGGGGACGGTTGACGTGTGTGGGGACGGAGTGCCCCTACATGTCGTGTGTTTAGGTTTACCTTGCAAGGTTAAAACTCGATTCGAATCGTCTGCTTCTCGCAGCTAATGAGACTGCTTGACCCCATGTACTACATTGAGTAAGAAGTGAAATGAGGTTTACATGAGATAACTTGTTGATTATACTAAATGCTTGTTACCATGTATGCTTAGAAGGAGCAACTTAGCTAAGATAATGATGCTAGAAATTGAAAAGCTAAAATTTGATTTTAGACTCAGCTAGTGCTTTTTGCAAACCAACCCCTCAGCCAAACAGCTGCATGGTCTAGAGATAGAGGAGTAGTTTCCTCAAACTGGGTAAGTCTAGCTGAGTATTAGTATACTCAGCCTTGCTTGTGGCACAATTTTTGCAGGTACGCTTCAGGATATGGTTGATGGTGTGACTTGGCCTACCACCCTGCCACCGGGTTGGACAGTCGAGTGGGATGCTGCTTCGGCAGTAGAGGAGCAGGAGGAGTAGTGGGCTAGGCCTTGCCCAATTTCTCGCTACCAACGACATCGATTATTCGCTCCATCTTCTTTTGTGAACTTTTACCAGCAACTTGAAAAATTCTGATTTATGTAATAATTCAGTACTTTAATTTGAGGTTTTCCTGTTTTATTGTATTTCTTCTGTGACTCACCTTCGAGTGAGATTATGGTATTTGATCCTGGTTAAGTGGCTTTATCAGACTAGATCTGAGGGACTGACGGGTTGTTCCGATTTAAGTGTGTTACGACCCTTGAGGCGTGACTTGGGCACTTAAGCTGGAATAATTCGGGCGGTTCTGCCCATTGAAACTTAAAAGCTTAATATAAATGAGAAAGCTAAAGAGCGAGGTAGAGATGTAAACTCTCGTGGATGATGCTGGTATTTTTATCGAGGTCTCCAGAACCACGCTAGGTCCCAACTAATCCGCATTGGTGCCCCTACATAAAGGGAAGCCCATGCGAGGGCCAAGCACCACGGTCGAGTAACTCCGTAGAGAGCCACAGGCCTTCTCCACGTGCAAGTGGTGCTCCGCTTCTGGCTCCTCTCGGACGCTCCCCACCATCTCCACTATTGAGCTTCCGGCCAAAACGCCACGGGCCTCGTCCCCTCTGGTACACGATGGCAGCCATGACACAAACACGGTTGTCACGGTCTCGCAAGACTCTCACCCCACTCGGTACAATTACAACGGCTCACGCAAGAGCCAAGGGGTTGTGTGGTTTATCTAAACTCACTCAACTAACTAGGGTTTACCTAGAGCAAGCGCTAAAGCAGTCTAACTAACCTAAGCACTTTGCAAAGCACCTACGCTAATCACCGAGTGATTCTATTAAACACTTGGGTGTATGAGCACTTGGGAATGTCTACTATATGCCTTGGTATGTTGCTTGGGCTCCCACACCTTGGAATGGCCGGTTGGGGGTGTATTTATAGCCCCCAACATAAAACTAGCCGTTGGAGAAATGTTGTGCTCTCTGCGGCACACTGGACAGTCCGGTGGTGCACCGAACGGTGCACTGTCCACTGTTCGATGCACCTAATCGTTGGTCTGACACCGCAGGCGACCGTTGGCGCGCATGCTTTTTACACCGGACACTCCGGACTTCACACCGGACAGTCCGGTGGTCTTCTCTCCATAGTGCCACCTAGAACTAGCCATTGGGCTACTGTTCCCTGGTGCACTGGGCAGTCCGGCGTGTGGCACCGTGTAGTCCGGTGCTGCAGACCAGACAGTCCGCAGGCAACACTTTCTTTGTTTCTTGGACTTCGCTTGATCTTCATAATGTCTTCTTTTGAGGTGTTGCTTTCCTCAATGCCTTGGTCTAAGTAACTTTAGCATCCTGTGAGCTACAAACACAAACACTAGCAAATTCATTAGTCCACAGGTTATGTTGATCATCAAACACCAAAACTTATTTAGCCAAATGGCCCAGGGTCCATTTTCCTTACAGAAGCCTTGCCTTTTCTTAACACTCCATTTCCCTTTCAATCTAAGACTAAGTATAGAAATATACTTGAAGGCACATTAGTCTTAGCTTTGGCACAAGATGAATAAGAAATATGCATTTGTACCAAATGAAAGAGACATGCCATGATCAAAGGTATAAAATGAGCAATGTGTGCCAGATTTAAATCAAAGTTCCGAGAATCTAAGACATTTAGTTCATTCCTAAGCTTGCTAAAAGTCTTTTCATCTAAAGGCTTGGTGAAGATATCGACTAACTGGTTGTGGATGCTAACATAAGCAATTGCGATATCTCCACTTTGTTGGTGATCTCTCAGGAAGTGATACCGGATGTCTATGTGCTTTGTGCGGCTGTGTTCAACATGATTGTTTGCCATACAGATTGCACTCTCATTGTCACATAGGAGATGGACTTTGCTCAATTTGTAGCAACTCCCCCAACATGGACATCTCAAATTTCTGTATCATAATTCTACTAAACTCTTCACAAGATGACTTGTTAGTAGAACCAAATATAATATCATCAACATAAATTTGACATATAAACAAGTCTTTGTCAATTGTTTTAGTGAAGAGAGTAGGGTCAACTTTTCTGACTTTAAAACCATTAGTAATAAGTAAGTATCTCAGGCATTCATACCATGCTCTTAGAGCTTGTTTGAGCCCATAAAGCACCTTTGAGAGCTTATACACATGTGAAGGATACTCACTATCTTCAAAGCCAGGAGGTTGCTCAACATACACCTCTTCCTTGTTAGGACCATTGAGGAAGGCTTTTTTTGCATCGATTTGATACAACTTAAAGCCATGGTAAGTAGCATAGGCAAGTAATATTCGAATAGACTCAAGCCTAGCTACGAGTGCATAAGTTTCATCGAAATCCAAACCTTCGACTTGTGAATACCCCTTGGCAACAAGTCAAGCTTTGTTCCTAGTCACCACACCATGTTCATCTTGTTTGTTGCGGAATACCCACTTGGTACCTACAACATTTTGGTTAGGACATGGAACTAAATGTCATACCTCATTCATTGTGAAGTTGTTGAGCTCCTCTTGCATTGCCACCACCCAGTCTAGATCTCTAAGTGCATCCTCTATCCTATATGGCTCAATAGAAGACACAAAAGAGTAATGTTAACAAAAATGAGCAACTCAAGAGCGAGTGGTTACCCACTTTTGAATGTCACCAAGGATGGAGTTGACAGGGTGATCTCATTGAATTGCTTGGTGAACTCTTGGGTGAGGTGGTCTTTGATCTTGAATCTCGTGTTCACCCTCCTTTTCTTGATCAACTTTATCTCCCCCTTGATCGATGCCTTCTTCTTGAGGTGGCTCATTGTCTTGAACTTGATCTTCTTGTTCTTGAGCTAGTTGAAAGTTGCCTAAGGGGGGGGGGGGAATAGGCGAAACCTGAAAATTATAAACTTCGAACACACACTTCACCCGGGGTTAGGGTTAGAAATAAGTAAATGTGAATTCGGAGTGTGGAAGATAGTTCTTCTTACAATGAGTTGCTCAATCAATGCGGATAACTTTGGGAGCCAACTCAAAAGTTTGTGAGCAAGAGAACTTTAGACAGAGAGGAGAGGGAATAAACAAATCAAATGGTGAAGATCAACACAAATGGACACGTCGATTTGTTTTCTGAGGTTTGGTTCCAAAGAACCTACTCCCTATTGAGGAGGCCACAAAGGCCGGGTCTATTCCAACCCTTTCCTCTCTTAATCGGTCACTTAGACCGGTCGAGTGCTTCTTCTTAATCACACGGGTCACTAAGACCCCGCAAGGATCACCACACGATTAGGTGTCTCTTGCTAGCTTTACAAAACACTTGGAAAGATTAGAGTGAGAAGAAGAAAGCAACCAAGCAACAAGAGCAACAAAAGAAACACAAATCACCCTCTCTCAAGTCACTAAGCACTTTTGATCACTTGACTTGATTTTGGAACTTGGAGAGGATTTGATGCTTTGATTGTGTCTTGGAGTCTATTCTTTTGCTCTAGTATTGAATGAGGAAGTTACAATTCTTGGATGGCTTGAATGGTGGTGGTTGGGGGTATTTATAGCCCCAACCACTATTCGAACCGTTGCTGTCGATGGGCACACCGGACAGTCCGATGGTGCACCAGAGACAACACTATTCACTATCCGGTGAGTGCCACATCAGCCGACCATTGGGGTTTGGTGCTGTTGACCATTGAAGTCTTCTGTCTTATTGTGGCACCAGACAGTTCGGTGTGACCTATCGTTGCAGACTGTCTTCTAACTTCTGGTACCGCAAACTGCGCGCGCAGTCGATCATTGGGTGAAGTTGACCGTTGCTTCATTGTCTCACCGGACAGTCCGGTCAATTTTAGTGGACGCACGCTGAGAAACCCCGAGAGCGGCCAGTTCACGAGGTGCTCAGCCAGGGCACCAGACAGTGTCTGATGCGCCACAAGCGGCACCAGTTCTATTTTGCTCCAACATGTAGACTTCCCCCAAGTCATTTTCTTTGTATGTTTATGTGAACTTTATGCACCTGAGGAAAACATCCACTAGGCAAACTAGTTAGTCCATATGGTTTGTGATGGACGTCAAACACCAAAATCGATTATAGGAAATGTTGAGGCCATTTCCCTTTCAGTCTCCCCCTTTTTGGTGATTGATGCCAACACAAACCAAAGCAAATACAAAGTGTAGAAATGTAACTAGTTTGCAATTTGTCAGATGTGCATAAGTTACTTTGAAATGAAAGCAGTTTTAAACATATATGGTTGCTGTGATCTAGTTTAATATTTTGGACCACATTTGCACCACTTAACTTGTTTTTGCAAATCTTTTTAGAAAAGTATTTTCAAATTCTTTTGCAATTCGCTAATGATATAATAATATGATTTCTAAAAGCATTTTCAAGTTTTTGAAAATTCTCCCCCTGTTTCAAATGCTTTTCCTTTGGCTAAATTAAAGCTCCCCCTGAAGAAGTTCTCCCCTTAGCTGTCAAGAGGGTTTTTGCAAATGATTTGGAAAATGCCTATTAATTTCTCCCCCTTTATGAATAATCTCTCCCTTTTTGAATAATCTCTCCCCCTTTTTGAAAGAGTTTTTAGAAAACAGGGTGGTGGTGTGGTCCTTTTGCTTTGGGCCTATTACTCTCTCCCCCTTTGGCATTAAGCGCCAAAAACAAAGAGAACTAGAGGCCTTAAATATCTCCTCCTTTGGAAAAAGGATGTAAATGAAAGTTCATGAGTAGGGCAAAGGATAAATGATACCGACAGAGTCATAGTGGAAGCCTTGCCTTTGCCAATTACTCCATTTCCTTTTCCATCTAAGACTAGTCATGGAAATATTCTTGGAAACACATTAGTCTTAGCTTTGGCACAAGAAGTATAAGAAATGTGCATTTGTACCAAATGAAAGAGACATGATCAAAGATATATAAATGAGCAATGTGTGCAAGATTTCAATCAAAGATCCGAGAATCGAGGATATTGAGTTCATTTCTGAGCTTGCTAAAAGTCTTTTCATCTAGGGGCTTGGTGAAGATATCGACTAATTGGTTGTGGGTGCTAACATAAGCAATTCGATACACCCCTTTTGTTGGTGATCTCTCAAAAAGTGATACCAGATGTCTATGTGCTTAGTGCGGCTGTGTTCAACGGGATTATCCGCCATGCGGATTGCACTCTCATTATCACATAGGAGAGGGACTTTGCTCAACTTGTAGAGTTCCTAAGGGTTTACCTCATCCAGAGTAATTGTGTACAACAATGTCCTGCAGCAATAAACTTGGCCTCAGTGGTGGATAGAGCTACTGAGTTTTGTTTCTTTGAAGCCCAAGACACCTGGGATCTCCCTAGAAACTGACAGGTCCCTGATGTGCTCTTCCTATCAATTTTACATCTGGCATAATCGACATCGGAATACCCAATTGAAAGAGAAATGTGCCCTTGGGCCATTTCTAAGTATTTTGGTGATTTAGTGTCCAACACAAGTGCCTAAGTGTAAAAAGGTGGACATAGTTCAAATCAAGGATAAAGGTATGTTTCTCAGACTTAGTACATTGTTTTATGGACTAATGTATTGTGTCTAAGTGCTGGAAACAGGAAAAATCCAATTGAAAATGCCTTGGCTCGAGTAGCCAAGACTTTGCTCAGTCTGGAGCACCAGACTGTCCGGTGGTGCACCGGACAGTGTCCGGTGCGCCAGGCTGGCTCTGGCGAACAGGCTGCTCTCGGGACTTCGACGGCGGTGTACGGCTATAATTCACCGGACTGTCCGGTGGGCCGTTCACAGGCGAACCCGTCGCTCTCGGGAATTCATTGGCGACGTACGACTATAATTCACCGGACTGTCCGGTGTGCACCGGACTGTCCGGTGAGCCAACGGTCGGTAGGGCCAACGGTCGGCCGCACAATCTGCGCTGGCCACGTGGCCGAGCCAACGACTAGAAGGGGGCACCGGACTGTCCGGTGTGCACCGGACATGTCCGGTGCGCCAACGGCTCTCAGGCTGCCAATGGTCGACTGCGCCATTTTGGAAGGAAATCGGGCACCGGACAGTGTCCGGTGTGCACCGGACTGTCCGGTGCGCTAGTCGACAGAAGGCAAGATCAGCCTTCCTAGAATGCTCTCAACGGCTCCTAGCTGCCTTGGGGCTATAAAAGGGACCCCTAGGCGCATGGAGGAGTAGACCAAGCATCCTCTAAGCATTCCTAAGCACTAAGACAACGATTCCGCACCTTTGATTCTCTGTGATAGCAATTAGAGCTCTAGTTGAGTGGTGAACTCATTGAGTTGTGTTGTGAGCTCTCGTTGTGACTTGTGTGCGTGGTGTTGCTGTGATTTCTTGTCTTGAGTGCGTTGCTAATCCCTCCCTTGCTCCGTGCTTCTTTGTGAACTTCAAGTGTAAGGGCGAGAGGCTCCAAGTTGTGGAGATTCCTCGCGAACGGGATTAAGAAAAGCAAACAAAACACTGTGGTATTCAAGTGGGTCTTTGGACCGCTTGAGAGGGGTTGATTGCAACCCTCGTCCGTTGGGACGCCACAACGTGGAGTAGACAAGCGTTGGTCTTGGCCGAACCACGGGATAACCACCGTGCCATCTCTGTGATCGATCTCTTGTGGTTATTGTGTTTTGACTCCTCTCTAGCCACTTGGCATTTACTGTGCTAATGCTTAACCAAGTTTGTGGCTTAAGTTTTCAAGTTTGACAGGATCACCTATTCACCCCCCCTCTAGGTGCTCTCAATTGGTATCAAAGCCGTTCTCTTCACAAAGGGACTAACCGCCCGAAGAGATGGATCCTAAGGGGAAGGGTATCGTGATCAACGATAAAGAGAAGGAATCTTTCGTCAACGAGCCGAAGGATGACAAGCCTACCGACTCGGGCTCGGGCCATAGATGGAAAGATGGGAAGAAGAAGAAGACAAGGCGCATCAAGGAAATAGTCTACTACGACGACAGCGATGAGTCTACTTCTTCCCAAAAGGACGACGACCACAACGACTACGAGAGAAGGAAACCGGTTAATTCGAACTTTTCTTTTGACTACTCTCGTATTCCTCAAAGTACAAATGCTCATTTATTATCTATTCCACTTGGTAAACCTCCTCATTTTGATGGAGAGGACTACGGATTTTGGAGTCACAAAATGCGTAGTCACTTGTTCTCTCTCCATCCTAGTATATGGGAGATTGTAGAGAGTGGAATGCACTTTGATAGTACGGATAGTCCCATGTTCATTAATGAGCAAATTCATAAGAATGCACAAGCTACTACTGTTCTTCTAGCTTCATTGTGCAGGGATGAATACCACAAAGTGAGCGGCTTGGATAACGCCAAGCAAATATGGGACACCCTCAAGATTTCTCATGAGGGGAACGATGTCACCTTGCTCACCAAGATGGAGTTGGTGGAGGGAGAGCTTGGACGATTCGTGATGATAAGGGGCGAGGAGCCAACCCAAACATACAACCGGCTCAAGACCCTTATCAACAAAATAAGGAGCTACGGAAGCACGCGATGGACGGACCACGACGTCGTCCGACTGATGCTAAGGTCCTTTACCGTTCTTGATCCTCATTTGGTGAATAATATTCGTGAGAATCCCAGGTACACCAAAATGTCGCCCGAAGAAGTCCTTGGAAAATTCGTAAGCGGGCGAATGATGATCAAGGAGGCGAGGTACGTGGACGACGCGTTGAACAGTCCAATCCATGATCCTCAACCCATTGCTCTCAAGGCAACAAGGAGCAAGGAGGCATTACCTAGCAAGGTAGCGCAAGTTGAGGCGGCAGGGCTAAACGATGAAGAAATGGCCCTCATCATCAAGCGCTTCAAGACGGCGCTTAAGGTTCGCAAGGGACAGCCAAGCAAGACCAAAGCCAAGGGGAAGCGCTCATGCTTCAAATGCGGTAAGATTGGTCATTTTATTGCTAACTGTCCTGATAATGAAAGTGACCAGGAACACGGGAGCAAGAGGGAAAAGAAGAAAAATTACAAGAAGGCCAAGGGCGAGGCACATCTAGGAAAGGAGTGGGATTCGGATTGCTCCTCCTCCGACTCCGACAATGAAGGACTCGCCGCCACCGCCTTCAACAAGTCATCCCTCTTCCCCAACGAGCATCACACATGCCTTATGGCAAGGGAGAAGAAGGTATGTACTCGAAACTCTACTTATGCTTCTTCAAGTGAGGACGAATCTAGTGATGAGGATGAAATAGATTATTCATGTTTATTTAAGGGCCTAGATAGAACCAAGGTAGATAAAATTAATGAATTGATTGATGCCTTGAATGATAAGAATAGGCTTTTAGAAAAACAAGAAGACTTGTTGTATGAAGAACATGACAAATTTGTAGAAGCACAAAAATCTCATGCATTAGAAGTTAAGAGAAATGAAATGCTTTCTTGTGAATTATCTTCTTGCCATGAGACAATTTCTAGCTTAAGGAGCATTAATGATGATTTGAATGCTAAGTTAGAAATAGCTAGTAAATCAACAACTTGTGTAGAAAATGTTGTTATTTGCAATAGATGTAAAGATATTGATATTGATGCTTGTAGTGAACACATAGCTTCTATTGCAAAGTTAAACGATGAAATGGCTAGTCTTAGTGCCCAACTTAAGGCTAGCAAAAGTAATTTTGATAAACTAAAATTTGCTAGGGATGCCTACACGATTGGTAGACACCCCTCAATTAAGGATGGGCTTGGCTTCAAGAGGGAAGCCAAGAAATTAACAAGCCATAAGGCTCCCATCTCCGCCAAGGAGAAAGGGAAGGCCCATATGCCAAGTAGTACTAAAAAGAACCATGCTTTTATGTAGAATGATAGAAGACAGTCTCATAGGAGTTGTAATGTTTTTGATTCACAGGCCTATGATTCTTATGCTATGTTTGCTCCCAGTTCTTCCTATATGCATGGTAGAGATATGCCTAGGAAAAATATTCATCATGTGCCTAGAAAGAATATTGTACATGTTCCTAGGAAAGTTATGAATGGACCCTCTACAATTTATCATGCTTTAAATGCTTCCTTTGCTATTTGTAGAAAGGATAGGAAGATAGTTGCTAGGAAATTAGGGGCAAAATGCAAGGGTGATAAAACTTGCATTTGGGTCCCTAAGACAATTGTGACTAACCTTGTAGGACCCAACAAGAGTTGGGTACCTAAGACCCAAGCCTAAATTTGCCTTGCAGGTTTATGCATCCGGGGGTTCAAGCTGGATTATCGACAGCGGATGCACGAACCATATGACGGGGGAAAAGAAGATGTTCACCTCCTACGTCAAGAATAAGGATTCCCAAGATTCAATCATATTCGGTGATGGGAACCAAGGCAAGGTGAAAGGTTTAGGCAAGATTGCAATATCAAATGAGCACTCTATCTCTAATGTGTTTTTAGTTGAGTCTCTTGGATATAATTTACTATCTGTCAGTCAATTATGTAATATGGGATATAATTGTCTATTTACAAATGTAGATGTGTCTGTCTTTAGAAGATGTGATGGTTCACTAGCTTTTAAGGGTGTACTAGACGACAAACTTTATTTAGTTGATTTTGCAAAAGAGGAGGCCGGTCTAGATGCATGCTTAATTGCTAAGACTAGCATGGGCTGGCTGTGGCATCGCCGCTTAGCACATGTGGGGATGAAGAACCTTCACAAGCTTCTAAAGGGAGAACACGTGATAGGTTTGACTAACGTGCAATTCTAAAAAGATAGACCTTGTGCAGCTTGTCAAGCAGGTAAACAAGTGGGAGGAGCACATCACAGCAAGAATGTGATGATCACTTCAAGACCTCTGGAGCTGCTGCATATGGACCTCTTCGGACCCGTCTCCTATCTGAGCATAGGAGGAAGTAAGTATGGTCTAGTTATTGTTGATGACTTTTCCCGCTTCACTTGGGTGTTCTTTTTGTAGGATAAGTCTGAAACCCAAGGGACCCTCAAGCGCTTCCTAAGGAGAGCTCAAAATGAGTTCGAGCTCAAGGTGAAGAAGATAAGAAGCGACAACGGGTCCGAATTCAAGAATCTTCAAGTGGAGGAGTTCCTTGAGGTGGAGGGGATCAAGCACGAGTTCTCCGCTCCCTACACACCTCAGCAAAATGGTGTGGTAGAGAGGAAGAACAGGACGCTCATTGATATGGCGAGGACTATGCTTGGAGAGTTCAAGACCCCCGAGCGTTTTTGGTCGGAAGCCGTGAACACGGCTTGCCACACCATCAATAGGGTCTACCTTCACCGCCTCCTCAAAAAGACTTCATATGAGCTGCTAACTGGTAACAAACCCAATGTGTCTTATTTTCGTGTATTTGGGAGCAAGTGTTATATTCTTGTGAAGAAAGGTAGAACTTCTAAATTTGCTCCCAAAGCTGTAGAAGGGTTTGTATTAGGTTATGATTCAAATACAAAGGCATATAGGGTCTTCAACAAATCATCGGGTTTGGTTGAAGTCTCTAGCGACGTTGTATTTGATGAGACTAATGGCTCTCCAAGAGAGCAAGTTGTTGATCTTGATGATGTAGATGAAGAAGACGTTCCAACGGCCGCGATACGCACCATGGCGATTGGAGATGTACGGCCTCAGGAACAATTGGAGCAAGATCAACCGTCTTCCTCAACTATGGTGCATCCCCCAACCCAAGATGATGAACAGGTACCTCAAGTGGAGGCGTATGATCAAGGGGGAGCACAGGATGTTCAAGTTGAGGAGGAAGAAGCACCTCAGGCACCTCCAACCCAAGTTCGAGTGACGATCCAAAGGGATCATCCCATCGACCAAATATTGGGTGATATTAGCAAGGGAGTAACTACTCGCTCGAGATTAGTTAATTTTTGTGAGCATTACTCCTTTGTCTCTTCTATTGAGCCTTTCAGGGTAGAAGAGGCCTTGCTAGATCCGGACTGGGTGTTGGCCATGCAGGAGGAACTCAACAATTTCAAACGCAATGAAGTTTGGACACTGGTGCCTTGTCCCAAGCAAAATGTTGTGGGAACCAAGTGGGTGTTCCACAACAAACAGGACGAGCATGGGGTGGTGACGAGGAACAAGGCTCGACTTGTGGCAAAAGGTTATGCCCAAGTCGCAGGTTTGGACTTTGAGGAGACTTTCGCTCCTGTGGCTAGGCTAGAATCAATTCGCATTTTGCTAGCATATGCCGCTCACCATTCTTTCAGGTTGTACCAAATGGATGTGAAGAGCGCTTTCCTCAACAGGCCGATCAAAGAGGAGGTGTACGTGGAGCAACCCCCTGGCTTTGAGGATGAACGGTACCCTGACCATGTGTGTAAGCTCTCTAAGGCGCTCTATGGACTTAAGCAAGCCCCAAGAGCATGGTATGAATGCCTTAGAGACTTTTTAATTGCTAATGCTTTCAAGGTTGGGAAAGCCGATCCAACTCTTTTCACTAAGACTTGCGATGGTGATCTTTTTGTGTGCCAAATTTATGTCGATGACATAATATTTGGTTCTACTAACCAAAAGTCTTGTGAAGAGTTTAGCAGGGTGATGACGCAGAAATTCGAGATGTCGATGATGGGCGAGTTGAACTACTTCCTTGGGTTCCAAGTGAAGCAACTCAAGGACGGCACCTTCATCTCCCAAACGAAGTACACGCAAGACTTGCTAAAGCGGTTTGGGATGAAGGACGCCAAGCCCGCCAAGACGCCGATGGGAACCGACAGACACACCGACCTCAACAAAGGTGGTAAGTCTGTTGATCAAAAAGCATACCGGTCCATGATAGGTTCTTTTCTTTATTTATGTGCTAGTAGACCGGATATTATGCTTAGCGTATGCATGTGTGCTAGATTTCAATCCGATCCTAAGGAGTGTCACTTAGTGGCTGTGAAGCGAATTCTTAGATATTTAGTCGCTACGCCTTGCTTCGGGATCTGGTATCCAAAGGGGTCTAACTTTGACTTGATTGGATATTCAGACTCCGACTATGCTGGATGTAAGGTCGATAGGAAGAGTACATCGGGGACGTGCCAATTCTTAGGAAGGTCCCTGGTGTCGTGGAACTCTAAGAAACAAACCTCCGTTGCCCTATCCACCGCTGAGGCCGAGTACGTTGCCGCAGGACAGTGTTGCGCGCAACTACTTTGGATGAGGCAAACCCTCCGGGACTTTGGCTACAATCTGAGCAAAGTCCCACTCCTATGTGACAATGAGAGTGCTATCCGAATAGCGGAAAATCCTGTTGAGCACAGCCGCACAAAGCACATTGACATCTGGCATCACTTTTTGAGAGACCACCAGC
Source organism: Zea luxurians (assembly GCA_029449295.1). NCBI lineage: Eukaryota > Viridiplantae > Streptophyta > Magnoliopsida > Poales > Poaceae > Zea > Zea luxurians. Next base: position 34,926,239 of record JAOPSE010000002.1, on the reverse strand, counting down.
AAAAGGAAGATATCGAAGTGTTTCATGTTAGCACCGAGAACCAGCTAGCCGATATCTTCACTAAGCCTTTAGATGAAAAGACCTTTTGCAGGCTGAGTAGTGAGCTAAATGTCCTAGATTCGCGGAACTTGGATTGAATTGTAGCATACATGTGTTTATGCCTTTGATCATGTTCATTCTGCATTTTGTTGCTTATTGTGGTGCTCAAGTTGTACAAGCACTCCTCACAAGTCCTTGTGCAAGTGATGCACATACTTAGGGGGAGGTGTGTTACAACTTGACCCTTTGAAAACTAACCATGTGCTTGAGTTTGTCTCAAAGGAGGATGGAAAGGGAAAAGGTGGACTTGGACCATGCAAGACTTCCACTGCACTCCGATGAAAAGAGTAACTTTTCCAAGTTCATCTTTATTCTCTTATTGCCTATTTGCTCTTAGTTGAAGATTTTGGTGAGGCAATAGGGTTAAAAGGGCCAAGATTGATCCCGTTTTGGTGCTTGATGCCAAAGGGGGAGAAAATAATGGCCAAAGTAATAGATGGATCAGCTACCACTTGAGAGATTTTGAAAATAGTAAAATAGAGCTTTTGGTTTATCAAAACTCTTTTATTGTCTCTCTTGTCAAAAGTTGGCTTCTTGTGGGGAGAAATGTTGATTATGGGAAAAAGGGGAGTCTTTGAAATCTTGAATCAATTTCTCTTGGAATGACTCTCTTTATGTCTTAACATGTGTGTTTGACTTAGAGATAGAAATTTGAGTTTGATTTGCAAAAACAAACCAAGTGGTGGCAAAGAGTGATCCATATATGTCAAATTTGAATCAAAACAATTTTGAGTTCTTATTTGAATTGATTTTGTACTTGTTCTACTTGCTTTATGTTGTGTTGGCATAAATCACCAAAAAGGGGGAGATTGAAAGGGAAATGTGCCCTTGGGCCATTTCTAAGTATTTTGGTGATTTAGTGTCCAACACAAGTGCCTAAGTGTAAAAAGGTGGACATAGTACAAATCAAGGATAAAGGTATGTTTCTCAGACTTAGTACATTGTTTTATGGACTAATGTATTGTGTCTAAGTGCTGGAAACAGGAAAAATCCAATTGAAAATGCCTTGGCTCGAGCAGCCAAGACTTTGCTCAGTCTGGAGCACCGGACTGTCCGGTGGTGCACCGGACTGTCCGGTGGTGCACCAGACAGTGTCCGGTGCGCCAGGCTGGCTCTGGCGAACAGGCTGCTCTCGGGACTTCGACGGCGGTGTACGGCTATAATTCACCGGACTGTCCGGTGGTGCACCGGACTGTCCGGTGGGCCGTTCACAGGCGAACCCGTCGCTCTCGGGAATTCATCGGCGACGTACGGCTATAATTCACCGGACTGTCCGGTGTGCACCAGACTGTCCGGTGAGCCAACGGTCGGCAGGGCCAACGGTCGGCCGAGCAATCTGCGCTGGCCACGTGGCCGAGCCAACGACTAGAAGGGGGCACCGGACTGTCCGGTGTGCACCGGATATGTCCGGTGCGCCAACGGCTCTTAGGCTGCCAATGGTCGACTGCGCCATTTTTGGAAGGAAATTGGGCACCGGACAGTGTTCGGTGTGCACCGGACTGTCCGGTGCGCCAGTCGACAGAAGGCAAGATCAGCCTTCCTAGAATGCTCTCAACGGCTCCTAGCTGCCTTGGGGCTATAAAAGGGACCCCTAGGCGCATGGAGGAGTAGACCAAGCATCCTCTAAGCATTCCTAAGCACTAAGACATCGATTCCACGCCTTTGATTCTCTGCGATAGCAATTAGAGCTCTAGTTGAGTGGTGAACTCATTGAGTTGTGTTGTGAGCTCTCGTTGTGACTTGTGTGCGTGGTGTTGCTGTGATTTCTTGTCTTGAGTGCGTTGCTAATCCCTCCCTTGCTCCGTGCTTCTTTGTGAACTTCAAGTGTAAGGGCAAGAGGCTCCAAGTTGTGGAGATTCCTCGCGAACGGGATTAAGAAAAGCAAACAAAACACCTTGGTATTCAAGTGGGTCTTTGGACCGCTTGAGAGGGGTTGATTGCAACCCTCGTCCATTGGGACGCCACAACGTGGAGTAGGCAAGCGTTGGTCTTGGCCGAACCACGGGATAACCACCGTGCCATCTCTGTGATCGATCTCTTGTGGTTATTGTGTTTTGACTCCTCTCTAGCCACTTGGCATTTACTGTGCTAACGCTTAACCAAGTTTGTGGCTTAAGTTTTCAAGTTTTACATGATCACCTATTCACCCCCCCTCTAGGTGCTCTCACCAATTAGATCAAAGGTAGATCCCTTGGGGTACCATAGCCCAAACTTAGGAGTGTAAACTAAATATCTCAGGATTCTTTTCATGGCCCTAAGGTGAACTTCCTTAGGATTTGCCTGGAACCTTGCACACATGCATACAGAAAGCATAATATTCGATCGTGAAACACATAAATAGAGTAAAGAACCTATCATCGACCGGTATACCTTTTGATCTACAGATTTACCTCCTGTGTTAAGGTCGAGATGCTCATTTGTTTCCATGGGAGTCTTGATCGGTTTGGCATTCTTCATTCCAAACTTCTTGAGTATATCTTGAATATACTTAGTTTGGCAGATGAAGGTGCCCTCTTGAAGTTGCTTGATTTGGAATCCAAGAAAATACTTTAACTCCCCCATCATAGGCATCTCGAATTTCTATATTATAATCCTACTAAATTCTTCACAAGATGACTTGTTAGTAGACCCAAAAATAATATCATCAACATAAATTTGGCATATAAACAAGTCTTTAGCAATTGTTTTAGTGAAGAGAGTAGGGTCAGCTTTTCCAACTTTGAAGCCATTAGTGATAAGAAAGTCTCTTAGGCATTCATACCATGGTCTTGGGGCTTGTTTGAGCCCATAAAGTGCCTTTGAGAGCTTATAAACATGTGTAGGATATTCACTGTCTTCAAAGCCAGGAGGTTGCTCAACATATACCTCTTCCTTGATAGGGCAATTGAGGAAGGCACTCTTCACGTCCATTTGATACAACTTAAAGCCATGGTAAGTAGCATAGGCAAGTAATATACGAATTGACTCAAGCCTAGCTACAGGTGCATAGGTTTCATAAAAATTCAAACCTTCAACTTGTGAATATCCTTTGGCAATAAGTCGGGCTTTGTTCCTAGTCACCACACCATGCTCATCTTGCTTGTTATGGAATACCCATTTGGTACCTACAACATTTTGGTTAGGACATGGAACTAAATGCCATACCTCATTCCTTGTGAAGTTGTTGAGCTCCTCTTGCATTGCCACCACCCAGTCCAGATCTCTTAGTGCATCCTCTATCCTATATGGCTCAATAGAAGACACAAAAGAGTAATGTTCACAAAAATGAGCAACTCAAGGTCTAGTGGTTACCCCCTTGTTGATGTCACCAAGAATGGAATTGACAGGGTGATCTCTTTGAATTCCTTGGTGGACTCTTGGGGGCGGTAGTCTTTGATCCTGAATTTGTTGACCATCTTCATTGTCTTGATCATCTTCATCTCCCCCTTGATCAATGTCCTCCTCTTGAGGTGCCTAATTGTCTTGATCTTCATCCTCTTCTTCTTGAGCAAATTCCTCATCTTGAGTTGGTAGAGATGCTTGTATAGAAGATGATGGTTGATCTTGTGCTTGTGAAGGCTCTTCGGATTCTTTTGGATACATCATCTAATTCATCAAGATCAACTTGCTCCACTTAGGAGCCATTAGTCTCATCAAACACAATGTCATAAGAAACTTCAACTAATCTAGTGGACTTGTTGAAGGCTCTATATGCCCTTGTGTTTGAGTCATAACCAAGTAAAAAGTCTTCTACTGCTTTAGGAGCAAATTTAGAATTTCTACCTCTCTTAATAAGAATAAAGCATTTGCTCCAAAAAACTCTAAAATAAGAAACATTGGGCTTTTTACCGATGATAAGTTCATATGATGTTTTCTTGAGGATTTGGTGAAGGTAGAGACGGTTGATGGAGTAGCAGGCAGTGTTAATCGCCTCCGCCCAAAACCGATCCGGTGTCTTGTACTCATCAAGCATGGTCCTTGCCATATCCAACAGAGTTCTATTGTTTCTCTCCACAACATCGTTTTGTTGAGGTGTGTAGGGAGAAGAGAACTCATGCTTGATGCCCTTCTCCTCAAGAAACCCTTCAATTTGCGAGTTCTTGAACTCTGTTCCATTGTCGCTTCTAATCTTCTTGATTCTCAATCCAAACTCATTTTGAGCCTGTCTCAAGAATCTCTTTAAGGTCTATTGGGTTTGAGATTTTCCTGCAAAAAGAATACCCAAGTGAAGCGAGAATAATCATCCACAATAACAAGACAATACTTACTCCCACCGATGCTTATGTAAGTGATCAGGCCGAATAGATCCATGTGGAGTAGTTCAAGCAGCCTCTCGGTCGTCATGATGTTCTTGTGTGGATGATAAGCTCCAACCCGCTTCCCTTCTTGACATGCGCTACAAACCCTATCTTTCTCAAAATGAACATTGGTTAGTCCTAAAATGTTCTCCCCCTTTAGAAGCTTGTGAAGATTCTTCATCCCAACATGAGCAAGTCAGCGATGCTAGAGCCAGCCCATGTTAGTCTTAGCAATTAAGCAAGTGTCTAGTTCAGCATTGTTATCATTGAAATCAACTAAATATAGCTAACCATCTAACACTCCCTTAAAAGCTATTGAATCATCACTTCTTCTAAAGACAGTAACACCAACATCAGTAAATAAACAGTTGTAGCCCATTTTACATAATTGAGAAACATAAAGCAAGTTGTAATCTAAAGAATCTAAAAGAAAAACATTAGAAATGGAATGGTCAGGAGATATAGCAATTTTACCCAAATCTTTGACCAAACCTTGATTTCCATCCCCGAATGTGATTGCTCTTTGGGGATCATCATTTTCTCATATGAGGAGAACATCCTTTTCTCCCTTGTCATGTGGTTTGTGCACCCACTATCGATTGTCCAACTTGTCCCGCCGGATGCATAAACCTACAAAACAAATTTAGGCCTTGTTCTTAGTACCCAAACTATCTTGGGTCCTTTCACATTAGAAACAAGCACCTTGGGTACCCAAACACAAGTCTTAGGACTCTTGTGTTTGCCCCCAACATATTTGGCAACTACCTTGCCTGATTTGTTAGTAAGCACAAAAGATGCATCAAAAGTCTTGAATGAAATGCTATGTTCCTTTGATGCATTAGCAATCTTCTTTTTAGGCATTTTGATATGAGTTGTATGCCTAGAGCTAGAAGCCTCATTACTATACATAAAAGCATGATGAGAAACAGAATGAGATTTTCTAGCATGAGTTCTTCTAATTTTGTGCTCAGGATAGTTTTTCAGGATATAAAATTTAACCTTCCCTATCCTGAACCATGGGAGCCTTACCCTTAACAAAGTTAGAAAGCTTGTTCTTAGGGGCATTAATTTTGATGTGTCTTTGGTTTTCTTGTTGGAAACCAATGCCATCTTTAATGCCCGGGCGTCTCCCATTATAAAGCATGCTATGAGCAAATTTAATTTTTTCATTCTCTAACTCATGCTCGACAATTTTAGCATTTAAATTAGCTATGTGATCATTTTGTTCTTTAATCATAGAAATATAATCATTCGTAGCATCAATATTAACATCTCTACATCTAGTGCAAATAGTGACATGCTCAACAGTAGATGTAGATGGTTTGCAAGCATTCAGTTCTTCAATCTTAGCCATTAAACTAACATTTTCAGTTCTAAGACAATAAATTAAATCATTGCAAATATTAAGCTCTTTAGACAAGTTTTCACATTTTTCTACTTCAAGAGCATAAGCATCTTTTAGCTTAACAAAATTTTTATTCTCCTTAATGAGTAGGTCCTCTTGGCATTCCAAGATATCATCCTTCTCGTTAATGGTTTCTATCAATTCATTAATTTTCTTCTTTTGATCCTTGGTAAGGTTTGCAAAAATAGAATTCAAATCATCTTCATTATCACTAGAGCTACCCTCATCATCGGAAGTAGTGTATTGGGGTATCCCTAGAATGTACATTTTTCTTTTTGCTATCCTTAACCATAAGGCATTTGTGGCCGACATTGGGGAAGAGAAGGCCTTTATTGACAGCGATGTTGGCGGCGTCCTCGTCGGAGTAGGAGTCGGTGGAGCTCTCATCGGACTCCCATTCCCGCCCCATGTGTGCCTCGCCACCCTTCTTCTTGTTGTAGTATCTTTTCATCTGCATCTTCTTCTTCCCTTTTTTGTCGTCGTCCCTGTCACTGTCACTTGTATATGGACATTTAGCTATAAAGTGACCGAACTTACCAGACCTATAGCAAACTCTCTTGGAGCGGGGTTTGTAGTCCTTCCCCTTCCTTTGTTTGAGGATTTGACGAAAGCTCTTGATGATAAGAGCCATCTCCTCATTGTCGAGCTTGGAGGCATCGATTGGGAGTCTACTTGGTGTAGGCTCTTCCTTCTTTTCTTTCGTTGCCTTGAAAGCAGCGGGTTGCGCCTCGAGCGTGGAAGTGGCGCCTTGCTCCAAGTTGACAATATGTTTGGAGTCTTTGATCATAAGTTCAAAGCTCACAAACTTGCCAATGACCTCCTCGGGAGAATCTGTTTATATCTAGGATCTCCACGAATTAATTGAACTTGAGTGGGAGTACGAAAAAAAGAGATCTTAGAATAACCTTAACCATTTCATGGTCATCCCACTTGGTGCTCCCGAGGTTGCGGACTTGGTTGACCATTGTCTTGAGCCGGTTGTACATTGCTTGTGGCTCCAATCCTTTGTTAAGGACAAATTGACCGAGTTCTCCCTCGATCGTTTCACGCTTGGTGATTTTGGTCACCTCATCCCCTTCATGCGCTGTTTTGAGGACGTCCCAAATTTCTTTGGCACTCTCCAACCCTTGCACCTTGTTGTACTCCTCTCGACACAAGGAAGTGAGGAGTATGGAGGTGGCTTGGGAATTGAAGTGCCTTATTTGGGCGGCCTCATCAGAGTCATAATTGTAACACCCGTAGTGTTTAGCATATTCATCCATGGCAGGTGCATCATAATGGCATTATCATGAGCATCATCAATCATATTATCACTTCCATTGAAATCTTAAATTGCCACAAATAGTTGTGAAATGAACCCTTGCTTGCACCAGTAGAAAGACCTAGTTCTCTTAGACTTAAACTTTCTTAGAGTACTAGAGTGTGATAACCTCAATTAATTTGAATTGATAATGGTTAGTCTACCAACTCTCGAGTTTAGGTAATGATAGTTTCTTAAACTATATGTGATGATGTGATTTAGTGACTGTGTGCTTGGTGAATGAAGTTTCTTCAGAAAAACCAAAAAAGGAAATGGGAACAACCGTGATTTTTCTAAGTCTAACCTTATACCTCTTTTCAAACATCAGCACATTCAAAAATAAATAATCTTCAAATCATAGTGTCCCAATTACAAAAATTGTAGAGAATTACTTAGGGCACGCCCTCTAAAAAGTTGGTAAACTTTTGAATTCGTTTGACATGTTTTGACACGGTTAGACGGCTGGTTTCCACTTTTTTGTGCAATGCTGACAAACCAAAGTTGGGAGACTTATATTTCAAAATCTAGCCACTGGATTACCCTAATCCCTACAGCAAAGTTGTAGCCGGTAAAGAGGGGAGCAAATCGGCTAAAGCTGGGCAACACTTCGTGCTCCCGTTTTGTCTCACTCGCGCCTGCATGAGTCGCAGACCGCGTTCGCCAAGTGGCGCGTGCCTGGACGCGTGTGCGCCGTGCCCTGCTCCACGCCAGTAGCCGAGCCTAGCTCATTCAGTCAAGCACTCCACCACGCCCTCACTCACTCTCGCTCTCTGCTTTCATCTCGTTCTCACTCGCCCTCGCTCTCGGTTCGTCTTCCATCCGACGTCGTTCACCATGGCCGTCGCGAGCTAGCTTGCGCTCGCGCCTCCAATGACCACCGTAGCCCACGAACCAAGTTGCAATCACTTCACCGTCTTGTGCGCCATCTCGACACCCTTTTTCCCAAGCCAAAGAACGATCAGAGCACCACCGTCGACGTTGCAGTTCGTCGGTCTCCGCCGACGCGCGTGGACCGGACGTCTCTGTCCGCGACCTGTCGAGCCAAGACCACCATCGAGTTCATCATAAATCGTCGTTCCTCACCGACCCTCGCCTAGACAACTTCACTGGCGGTAAACCGTTGACCAAATGCGCTCGTCTCTCTCTTTCTCTCTGTTTCAAGGAAGAAGAAGGATCTCGCGCGTGATTAAGCCAAAGCCAAGGGGTTTTTCTGTAAGATGCCATAGACTCAGAGAATAGTGGTCGAGGACCTTGTGGTGACCGTTTGCAATTAGTTGAAACCTGAGGGGCTGACATGCAAAGTTGTTTTTCCGTTTTCTTTTTCCTTTTTTGATTTAATACGCAGAGAACTTTGGAAAAATTGTAGCTCGAGTTTGTGAACCCGAAAAATTGTGAAATAATTTCTGTAGGACTCCTCTAAGTCAGATCTGTGACACCCTAGGTGTCAGTTTCGTGTTATGTCGGGAGATTTATCTTAATCTCGGATGCTCAGTGAAAATTTCTATCTCTTTATCACATTTATCTCCATTTATCAAGTTACTTATGAATGTTTCACCAAATTTGGAATTATTCGATCTCAAGAATAGTCAAATTTGGAGCCTGTTAAAACTTTTATTTCTCGGAGCAAATGCAAATTCAAAAGTCAATATCGTCCCGAAACTCCTGTCCAGACTCATTTATTCGGACTCTCGATAGTTTTTATGTTATCCAATCGATGTCCGAATCCGCTGTCTCGATAGTCGGTCTACGTCCAAATATTTAATCTGAATTCGCATTCTCCCGTAGGACCTCTTTGTGTGAACCTCTAGTTAATTCTTATGCAAATCAGCTTGTTATCTTTATATCATCATTCATCTCTATCTATCAAGTGTATTCTAAAGATTTCTTAAAGTTTGAACCAATATTCGTGTGAAGTTCGGTTGCCTGAGACTGCTCGATTAAGTAAAAGAAAATTTATAAATTAAACCAAGTCATACCAACTTTCCCAAAATACTTTATATCAACTCTACAACAAAAGTTATTGAGGGTCCAAGCCTAGAAAATATCAAGAAAATAGTCTGATTGCCTTAAAAATATAACTGAGAGCTTTATAATGATACTACCTTGACCAAAGTGAAACTTTTATTTATATTCAAGATATGAGGTTTGACCTTTAATATAAGTTATAGAACCTGTGTAATACAACAAATTTTATATTTAAATCAAGCCTTGATTCAATCTCTAAGTATCCCAAACAGTGTCATCAAGACAGAACAAAAATCTGATTTCGTGATTCAAATTCTTCTAAGTCTGAAATCAGCATCGTTCGGGTCGACGTCTCGCGTTCCCAAATTTTTGTTGAACAACTTAAGTTTTTCCCAAATACAAAAGTTGTTAATAACTAATAGGGGCACAACATATTAAAAGATGGCATTCATCCGATTCCGTTTGACATGCTTTGACATTCAGTTTTCACGAGTTTCCACTGATTTCTAACCCACTCACAAACCAGTTTTCGTGGGTCTATAACTTTCTAACCAGTGCCCGAATCAGCTCAATCTCTATACACGATTTGTAGATTATACATCAATAAAGATATTTTATGCAGAAACCAAGGTCCGAATCCAAACAGAAAACGACAAAAGCGGTCATCCAATGCGTGCTCGACAGTGTGCTGCAGGGAGGCAGCGTGAACAGCAAGTCGTCAGTCTGTGACAGTGGCCACCGCCCCTATCCTCCAATGGTGGTGATACCCGCGGCTTTATATGCACACCATGCTCTTCTCAGCACTCCCACGACCGCACTCGCCCCCTCTCAACCCTCCTATCCTCCCCTACCAACCGGTCCCTCCCGAACCACCATTGTTGTGCTCGCAGCTCCATGGTCGCGCCTGCTCGAGCTGTTTCTGGCCGGGCTGGGGCCGACACCGAGCATGGCGGATGATGGGGATGCCGTGGTCCGCGTCCCCTCGCTTTCCCTTGCCGCCGGCGAGCCTCTGGCCGGCCATTTTGCTCTCCCCGTGGAGATACCTGGAGGTAGAAGACGGATGGACCGCAGGCACAAATTTGACCAAGTGCAGGGGGCTAACTGCGCATCCTGTGACCCACTTAAATAGTACCAAAAGGACCTGTTTGCTGGAATAAAGTCGTGGCCTGTTCCAGGGACTGAAGCGCAAAGGTGATTTTTCCCTTTTTCCGTTTCTATTCCAGATTTTGTGCTGCAACTTTGAAAATTCATAGAAAACCGTAGAAAAATCGTAAAATGTTAAATAAGAACATTTTGGAATCCTTGTGAAATTCTCTATGTCGTGGATACATAATTTGGAATGTTTTAGTAGAAACTTTTGGCTGTAGAAATTCATTTTTGAAAAGAGGTTTAGAAAACAAATGAACTTGCTTCTCTCCATAATTTTATTTATAAAAATCCAAAAATGATGAAACCTGTTTTGTTAGTTAGATGTTGTCATACTCCATCAAGAAAAAAATATAAAACTTATATGTTGTTCACTGTTTTCTTGGTGTCTTAATTAAAACAAGTTAAATAGAGAAAAGAAGATTTATTTGCTTGTTATTTTTGGATCTGTAGCTCTACAGCTCCAAATGGGTTGAAATTTTTACAATAGACTCTTGCTGTGATGCTAAGTGACTGGTAAAAATTTCATGAATTGTGGTGCAAGTATGATTAAGTTAGTGATTTAACTTGTTTAATGCACCTTAGGTAGTTTTAAATGGTTTATAAATAATATATAAGTGTAAAAGTGGAAAATAGTGTTCCACTGTCCCTGCATTATATTATAGTAGCCTAAAAAAACTTCATATGGTCGTGCATCCACAGAAAATAATTAATTTTAGAATTAACTTGCTCTCACAAGCTTTATTGCATTAATAATTTGTTAGTTTTGTAGTAAATAAAATATAAAACCTGAGCATGTGAAATTTATACATTAGTCATAATTTGTTATTATCTATGCCTCATAAAAATTCCAGCCCCAAATTAGATAGTTTCATATGATGCTAAAATATCACTCAGTATATAATTGTAGGAGTTAGCGAGAAATTAAAAGTAAGCAAACCATGCATATCTCTTGGAATGTTTGAATTACACCTTAAAACTAATTAGAGATTTAATGGTTATGTCATGGTGTTCCAAAGATAAATATTAATAGTGCTTCATCATGATTTTGTGTGATGTCGGACATATGTGCCGAAGTGTTTTATTTCGGTGAATGCGTTTGTTAATTGTGTGGTAATTCTAGCGCACGAAATGACTCGGATAAGAATTAGTAAGTCTACTTATTAGTCTTCATTTGATTGTTTTAACACTAACATATGATAAAATGTTAGAATGGTTCAAGTCTTTAGAACGCGGCAATTTTTGAAGTGAATAAGAGCTGAATTTTATTGGTTGCTGTTTTAGACTGCACTCACTGTTTTAGTTGTGCTGTATGTTTGATGAACTAAATTGTATTTTATGTAGATATGTGCTATAGAAAAGTGGTAGATAACTTTATTATCTTGCTGGTGTTAAAATTTGACAGCCATAAGTCTGATCGTTTAGGAGTTATGCTTTTCACAAATTCAGTAACTGAATCTGCCCAAATTCTGTACAGATTTCAGAAACTGCATTTGTCGGGGACCATAATTAGGGGTACCCTCAAGACGCCTAATTCTCAGCTGGTAACCCCCATCAGCATAAAGCTGCAGAGGCCTGATGGGTTTGATTAAGTCAGGGATCAGTCCATACGAGCGACTCGATCACGCCACGCCCGAGCCTAGCCTCGGGCAAGGGCAGCCGACCCTGAGATGTTTCCGTCTCGCCCGAGGCCTCCTCTTTCACGGCAGACGCATCTCCGGCTCGCCCGAGGCCTTGCCTTCGATAAGAAGTAACTCTGACTAAATCACCGCGCCGACCGACCAAGTCACTGGGGCCTTTAACGCAAAGAGTAAGACTGACGGGCAGCCAGGCTTGGCCAAAAGCGCCAGAGGAAGCTCCGCCCGACCTAGGGCTCGGACTCGGGCTGAGGCCCCGGAAGACGGCGAACTCCGCTCCGCCCGACCCAGGGCTCGGACTTGGGCTAAGGTCCCGGAAGACGGCGAACTCCGCTCCGCCCGAACCAGGGCTCGGACTCGGGCTAAGGCCCCGGAAGACGGCGAACTCCGCTCCGCCCGACCCAGGGCTCGGACTCGGGCTAAGGCCCCGGAAGACGGCGAACTCCGCTCCACCCGACCCAGGGCTCGGACTCGGGCTAAGGCCCCGGAAGACGATGAACTTCGCTTCGCCCGACCCAGGGCTCGGACTCCATCCCGACCTCTGCCGAACGACCTCCACCTCGCCCGACCCGGGAGCTCAGGTTCGGCCTCGGCCATGCAGGACAGACTCGACCTCGGCCTCGGAGGAGCCTCCACGTCGCCCGACCTAGGGCACAAGTCCGCCGCGTCGACGGGAAGCGCCATCATCACCCTACCCCGAGCCGACTTGGGCCGCAGGAAACAGGACCGACGTCCCATCTGGCTAGCTCCGCCAGATAGGCAATGATGGCACCCCGCTGGACCCATGACGACGGCGGCTCTCAGCTTTCTTACGAAAGCAGGGGGACGTCAGCAAGGGCCCAACCACTCCGACAGCTGTCCCTCCGTCCGGCTCCATTGCTTCTCCGACAGCCACGACGCCACACTAGCCGGGTGCCAAGATCTCTCCGGCTGCCACCTTGGCGTGTACTTAGGGTACTAGCTCTCCCCCGCTAGACACGTAGCACCTTGCTACACCCCCATTTGTACACCTGGATCCTCTCCTTACGCCTATAAAAGGAAGGACCAGGGCCTTCTTAGAGAAGGTTGGCCTCGCGGGAACGAAGGGCAGGGGCAGGCGCTCTCTCGGGGCCGCTCGCTCCCGTCACCCGCGCGGACGCTTGTAACCCCCTACTGCAAGCGCACCCGACCTGGGCGCGGGACAAACACGAAGGCCGCGGGAATCTCCGACTCCCTCACGACCCGGCTCCGGCCACCTCGCTCTCGCTCTCTCTCTCCCCCCTTCGCGCTCGCCCACGCGCTCGACCCATCTGGGCTGGGGCACGCGGCACACTCACTCGTCGGCTCGGGGACCCCCCGGTCTCGGAACGCCGACAGTAGGCGCGCCAGGTAGGGGCCTGCTGCGTGTTGACGAGTAGTTTCCCGTCAAGCTCCAGATGGGCAGTCTCCAACGACCTCTTCAACCTGGGACGGTGCTCCGTTTCGGGAGTCTCGAGTTCATGTCTTTCGACGGCAGCTACGACATGATACTCCTTCCACCGCCGCGCGACAGCGACAACGGTGGCGGACAGCCCGCCCGCCGGCGGCGGAATCGACGACGTCTTTCCCGCGTGGGGGAAGGACAACTTTCGAGCTCACCCCATCCTCTCCCTCGCCATCGGAGGAGGAGGCGGGGCAACCAAGGCCGAGCGGGAGGCTACGCTCAGTCGACTGTCGAGCAAATCGACATCCCCAGCGCCCCAACGGAGGACGCGTCGGGCATCACCCACGCGTTTGAGGCGAAGGCGAGCGCCGTCCCCCCGCGACACGCCGACCCCGAGCAAGTGGACGACGCCAGCACGCTCACGGAGGGCCTGCAGGACGTCGCCCTCGCACCCAGGACGACAGCACGATCAGCCCCCGATGCGACTTCGTCGATCCTCGTCGACCAAAAGGTACGGGCTGATTCCCATCCTTCGTCATTTCGACTCGGCCTCAACCCGCCTGGCGGCCTCGCTTTGGCGGGCGCTCACGTTGAGGCGAGTGCAACCTCTCTGGGGTTTCGTGTGCGGTCGCCTTGGGACCGATTGACGGGTGTCTCGACCTACGGACCCTCTGGGTCCGAGGAAGATGACGACCCCAGCATCTGCTGGGATTTCTCTGGATCTGGCAACCCCAGTGCCATGCGGGACTTCATGACCGCATGCAACTACTGCCTCTCCGACTGTTCCGACGGCAGCCGCAGCCTTGACGACAAGGACTGCGGCCCGAGCCGTGAATGTTTCCACGTCGAGCTAGGGGATCCCTCCGGAGGCAGCTGTCTCGGCATGCCGGAGGATGGTGATCCCCCTAGGCCAGCGCCTCGCGCCGACATCCCGCGGGAGCTAGCTGTGGTCCCCGTTCCGGCGGGGGGTCACGACCCACAGCTCGAGCAAGTCCGCGGGGCGCAGGCCGGGCTCGATGAGGGAGCAGGAGCGCTCGAGGCAATCCGCCGGAACGTCGGGCAGGTATGGGCGAGCCAGCCCCCGGCCGGAGGAATACGTCATCTGCCCCAAGGTCTCCAGCACCGCATCACTAACGATGCCAGGGACAGACCACCACCCGCATCCGGCGGAACCGGTCAGAACCTGGCAGCCGCGGCGATGCTCCTCCGCGCGATGCCGGAGTCATCAACCACCGAGGGTCGGCGAATCCAGGGAGAGCTCAAGCATCTCCTGGAAGGCGCTGCGGCCCGGCGGGCCGAGAGCTCTGCCTCCCGAAGGCAGGGGTACCCCTCGGAACCTCGTGCCGCGACTTCCCGACTCATGCGGGAAGCCTCGGTCTACACCGGGCGCACGCGCAATACCGCGCCTGCGGCCCCGGGCCACCTCGGTGACGAGCACCCTCATCGCGACCGTCGGGCCCGCCTTGACGAAAGGGTGCGCCGAGGTTATCACCCCAGGCGTGGGGGACGCTACGACAGCGGGGAGGATCGGAGTCCCTCGCCCGAACCACCCGGTCCGCAGGTCTTCAGCCGGGCCATTCGGCGGGCGCCGTTTCCGCCCCGATTCCGACCCCCGACTACTATCACAAAGTACTCGGGGGAAACGAGACCGGAATTGTGGCTGGCGGACTACCGCCTGGCCTGTCAACTGGGTGGGACGGACGACGACAACCTCATCATCCGCAACCTCCCCCTGTTCCTCTCCGACACCGCTCGCGCTTGGTTGGAGCACCTGCCCCCGGGGCAGATTTCCAACTGGGAGGATCTGGTCCAGGCTTTCGCCGGCAACTTCCAGGGCACGTACGTGCGCCCCGGGAATTCCTGGGACCTCCGAAGCTGCCGGCAACAGCCGGGAGAGTCCCTTCGGGACTACATCCGGCGATTCTCGAAGCAGCGCACCGAGCTGCCCAACATCACCGACTCCGATGTCATCGGCGCGTTCCTTGCCGGCACCACCTGCCGTGACCTGGTGAGCAAGTTGGGTCGCAAGACCCCCACCAGGGCGAGCGAGCTGATGGACATCGCCACCAAGTTCGCCTCTGGTCAGGAGGCGGTCGAGGCCATCTTCCGAAAGGACAAGCAGCCCCAGGGCCGCCCGTCGGAAGATGCTCCCGAGGCGTCTACTCCGCTCGGCGCTAAGAAGAAAGGCAGGAGGAAGTCGCAAGCGAAACGCGACGCCGCCAGCACGGACCTTGTCGCCGCCGCCGAGTACAAGAACCCTCGGAAGCCCCCCGGAGGCGCCAACCTCTTCGACAAGGCACTCAAGGAGACGTGCCCCTACCATCAGGGGCCCGTCAAGCACACCCTCGAGGAGTGCGTCATGCTTCGGCGCCACTTCCACCGGGCCGGGCCACCCGCAGAGGGTGACAGGGCCCGCGACGACGACAAAAAGGAAGATCACCAAGCAGGAGAGTTCCCCGAGGTCCGCGACTGCTTCATGATCTACGGAGGGCATGCGGCGAATGCCTCGGCTCGGCATCGTAAGCAGGAGCGTCGGGAGGTCTGCTTGGTGACGGTGGCGGCGCTAGTCTACCTAGACTGGTCCGACAAGCCCATCACCTTCGACCAGGATGACCACCCCGACCATGTGCCGAGCCCAGGGAAGTACCCGCTCATCGTCGATCCCGTCATCGGCGACGTCAGGCTCACCAAGGTCCTGATGGATGGGGGCAGCTGCCTCAACATCATCTACGCTGAGACCCTCAGGCTCCTGCGCGTCGATCTGTCATCCGTCCGAGCAGGCGCTGCGCCCTTCCACGGGATCATTCCCGGGAAGCGCGTCCAGCCCCTCGGACAGCTCGACCTTCCTGTCTGCTTCGGAACACCCTCCAACTTCCGAAGAGAGACTTTGACGTTTGAGGTGGTCGGGTTCCGAGGGACCTACCACGCAGTGTTGGGAAGGCCATGCTACGCGAAGTTCATGGCCATCCCCAACTACACCTACCTAAAGCTCAAGATGCCGGGCCCCAACGGGGTCATCACCGTCGGCCCCACGTACAAACACGCATTCGAATGCAATGTGGAGTGCGTGGAGTACGCCGAGGCCCTCGCCGAGTCCGAGGCCCTCATTGCCGACCTGGAAAGCCTCTCCCGAGAGGTGCCGGACGTGAAGCGACATGCCGGCAACTTCGAGCCAGCGGAGACGGTTAAGGCCGTCCCTCTCGACCCCAGTGGCGACACCTCCAAGCAGATTCGGATCGGTTCCGGGCTCGACCCCAAATAGGAAGCAGTGCTCGTCGACTTTCTCCGCGCAAACGCCGACGTCTTTGCGTGGAGTCCCTCGGACATGCCCGGCATACCGAGGGATGTCGCCGAGCACTCGCTGGATATTCGGGCCGGAGCCCGACCGGTCAGACAGCCTCTGCGCCGATTCGACGAGGAAAGGCGCAGGGTGATAGGCGAGGAGATCCACAAGCTGATGGCAGCAGGGTTCATCAAAGAGGTATTCCATCCCGAATGGCTTGCCAACCCTGTACTTGTGAGGAAGAAAGGGGGGAAATGGCGGATGTGTGTAGACTACACCGGTCTCAACAAAGCATGTCCGAAGGTCCCCTACCCTCTACCTCGCATCGATCAAATCGTGGACTCCACTGCAGGGTGCGAAACCCTGTCTTTCCTCGACGCCTACTCAGGGTATCATCAAATCAAGATGAAAGAGTCCGACCAGCTCGCGACTTCTTTCATCATGCCCTTCGGCATGTACTGTTATGTCACAATGCCTTTTGGTCTGAGGAACGCGAGTGCGACGTACCAGTGGTGCATGAACCATGTGTTCGGCGAACATATCGGTCGCACGGTCGAGGCCTACGTCGATGACATCGTAGTCAAGACTAGGAAAGCCTCCGACCTTCTCTCCGACCTTGAGCTGACATTCCGGTGTCTCAAGGCGAAGGGCGTCAAGATCAATCCCGAGAAGTGCGTCTTCGGGGTGCCCCGAGGCATGCTCTTGGGATTTATCGTCTCCGAGCGGGGCATCGAAGCCAACCCGGAGAAGATCGCAGCCATCACAAACATGGGGCCCATCAAGGACTTAAAAGGCGTACAGAGGGTCATGGGATGCCTCGCGGCCTTGAGCCGTTTCATCTCGCGCCTCGGCGAAAGAGGCCTGCCCCTGTACCGTCTCTTAAGGAAGGCTGAGTGCTTCACTTGGACTCCCGAGGCCGAGGAAGCCCTCGGGAACCTGAAGGCGCTCCTCACCCAGGCGCCCGTCTTGGTACCCCCAGCTGATGGAGAAGCCCTCTTGGTCTACGTCGCCGCTACCACTCAGGTGGTCAGCGCCGCGATCGTGGTCGAAAGGCAGGAAGAGGGGCATGCTTTGCCCATTCAGCGGCCAGTTTACTTCGTCAGCGAGGTGCTGTCCGAGACCAAGATCCGCTACCCACAAGTCCAGAAGCTGCTGTATGCAGTGGTCCTGACGAGGCGAAAGCTGCGACATTACTTCGAGTCTCATCCGGTGACTGTGGTGTCATCCTTCCCCCTGGAGGAGATCATCCAGTGCCGGGAAGCCTCGGGACGGATCGCGAAGTGGGCGGTGGAAATCATGGGCGAGGCAATCTCGTTCGCCCCTCGAAAGGCCATCAAGTCCCAGGTACTGGCGGACTTCGTAGCCGAATGGGTCGACACCCAGCTGCCGACGGCTCCGATCCAACCGGAGCTCTGGACCATGTTTTTCGACGGGTCGCTGATGAAGACGGGAGCCGGCGCGGGCCTGCTCTTCGTCTCGCCCCTCGGGAAACACCTGCGCTACGTGCTCCGCCTCCATTTCCCGGCGTCCAACAATGTGGCTGAGTACGAGGCTCTGATCAATGGATTGCGAATCGCCATCGAGCTAGGGGTCCGACGCCTTGATGCACGCGGCGACTCGCAGCTCGTCATCGACCAAGTCATGAAGAACTCCCACTGCCGCGACCCGAAGATGGAGGCCTACTGTAACGAGGTTCGACGCCTGGAAGACAAGTTCTATGGGCTCGAGCTTAACCACATCGCCCGGCGCTACAACGAGACTGCGGACGAGCTGGCAAGGATAGCCTCGGGGCGAACGACGGTTCCCCCGGACGTCTTCTCCCGGGATCTGCACCAACCCTCCGTCAAGATAGGCGACACGCCCGAGCCCGAGGTGCCCTCGGCCCCGTCCGAGGCGACCTCGGCCCAGCCTGAGCCATCCTCGGTTCAACCCGAGGAACCCTCGGCCCCCGAGGGCGAAGCACTGCACATCGAGGAGGAGCAGAGCGGGGTCATGCCAGATCAAGATTGGCAGACCCCGTACCTGCAATATCTCCGCCAAGGAGAGCTGCCCCTCGGCCGAGCCGAGGCTCGGCGGGTAGCGCGACGCGCCAAGTCGTTCGTCTTGCTGGGCGATGAGAAGGAGCTCTACCACCGTAGCCCCTCGGGCATCCTCCAGCGATGCATCTCCATCGCCGAGGGTCAGGAACTCCTGCAGGAAATACACTCGGGGGCTTGCGGCCATCATGCCGCACCTCGAACCCTCATCGGGAACGCCTTCCGCCAAGGCTTCTACTGGCCGACGGCGGTGGCTGACGCCACTAGAATTGTCCGCGCCTGCGAAGGGTGCCAATTCTATGCGAAGCAGACCCACCTGCCCGCTCAGGCTCTGCAGACGATACCCATCACCTGGCCCTTCGCTGTGTGGGGTCTGGACCTCGTCGGCCCTCTGCAGAAGGCGCCCGGGGGCTACACGCACCTGCTGGTCGCCGTCGACAAATTCTCCAAGTGGATCGAGGTCCGACCCCTAAACAACATCAGATCCGAGCAGGCGGTGGCGTTCTTCACCAACATCATCCGTCGCTTCGGGGTCCCGAACTCCATCATCACCGACAATGGCACCCAGTTCACCGGCAAAAAATTCTTGGATTTTTGCGAGGATCACAACATCCGGGTAGACTGGGCCGCCGTAGCTCATCCCATGTCGAATGGGCAAGTGGAACGTGCCAACGGCATGATTCTACAAGGGCTCAAGCCCCGGATTTACAATGATCTCAACAAGTTCGGCAAGCGATGGATGAAGGAACTCCCCTCGGTGGTCTGGAGCTTGAGGACGACGCCAAGCCGAGCCACAGGTTTCACGCCGTTCTTCCTGGTCTACGGGGCCGAGGCCGTCCTGCCCACTGACCTGGAATACGGCTCCCCGAGGACGAGGGCCTACAACGAAGAAAGCAACCAAGCTAGCCGAGAAGACTCGCTGGACCAGCTGGATGAGGCTCGGGACAGGGCCTTACTACACTCGGCGCGGTATCAGCAGTCCCTGCGACGCTACCACGCCCGAGGGGTCCGACCCCGAGACCTCCAGGTGGGCGATCTGGTGCTTCGGCTGCGGCAAGACACCCGAGGGAGGCACAAGCTCACGCCCCCCTGGGAGGGGCCGTTCGTCATCGCCAAAGTTCTGAAGCCCGGAACGTACAAGCTAGCCATCAGTCAAGGCGAGGTCTACGACAACGCTTGGAACATCCAACAGCTACGTCGCTTCTACCCTTGAGATGTTTCCAAATTGTTCATATACCTCGCACCCACGCAAAGTTTAGTCAACAAGGAAGGGTCGGCCTCGCCTCGGCAAAGCCCGACCCTCCCTCGGGGGCTAAAAAGGGGGGAAACCCCCTCTGCGTCAAAATTTTCCTCGAACAGAAAATCTCTTTTACCAGAATATCTTTTGTGCTTTTTGACTACTTCGAAAAGTGGGTCATGGAAACGACAGGGTACACGTAAGCAGTCAAGGCTGACCGAGCCGAGGGACTCCTACGCCTCCGGGATACGGACACCTCACTCATCACCTTCTACGATAAGTAACTCGCGTTCGGATAAGGTGACTCCGCGGATCGAACAAGTCTCTACGTTCGGAAGCTCTCCTGCCGAAGCGATTCTTCGAGTTTTCTCGACTAAGTCGGTGATGGGGCCTCATGGACGAGTAAAAGTGCGCGTAAGCGGCAAGGCCGACCGAGCCGAGGGACTCCCACGCCTCCGGGATATGGATACCTCACTCCTCACCTTCCGCGAGAAGCAACTTTCGCTCGCACAAACATCCCTGTTACCGACAAAAAGTCCAGATGCTTGGAACAAGAGGAAAAGGGACGCAGCTTTACAACACAGCAAGGGTGTGTGTTCTGGCCTCGACGGCCGCACAAAGCACACGCTACAAGACAAGCTGATCCTGCAGGCTCAGGTCTTGGCGCTGGAAGGGGGCGGCGACACCCTCGGCATCGACAGCACCTTCGGCAAGGCCCGGACTAGCCTCGGACGGCGACGCGGTCCGAGGGCCTCCGCTCCAAAGGACGGCGTCATCACCACGCCCGGGCGATCGTTGTCAGGGACTTCTCCGGGAATCCGGCCCGAGCAGGCGGCTCGGCCCGCCACCTCCGGGGCCTCGGCCAACCACCTTCCGAGGGCACGAGCCCGGTCCGAAGCCTCGGCTGACCAACTTCGGTGTCGATCCTGCCAACGGGCAACTCGGCTAGGCTCCGGCCAACCAGGTTTCATTTCCGAGCCAACTCCGCCTCTGCTCATGCTGATATCGCTACCCCCGGCCTCGGCTCGTCGAAGAGCGGCCGAGGGGTCTCTTTAGCTAAGCTAGAGGAGCCTCGGACAACAGGGCCGACCGAGCCGAGGGACTCCTACGCCTCCGGGATACGGATACCTCACTCGTCACCTTGACACGGGGCGACTCATGCTTAGTGAAGCGGTTCAGACCATCAGCAGACGAGTCTTAGTGCTCGGGAATGAGGAAAAAACACGGCTCCGTGCCGTAATTACATACATGTTCAGGCCCCGAAAGCCAAAATGAACGAAAAACCCGGCACTCGAAGTGCCATTACAAACGGAACTCCGGTTCCGCCCCCGCGGGTACGGACAACCTCCCCGCCAGGGAAGCCCGTGGAGCGACAAGCTCTGGGTGAATCACCAGCAAACGCGGGGCGCCCCTAAGCACCCCGGCAGATCCTCGCAGCCGTCCTCGCCGCGAATGCGAGGGAGAAGACGGAATGTTGCATCCTAGCTGAGCAGCAACAGTTCCCCTTCCCCGGCATGGCTGGAGGATGTCTCCGCCGTGGGGCTAAAAGGCGATTGCCACCACCAGAAGCTGGAAAATGAGGTGGCCCGCCGACCCGCGTAGGAGGTGGGGCCCCGGCTCGCCTCGCTCCCCGCCCCGGCGAGGATGGCGAACACCCTCAACACTGAGGGCAAGGCCGGGACCACAGCCCGGTTTGCCTCTCCCCAACCGGGAGCTGGAGGCCACCGTCTTGGGTGATCACCAGCGGAGGGGAGCCGCCGGGCTGTGTGATGAAAATCCTTGAAGACGAACGATGGCTGAAAGGTACCCACTCCCACGGAGTGGTGTCCCCCGACGATGAGGCACGGAGATGGCGGTTTCCCCCATCCGGGGGCTTGAAAGGTGGAAAGACACGATGCATAAGGGAGGAAGAAAGCATGGTCGCCTTACGAAAGGGGTCGCCCTCCTTTTAAAGGCAACTCTCCGTGCCTGCGCCCCCAACCGTCACGGGCTGAGTCTTCTCCAACACGCCTCCAAAGCCCTCCCCTGCGGCGCGGGGGCTGGGACCCACCTGTCATGCAGACCGGCTCCAAGCAGAGGAAGCCGAACCGCCGCGCGCGGCACGCGCGCAACCACCCAGCAGTTACAAGTGACCCTCCACTTTTGCCCAGACCAACGGGTGAAGGGGGTGGGCAGCCATGCGGGCGGCATGCAACCGCGCCAAGTGGACGCGCCTCTCCGACTCCCGACAGGCCAGCACGGAGGCTCAAGCGCACGCGTCGCGCAACCGGCGCGCCGGATGCTGCATGTAAGCCACTATGCCACTTGCGCCACCACCGCACCTCCTCGGTTGCGGAACCAATACCACGACCCGAGGCGGCCCAGCGCGCGGCCCAGCTGCACCAGCCTGACGCAGCGGTCAAACGCGGTCAAAAGTGGGCCGGCAGTAATGACAGTGGCAGGCGCGCAAGAGCAGCGATCACGCCATCAGCCAGGCTCACGTCCCATCCGGAGGCAGCAAGAGAACCCCCTCTCTCATGGTGTAAAGACGGCACGCCCGTGACCCGTCCCTCGAACGGCTCGCGCACGCAACGGCAGCCTCGCTGACCGCCCGCCCCGGCGCATTAACTCCGCGGCTCGACGGGCAGCGCTTCTGGCGGAAGCAGCTGGCGACGTTTCGCCTTCGCCAAAGCGGCCACACCAAATAGGTACGCCACGTCGTTCTATTTCGTATCCTTTTTTCCCTTTTCCTTCTTTCTCTATCTCTTGCAACAGGGACCGGGAAAGGGGATACCCCCAAAGGGATCCTTCCCCGTGAAGGAACTAGGCTCCGAGCCTCCTTACTGATCAGGGGTTCGAAGGCTGGCCCCCCGAAGGGTTCAACAGCCGCCTCAGATCGCGTGGGCCCGACACCCACTACTGGTCAGGGGTTCGAAGGTCGGCCCCCGAAAGGTCCCACGACCGCCTCAGGCTACTCGGGCTCCGCGCCCCTTACTGATCAGGGGTTCGAAGGCTGGCCCCCCGAAGGGTTCACAGTCGCCTCAGACACCGAGCGAGGGATGACCAGGGGTACGTTCGATACATAACCAAGGCTCGGGTTGCGCTCCCGAGGTACCCTAGGACATTTCCGAGACCAGCGGGAACGACTCTGTAACGGAATCCCATCGGAGGGAGGCAACGAGCCCTCGGACCCCGTCGCCAGGGGACCGGGTCCGGCAGATCACCCACAGGTACTTTTGGGCGTGCCTCCGGGCCCCTAGCCGACCCCCAACGAACGGGGCACGGACGTCCACTCGGATTACCCGATTGCAGCTCACCGGAGACACCATGTTCGGTGCCCATCGAGGGTAACATGGCGCTCTCCCCCCCTCCTCCTTGCGGAAAGGCGACGTAGGGGCGTATGTAAAAAAGCCGAGTCTGTCCCTGATCGTCCTCTCGCTCTATGCGGAGGCTCGGGGGCTGCTCTCGCAAACCCGGCTCCGGCCGAACCGTTGACAGCGTCAACATACCAGCCCGAGAACTTGGGCCCCGACAGAGCACCTGGGCTACGGCCTGTTCGCATGAGGGAACCGCCAGACCAGCCGAAGCATTACGCAAGGCATTAAGACCTCGAAGGAGTGAAACCACTCCTCCGAGGCCTCGGGGGCTACACCCGGCGGGTGCGCTCGCGCGCACCCACTGGAACAAAGTACAACCGAGAAAGGCTGGTCCCCTTGCAAAAAAGTGCGACAAAAGCCTCCAAGCGAGTGTTAACACTCCCTTCGAGGCTCGGGGGCTACTGTCGGGGACCATAATTAGGGGTACCCTCAAGACGCCTAATTCTCAGCTGGTAACCCCCATCAGCATAAAGCTGCAGAGGCCTGATGGGTTTGATTAAGTCAGGGATCAGTCCATACGAGCGACTCGATCACGCCACGCCCGAGCCTAGCCTCGGGCAAGGGCAGCCGACCCTGAGATGTTTCCGTCTCGCCCGAGGCCTCCTCTTTCACGGCAGACGCATCTCCGGCTCGCCCGAGGCCTTGCCTTCGATAAGAAGTAACCCTGACTAAATCACCGCACCGACCGACCAAGTCACTGGGGCCTTTAACGCAAAGAGTAAGACTGACGGGCAGCCAGGCTTGGCCAAAAGCGCCAGAGGAAGCTCCGCCCGACCCAGGGCTCGGACTCGGGCTGAGGCCCCGGAAGACGGCGAACTCCGCTCCGCCCGACCCAGGGCTCGGACTCGGGCTAAGGTCCCGGAAGACGGCGAACTCCGCTCCGCCCGAACCAGGGCTCGGACTCGGGCTAAGGCCCCGGAAGACGGTGAACTCTGCTCCGCCCGACCCAGGGCTCGGACTCGGGCTAAGGCCCCGGAAGACGGCGAACTCCGCTCCACCCGACCCAGGGCTCGGACTCGGGCTAAGGCCCCGGAAGACGATGAACTTTGCTTCGCCCGACCCAGGGCTCGGACTCCATCCCGACCTCTGCCGAACGACCTCCGCCTCGCCCGACCCGGGAGCTCAGGTTCGGCCTCGGCCATGCAGGACAGACTCGACCTCGGCCTCGGAGGAGCCTCCACATCGCCCGACCTAGGGCACAAGTCCGCCACGTCGACGGGAAGCGCCATCATCACCCTACCCTGAGCCGACTTGGGCCGCAGGAAACAGGACCGACGTCCCATCTGGCTAGCTCCGCCAGATAGGCAATGATGGCACCCCGCTGGACCCATGATGACGGCGGCTCTCAGCTTTCTTACGAAAGCAGGGGGACGTCAGCAAGGGCCCAACCACTCCGACAGCTGTCCCTCCGTCTGGCTCCATTGCTTCTCCGACAGCCACGACGCCACACTAGCCGGGTGCCAAGATCTCTCCGGCTGCCACCTTGGCGTGTACTTAGGGTACTAGCTCTCCCCCGCTAGACACGTAGCACCTTGCTACACCCCCATTTGTACACCTGGATCCTCTCCTTACGCCTATAAAAGGAAGGACCAGGGCCTTCTTAGAGAAGGTTGGCCTCGCGGGAACGAAGGGCAGGGGCAGGCGCTCTCTCGGGGCCGCTCGCTCCCCTCACCCGCGCGGACGCTTGTAACCCCCTACTGCAAGCGCACCCGACCTGGGCGCGGGACGAACACGAAGGCCGTGGGAATCTCCGACTCCCTCACGACCCGGCTCCGGCCACCTCGCTCTCGCTCTCTCTCTCCCCCCTTCGCGCTCGCCCACGCGCTCGACCCATCTGGGCTGGGGCACGCGGCACACTCACTCGTCGGCTCGGGGACCCCCCGGTCTCGGAACGCCGATAGCATTGTTTGCCTAATTTAATGTTACAATCTGTTCATGGTCATTATAAAAAAGTTGTAGATGCTTTTCTTATCTTGCTTGTGTCAAAATTTCATACCCATAGGCCTGACAGATTATGAGTTATGAATTTTACAAACTGGTTGCTGTATTCTGTCCACTGACAGAACATATTTCAAAAAATGTATTGTTTGATTTAGTTAAACATGGAATCACTTCTTGGTGATTATAAAAGTTATATAGTGCTTTTTCTGAGATTTCCAAAAAGTCTTGGATCACTCTTTTTGTGATCTGAATATTAAGTTATGGATGTTTAAAGTCTGAAGACTGAATCTGTCCAATTCTGGACAGCAAAGCCTTCTAGTGTCTTTTGTACTTAGTTAAATATTGAATCACCTTGAGATGTTTATAAATGATATGTAGACAATTTTATTACCTTTCCAGAAAGTTTAATATCAAAGGATTTGGATGTATGAGTCTCTAGTTACGAATTTTTGAAGGCATAAGTCTGAATCTGCCCAAATTTGAATAAAGCTGTCGTTTATCACTATTTAACCTTATTAAGTGTCTAATCACCTTGAGATGATAATATCAAAGTTGTAGAACACTTTTTAAACTTTCCAGAAAATCCTAGTTTGATAATTTTGAACTAATATTTGAAGAGTTATGATTAAAACAAAAACTACTGTGTTGTTGTCCTAAATGTGTTAGAAGTAATTGATTGCTCTACTCTATTGTGTTTGACTTGAGTGATTGCTTGCTTGTTTTGGTTTTAAGTGAATATGAGTAATAATAATAAGTGACTAGTATAATTGGGGTTATATATAACTAAGTAGTACACATCTCACTAAGTTAGTGAACTAAATTGGTTAAGGTCTAATAAGTAGCTTAGCTTAATCAACAGTTAGCAAGTGCAGTTATATATTAGGGAAACGAAATGAATAATGTCCTGTCCTTGGCTTTCTACTAATACTACTAAGTAACCAACGTCATTAAAGTAGTATAACATGTAATGACGATTAAACTATCTCCTCATGTGTGTTCTCTTTGGTGTGTGCTTGCATGAGAATATTGTGAATGATTGTAAAACCTCGATTAAATGAATATCCCTTTCTATCTAAGTCTGTCTAAATATATGAGTCATAGAAAACTTATGTGTACTTAACTAGTTTAATAATAAGATACCAATGAACGATTAAAGCGAACATGTTAAATTCTTGTACTCGTGATGTCATGTTTGTGTTGGCTAAATATAGGAAATGTTCATCGTCTTTCCAGTAATGTTGACTTGATGCGCCCAATGACGTATAGATAGCTAGCGTTAACGTATGGATGTTTATGTGTCTTATTAATTAATGTTAGTTCGTTGTCATGTACTTGGAGTATCTTGTGCTATTTCATCATGTTCATACATATGCATCCCGCATCTCATTTAGGACCGAGAGATGACGATCGTGCAAGTGGTGTGGTGCAAACAACAAGATGCAGTTGGTGGACGACCCAAAGAAGGATGGACTTAACCAGTGGATGCTCGCCAAGCGAGTACCTACCCCAGCAAACACTATCTAAGTGTTAAATTAAAGGCAAGCCCCGGTTTTATGCATAACCGTTTATATATGCTATTTTACTACACTTAATGTTTGTAGGCTTGTACCGTGCACTTAAGTGTAGGAGTTGCCTGAAACCCTAGTTGCATGAACTCAGGATTCCTTTTGAGATGGATACTAGTATGCTAGGTCGAGTAGCTGCTATGCTAAATCAGGATCTCGGTAGAAGTCGAGTGATTTTTCTAGCACTCGCGCGAGGTCAGGAATTGGTTGTATCCATTTTGATAACAGAATGATGATGGCCTGTGGACACGGATCCATGGGGATTCGTTGTCTACAAGACGAAATTGGAATAAGGATTAACGTGCGGATACCTGTGTCAAGCGTTTGAATGTACTAAACACATGTCGGGAAATATGGTAACCGGTAAACCTAATACCTGAGTGAAGCCGGGCGCGGACTTTATCCCTCACGCGACCTGAGACTGGGTCTCCCATTCTAGATATGGTGGGTACAAGTGCGGTCACTGCACGGCGGCGGCCGGGGTCAGTGGAGCATTGTATGCCAAGGCGGTGAGGCCTGGACGCGAACGGGGAATCGATGGGGACGGTTGTCATGTGTGGGGTCGGAGTACCCTGACATGCCGTGTGTTTAGGTTTACCTTGCAAGGTTAAAACTCAATTCGAATCGTCTGCTTCTCGCAGCTAATGAGACTGCTTGATCCATTGTACTGCATTGAGTAATAAGTGGAAATGAGTTGATTGGCAAAAGATGTTGATTGCTAAAAATGTCTGATACCATGTATGAATAGCTAGGTACTCATCTAGTTTAAAAAGGATCATATTAAAACTTGAAAAGCTAAAACTTGATTTTAGACTCAGCTAGTGCTTTTGGCAAACCAAACCCCTCAGCCAAACAGCTGCATGTCTAGAGGTAGAGGAGTAGACTCCTCACACCGGGTAAGTCTAGCTGAGTATTAGTATACTCAGCCTTGCTTGTGGCATAATTTTTGCAGGTACCTCCTTAGGATGATTGGTTGATGGTGTGACTTGGCCTTCATCCCTGCCACCGGGATAGACGGCCGAGTGGGTTACTGCTTCCGCAGGAGAGGACCAGGAGGAGTAGCGTGGCCAGGCTTCGCCATGTTACTCGGTTTTCTCCGTTAGTTATTTCCGCTGCACTAAAAATATTGTTACTGCTTTTGAAACTCCGATAATGTAATCAATATTGATACTTATTAAATTTGTGGTATTATGCTT
This sequence comes from Zea luxurians, assembly GCA_029449295.1. Classification (NCBI taxonomy): domain Eukaryota; kingdom Viridiplantae; phylum Streptophyta; class Magnoliopsida; order Poales; family Poaceae; genus Zea; species Zea luxurians. The sequence continues at coordinate 34,898,394 of JAOPSE010000002.1, read as the reverse complement.
TATTGTATTTCTCTGTGCCTCACCTTCGAGTGAGCTAGTGGTATTCGATCCTAGATAAGTGGCTTTATCGGACTAGATCCGAGGGACTGACGGGTTATTCTGGTTTAAGTGTGTTGCTGCCTTTAAGGGTGCGACTTGGCACTTAAGCTAGAATAATTCGGGCGGTTCCGCCACAGCTGGTATTAGAGCGAATACCAGTACAGATAAGTCAATAAGTCATGATTACCAACCTTTCCAAAGTAAAACTTGCTTAGAAACCAAAGTGGGATAGATATCAGGACGATAAGGATAGACCTAGGACGTGAAGCCTTAGAAAATAGATGGGTAGCTAGGTGGCTATTTATATAGGCCATAAAGGCTACTAATACTATTAATAGGGATGCTGTAGAAGCACCCGAAAAATTAGTTAGGTCTGAGAAGACGACTAGAATGTGCATACATCATGATTGTCGCATTATTGTCTCTTATGCACCAACATGCTTCTCTCACCTTTATTCCAATAATAATAACTTGTGAATAATGTGATGTACTGCTATGTTAGAAATGCCTTACCTCGTGTCAGATTGGTAAGTCTTGTTAGGTCGTGCTATGTGCTTCTCCTGTCTTGCTATCTAGGAAATGTTTTAGTTGTTCAACCCTTTTTGCCCCCCAACCAACAAATATATATACAATGTTGTTTGTTTTGCTCATGAAAAGACCCCCACTCCAAACAATCTAGTGGTTAGCAAGTGAAACCCTTTTTTTAAAAAAGATCTAATCACATGCTTGTGTTGGTGTTTTCTAGCCCTCGTGTGTTGCACCACTTAATATACACCTGCACAACTTGTAGACCCCCATAGCTTGACCGCTAGACCAACCGAAGTCTCCTTGTGCACTTGTATCAAAGAAAGAACAAAAAAATATTGTTGTTTGGTGTCTAGTCGCACAAACCCTATCAAGGCCATGTTTCTTTCCATAAATCCTTACCCAAAAAAAACTTCATAGCATTTCTGTTGATCATCCTAGCTGATCTTGTTTGATAACCTCTCCTTTCACCTGGATCTGGTAATCTTTTCCTTGTGAATCATGTTGCGACTTTATCATCCGAATCTCTGGATCCCTTAATGATTCTGCTCTGTTATCTGGTTAGCTGCTATAACCTGTTCTCATGTATCAAATGTGGATCAGTCTAATATCTCATTATGATCGTCCTCATACTCTTCTCTGAGGATCATGATACTGTTTTATCAATTCTATCTCTAAGCGGTGTATCCATTTGGTTCAATGTATTATGCTGTTGTCTTTAGTTCTCTCATGTCTCAGCATGTTGCCAATCTTGATCTCATGGTTGGTTCCCCTCATATCCACTCTCGTATAAATCTCTGACCTGATAATCTCCGTGTTAATCATAAAATAATTCTCTGAGTTGAAGAAAATTCTCATGTGATGATCTTTTGCCAGCAATCTCTGCTTCAACTCCGATCACATTCTTATTTTCTGAGCCATACTCTCATGGGCTCCATCTATTTGTGCCACGTGGATTTATCGTTGGTTACGTTTGGTAATGGTATTATGACTAACGACTGATGGTGCCGTGACGAAACCGAGAGCCTACTATGGTGCACACATGGTTGAGCTGCTCGGCACGCGCTGGTATCATGGTTAATAGTCGTGATCCATTACGAGACAATACTGATGTGCTATCTTTTGTGGACGTTCTCTCAAAGTGATCACTGCATTTTGTCTCAACATGTCACGATATTCTATCCAAATCTATCTTCATTATCTTGTCAGATACCCTCTCATGAATTTGCATCTATCTTCAGTTTGCGAGTTACATGCTTCTCCACTCTTAAAGATCCTCATTTGAATCTCGGGACGAGATTCCTTTAAGGGGGGAAGGCTGTGACACCTCAGGTGTAAGTTTCGTGTTATGTCGGGAGATTTATCTTAATCTCGGATGCTCAGTGAAAATTTCTATCTCTTTATCACATTTATCTCCATTTATCAAGTTACTTATGAATGTTTCACCAAATTTGGAATTATTCGATCTCAAGAATAGTCAAATTTGGAGCCTGTTAAAACTTTTATTTCTCGGAGCAAATGCAAATTCAAAAGTCAATATCGTCCCGAAACTCCTATCCAGACTCATTTATTCGGACTCTCGATAGTTTTTATGTTATCCAATCGATGTCCGAATCCGCTGTCTCGATAGTCGGTCTACGTCCAAATATTTAATCTGAATTCGCATTCTCCCGCAGGACCTCTTTGTGTGAACCTCTAGTTAATTCTTATGCAAATCAGCTTGTTATCTTTATGTCATCATTCATCTCTATCTATCAAGTGTATTCTAAAGATTTCTTAAAGTTTGAACCAATATTCGTGTGAAGTTATAAATCCTACGCTTGCCTGAGACTGCTCGATTAAGTAAAAGAAAATTTATAAATTCAATCAAGTCATACCAACTTTCCCAAAATACTCTATATCAACTCTACAACAAAAGTTATTGAGGGTCCATGCCAAGAAAATATCAAGAAAATAGTCTGATTGCCTTAAAAATATAATTGAGAGCTTTATAATGATACTACCTTGACCAAAGTGAAACTTTTATTTATATTCAATATATGAGGTTTGACCTTTAATAAAAGTTGTAGAACCTGTGTAATACACCAAATTTTATATTTAAATCAAGCCTTGATTCAATCTCTAAGTATCCCAAACAGTGTCATCAAGACAGAATAAAAATCTGATTTCGTGATTCAAATTCTTCTAAGTCTGAAATCAGCATCGTTCGGGTCGACGTCTCGCGTTCCCAAATTTTTGTTGAACAACTTAAGTTTTTCCCAAATACAAAAGTTGTTAATAACTAATAGGGGCACAACATATTAAAAGATGGCATTCATCCGATTCCGTTTGACATGCTTTGACATTCAGTTTTCACGAGTTTCCACTGATTTCTAACCCACTGACAAACCAGTTTTCGTGGGTCTATAACTTTCTAACCAGTGCCCGAATCACCTCAATCTCTATACACGATTTGTAGATTATACATCAATGAAGATATTTTATGCAGCAACCAAGGTCCGAATCCAAACAGAAAACGACAAAAGCAGTCATCCAATGCGTGCTCGACAGTGTGCTGCAGGGAGGCAGCGTGAACAGTAAGTCGTCAGTCTGTGACAGTGGCCACCGCCCCTATCCTCCAATGGTGGTGATACCCGTGGCTTTATATGCACACCATGCTCTTCTCAGCACTCCCACAACCGCACTCGCCCCCTCTCAACCCTCCTCTCCTCCCCTACCAACCGGTCCCTCCCGAACCACCATTGTTGTGCTCGCAGCTCCATGGTCGCGCCTGCTCGAGCTGTTTCTGGCCGGGCTGGGGCCGACACCGAGCATGGCGGATGCTGGGGATGCCGTGGTCCGCGTCCCCTCGCTTTCCCTTGCCACCGGCGAGCCTCTGGCCGGCCATTTTGCTCTCCCCGTGGAGATACCTGGAGGTAGAAGACGGATGGACCGCGGGCACAATTTTGACCAAGTGCAGGGGGCTAACTGCGCATCCCGTGACCCACTTAAATAGTACCAAAAGGACCTGTTTGCTAGAATAAAGTCGTGGCCTGTTCCAGGGACTGAAGAGCAAAGGTGATTTTTCCCTTTTTCCGTTTCTATTCCAGATTTTGTGCTGCAACTTTGAAAATTCATAGAAAACCGTAGAAAAATCATAAAATGTTAAATGAGAACTTTTTGGAATTCTTGTGAAATTCTCTATGTCGTGGATACATAAGTTGGAATGTTTTAGTAGAAACTTTTGGCTGTAGAAATTCATTTTTAAAAAGAGGTTTAGAAAACAAATGAACTTGCTTCTCTCCATAATTTTATTTATAAAAATCCAAAAATGATGAAACCTGTTTTGTTAGTTAGATGTTGTCATACTCCATCAAGAAAAAAATATAAAACTTATATATTGTTCACTGTTTTCTTGGTGTGTTAATTAAAACAAGTTAAATAGAGAAAAGAAGATTTATTTGCTTGTTATTTTTGGATCTGTAGCTCTACAGCTCCAAATGGGTTGAAATTTTTACAGTAGACTCTTGCTGTGATGCATAGTGACTGGTAAACATTTCATGAATTGTGGTGCAAGTATGATTAAGTTAGTGTTTAACTTGTTTAATGCACCTTAAGTAGTTTTAAATGGTTTATAAATAATATGAGTGTAAAAGTGGAAAATGGTGTTCCACTGTCCTTGCATGATATTATAGTAGCCTAAAAAAACTTCATATGGTCATGCATTCACAGAAAATAATTAATTTTAGAATTAACTTGCTCTCACAAGCTTTATTGCATTAATAATTTGTTAGTTTTGTAGTAAATAAAATATAAAACCTGAGCATGTGAAATTTATACATTAGTCATAATTTGTTATTACCTATGCCTCATAAAAATTGCAGCCCCAAATTAGATAGTTTCATATGATGCTAAAATATCACTCAGTATATAATTGTAAGAGTTAGCGAGAAATTAAAAGTAAGCAAATCATGCATATCTCTTGGAATGTTTGAATTACACCTTAAAACTAATTAGAGATTTAATGGTTATGTCATGGTGTTTTAAAGATAAATATTAATAGTGCTTCATCATGATTTTGTGTGATGTCGGACATGTGTGCCGAAGTGTTTTATTTTGGTGAATGCGTTTGTTAATTGTGTGGTAATTCTAGCGCACGAAATGACTCGGATAAGAATTAGTAAGTCTACTTATTAGTCTTCATTTGATTGTTTTAACACTAACAGATGATAAAATGTTAGAATGGTTCAAGTCTTTAGAACACGGCAATTTTTGAAGTGAATAGGAGCTGAATTTTATTGGTTGCTGTTTTAGACTGCACTCACTGTTTTAGTTGTGCTGTATGTTTGATGAACTAAATTGTGTTTTCTGTAGATATGTGCTATAGAAAAGTGGTAGATAACTTTATTATCTTGCTGGTGTTAAAATTTGACAGCCATAAGTCTGATCGTTTAGGAGTTATGCTTTTCACAAATTCAGTAACTAAATCTGCCCAAATTCTGTACAGATTTCAGAAACTGCATTGTTTGCCTAATTTAATGTTACAATCTTGTCGGGGACCATAATTAGGGGTACCCTCAAGGCTCCTAATTCTTAGCTGGTAACCCCCATCAGCACAAAGCTGCAAAGGCCTGATGGGTCATCAGAGATCAGTCCATTCGAGGGACTCGATCACGCCTCGCCCGAGCCTAGCCTCGGACAAGGGCAGCCGACCCCGGAGGATCTCCGCCTCGCCCGAGGCCCCCCTTCCAGCGGCGAACACGTTCCCGGCTCGCCCGAGGCCCTGTCTTCGCCAAGAAGCAACCCCGACCAAATCGCAGGAGCATTTAATGCAAAGGTGGCCTGACACCTTTATCCTGACGCGCGCCCCTCAGCTGACAGAGCCGAAGTGACCGCCGTCACTTCGCCGCTCCACTGACCGGTCTGACAGAAAGACAGCACCGCCTGCGCCGCTCCGACTACGGTACCACTTGACAGAGTGAGGCTGACAGGCAGTCAGTCCCGGCCGCGCACCATAGGAAACTCCGCTCCGCCCGACCCAGGGCTCGGACTCGGGCTAAGCCCCGGAAGACGGCGAACTCCGCTCCGCCCGATCCAGGGCTCGGACTCGGGCTAAGCCCCGAAAGACGGCGAACTCCGCTCCGCCCGACCCAGGGCTCGGACTCGGGCTAAGCCCCAGAAGACGGCAAACTCCGCTCCGCCCGACCCAGGGCTCGGACTCGGGCTAAGCCCCGGAAGACGGCGAACTCCGCTCCGCCCGACCCAGGGCTCGGACTCGGGCAAAGCCCCGGAAGACGGCGAACTCCGCTCCGCCTGACCTAGGGCTCGGACTTGGGCTCAGCCCCAGAAGACGACGAACTCCGCTTCGCCCGACCCCGGGACTCAAATTCCGCCCTGGCCTCAGCCAACGGCCTCCGCCTCGCCCGACCCCGAGGCTCGGACTCGGCCTCGGCCACGGAAGGCGGACTCGACGTCGACCTCGGAGAAGCCTCCACATCGCCCAAACCTAGGGCGCGGACCGGCCACGTCGACAGGAGGCGCCATCATTACCCTACTCCAAGCTGACTCAGGCTACGGGGAACAAGACCGGCGTCCCATCTGGCTCGCTCCGCCAGATAGGCGATGATGGCGCCCCGCACGCTCCCTGACGATGGCGGCTCTCGGCCCCCTTACGGAAGCAAGAGGACGTCAGCAAGGACTTGACGGCCCCGACAGCTGTCCCTCTGCCAAGCTCCAGCACTCCTCCGACGGCCACGACATCACACAAACCGAGCGCCAAAATCTCTCCAGCCGCCACGATGGCGTGTACTTAGGGCACTAGCTCTCCTCCGCTAGACACGTAGCACTCTGCTACACCCCCCATTGTACACCTGGATCCTCTCCTTACGCCTATAAAAGGAAGGACCAGGGCCCTCTTAGAGGGGGTTGGCCGCGCGGGGACGAGGACGAGACGGGCGCTCGCGTGAGGCCACTCGCTCCTTCCCCCGTGTGGACGCTTGTAACCCTCTACTGCAAGCGCACCCGACCTGGGCGCGGGACGAACACGAAGGCCGCAGGATTTCCACCTCTCTCACGCCCAACTCCGGCCACCTCGCTTTCCCCCCTTCGCGCTCGGCCTCGCGTCGACCCATCTGGGCTGGGGCACGCAGCGACACTTCACTCGTCGGCTCAGGGACCCCCCGGTCTCGGAACACCGACAAATCTTGTCGGGGACCATAATTAGGGGTACCCTCCAGACGCCTAATTCTCAGCTGGTAACCCCCATCAGCATAAAGCTGCAGAGGCCTGATGGGTTTGATTAAGTCAGGGATCAGTCCATACGAGCGACTCGATCACGCCACGCCCGAGCCTAGCCTCGGGCAAGGGCAGCCGACCCTGAGGTGTTTCCGTCTCGCCCGAGGCCCCCTTTTTTACGGCAGACGCATCTCCGGCTCGCCCGAGGCCTTGCCTTCGTTAAGAAGCAACCCTGACTAAATCACCGCGCCGACCGACCAAGTCACTGGGACATTTAACGCAAAGAGTGAGACTGACGGGCGGCCAGGCTTTGCCAAAGGCGCCATAGGAAGCTCCGCCCGACCCAGGGCTCGGACCCGGGCTAAGGCCCCGGAAGACGGCGAACTCCACTCCGCCCGACCCAGGGCTCGGACCCGGGCTAAGGCCCCGGAAGACGGCGAACTCCGCTCCGCCCGACCCAGGGCTCGGACTCGGGCTAAGGCCCCGGAAGACGGCGAACTCCGCTCCGCCCGACCCAGGGCTCGGACTCGGGCTAAGGCCCCGGAAGACGGCGAACTCCGCTCCGCCCGACCCAGGGCTCGGACTCGGGCTAAGGCCCCGGAAGACGGCGAACTCCGCTCCGCCCGACCCAGGGCTCGGACTCGGGCTAAGGCCCCGGAAGACGGCGAACTCCACTTCGCCCGACCCAGGGCTCGGACTCCGCCCTGGCCTCTGCCGAACGACCTCCGCTGTAACACCCTAAAGTTCAATTTTGTGAAGACAAGGAAAATCTTTCAAAGGTTTTAAATCAAAACTCATTTCCTTAAAAATAATCATGATTTGGAAGTTCTACTCCCAAAATGAATATGTTGAAAAAAATATATATTTATCCATAGATAAACTAAATTGCCTTTGGGTTAAGATATATAAAAGAATTAGGATTAAACTATTTCTTAATATATATAGTCTACAATATAAATTTGATTTCCCTAGAAGTAATAAGGTATGGATTATTCTCTCCTATATGATTAAAGGCTTGTCTAAAAGAACTAAAATAAATAAAGAAATATATAAAATATGTTTTTGCACATTATGCTGAAGTTCTATATGTGTATCCAAATTAAGTGTTTGAACTTTAAACTTGTGTTGATTTGAAATTCAAATGGAAAGGAAAATAGAAAATAGAAAATAAAAAGAGAAGGGAGGAACTAAGAAAAATACTACATAAAATAAAATAAAAATCAGAATAAACATCCTTCACACTTATATTATTAAATTATACCATTCAAACTGAGGACAAGTTATTCACAAAGTTTAAATTTAAACTTGAACTCAAATGGGATTTGAAAATGGAGAAAAGAAAATAGAAAATAAAAAGAAAAAGAATAAAAACCTTCATGGGCCGGCCAGATCCATTTCGGCCCACCTAAGGATCCTTTACGCGCGCGCAGCCCAATAACATTTCCCACGTCGCGCACTGGAATGCTCTGCAGGTGGGTCCCACGCGTCATAAGCCGCGGCGCGCTAGTAATTCTTTTGTTCCGCTGACGGGTGGGGCCCGGGTTGCCAGACACTTCTCCCTCTCCGAGCTGAGATCTCGCAACAACTCGGCTCGGTTGCCGCCATGGTCGTCGCCGAAGGTCCTGGGATCCTCCCTTCCCCTCCAACTAATCATCCTTTGCGCGGAATCGCCCTCCCCTATAAAAAGGCATGGTCGCGTAAGCCCAGAACATCACGTCGTAAGGCTCCGAGCGAGAGAGAAGAGGGAGGAAGTCCGCCGCGGACGAATCGCGTATACAGCCTCAATGGGGTCTCGGCATTGGGTCTGGGAGCTTCAACTCACCACCTGGAAGGTGCTCGTGGCCTCGCCGGACCCGATTGGCATGTGCTGCACTGGGAATTTCTCGTCGTAGTCCACTGTTGTCGTGAGTTCGCCTCACGCCGTGGCCGGCCTCAACCGCGTCACGATTGTCGGTAAGAATTGCCCCACCCGGTTCGTCGTGATCTTCTATACGCTCGGCACTAGACGGGGTGGTGTATCGGGCATCTGGCACCGACTTGGTTGCACGCCGGTGGTGTCCGCCGAGGGAGGCTGGCGGCGCCGCCGTCGGGATGGGTAGAGGGAAGATGAAGACCTCCGGACCGTTGGATTTAGATGGGCGGTCCGGATTGGATGTGACAATATCCCTTCGTCTAGACGCCGTGCACCGTCCGATCTTCTGGCAACGCACGGGATCGGATCTGGGCTTCATTAAATCTGTGCCATCGATTTCAAATCGTGTGGCTGTTGATCCGTACCGGTTCGGGGACTAATCTGGTGCGTTGGATCTTGATCGGGCGGCCCGTATTACGCTTTGGTTCACTTAAAGCCCAGATCTAATCTGAACCGCAGGCTTCAGATCCAACGGCCGATATTATCCCATACCCTTTCGCATTGCTCATCTTGCAAAAGAGCCCCTCGGCTTTCACGGAATAAACCCGCCGTCCAGGGACCCTGTTCCCTGTGTCTCGGGTTATTTGTTAAACAGCCCCTGCGTTTTTCATTAATTGAGGCCCAGTCCAGTGCGGTTTGAAATTGATTAAATGAATTAGAAAATGAGTTTTTTTAATATAAAAATAATTCCTAGAAGTTGTTTAATTCATAGAAAATACATATGAACTCCAAATTAATCCATTCCACTTCCTATAATTTTGTAATATTATTGTTTATCAATTAGTGCCACTGGTTTTACATAAAAGTCACATTAAAATTGCTATCTTAATTAATCTTGTACTAAACACATAAAACATTAGAAAATCCATAACTTAAAATCTATAACTCCAAAATTAATGATTCCTGTTCCTATGATCTTATTTTAATATGTATATTATTAATGTGCATTTTGTCCTTATGTTTGGTGTAATGTTAATTTTGCCTATACCATGTTTGTTTGAATTGCTACGACTAGCAGTGAGGATACGTGTCATCTGAAGATCATCCTGGTACCTGGAATCTCAAGGCCCAGGCAAGTTGTGCCCTTGATCACTTCTTTTTACCCAGCCATGTTCTAATTAATCATAATGATCTGCATAGGTTAATTTTGATGGGACCCAATAGGTTACCCTAGTTTGTCTATCTTTATACCTTGTTTACCACTGAACTTTCTGGGTAGTACTTGCTAGTGCTATATGTGGTTTTGGGTATGAAGATTACACTATTCATGATTATACATTTGTTATCAGTTGTTATTTATTGTTCATGATAAGATCATTATGTTAATTGGAACATGGAGCGACCACCCGGGAAAACAGTGCTACCACAAGGGAGGAATGGGACCCCTTGGCTGATTAATTAGGAAAGCTAGTGGAAGACTACCTTACCCGAAAGGGGCAAGGGCAGTAGGGGAGTGGTCAGTGTAGGGAGGCCCTCGGGAGGATTTTGCTGCGATGGCGGTCCTGCAAGGGATTCCTGCATTGGAACTTCCTATAAACTGTAGCGGGTTTTCGGAAGCTAGTGGAACTTTGTAAAGGCCTCGTAGTGGATCCCTAGCCATTCACCTCGGAAGTGTCTAAGGGCCTTGCAAACCCTGGCGACATGGGATACACGACTTGTGGGTAAAGATGCGCAACCTCTGCAGAGTGTAAAACTGGTATACTAGCCGTGCTCACGGTCAAGAGCGGCTCGGACCCTCACATGATTAATTTATGGAACTAAATTCAATTTGTCATATGCATTGCATCGCAGGTGATGTGATTACTTTTGTTCTATTACTTAATTGGGTTTGGTATTTACTTATACTTAGTAACTGCTAATAAAATTTTGACCAACTTTAAAAGCAATGCTCAGCTTCAACCATCCTCTTTGGTAAGCCTTACACTTCACGTGAGCTCCCACCTTTGGCGAGTTCATGCACATTATTCCCCACAACTTGTTGAGCGATGAACGTATGTGAGCTCACTCTTGCTGTCTCACACACCCCACAGGTCAAGACCAGGTACTGCAGGATGATGCTCATGGAGGATGCTGTGATGAGTTCGTGAGAGATCTAGGTCGTCGTCTCCCAGTCAACTTTGGGTTGCTGGACCGTTGTCTCCTTATAATGTAATTATTTATTTTGTATAGAACTCCTGTTATATATAAAGTTGTGACATTCGATCCTGTGCCATGATTCATCATATGTGTGAGACTTGGTCCCAGCACACCTGGTGATTATGTTTACGCCCGGGTTTTGGACCCCTAAAACCCGGGTGTTACATCCGCCTCGCCCGACCCAGGAGCTCGGGCTCGGCCTCGACCATGCAGGACAGACTCGACTTCGGCCTCGGAGGAGCCTCCACGTCGCCCGACCTAGGGCACAAGTCCGCCACGTCAACAGGAAGCGCCATCATCACCCTGCCCCGAGCCGACTTGGGTCGCAGAGAACAAGACCGACGTCCCATCTGGCTAGCTCCGCCAGATAGGCAATGATGGCGCCCCGCTAGACCCATGACGACGGCGGCTCTCGGCTCCCTTACGGAAGCAGGGAGACGTCAGCAAGAGCCCAGCTGTTCCAGCAGCTGTCCCTCCACCAGGCTCCGTTACTCCTCCGACAGCCACGACACCACACCAGCTGGGTGCCAAGATCTCTCCGGCTGCCACATTGGCATGTACTTAGGGCACTAGCTCACCCCCGCTAGACACGTAGCACCTTGCTACACCCCCATTGTACACCTGGATCCTCTCCTTACGCCTATAAAAGGAAGGACCAGGGCCTTCTTAGAGGAGGTTGGCCTCGCGGGAACGAGGGCAGGGGCAGGCGCTCTCTTGGGGCCGCTCGCTCCCCTCACCCGCGCGGACGCTTGTAACCCCCTACTGCAAGCGCACCCGACCTGGGCGCGGGACGAACACGAAGGCCGCGGGATCTCCGCCTCCCTCACGACCCGGCTCCGGCCACCTCGCTCTCCCCCCTTCGCGCTCGCCCACGCGCTCGACCCATCTGGGCTGGGGCATGCGGCACACTCACTCGTCGGCCTAGGGACCCCCCGGTCTCGAAACGCCGACAGTTGGCGCGCCAGGTAGGGGCCTGCTGCGTGTTGACGAGCAGTTTCCCGTCAAACTCCAGATGGGCAGTCTCCAACGACCTCTCCAACCCGGGACGGTGCTCCGTTTCGGGAACCTCGAGTTCATGTCTTTCGACGGCGGCTACGACATGATACTCCTTCCACCGCCGCGCGGCGGCGACAATGGCGGCCGACAGCCCGCCCGCCGGCGGCGGAATCGACGGCGTCTTTCCCGCCTGGGGGAAGAACAACATTCGAGCTCGCCCCAACCTCTCCCTCGCCATCGGAGGAGGAGGCGGGGCAACCAGGGCCGAGCGGGAGGCTGCGCTCCGTCGACTGTCGAACGAATCGACATCCCCAGTGCCCCAACGGAGGACGCGTCGGGCGTCACCCTCGCGTTTGAGGCGAAGGCGAGCGCCGTCCCCCGCGACACGCCAACCCCGAGCAAGTGGACGACGCCAGCGCGCTCACGGAGGGCCTGCAGGACGTCGCACTCGTACCCAGGACGACGGCGCGATCAGCCCCCGATGTGACTTCGTCGCCCCTCGTCGACCAAAAGGTACCGGTTGCTTCCCATCCTTTGTCATTTCAACTCGACCTCAACCCGCCTAGTGACCTCGCTCTGGCGGGCGCTCACGTTGAGGCGAGTGCAACCCCTTTCGGGTTTCGTGTGCGGTCGCCTTGGGACCGATTGACGGGTGTCTCGACCTACGGACCCTCTGGGTCCGAGGAAGATGACGACCCCAGCATCTGCTGGGATTTCTCTGGATCTGGCAACCCCAGTGCCATGCGGGACTTCATGACCGCATGCAACTACTGCCTCTCCGACTGTTCCGACGGCAGCCGCAGCCTTGACGACAAGGACTGCGGCCCGAGCCGCGAATGTTTCCACGTCGAGCTAGGGGATCCCTCCGGAGGCAGCTGTCTCGGCATGCCGGAGGATGGTGATCTCCCTAGGCCAGCGCCTCGCGCCGACATCCCGCGGGAGCTAGCTGTGGTCCCCGTTCCGGCGGGGGGTCGTGACCCACAGCTCGAGCAAGTCCGCGGGGCGCAGGTCGGGCTCGATGAGGGAGCAGGAGCGCTCGAGGCAATCCACCGGGACGTCGGGCAGGTATGGGCGGGCCAGCCCCCGGCCGGAGAAATACGTCACCTGCCCCAGGGTCTCCAGCACCGCATCACCAACGATGCCAGGGGCAGACCGCCACCCGCATCCGGTGGAACCAGTCAGGACCTGGCAGCCGCAGCGATGCTCCTCCGCGCGATGCCGGAGTCATCAACCACCGAGGGTCGGCGAATCCAGGGAGAGCTCAAGCATCTCCTGAAAGGCGCTGTGGCCCGGCGGGCCGAGAGCTCTGCCTCCCGAAGGCAGGGGTACCCCTCGGAGCCTCGTGCCACGACTCCCCAACTCATGCGGGAAGCCTCGGTCTACACCGGGCGCACGCGCAACACCGCGCCTGCGGCCCCGGGCCACCTCGGCGACGAGCACCCTCATCGCGACCGTCAGGCCCGCCTCGACGAAAGGGTGCGCCGAGGTTATCACCCCAGGCGTGGGGGACGCTACGACAGCGGGGAGGATCGGAGTCCCTCGCCCGAACCACCCGGTCCGCAGGTCTTCAGCCGGGCCATTCGGCGGGCGCCATTTCCGACCCGATTCCGACCCCCGGCTACTATCACAAAGTACTCGGGGGAAACGAGACCGGAATTGTGGCTCGCGGACTACCGCCTGGCCTGTCAACTGGGTGGAACGGACGACGACAACCTCATCATCCGCAACCTCCCCCTGTTCCTCTTCGACACTACTCGCGCTTGGTTGGAGCACCTGCCTCCGGGAAGATTTCTAACTGGGAGGATTTGGTCCAAGCTTTCGCCGGCAACTTCCAGGGCACGTACGTGCGCCCCGGGAATTCCTGGGACCTCCGAAGCTGCCGGCAACAGCCGGGAGAGTCTCTTCGGGACTACATCCGGTGATTCTCGAAGCAGCGCACCGAGCTGCCCAACATTACCGACTCCGATGTCATCGGTGCGTTCCTTACCGGCACCACCTGCCGTGACCTGGTGAGCAAGTTGGGTCGCAAGACCCCCACCAGGGCGAGCGAGCTGATGGACATCGCCACCAAGTTCGCCTCTGGTCAGGAGGCGGTCGAGGCCATCTTCCGAAAGGACAAGCAGCCCCAGGGCCGCCCGTCGGAAGATGCTCCCGAGGCGTCTACTCCGCTCGGCGCTAAGAAGAAAGGCAGGAGGAAGTCCCAAGCGAAACGCGACGCCGCCAGCACGGACCTTGTCGCCGCCGCCGAATACAAGAACCCTCGGAAGCCCCCCGGAGGCGCCAACCTCTTCGACAAGGCACTCAAGGAGACGTGCCCTTACCATCAGGGGCCCGTCAAGCACACCCTCGAGGAGTGCGTCATGCTTCGGCGCCACTTCCACCGGGCCGGGCCACCCGCAGAGGGTGGCAGGGCCCGCGACGGCGACAAAAAGGAAGGTCACCAAGCAGGAGAGTTCCCCGAGGTCCGCGACTGCTTCATGATCTACGGAGGGCATGTGGCGAATGCCTCGGCTCGGCATCGTAAGCAAGAGCGTCGGGAAGTCTGCTCGGTGAAGGTGGCGGCGCCAGTCTACCTAGACTGGTCCGACAAGCCCATCACCTTCGACCAAGATGACCACCCCGACCACGTGCCGAGCCCGGGGAAGTACCCGCTCGTCGTCGACCCTGTCATCGGCGACGTCAGGCTCACCAAGGTCCTGATGGATGGGGGCAGCTGCCTCAATATCATCTACGCCGAGACCCTCAGGCTCCTGCGCGTCGATCTGTCATCCGTCCGAGCGGGCGCTGCGCCCTTCCACGGGATCATTCCTGGGAAGCGCGTCCAGCCCCTCAGACAGCTCGACCTTCCTGTCTGCTTCGGAACGCCCTCCAACTTCCGAAGGGAGACTTTGACGTTCGAGGTGGTCGGGTTCCGAGGAACCTACCACGCAGTATTGGGAAGGCCATGCTACGCGAAGTTCATGGCCATCCCCAACTACACCCACCTGAAGCTCAAGATGCCGGGCCCCAATGGGGTCATCACCGTCGGCCCCACGTACAAACACGCATTCGAATGCGATGTGGAGTGCGTGGAGTACGCCGAGGCCCTCGCCGAGTCCGAGGCCCTCATCGCCGACCTGGAAAGCCTCTCCCGAGAGGTGCCGGACGTGAAGCGACACGCCGGCAACTTCGAGCCAGCGGAGACGGTTAAGGCCGTCCCTCTCGATCCCAGTGACGACACCTCCAAGCAGGTCCGGATCAGTTCCGGGCTCGACCCCAAATAGGAAGCAGTGCTCGCCGGCTTTCCCCGCACAAACGACGACATTTTTGCGTGGGGTCCCTCGGACATGCCCGGCATACCGAGGGATGTCACCGAGCACTCGCCGGATATTCGGGCGGGAGCCCGACTCGTCAAACGGCCTCTGCACGGATGACGCCCGGGGGCTGCGCCCTTCCCCCACTCACACACGAGAATCAGTCATCAAGGAAGGGTCGGCCTCGCCCCGGCGGAGCCCGACCCTCCCTCGGGGGCTAAAAAGGGGAAACCCCTCCGCGTCGAGATCGGATGCACTTTTTCGCGTCAAAAAAGTTTTTCGATCAAGAAGGGGCTTTTGCGTTCTCCCGGATGTGTCAGAAGCAGGGTCTCGAGGAGCGAACGTGGGTACAGATAAGCGGCGACACCGACTGAGCCGAGGAACACCTACGCCTCCGGGCTAGGGACGCCTCACTCATCGCTTGCCGCGAAAAAGGACCCAACTCGGGAAATCACCCTATTGTTGACAAGTCAGGCCAGGTGCGAAAATTAAAAGAAAAGAGAGTACGACTTCGTGCAAGAAAAGTAAAGTGTCCAGGCCTCGGCGGCCGCGGAAAAGCGCACATCCAACAGAAACTGCCCCAACAAAAATCAGGCGCCGCCCTGGGAGGGCGCCGCGCCCTCAGTTCCGCCCTCGCCGTTGGTAAGGTCCACCTCCGCCTCCAGCGGCGGCGCAGGAGGAAGGATCTCCGCCTCAAAGGTGATTACCAGCGCCGCGCTCGGACACGCGGCGACCGCGTCGAGCCGCTGAACTTCTGCCAGGGCGACTTCGTCTTCGTCAGGAAGACAATACCCCTCACTGACCCGCTCTAGGTCCACCACGTAATGGGAAGCGAGCACGGCGAAGGCCCGCCTGACGCCGTGGTGTAGCGCCCCGCGGACTCTACCGCGCGCGTAATCACCTAAGGCTTGAAGACGGCTTTGAGGGGAGCTTCCTGAAGGGACGTCGCCAGGGCCAAGGATCCGATAAACATCCGAGACGGCCTCGGACATGGCCGCGAGGTCGGCCTCCCTCTGCTCGGCAGCCCCAGCAAGCACCTCGGCAAGCGCTTTGGCAGACTCGTCAAGGGCAGACTCGAGCTCTGCGAACAACCAGAAGAAAGACCTCAAGCACAAGCAGAAGAAACGGACAAGAACGAGAACCGAGGACGGTCGAGGCATACCTCCGGCTCGGACGCGCTGCTCCGAGGCCGCGACTTGGGCTGCGGCTAGATCGGCCGCGAGGGTCTTAGCCCGGCTTTCGGCCTCGGCAGCCTGGCCCCGAGATTGGTCCCGCTCCTTGGCAACCTGGACGAACTCTGACCGCTGCCGTAGCACCTCCGCGCGCGCCGCCGCCGCCTCGGCCCTCAGATCAGCGCAGAGCAACTGAAGGTCCGCTATCTTAGCGTCCTGCTGAGAAAGGCGCGCGGTAGCCCCGGCGAGCGAAGTCCTCAGGGATCGCAGCGAGCCCCAGACGTCGGCCTCGCGGCGGATGAACGACGACTTGGCGGCGCTCCGGTCCGTCAGATCCTGGAAAGGAAAACAAGGCGTCATGACGAACGCCTCGCTCACAGAAGGGAGAAGGTATGCCTGAAACCGTTACCTGGAGGATTTTGGGGACGTCCCCGCAGAGAACCTCCAGCGACGATCGAAGCGACCCCACCGTTGCTTCCGCACGCTTGCGGAGCTCGTCCCAGGACTGGTCCTCCTGTTCGTCGTCAAGAACGAAGATAGGGTCCGAGGCCTCGCGGGTCCGGAATCGGAGCAACTGGCCTCGGGCCTCGGGGCTCCGCCGCACGGCGACGAGGCTGCCGCCCGCCTGGATGAACTGCGCGTCCACGCCCACCTCTTCCGAGGCCCTGGGCACCGACGCTGCGGCCATCTCGACGCTGGCGGCGACCAGATGCTCTCCGACTGGGACGGTGGCAACTACGGTGGCGGCAGGCGCCGGCACGGCCGGCACGGCAGACGGGCTCGGGACCGCGTCGGCGCCGGCCGCCTCCCCGATCACGATGGCCGCCTCGGCGGAAGAGCCCGCCTCGGGGACCTGCTCCCCCGAGACATGCGACGCCCGAGCCCCATGCGGCGAAACGCCCTGCGAAAGGGTCGGCTGAGCGGCAGGGCCTGGGGTAGCGCCAGCCGCCCGCGCCGACGCCGTCTTAAGGGCTTTCCGGGGCGCCAGGTCGGTATGGCCATGGCTCCGCTTGCTGGAAAAAAGAAGAGAAAGAAAGTCACGGCCGGGACATATGAATGAAGCGCCGGGACGAAGACATTCCAAGATACTCACCCGCTCTGGGCCATGATCCACTGTGCCTGGGGGGAGGTCTCTTGGCTCCCGCTCCCTGGAACCGCCGCCGAGGTCCGCTTCGCCGACAGCCTCGGCACCACCCTCGCTTTGGGCGCCCCCGACGCCGAGGAGGCGGACTGCCCGGGCGCCGCCATGGCGACCTGAGGACCGCTCCCCCGCGCTGCCGGCACGGGTGGCGGCTCTCGAAGGACGGGTACCTCGGCCCGGCTCCCTGAAGTCGCGTCAGCTCCTCCAGCCGAGGGGTCAAGTACCCTCTCGGGTTGCCCCCGCCCCTCGGGTCGGGGATCCGGCATCCCGGCTCCGGGAACCAACGGCATCGGCCCGCTCGGGGGCTGACTCGACGGCCCCTGGCCACACCCCAAGCTGGGGCTGAGGCCGAGCCGGGCGGCCATGTCGTCCTCCTCCTCTTCACCATCGTCGTCATCGTCGTCGGATGTCTCCGGCGACAGCTCCCTTGGGAGTCCTTCCCTCTCCTGCTGGCGACGGCGTTTCTCCAAGGCGTCCTGAGCCCGCCTCCGCTTGCGGGCCCGGGCCTCTCCGCATCCTTCCGCTTCTTCTCCTCCTCCGCGGCGACCCGCCGCGCTGCCCGACCCGCCGCGTCCTCCGGGACCCGCGGCAGGGAGGGTTTGTGCCACCCCACCTCCTAAAAGGGGGGGGGGAAGAAACCCAATCGTGAGAACCAGGAGCAACCCGATATGTGAAGAGGGAAGGAGCAAACACTCACCAGAGTGACGCACCCCTGGTCGGGGCGCATCCGAGGCTGGGAGAAGGCGTGGGGGTCCGGCTTCCCCATCGCGGCCGACACCCGCCATTGGAGGGCGTCGAGGGGAAGAGAATCAGGGGACATTCGCGACCCCTCCCAGTCGGCCTCCAGGGTCATCTGCCAAAGCGGCAGCCGCCGCTCCGCCAAGGGGAGCACTCTCCGCCGGTGGATGGCGGCAACCACTCCCGCGGCGGTAAGTCCTCCCTCCCGCAACGCCTTCAGGGCCCGGAGAAGAGGTTCAAGGTTCTTCTGCCTCTCGTGTGGAGTCCCGTGGCGCCAGGCGTCGGTGGCGGCGGTGACGACCCGCTGAGAAAACGGCGGGAGCAACTCTTCGTCATTCCGGAGGTAGAACCACCGGCGCTGCCACCCCTTGTTCGAGGATGCGAGGACGGCAGGGATATACTGCGATGACCGTGACTGCCTTAACAAAAGGGTGCAGCCGCCGGCCCGCACCGCTGCGCGGACCTTCCTCTCCCCCGTCGGCAAGGCAAAAAGCTCGGCGAAGAAGAGATGGGTCCACAAATCCCAATGGGGGGCGATCCCCAAATACCCTTCGCACACCGCTACGAAGATAGCGGCCTGCGAGATGGAGTTGGGGGTGAGGTTGTGCAACTCCACCCCATAATGAAACAGGATGGCCCGCATGAAGCGGCTCGCCGGCACACCAAATCCCCGCTCATGGAAGGAGACGAAGCTCACGACGTACCCCGGCGGTGGGGATGGAGTGACTCCGCCCGTGGGTGGAATCCATTCCGGTCGCTGCTCATCGGTGAGAGGGCGGAGCAAACCCTCGCCGACGAGGTCCTCCAGATCACTCGCCGTCACCGTGGAGAAGGGCCATGGGTCGCGCGGTGAGATGATGGTCACCCGGTCAGCCATCGCCGAGCGGAAAGGGTGGCGGCGCGAAGGACAGGGAGGGCGGTTTTCTTTTCCCTGGCTAGATCTCTCAGGCTGCAAAAAACCTAAGAGGGAGACAAGAAGCGGAGTCGAGAACCGTCACCGGACCCTCTCCGGGGTATATAAAGACCAAAGCGAAGACGGTTCCAACTTTCCGCCCGGACCGGACGCGGGGTACGAAAAACGCGAAGCAAAACAGCCGTTCCTCGAACGGCTCGCGCACGCGCAACGGCAGCCTCGCCGACTACTCGCCCCGGCGCATTAACTCCGCGGCTGGACAGGCGACGCTTCTGGCAGGAGCAGCTGGCGACGCTTCGCCTTCGCCAAAACGACCACACCAAAAAAGGTACGCCACGTCGTTCAAATTCGTATCCTTTTTTCCCTTTTTTCTCTTTCTCTATCTCTTGCAACAGGGACCGGGAAAGGGGATACCCCCAAAGGGATCCTTCCCCGTGAAGGAACTAGGCTCCGAGCCTCCTTACTGATCAGGGGTTCGAAGGCTGGCCCCCCGAAGGGTTCAACAGCCGTCTCAGATCGCGTGGGCCCGACACCCACTACTGGTCAGGGGTTCGAAGGTCGGCCTCCCGAAAGGTTCCACGACCGCCTCAGGCTACTCGGGCTCCGCGCCCATTACTGATCAGGGGTTCGAAGGCTGGCCCTCCGAAGGGTTCACAGTCGCCTCAGACACCGAGCGAGGGATGACCAGGGGTACGTTCGATACATAACCAAGGCTCGGGCTGCGCTCCCGAGGTACCCTAGGACATTTCCGAGACCAGCGGGAACGATCCTGTAACGGAATCCCATCGGAGGGAGGCAACGAGCCCTCGGACCCCGTCGCCAGGGGACCGGGTCCAGCAGATCACCCGCAGGTACTTTTGGGCGTGCCTCCGGGCCCCTAGCCGACCCCCAACGAACGGGGCACGGACGTCCACTCGGATTACCCGCTTGCAGCTCACCGGAGACACCATGTTCGGTGCCCATCGAGGGTAACATGGCGCTCTCCCCCCTCCTTGCGGAAAGGCGACGTAGGGGCGTATGTAAAAAAGCCGAGTCTGTCCCTGATCGCCCTCTCGCCCTGTGCGGAGGCTCGGGGGCTGCTCTCGCAAACCCGGCTCCGGCCAAACCGTTGACAGCGTCAACATACCAGCCCGAGAACTTGGGCCCCGACAGTGCACCCGGGCTATGGCCTGTTCGCATGAGGGAACCGCCAGACCAGCCGAAGCATTACGCAAGGCATTAAGACCTCGAAGGAGTGAAACCACTCCTCCAAGGCCTCGGGGGCTACACCCGGCGGGTGCGCTCGCGCGCACCCACCGGAACAAAATGCAACGGAGAAAGGCTGGTCCCCTTGCAAAAAAGTGCGACGAAAGCCTCCAAGCGAGTGCTAACACTCCCTTCGAGGCTCGGGGGCTACTGTCGGGGACCATAATTAGGGGTACCCTCAAGACGCCTAATTCTCAGCTGGTAACCCCCATCAGCATAAAGCTGCAGAGGCCTGATGGGTTTGATTAAGTCAGGGATCAGTCCATACGAGCGACTCGATCACGCCACGCCCGAGCCTAGCCTCGGGCAAGGGCAGCCGACCCTGAGGTGTTTCCGTCTCGCCCGAGGCCCCCTTTTTTACGGCAGACGCATCTCCGACTCGCCCGAGGCCTTGCCTTCGTTAAGAAGCAACCCTGACTAAATCACCGCGCCGACCGACCAAGTCACTGGGACATTTAACGCAAAGAGTGAGACTGACGGGCGGCCAGGCTTTGCCAAAGGCGCCATAGGAAGCTCCGCCCGACCCAGGGCTCGGACCCGGGCTAAGGCCCCGGAAGACGGCGAACTCCACTCCGCCCGACCCAGGGCTCGGACCCGGGCTAAGGCCCCAGAAGACGGCGAACTCCGCTCCGCCCGACCTAGGGCTCGGACTCGGGCTAAGGCCCCGGAAGACGGCGAACTCCGCTCCGCCCGACCCAGGGCTCGGACTCGGGCTAAGGCCCCGGAAGACGGTGAACTCCGCTCCGCCCGACCCAGGGCTCGGACTCGGGCTAAGGCCCCGGAAGACGGCGAACTCCGCTCCGCCCGACCCAGGGCTCGGACTCGGGCTAAGGCCCCGGAAGACGGTGAACTCCGCTCCGCCCGACCCAGGGCTCGGACTCGGGCTAAGGCCCCGGAAGACGACGAACTCCACTTCGCCCGACCCAGGGCTCGGACTCCGCCCTGGCCTCTGCCGAACGACCTCTGCCTCGCCCGACCCAGGAGCTCGGGCTCGGCCTCGACCATGCAGGACAGACTCGACTTCGGCCTCGGAGGAGCCTCCACGTCGCCCGACCTAGGGCACAAGTCCGCCACGTCAACAGGAAGCGCCATCATCACCCTGCCCCGAGCCGACTTGGGTCGCAGAGAACAAGACCGACGTCCCATCTGGCTAGCTCCGCCAGATAGGCAATGATGGCGCCCCGCTAGACCCATGACGACGGCGGCTCTCGGCTCCCTTACGGAAGCAGGGAGACGTCAGCAAGAGCCCAGCTGTTCCAACAGCTGTCCCTCCACCAGGCTCCGTTACTCCTCCGACAGCCACGACACCACACCAGCTGGGTGCCAAGATCTCTCCGGCTGCCACATTGGCATGTACTTAGGGCACTAGCTCACCCCCGCTAGACACGTAGCACCTTGCTACACCCCCATTATACACCTGGATCCTCTCCTTACGCCTATAAAAGGAAGGACCAGGGCCTTCTTAGAGGAGGTTGGCCTTGCGGGAACGAGGGCAGGGGCAGGCGCTCTCTTGGGGCCGCTCGCTCCCCTCACCCGCGCGGACGCTTGTAACCCCCTACTGCAAGCGCACCCGACCTGGGCGCGGGATGAACATGAAGGCCGCGGGATCTCCGCCTCCCTCACGACCCGGCTCCGGCCACCTCGCTCTCCCCCCTTCGCGCTCGCCCACGCGCTCGACCCATCTGGGCTGGGGCACGCGGCACACTCACTCGTCGGCCTAGGGACCCCCCGGTCTCGAAACGCCGACAAATCTGTTCATGGTCGTTATAAGAAAGTTGTAGATGCTTTTCTTATCTTGCTTGTGTCAAAATTTCATACCCATAGGCCTGACAGATTATGAGTTATGAATTTTACAAACTGGTTGCTGTATTCTGTCCACTGACAGAACATATTTCAAAAAATGTATTGTTTGATTTAGGTAAACATGGAATCACTTCTTGGTGATTATAAAAGTTATGTAGTGCTTTTGCTGAGTTTTCCAAAAAGTCTTGGATCACTCTTTTTGGTGATCTGAATATTAAGTTATGGATGTTTAAAGTCTGAAGACTGAATCTGTCCAATTCTTGACAGCAAAGCCTTCTAGTGTCTTTTGTCCTTAGTTAAATATTGAATCACCTTGAGATGTTTATAAATGATATGTAGACAATTTTATTACCTTTCCAGAAATTTTAAGATCAAAGGATTTGGATGTCTAAGTCTCTAGTTACGAATTTTTGAAGGCATAAGTCTGAATCTGCCCAAATTTGAATAAAGCTGTCGTTTATCACTATTTAACCTTATTAAGTGTCTAATCACCTTGAGATGATAATATCAAAGTTGTAGAACACTTTTTAAACTTTCCAGAAAATCCTAGTTTGATAATTTTGAACTAATATTTGAAGAATTATGATTAAAACAAAAACTATTGTGTTGTTGTCCTAAATGTGTTAGAAGTAATTGATTGCTCTACTCTATTGTGTTTGACTTGAGTGATTGCTTGCTTGTTTTGGTTTTAAGTGAACATGAGTAATAATAATAAGTGACTAGTATAATTGGGGTTATATATAACTAAGTAGTACACATCTCACTAAGTTAGTGAACTAAATTGCTTAAGGTCTAATAAGTAGCTTAGCTTAATCAACAGTTAGCAAGTGCAGTTATATATTAGGGAAACGAAATGAATAATGTCCTGTCCTTGGCTTTCTACTAATACTACTAAGTAACCAACATCATTAAAGTAGTATAACATGTAATGACGATTAAACTATCTCCTCATGTGTGTTCTCTTTGGTGTGTGCTTGCATGAGAATATTGTGAATGATTGTAAAACCTCGATTAAATGAATATCCCTTTCTATCTAAGTCTGTCTAAATATATGAGTCATAGAAAACTTATGTGTACTTAACTAGTTTAATAATAAGTTGCCAATGAACGATTAAAGCGAACATGTTAAATTCTTGTACTCGTGATGTCATGTTTGTGTTGGCTAAATATAGGAAATGTTCATCGTCTTTCCAGTAATGTTGACTTGATGCACCCAATGACGTATAGATAGCTAGCGTTAACGTATGGATGTTTATGTGTCTTATTAATTAAAGTTAGTTCGTTGTCATGTACTTGGAGTATCTTGTGCTATTTCATCATGTTCATACATATGCATCCCGCATCTCATTTAGGACCGAGAGATGACGATCGTGCAAGTGGTGTGGTGCAAACAACAAGATGCAGTTGGTGGATGACCCAAAGAAGGATGGACTTAACCAGTGGATGCTCGCCAAGTGAGTACCTCCCCCAGCAAACACTATCTAAGTGTTAAATTAAAGGCAAGCCCCGGTTTTATCCATAACCGTTTATATATGCTATTTTACTACACTTAATGTTTGTAGGCTTGTACCGTGCACTTAAGTGTAGGAGTTGCCTGAAACCCTAGTTGCATGAACTCAGGATTCCTTTTGAGATGGATACTAGTATGCTAGGTCGAGTAGCTGCTATGCTAAATCAGGATCTCGGTAGAAGTCGAGTGTTTTTTCTAGCACTCGCGCGAGGTCATGAATTGGTTGTATCCATTTTGATAACAGAATGATGATGGCCTGTGGACACGGATCCATGGGGATTCGTTGTCTACAAGACGAAATTGGAATAAGGATTAACGTGCGGATACCTGTGTCAAGCGTTTGAATGTACTAAACACATGTCGGGAAATATGGTAACCGGTAAACCTAATACCTGAGTGAAGCCGGGCGCGGACTTTATCCCTCACGTGACCTGAGACTGGGTCTCCCATTCTAGATATGGTGGGTACAAGTGCGGTCACTGCACGGCGGCGGCCGGGGTCAGTGGAGCATTGTATGCCAAGGCGGTGAGGCCTGGACGCGAACAGGGAATCGATGGGGACGGTTGTCATGTGTGGGGTCGGAGTACCCTGACATGCCGTGTGTTTAGGTTTACCTTGCAAGGTTAAAACTCGATTCGAATCGTCTGCTTCTCGCAGCTAATGAGACTACTTGATCCATTGTACTGCATTGAGTAATAAGTGGAAATGAGTTGATTGGCAAAAGATGTTGATTGCTAAAAATGTCTGATACCATGTATGAATAGCTAGGTACTCATCTAGTTTAAAAAGGATCATATTAAAACTTGAAAAGCTAAAACTTGATTTTAGACTCAGCTAGTGCTTTTGGCAAACCAAACCCCTCAGCCAAACAGCTGCATGTCTAGAGGTAGAGGAGTAGACTCCTCACACCGGGTAAGTCTAGCTGAGTATTAGTATACTCAGCCTTGCTTGTGGCATAATTTTTGCAGGTACCTCCTTAGGATGATTGGTTGATGGTGTGACTTGGCCTTCATCCCTGCCACCGGGATAGACGGCCGAGTGGGTTACTGCTTCTGCAGGAGAGGACTAGGAGGAGTAGCGTGGCCAGGCTTCGCCATGTTACTCGGTTTTCTCCGTTAGTTATTTCCGCTGCACTAAAAATATTATTACTGCTTTTGAAACTCCGATAATGTAATCAATATTGATACTTATTAAATTTGTGGTATTATGCTTTATTGTATTTCTCTGTGCCTCACCTTCGAGTGAGCTAGTGGTATTCGATCCTGGATAAGTGGCTTTATCGGACTAGATCCGAGGGACTGATGGGTTATTCCGGTTTAAGTGTGTTGCTGCCTTTAAGGGTGCGACTTGGCACTTAAGCTAGAATAATTCGGGCGGTTCCGCCACAAGATCTACGGTTTAAAAATGTTGCATGTCAAGATTTGAGTGATTTTGTTCACGGTTTGAATTTGAATAGGAAAATCGAGTTTCTTTATAAGTAATAAAACAAATAGATTCGGGGCTAGAAAAATATGATTTAAATTTTTGCCATGTTCCTATAGGTATTGCTTAACTGTGATGTATATTTTAGGGTTATGTTTTGTGGATTAATTTGTGGTTATGGATTAAAAGATCAAATGGCTGATTCATTAGGAAAATAAAAATAAATAGCAAAACTGCAAGTTTGGATGTGAAACATTTTGTGGATAAATCATGTGTTAATAATCACCTCTGGAAATAATTTGAGCTAGCAATCATGTAGAGAAAATTTGGATAATGAATGAAAAACCGAAAAGGCTAATTTCTTTAGAAAATCGTAGAAAAAGAATTATAAAGACATTGTTGGTGTAAATTTTTTTGGTAAGATATTAGGCCAAGTAGAGTATAGGAAAAATATGGTATTTATTATTTGACTAGTTTATTATTTAAAAGTAGATCAATTTGATTTCTACACCATTTCTTGTTATTTTTATGTAGTAAAAAACATGGGTCCAAAACCTTTGAAATTTCTGTGGTAAAGAATAATAGTAAATTATTATCTGTTAGATTTTTTGTAGTAAATTTTGAAGTAATCAAATGGTAGTCTCAATATAAGTCCAACTAAGTGATATACCAAAAGTCTATGCAATTAGGAGAGATTCTAGTTCAATAATAAGTTACTTCAAAATAATTTAGGGGGTTACTTCTACGGAATCGATTAGAGTTAAACAAATCCCTTTTTGTTAGGAAGCAGCTAACCTCTAAAAGATAAGGAAGCTTAATGAATAATGTAGCTTAGTGTGTCTAAACCTATAGGTGTAAGATAATCCAGGGTGCTATATACGCGACCGACGTGAAGTTGTGTAGAATCCTTAAACAATAGTCAGGACTGACCAAGAAAAGACAGACCACATGTTCTTGGATGATGTAGACTATCTTGTAGAAGCTCGCGTGAATAGATCGATTTTGACATACGTGTACATTACATGCATCCATACACATCATACATCTCTCGCATGAAGCATCATGTATCCTCATACTGCATCCATACATCATACATGATCGCAGGAGGAAGTACCAGTGGGGATTGTCAAGGATCTGCCAGGAATTCTCATGGAAGAGGGTGAACCCGAAGCTGAAGCTTAGGAGTGCCCTGATCACTGCCCTAGTTCCTTCAAGAAAGGCGAGCCTCGGTATCTAATTTCCTATATTTACAAAATTTTGATTTATTAAATGCCTACCTATATTGTTGGATTAGGTATAGAAGTTGATAGAAACCAATTGCTGCATACACCTTGATCTATTGGTTATCTTGTCCTTGCCACCTATTTAAATTAAGCACGCTTTAATGCTTAGGCCTACTTAGATGGTACAAGTCGGGTGATTGCCTATCACCTATGAGATTTAGGTGAATTTCTTATGCTTGACTGGAAGAGGTCTTGGGTAATATCCATGTGGAAACCTAAAGGTTTAAGATGAGACTAGGCAGACTCTTATGGGTGCCATGTAGGCCATAGTGATCCCTCCTGTGTCGATTAAGGACCGTACCGTTGTGGTCCCTTGAGTCATGTTGAATTTATGCCTATTCACTTAGCTGACCGGATAACTCGTTCCAACCACGAAGCCAGAACACCATTCCAGCCGGATTCGACCTTGCGGTGGACCTACTGGTGTGGTTGAGGAGTGACGGGGACACGACGAGATGACCCATGGTGGATAGCATGCCCTAACCCTGTAGTAGTCGGGCGGTCCCTAGGTATAGTGGCCTCTGTGGAATCCAAGATGTGCAGCAAGGCTGCTACTAGAATGTGTGCAGTGGTGATTGTATGTCACCCCCGGTTTTAGAAGGCAAATTGAATGCGAACCATGTACGTGCCAGGATCAGCAATTCACGTACACAACAGTTACATAACCGGACATCATCACACATTGCTTGAATAATAACATAAAAGATATTAATAGTTGATTACATCATGATGTCCAAGACATCCACATAGTCATTAACAATTATCAAAGTGCGGAAATGAAACAGATAAACACGGCCTTCACAGGCAGCCGACTGGGGGTTTGCCGCTAACCCATGCCTAGAACTCATCGTACTCTTGGAACTCCTGGAAGTCCTCCTCCAAAACTTCATCTTCTCCTGAGCAGTGGTTGCAACGTGGACAACCTAGGAGGGTTTGGTGTGTAAAGCAAGGGTGAGTATACATCAACATACTCAGCAATTGTCCCATTTTGGCTGTAGTGGACTAGCTTTATGTGGGGTTAAAGTCTAGCAGTTGCTTTTAGTTGGTCAGGTTATTATTACTAGTAGAGAGCCGGGTTTTAACATTAGCCCAAGTTGTAACCCAAAAGTACCCTTTCCAAACGGAAAGAATACCAGAAACCATAACCATAATCATAGTCAAAACTAGCATCCTCATTGCCACCTGTAAACAGAACATCTTTGATCAAAGTGTCTCTAATCGATGGAGCTCCTTGGCCACTCATAATCGTGAGCACGACTGATATATCAGTTTCATAACACTCTGCAGAGGTTGCACACTTTACCCACAAGCCGTGATTCCCTTTTGCCTTTGGCTGATCAAACCCTTAAACACTACCAAGGTGAACATGCAGGGTTTCACTACGTAGCCTTTACAAAGATTCCCTGAGGCTGGAGCCGCCCGTTAGGTTTCCTAAATGTACCACACTCCTCTGTAAGGGGCAATCCACCCTTGGCAGAGCGAGCCACATACACCGAGCCCCATTGACGGCACGACGGCGAAGCGAACTAGACCTCAGTTCCTCTAATTATTCAGCTAAGAGCGTCACATTCCACCCTCATGGTTGCACTGTTTTCCCAGGTGGTCATCCAATGAACCAGTCCTTATGGAGAGGCACTCGAGAAACCACTTGAGTCCCCTTATATGTCACAGTATCATCACCATAATCAAAAGGGGAAACAACGTATCATAAATAATCTCATCATGTTCATTGATTAGTGTGGAGCAATAGCATAGAGCTAAACCAAAATAACCCAACAAAAGCTAGTCAATCCTTAGGTATAAATTGTGTAAATGCGGGGAGTGAATTATGAAATGAGTAGGACATAGATGGGTCAAGTGACACTTGCCTTCACCAACCAGCTGCTGCTTAGGGTCTTCACCTGCAACTCCTTCGGACTCCGCCAACTGACCGTTATCTATACGAGTTCAAACATACATTCCACACATTTAATAAAAAGAACAGTACACCATGCAGTAGAATATAACAAATAAGCAGACACTTGAAGCAGGGCTCGCACCTACGACTAAGCGAGAAAGGGAAAAACAACGGTCGAGGCTACGGTCGAAAGACGATTACGTTAAGCAGTTATAGATTAAAGTACTCGTCTAAACATAATCGTATTAATTTGACAACCATGTTATGCATAGAATAAGGTTACGCTACATGTTTAATTATTACAAACGATTTCGAGGTAAATTTAAAAGGATTGTCGTGCGGCAAAACGCATGACGGCACACGCGAACTAAGCGAAAAACTAGGGCGAGTCGCCGTGCGACGAAGCGCGCGACAGCACGCACAGAACTGAGCTAAAAATAAAATGAGTCGTCGCGCGGTGAAGCACGCGACGCAACACTTAAACTAAACTGAAATCAAACAAATCATCGCGTGACGAAGCGTGCAACGAAACACTTGAATTAAATATGAAAATAACGTAAAACGTCGCGCGACGAAGCTCACGACGGCATACGTCACTTTAACTGAATTCAAAACAAAACGTCGAGTGACCAAACGCGCGACGTCACACACTAAATAATCTAAAATTAAATCTAATCGTCGCGTGATGAAGCGCGCGACGCAGCACACTAATAAATCTGAGTTCTAGCTAAATCATCGCGCGACGAAGCGTGCGATGCAACACGTTAATCAAACTAAATTTAAAATTAGTCAAACTGAAATTCAAACATTGCACACACTAGGGTTGCACACACAAGAACGCGCCGGGTGAGTCATGAGGACCGCGCCGCCGTGAGGGCAGGGGCGGGGCCGCGCTGCCACGAGGGACAACGGTGTCGCGCCACCATGGGCAGGGCCCACGTGCCAGGAAGGGCCGGGCCACACGCTGGGGAGCGCCGGGACGCGGGCATAGGGCCACGCTGCACAGTCGAGGACCGAGCCACGCCGCCAGGGAGCCAGGACCCGTGCAGGGATGGGTAGGGGCGCGTGCGGGCCAAGCCATGCCACCGAGGGGGCCAGGACACGCGCAGGGACGGGCAGGGGCGCACGCGCAGGCCATGCCGCACCACTGAGGGGGCCAGGATGCGCGCAGGGACGTGTGTCGGGGAGGACGGGACGTGCACAGGGAAGGGGAAAGGGGAGGGAGAGAGAGAGAGAAGAGAGGGGAGATGGAGCTCACCTTGGTATCCAAAATCCAGCGATAACCGTCCACCGGATCACCTAGGGCAAAGAGGTGAGAGAGAGGTGGAAGAGAGGGAGAGGGAGAGGGAGAGGGAATTGCTATGTGGGAAAACCAAATGAGAGAAAGGGAGAGGGGGGCGCGCATGGGGGGTTTGGGGGT
Source organism: Zea luxurians (assembly GCA_029449295.1). Classification (NCBI taxonomy): domain Eukaryota; kingdom Viridiplantae; phylum Streptophyta; class Magnoliopsida; order Poales; family Poaceae; genus Zea; species Zea luxurians. Next base: position 34,868,736 of record JAOPSE010000002.1, on the reverse strand, counting down.
GACAAGGGCGCACGGGGGCACGCCGGGCAGGGCTGGGCTAGGTCGAGTCGGGCTGGGTCGCGTCGCGGACCAAAAACCCACAGCACGCACGACCGCTAATCGGAATCCAAAGGCGAATCAAAAACCCGAAACGAGGCGAAACGGATGTGCGATTAAACACAATCATCAGACAAAATAAATATGCTTCGGCATGATGCAACACCCATGTCAACTTAGGTTTTTTTGTTAACACGCGAGATGGACACCAGTCACATTATACTGCTTTGAAAATGGGAAGAAGGAGCGAAACGGGAAGAGAAAAGGGAGTAACACCCAAATTTGGCGAGTATCGAAGAAGAAAAATTCTACCCCCAAATTCAAAGCGTTACAAACCTATCCCCCTTAAATGAATCTTGCCCTCAAGATTCATGGTTGGCCAGCAAAGAGTTTAGGATATTTAGCCATCAGATCGTCTTCACGCTCCCAAGTTGCTTCTTCCTCAGAGTGGTGACCCCATCTGACTTTGCACATTCTGATAGTGTTCCTCTGGGTGACCCTGTCTGCAGTCTCAAGAATCTGCATTGGCTTCTCTATGTAGGTCAAGTCTTCTTGGACTTCTAGACCTTCCACTGGCAACTGTTCTTCTGGCACACACAGACACTTCTTCAATTGAGACATATGAAAGATATCATGCACTGCTGACAAATCTTCTGGTAGACTGAGCTAATAGGCCACTTCTCCACGCTTCGTGAGAATCTGATACGGACCAATATATCGTGGCGCTAGCTTGTCTTTGACTCTGAATCTCCTGACTCCTCTGATAGGTGATACCTTCAGGTAGGCAAAATCTTCGACTTCAAAACTCAGCTCTCTCCTTCTTGTGTCTGCATAACTTCGCTGCCCTGACTGCACTATCTTTAGATTCTCTCGAACCATTTTGATGTTCTCCTCAGCTTTGAGCAAAATGTCTGGCCCAAACACTTGCTTTTCTCTAGGCTGATCCCATTGCAACAGAGTTCTACAACTCCTCCCATAAAGCGCCTGAAATGGTGACATCTTCAAGCTGACATAGTAACTGTTGTTATAGGAGAATTCTACATAAGGTAACCTCTTGTCCCATCTAGACTGGTCTTGCAGCGCACATGCTCTCAACATATCTTCGAGGACTTGATTAGTTCTTTTAGTCTGACCGTCTGTCTGCAGATGATAAGCTGAACTGAAATTCAGATGTGTACCCAAGGCTTCATGCAACTGCTGCCAGAAATGAGAGGTGAACTGTGTTCCTCTATCTGACACTATCTTCTTTGGCACACCATGAAGACAAACGATCCGGGACATGTACAGCTCCGCCAATACTGCACTGTTGTAGCTAGTCTTGATAGGTATGAAGTGGGCTGACTTGGTCAAGCGGTCCACCACTACCCAAATGGAATCATAGCCGGCTCGAATGCGAGACAATCCGACTATGAAGTCCATCCCGATTTCATCCCATTTCCACTGAGGAATTCGCAACGGCTGCAACAATCCCGCTGGCTTCTGATGCTCTGCCTTGATCCTCTGACAACTATCACATATAGCCACATGCTCCGCGATCTCCCTTTTCATTTCGTACCACCAGAATTTCTTCTTCAGATCCTGGTACATCTTCTCACTTCCATGGTGTATGGAATAAGCTATCTCATGAGGTTCTTTGAGGATCAACTCCCGAATAGACTGGTCATTGGGAACACACAAACGGTCCTTGAACCATACCACACCTTCTGCATCTTCCCGAAAGTCCTTGCCTTTTCCTTCTAGAATCAGTTGCTGGATTTCATTGATCTTCTCATCATTCTTCTATGCTTCTTTGATCTCCTACTCTAAGGTGGGTTCTAACTCAACTTTTACACCTCGCATGTTATTCAGAAATCTGAGGCTCAACCTATCAAATTCTTTGGCCAACTCACAAGGCATCGGGTGAGGGTCCATCATATTGACTTGACTTTTCCTGCTTAAAGCATCTGCCACCATGTTCGCTTTGGTTGGATGATAGTGAATTTCCAATTCATAATCTTTGATCAACTCTAACCATCTTTGTTGCCTCATATTCAGCTCCGACTGAGTGAATATGTACTTCAGACTCTTGTGGTCTGTGTAGACATCACATTTCTGCCCGTACAGATAATGCCTGAAAGTCGCCTAGAGGGGGTGGAAAGTCGCCTAGAGGGGGGTGAATAGGTAGAATTTGAAAATTATAAACTTAAGCACAACTATAAGCCGGGGTTAGCGTTAGGAATATAATCGAGTCCAAAAGAGAGGGTGAAAACAAATCACAAGCAAGTGAAGCGTGAGACACGGTGATTTGTTTTACCGAGGTTCGGTTCTTGCAAACCTACTCCCCGTTGAGATGGTCACAAAGATCGGGTCTCTTTCAACCCTTTCCCTCTCTCAAACGGTCACTTAGACCGAGTGAGCTTCCTTCCTTGATTTCCCGGGTCACTTAGACCCCGCAAGGACCACCACACAATTGGTGTCTCTTGCTTCTCTTACAAGGTTTTGAGAGTAAGAATGAGAGAAAGAAGAAAGCCAACCAAGCAACAAGAGCAATAAAAGAACACAAGTCGATCTCCTCACAAGTCCTAAGAACTAGAGTTGAATTGGGGACTTTGATTCGATCGGAGGCTTTGATTTGTGTCTTGGAGTGTTGTGTATTGCTCTTGTATTGAATGAAGTGTAGTGAATGCTTGGATGCCTTGAAGAGTGGTGGTTGGGGGGTATTTATAGCCCCAACCACCAATATGGCCGTTGGTGAAGGATTCAGTCGTATGGCGCACCGGACAGTCCGGTGCACCACCGGACACTGTCCGGTGCGCCAGCCACGTCACCAGGCCGTTGGGTTCCGACCGTTGGAGCTCTGACAATTGGGGCCACCGGACAGTCCGGTGGTGCACCGGACAGGCCTGTAGACTGTCCGGTGCGCCTTCTGGCGCCTGCTCTGACTTCTGCGCGTGCAGGCTTGCACTGTAGCGCATTTAATGTTCTCTGCAGATGACCGTTGGCGCGAAGTAGCCGTTGCTCCACTGGCACATCGGACAGTACGGTGCTGCACCGGACAGTCCGGTGAATTATAGCGGAGCGGCCTCCCCAAATTCCCGAAGCTGGCAAGTTCGAGAGAATCCTCCCTGGTGCACCGGACAGTCCGGTGCGCCAGACCAGGGCTGCCTTCGGTTAACTTTACTCCTTTGTTTTGAACCCTTTCTTTTATCTTTGTATTGGTTTGTTGTGAACCTTTGGCACCTGTAGAACTCATAATCTAGAGCAAACTAGTTAGTCCAATAATTTGTGTTGGGCAATTCAACCACCAAAATTCATATTGGAAAAGGTTTGACCCAATTTCCCTTTCAATCTCCCCCTTTTTGGTGATTGATGCCAACACAAACCAAAGCAAATATAAATGTGCAGAATTGAACTAGTTTGCATAATGTAAGTGCAAAGGTTGCTTGGAATCGAAACCAATATAATTATTTCAATAGATATGCATGGATGGTTTTTCTTCTTATTTAAAATTTTGGACCACATTTGCACCACGAGTTTTGTTTTTGCAAATCCTTTGTAAAATTCTTTTCAAAACATCTTGCAAATAGTCAAAGGTACATGAGTAAGTTTGAAAGAAGCATTTTCAAGATTTTGAAATTTTCTCCCCCTGTTTCAAATGCTTTTCCTTTGACTTAAACAAAACTCCCCCTAAATAAAATTCTCCTCTTAGAGTTCAAGAGGGTTTTGCAAGTTTTGAAGATACTACTTTCTCCCCCTTTTGAACACAATAAGATATCAATTTTAAAATCTTTATTTTTTAAAGTTTGGTGCTGGTGCTGTCCTTTTGCTTTGGGCTCATACTTTCTCCACCTTTGGCATGAATCGCCAAAAACGGATACTTGTGAGTGAAATATAAGCCCTTTTACTTTTCTCCCCAATGGCAAACAAATAAATATGAGTGAAGATTATACCAAATTGGAGAGCGATGCGGAGTACCGGCAAATACCAATGGAGTTGAGTGGAAGCGCCTTCTTTGCCGAATACTCCATTTCCCTTTCAATTCTATGACTAAGCATAATAATACACTTGAAAACACATTAGTCATAGACATAAAAGAGATATGATCAAAGGTATATAAATGAGCTATGTGTGCAAAGTATCAATCAAAATTCCGAGAATCAAGAATATTTAGCTCATTCCTAAGTTTGGTAAAGGTTTGCTCATCTAAAGGCTTGGTAAAGATATCGGCTAATTGATCTTTGGTGTTTATATAGGCTATCTTGATATCCCCCTTTTGTTGGTGATCTCTCAGAAAGTGATACCAAATGGCTATGTGCTTAGTGCGGCTGTGTTCAACGGGATTATCTGCCATGCGGATTGCACTCTCATTATCACATAGGAGAGGGACTTTGCTAAATTTGTAGCCATAGTCCCTAAGGGTTTGCCTCACCCAAAGCAATTGCGCGCAACAATGGCCTGCGGCAATGTACTCGGCTTCAGCGGTAGAAAGAGCTACTGAGTTTTGTTTCTTTGAAGCCCAAGACACCAGGGATCTCCCCAGAAACTGACAAGTCCCTGATGTGCTCTTCCTATCAATCTTACACCCTGCCCAATCGGCATCGGAATATCCTAGTAAATCAAATGAGGATCCCTTGGGGTACCAAAGGCCAAACTTAGGTGTTTGAACTAAATATCTCAAGATTCTCTTCACGACCCTAAGGTGAACTTCCTTAGGGTCGGCTTGGAACCTTGCACACATGCATACAGAAAGCATAATGTCTGGTCGAGATGCACATGAATAGAGTAGAGAACCTATCATCGACCGGTATACCTTTTGATCTACGGATTTACCTCCCGTATCGAGGTCGAGATGCCCATTGGTTCCCATGGGTGTCTTGATGGGCTTGGCATCCTTCATTCCAAACTTGGTGAGTATATCTTGAATGTACTTTGTTTGGCTAATGAAGGTGCCCTCTTGGAGTTGCTTCACTTGAAATCCTAGAAAATACTTCAACTCCCCCATCATAGACATCTCGAATTTTTGAATCATGATCCTACTAAACTCGTCACAAATAGATTTGTTAGTAGACCCAAATATGATATCATCAACATAAATTTGGCATACAAACAAATCATTTTCAATGGTTTTAGTGAATAGAGTAGGATCGACCTTGCCGACTTTGAAGCCATTAGTGATAAGAAAATCTCGAAGGCATTCATACCATGCTCTTGAGGCTTGCTTGAGCCCATAAAGCACCTTAGAGAGTTTATAAACATGGTTAGGATACTCACTATATTCAAAGCCAGGAGGTTGCTCAACATAGACCTCTTCTTTGATTGGTCCATTGAGGAAGGCACTCTTCACGTCCATTTGGTAAAGCTTAAAGCCATGGTAAGTAGCATAGGCAAGTAATATGCTAATTGACTCAAGCCTAGCTACGGGTGCATAGGTTTCACCAAGATCCAAACCTTCGACTTGTGAATACCCCTTGGCCACAAGTCGTGCCTTGTTCCTTGTCACCACACCATGCTCATCTTGTTTGTTGCGGAAGACCCACTTGGTTCCTACAACATTTTGGTTAGGACGTGGAACTAAATGCCATACCTCGTTCCTCGTGAAGTTGTTGAGCTCCTCTTGCATCGCCAACACCCAATCCGAATCTTGAAGTGCTTCCTCTACCCTGTGTGGCTCAATAGAGGAAACAAAGGAGTAATGTTCACAAAAATGAGCAACACGAGATCGAGTGGTTACCCCCTTATGAATGTCTCCTAGGATGGTGTTCACGGGGTGATCTCGTTGGATTGCTTGGTGGACTCTTGGGTGTGGCGGCCTTGGATTTTTATCATCTTCCTTGTCTTTATCATTAGCATCTCCCCCTTGATCATTGTCCTCCTCTTGAGGTGGCTCATCTTCTTGATCTTCATTTTCATCCTCTTGAGCCTCATCCTCATCTTGGGTTGGGGGAGATGCTTGCATGGAGGAAGATGGTTGATCTTGTGCTTGTGGAGGCTCTTCAAATTCCTTAGGACACATATCCCCAATGGACATGTTCCTTAGCGCGATGCACGGAGCCTCTTCATCATCTAGCTCATCAAGATCAACTTGCTCTTCTTAAGAGCTGTTAGTCTCATCAAACTAAATGTCACAAGAAACTTCAACTAGTCCAGTGGGCTTGTTAAAGACTCTATATGCCCTTGTGTTTGAATCATAACCAAGTAAAAAGCCTTCTACAGCCTTAGGAGCAAATTTAGATTTTCTACCTCTTTTAACAAGAATAAAGCATTTGCTACCAAAGACTCTAAAATATGAAACATTGGGCTTTTTACCGGTGAGGAGTTCATACGATGTCTTCTTGAGGATTCGGTGTAGATACAATCGGTTGATGGCGTAGCAAGCGGTGTTGACTGCCTCGGCCCAAAACCGATCTGAAGTCTTGTACTCATCAAGCATGGTCCTTGCCATGTCCAATAGAGTCCTATTCTTCCTCTCCACTACACCATTTTGTTGTGGTGTGTAGGGAGAAGAGAACTCATGCTTGATGCCCTCCTCCTCAAGAAGGCCTTCAATTTGTGAGTTCTTGAACTCTGTCCCGTTGTCGCTTCTTATTTTCTTGATCCTCAAGCCGAACTCGTTTTGAGCCCGTCTCAAGAATCCTTTCAAAGTCTCTTGGGTTTGAGATTTTTCCTGCAAAAAGAATACCCAAGTAAAGCGAGAATAATCATCCACAATAACTAGACGGTACTTACTCCCGCCGATGCTAATGTAAGCTATCGGGCCGAATAGGTCCATGTGAAGGAGCTCGAGTGGCTTGTCAGTTGTCATGATGTTCTTGTGTGGATGATGAACACCAACTTGCTTCCCTGCTTGGCATGCGCTACAAATCCTGGCTTTCTCAAAGTGAACATTGGTTAGTCCCAAAATGTGCTCTCCCTTTAGAAGCTTGTGAAGATTCTTCATTCCAACGTGGGCTAGTCGGCGATGCTAGAGCCAACCCATGTTAGTCTTAGCAATTAAGCAAGTATCGAGTTCAGCTCTATTGAAATCAACTAAGTATAGCTGACCCTCTAATACTCCCTTAAAAGCTACTGAATCATCACTTCTGAAAACAGTAACACATGTATCCGTGAAAAGACAGTTGTAACCCATTTTGCATAATTGAGAAACAGAAAGCAAGTTGTAATCTAAAGAATCTACAAGAAAAACATTGGAAATAGAGTGGTCAGGTGATATAGCAATTTTACCCAATTCTTTGACCAAACCTTGATTTCCATCCCCGAATGTGATGGCTCTTTGGGGATCTTGGTTTTTCTCGTAGGAGGAGAACATTCTTTTCTCCCTAGTCATGTGGTTTGTGCACCCGCTATCGATGATCCAACTTGAGCCCCCGGATGCATAAACCTACAAAAGAAATTTAGTTCTTGATTTTAGGTACCCAAATAGTTTTGGGTCCTTTGACATTAGATACAAGAACTTTGAGTACCCAAACGCAAGTCTTTGACCCCTTGTGTTTGCCCCCAACATATTTGGCAACTACCTTGCCTGATTTGTTAGTAAGCACATAAGAAGCGTCAAAAGTCTTGAATGAAATGTTATGGTCATTTGATGCAATAGGAGTTTTCTTCTTAAGCAATTTAGCATGGGTTGATTGCCTAGGACTAGATGCCTCACTCTTATACATAAAAGCATGATGAGAGCCAGAGTGAGACTTCCTAGAATGAATTCTCCTAATCTTATCCTTAGGATAACCGGCAGGATATAAAATGTAACCCTCGTTATCCTGAGGCATGAGAGCCTTTCCCTTAACAAAATTAGATAATCTTTTAGGAGGAGCATTAAGCTTGACATTGTCTCCCTGTTGGAAGCCAATGCCATCCTTAATGCCAGGGCGTCTCCCACTATAGAGCATACTTCTAGCAAATTTAAATTTCTCATTTTCCAAGTCATGCTCATTGATTTTGGCACTAAGTTGAGCTATGTGATCATTTTGTTGTTTAATTAAAGCTAGGTGATCATGTATAGCATCAACATTTATATCTCTACATCTAGTGCAAATAGTAACATGCTCAACGGTATTTGTAGAGGGTTTATAATCATTTAATTCAACAATCTTAGCATATAAAATGGCATTCTCATCCCTAAGGCTAGCAAGAGAGGCATTCAATTGATCAATCTTAGCAATTAAACTAGCATTATCATTTCTAAGATTGACATTTGAATCATCACAAATATTTGACTTCTCAACCTTAGCAATCAAATTAGCATTCTCAATTCTAAGGTTGGAGATAGTGTCATGGCAAGTATTTAGCTCACTAGTTAATTTTTCATTTTTCTCTACCTCCTGAGCATAAGCATTTTTAGTCTTAACATGCCTTTTGTTTTCCTTAATAAGGAAGTCCTCTTGGCTATCCAAGAGTTCATCCTTCTCATGAATAGCACTAATCAATTCATTTAATTTCTCTTTTTGTTGCATGTTAAGATTGGCAAAAAGGGTAAGCAAGTTGTCCTCATCATCACTAGATTTTTCCTCATCACTAGAAGTGGCATACTTAGTGGAGGATCTTGATTTTACCTTCTTCTTCTTGCCGTCCTTCGCCATAAGACACTTGTGGCCGATGTTGGGGAAGAGGAGGCCTTTGTTGATGGCGATGTTGGCAGCGTCCTCGTCATCGGAGGAGTCGGTGGAGCTCTCGTCGGAGTCCCACTCCCGGCAAACATGTGTATCGCCACCCTTCTTCTTGTAATACTTCTTCTTTTCCTTCCTCTTTCCCCTCTTGTCGTTTTCCCTGTCACTATCACTAGATAATGGACATTTAGCGATAAAATGACCGGGCTCACCACATTTGTAGCAAACCTTCTTGGAACGGGGCTTGTAATCTTTCCCCTTCCTTTGCTTGAGGATTTGGCGGAAGCTCTTGACGATGAGCGCCATTTCCTCATTGTCGAGCTTGGAGGCGTCGATGGGGACCCTACTCGGTGTAGAGTCTTCTTTCTTCTCCTCCGTTGCCTTGAATGCAACGGGTTGTGCCTTGGGTACGGAGGAGGAGGCGCCTTGCTCGATGATCTTCTTGGAGCCTTTGATCATCAATTCAAAGCTCACAAATTTGCCTATCACTTCCTCGGGTGACATTAGTTTATATCTTGGATCACCATGAATTAATTGAACTTGAGTGGGGTTAAGAAATACGAGTGATCTAAGAATAACCTTGACCATTTCATGGTCATCCCACTTGGTGCTCCCGAGGTTGCGCACTTGGTTCACCAAGGTTTTTAGCCGGTTGTACATGGCTTGCGGGTCTTCTCCTTGATTGAGCATGAAGCGATCGAGCTCCCCCTCAATCGTTTCCCTCTTGGTGATCTTCGTCACCTCGTCTCCTTCGTGTGCGGTCTTGAGCATGTCCCAAATCTCTTTGGCACTCTTCAATCCTTGCACCTTATTATACTCCTCTCGACTTAGAGAGGTGAGGAGTATAGTAGTTGCTTGGGAATTGAGGTGTTGGATTTGGGCGACTTCGTCCGCATCATAGTCTTCATCCCCTACAGATGGTACCTGTACTCCAAATTCAACAACGTCCCACATACTTGTGTGGATTGAGGTTAGGTGAAATTTCATCATTTCACTCCACCTAGAATAATCTTCACCATCAAAAGCCGATGGTTTGCCTAATGGGACGGAAAGTAAAGGAGTATTTTTAGGAATGCGAGGGTAGCGTAGGGGGATCTTACTAAATTTCTTGCACTCATGGCGCTTAGAAGTTATGGACGGCGCATCGGAGTCGGAGGTGGATGGCGACGAAGAGTCGGTCTCGTAGTAGACCACCTTCTTCATCTTCTTTTTCTTTTCGCCACTCCGATGCAACTTGTGAGGAGGTGAATCCTCCTTCTTCTTGTTGCGGGACTCTCCCGATGGAGCCTTCCCGTGGCTTGTGGCAGGCTTCTAGCCGGTCACCATCTCCTTCTTGGCGTGTTCTCCCGACATCACTTTGAGTGGTTAAGCTCTAATGAAGCCGGGGTTATAAACTTAAGCACAACTACAAGCCGGGGTTAGCGTTAGAAATATAATCGAGTCCAAAAGAGAGGGCGAAAACAAATCACAAGCAAGTGAAGAGTGAGACACGGTGATTTGTTTTATCGAGGTTTGGTTCTTGCAAACCTACTCCCCGTTGAGGTGGTCACAAAGACCGGGTCTCTTTCAACACTTTCCCTCTCTCAAATGGTCACTTAGACCAAGTGAGCTTCCTTCCTTGATTTCCCGAGTCACTTAGACCCCGCAAGGACCACCACACAATTGGTGTCTCTTGCTTCTCTTACAAGGTTTTGAGAGTAAGAATGAGAGAAAGAAGAAAGCCAACCAAGCAACAAGAGCAATAAAAGAACACAAGTCGATCTCCTCACAAGTCCTAAGAACTAGAGTTGAATTGGGGACTTTGATTCGATCGGAGGCTTTGATTTGTGTCTTGGAGTGTTGTGTATTGCTCTTGTATTGAATGAAGTGTAGTGAATGCTTGGATGCCTTGAAGAGTGGTGGTTGGGGGGTATTTATAGCCCCAACCACCAATATGGCCGTTGGTGAAGGATTCAGTCGTATGGCGCACCGGACAGTCCGGTGCACCACCGGACACTGTCCGGTGCGCCAGCCACGTCACCAGGCCGTTGGGTTCCGACCGTTGGAGCTCTAACAATTGGGGCCACCGGACAGTCCGGTGGTGCACCGGACAGGTCCTGTAGACTGTCCGGTGCGCCTTCTGGCGCCTGCTCTGACTTCTGCGCGTGCAGGCTTGCACTGTAGCGCATTTAATGTTCTCTGCAGACGACCGTTGGCGCGAAGTAGCCGTTGCTCCACTGGCACGCCGGACAGTCCGGTGCTGCACCGGACAGTCCGGTGAATTATAGCGGAGCGGCCTCCCCAAATTCTCGAAGCTGGCAAGTTCGAGAGAATCCTCCCTGGTGCACCGGACACTGTTCGGTGGCACACCGGACAGTCCGGTGCGCCAGACCAGGGTTGCGTTCGGTTAACTTTGCTCCTTTGTTTTGAACCCTTTCTTTTATCTTTGTATTGGTTTGTTGTGAACCTTTGGCACCTGTAGAACTCATAATCTAGAGCAAACTAGTTAGTCCAATAATTTGTGTTGGGCAATTCAACCACCAAAATTCATATTGGAAAAGGTTTGACCCTATTTCCCTTTCAATGCCTCCATGTCTTCAGTGCATGAACCACTACTGCCAACTCTAGGTCATGGATCGGGTAATTCTTCTCATGAACCTTCAGTTGCTGGACGAGTAAGCCAGAACTCTTCCCTCTTGCATAAATACACATCCCAAGCTAGTGTAACAAGCATCGCAATACACCGAGAAGGGCTTGTGCACATCAGGCAAGACTAAGACAGGCGATGTAGTCAACTTCTCTTTCAGCGCTTCAAAGGCTTCTTGGCACTTCTGGGTCCACTTGAACTCAACTTTGTTGCCTAGCAAAGCTGTCATCGGTTTTGCGATCTTCGAAAATCCTTCAATGAATCACCGATAATATCCAGCCATTCCAATGAAGCTCTTGATTCCTCAAGCATCTGTTGGCGCTTTCTATTTCAGAATGTCTGCCACTTTCTTTGGATCCACAACCAATCCATCTTTGTTTATTATGTGACCCAAGAACAGGACTTGATCAATCCAGAATGCTCCTCCTCACTTTGAGAATATATGAGAATGTCATCAATGAATACCACCACAAACTTGTCAAGATAATCCATGAATACACCGTTCATCAGATTCATGAAGAAGGTTGGTGCATTCGTCAGGCCAAAAGACATAACGGTGAACTCATACAACCCATACTTGGTAATAAATGCCGTCTTCAGAATGTCTAAGGGTCGGATCCTAAGCTGATGATAACCTGACCTTAGATCTATCTTTGAAAACACGCTATCTCCTCTCAGCTAGTCGAACAAGTCTTCTATTCTAGGCAAGGGGTACTTGTTCTTGATTGTGACTTCATTCAAAGCTCGATAATCGATGCACATTCTCCTAGTGCCATCCTTCTTCTCCACGAATAGGACAGGGGCGGCCCAAGGTGAGGTACTTGGTCTGATGTAACCTTTCTCTGACAGCTCATCTATTTGCTTCTTGAGTTCAACCAACTTGGGTCCAGATACCCTGTAGGCTCTTTTAGAAATGGGGGTGGTGCCAGGAAGAAGCTCTATGGCAAACTCAACTTTTCGCTCAGGTGGCATACCTGGTAAATCTTTCGAGAACATGTCCGGGAACTCTGACACAACCTTGATAGTCTCGAGTGGATCTGCCTCCTTGCTATCAATAGCTATCTGGTGGCAACCTCCTTTCCTTGGCTCAGGTGAGACTAACTCAGTCACCACTTCTTCTCCTAGTGGAGACACCAACTTAATTGTCCACTTATCACAGCTGATAACTGTTTGGTACTTATCTAGCCAGTTTATCCCTAGGATAACATCTATTCCCTGAGTACCCATTACTATGAGGTTAGCGGGAAACTCTACCCCCTTATTTCCACACTTACATTCAAGCATACACTATCGACCCGGACTTCACCACTAGCTGAGTCAATTTGAATGGGTGTTGACATGGTAGTTATTGGAAGACTATGCGCTTCTACCCATGATGCAGTAATGAATGAATGCATTGCTCCAGTATCAAATAACACTTCTGCAATATGGGAATCGACTGGAAACATACATACTATCACGCCCGGTGTTTCCTAAACTGCTTCAGCCTCCAAATGGTTCAATCTCCCATGGTTGTAACGTGTCTGGACGCGGTTGCCTGCTCCTGGCTGTGACACATTCTGCTTCGCTGGGGCACTAGGGCCTGGCTGCTACTGGGCTGTCTTCTTTGGGCAATGCATCACCCAATGGCCTTGCTCTCCACAATGGAAACATGCTCTGCCTCCGCCTTGCACTGGGGCTACTTGACTGCTCTGGTTGGTTGCTGGGGCAGGGAGGCGAGGTGCCTGCTGATTCTGCCTCTGGAACATACTTCCTCCTGTCTGACTGTTCTTGCGATTCTGCTGTTGATGCTGAGGATACTGCCTCTGAAACTACTGCTGAGGCGGGCACTGATTCTGCTTGAACTGCTAAGGTGGGTTGCTTAAGAAATAGGGGCGATTGTTGCTCCCAGGCTGGGATCCACCTGTAACACCCCTGGTGTTCCAAGCTTGTGAAACCAATCACAAGTTTATTGAAGAATGATACCAAATTTAATTGGTCTTCAAAATGTAATGAAGCCTTTGAGCAGCTGAATGTATTATTGACCACTGCTCCGGTATTAGCTCAACCGGACATTGAAAAGCCCTTTGATGTGTATTGTGACCCATCAAGCAGTGGTCTCGGTTGTGTTCTAATGCGAGAGGGCCGAGTGATAACCTACGCTTCAAGGCAGTTGTGCCGGCATGAAGAGCATTACCCAACTCATGACCTGGAGTTAGCTGCTGTGGTTCATGCCCTAAAAATCTGGCGTCATTACCTGCTGGGAATATCTGTCACATCTATATAGATCATAAAAGCTTGAAGTATATCTTCACCCAATCAGAGGTGAATATGAGACAGAGAAGATGGTTTGAGCTTATTAAGGATTATGAACTAGAGATTCATTATCACCCAGGTAAGGCTAATGTTGTGGCAGATGCGTTAAGTCGCAAGGCTTCCTGCCATTGTCTGACAATGAAGACTTCTGACATTACGTTATGCCCAGAAATGGAAAGGTTGAACCTGAGAATGATACATCATGGAACTTCAAATCACTTGAAGCTTGAGTTAGTCCTCCTGCAAAGGATAATCGACGCGCAAAGAAATGATGAGGGAATGAAACACATTTATGAGAAAACGGAGGCCAGAAAAGCCAACTGCTTCAGAAAAGATAATCAAGGTGTTGTATGGTTTAACAACCGCATATTTGTGCCTAAGAATGATGAGATCCGCCAGCAAATTTTAGATGAAGCACATCTTAGTCGCTATTCTATTCATCCTGGAAGCACTAAGATGTATCATGATCTAAAACATCATTATTGGTGGACAAAGATGAAGATTGAAATCGCACGCTATGTGGCAAGATGTGACACTTGTAGACGTGTCAAGGCCATACACATGAAAGCTGCTGGTCCATTACAATCTTTACCTATCCCTACATGGAAATGGGAGGATATAAGCATGGACTTTATTGTGGGATTGCCCTAGACATCAAAAGGGTATGATTCCATCTGAGTCATTGTTGATCGACTTACAAAGATCGCCCACTTCCTTCCAGTCAGGGTAAAGTATACAGTGGCCACATATGCAGAGTTATACATTGCCCGTATTCTCAGTTTTCATGGTGTTCCGAAGACCATAGTGTCAGATCGTGGACCACAATTCGTGTCCAAATTTTGGGAAGAACTTCACAAGGCTTTGGATATTAAGTTGTTCCATAGTTCGGCCTATCATCCTCAAACCAGTGGGTAGACTGAGAGAGTGAATCAAATACTTGAGGACATGTTACGGGCATGTGTTCTAGAATTCCCACAGAAATGGGATGATTGTTTACCATTAGCAGAGTTCTTGTACAATAATAGCTATCAAGAGAGCATTAAAATGGCACCCTTTGAAGCTTTGTATGGGCGACGATGTTGTACTCCGCTAAACTGGTCTGAACCAGGTGAAAGAAGTTTCTTTAGTCCTGATATGGTAAAGGAGACCAAAGAGAAAGTTCAATGAATAGTTCATAATTTGAAAGAAGCCCAAGCTCGACAGAAGAATTATGCAGACAAGCAACGACAACTCTTGCACTTTCAAGTTGAAGATTATGTCTACCTGAAAGTTTTACCAATGAAGGGTGTATCATGTTTCGGGGTAAAGGGGAAACTTGCACCTCGATACATTGGTCCTTTTCCTATCCTTGAAAGATATGGACCTGTGGCATACCAACTCTAGTTACCCGAAACCTTGTCTGCAGTGCATAATGTGTTGCACGTGTCTCAATTGAAGAAGTGTCTTCGGATTCCCGATCGAACCATTGAAGTAACGGATGTTGCCTTAGAACCAGACTTGACATATTTTGAACATCCTATTCGAGTCTGGATCAGAAGGACAGAATTACCCGAAAGAAAACTCTCAAGTTTTACAAGATAAAATGGAACCAACATACAGAAGATGAAGCTACTTGGGAAACTCAAGACTTTTTAGATAAGAATTTCCCAGGCTTTTTAGCTTCGTGTAACTTGTAAGATGTGTACATTTGTTGTAATAGAGGAATGAAACCCATACCACCCCTGCCTTGTACCAAAAATAAAGAAATAAAAGTATGACACGTTTCCTTTTCCATTACTTGCCCTAGGACTTTAATCTCAGGACGAGATTCTTTTATGTGGGGAAGGATGTAACACCCCTGGTGTTACTGCTACTAATACTTGAGCATGACATCATAAGCATTGGCATATCATGTGTTTATCACAACTAGAGTGCATTCACTAGGAAAAAATTCAAACAAAGTTGTATTGATGTGACATTTCATGGGTGAAACCCTAGGTTGCAGTGCTTAACCCTAGATTGGGCTTAAGGGAGTAAATAAAGCCTAATAAGAGAAAACTTCAAAACTTAGTTGTAATAATCATAAAATATCACCATGAATGGACTTAAGTAGCATCCCAACCCAAGAAGTACCAAAAAACCCTGAATTGACCCCTGAGAAACCCTGGACTGAAACCCTAGGGGGCTAAGTTCAAAGCTAGTGCACTTTTTGGACTAAAGTGTAAATATCAAGGAATTAGGGTACCCTAAGTCATATGGTTCACATATTTAAGGATTTCCAAGTCAAAAGATGTGAATTGGACTTATTTGCAAAAAGCACCACTCAAACCCTATGGAGTTAAATCTGATTTTCAGTGCATTTGGGCCAACTTTAGAAGCTTGTATCTTCCAAATTATGAGGAGTTTGCCTAGGGTCAACACATCAAGTTTGTAGAGCTACTATAGGGGAACAACTTTGCTATAGGGATTAGGCCTTGGTGCCATGAAATGTTTTGAGATAATTAAGCCCAAAGATGGACTGTCAGACTGCTTTGAGTCTGAATTCAGACTGATAGTGTGGTTGAGTAATCTTTAAACTGGGATTCGACCATGATCCAATGGGAATTTGACTAGTGATGCTATAGCAAAAATAAAGATGGATTATAGATCCATAACTTTGACACAGATGAATTGTAAGGTTGTCACATAGATTATGGAGAAAATCTGTCTTGATTGTGCTCTGTCAGGCGCTTTAAGTAGAGGTTCCAATGGTACAGTAGCAGTAAAGATCTCTGGTACCGCACACCTCACCGTCGCTGCGATTCGTGTTCTCTAGTAAGGGGATAAGCACGGCGGAGTAAAGATCTTGGCACCAGATCAGCTCGGGCTCGGTCACGGATGAGTTTCACCATACCCACTTGCTCGTCGTGCGGCCAGGATAGACCTCGCCGCCGTTGATCGCTTACCGCTGTGCGCCACGTGCTCAAGCACTAGACCACGTTGCAGTAAATCATGTCCTGCATGCCCGGTGATCGCTAGAGAGCTGTCACGGTGAAAGCCACTAACCCCAAGCGCCAGTAGCCTTCTCCCTCGCCGGCCGCCAGCGCATCTTCGCGAAATTGGACGCCACCACTGTGGGAGCCTATAAATTGCCGACCCCTCCTCCTCCGCTAAGTAATTATGCACCCAGTAGAGCAACCCGTACCTCTAATCATCCACTAGAACTCCCCAATTTGGGATTCCCCCCAAATCAACGAAGAACACTGAGCGGTTTGACCTCGCCGTGGCCAGCACATCTCAGGTCCGTTCATGTCCTCTGGATCCTTGTTTCAGTATCCTTGGATGCTCCTGATACTCTCTGACCCATCCAATTGAGCTAGAGTCCCTAGGATCGCTGGGAACGCATTCGGTTGCCTGTGGTGCCCGCTGTCACCGTGGACAGAGCGTGTTAGAGCTCCATTAGTCAAATTAGTTGGGGGGAAACATTGGTTAGGACTTGAATTAGGTTTAAACCAAAGTAGAGCACCGGTCATGGCGTGAATCAGCCGGTGTAAGCTCGTTGGAGCTCGGCCCCGCGCTGTTCGCCGTCGTGGACTTCGAGCTGTGAAGAAACAGAACTAGGGGGATGTTTTTGTAAAGTGTCAGTGACTCTAGGAATAGTACTGAGATCCCGCTTCAAGTTATTTAAAACGATGAGGACGTTTTCGCAAAGCCGACTGCGCGGGCGCGCTTTCACCAGTGAATGGGCCGACTCGGGCTAGATTCAGCCCACGCCTGTAGCATCTTTTTCTTTTTCTTTTTCTTCTGAACTTAGGAAATTCTTTGAAAATTGTAGAAAAATACTAAAAATACCAGACCAATTTTGCTAGATTTCTAATTTTCCATAGTATTTAATAAAAATAATTTCATGATTTTTGGTCCAAATAGGAAATTATGGAACATTTAAAATAGCCAAAATCCATACTTCTGGAATTTTAGAAAATAATTAATAATTCCAAAATTCACCAAACTTTTTAGGTAAACTTTAAAAAAGATTTAGAAGCCTTGAGTAAAGTTTGGTATGATTTGGACCATGTTTGATACTTAGAACCTAAAACCCTAGCCCCCTACCCTATGAACTTCACTATAGACTCCGAAAACCCTAGTTTTCCAGAGATCCGTGAAGGAAAATTATATTCAAGACATTAGATAATAAACTTTTATTATCTTTGCATCTTCATGAACATTACATGGGCATTCATGAGTATATATGGCTATATTTAGAGAACGAGGAGGAAGTAGAAGTCGAAGAAGCGAGGACTTCACCACCACCACCACTTGAAGAACCTCAGGCAGGAAACTACTTTTACTTTGATATTTGTGGAGCAGAACCTGACTCACCAGTAACACAAGGCAAGCCCCGGTGCATTTGCCACTCCTTGTTATTTTAAAATCTTTCTCACTTACTTGATGCATTAGGTGATAGGAGTTGTGTTTTAAACCAGCTGCTGCATTTCTTTTCTCGGATGAAATGAAACATTTCATTTGTGTAACAGGAGAAAGATTTCCCACTCCTTAGCCGTAAAGATATGTGGCCATGAAAAAGGGAGGGGATTCAGTGGAACAGGATTGGCCGGGCGGTAGAGTCGTGGAAACACTTGTTGATTCCTATTTTGGACCCTAGCTCCATGGAACAATATGCTACTGCGGAAACATGGAAGAATTGCAATCTTAGATCAAAACACTATGTATGGGATGATATGAACTGCCTAAATAAGAATTCTTGAGCGTCAAATAACCTGAGTACTAACTACATCAAACAATTTGCATTAATGAAACTGTGTAAATCCACCGGATAATCAAAAATACGCATGTCTGATGAAATGGTTGTTGCTATCTGTTTCCATAACGAATCCTTGGTTTAACTTAGTTCCCTGTTTTATCAAAAAGGTTTTTCTTATGCTTAGCTTTGCTCTAGAAAAACAAAATGTTTTGTTTTCATAAAAGATGATGCTTCAAAGTGGATGGGATGTTTTCAAAAACAAAATTTGATGGTGGATCCATCATGGCCATGATGGGTTCAACATCGGAAAAGATGTACCTCTGCCAGGTACCAAACTTTGGGTTGAAATGATAAAGTTGAGACTGGGCGGGTGACTTGCACGAGAAGAGAGTCTCGGTGTAGTGTCTCCGTCTGAGTCGATTAAGGACCTTCTCGATGTAGGCTTGCTGATCGAGGACCCTTTAACTGGTCACATGCCTCGTCATAGGTAAGCTTTGCCTCGAGCAGACTAATACCAGAATAAGATAACACACAATAGGAGTGGAGAGATGGCGGGAGTAGCGTGTACCCTCCGTGGCAAGAGGCTGGACGGTGGTGTATCTGTGCTCTCGGTTGGCGTGAACCTGATCTGGTCTTAAGAACCCCGGTTGCGAGTTGACATATGCAAGGGTTAAGTGCTACATATGTCATGTGATTGGAGATCCTCAGCTGAGTATAATCGATTCGGATCGTCGTAACTTCACAGATATGAAGACTTGGTCATTGCCCTACACGTAGCAATCGAGTGAAGACGAAGGGTTGATAAGAAATTGGCTAGTATTGGTCAAGTGATTGAAATAGGGTAGAAAGAACCCTAGCTGCAGGTAACTTCACTTAACCTGACAAGTAAAACTTTATTTTTAAGGATCCACTGTTAGTAAGCATTTATGCAAACAGAGTCTTTGATTATTGATAAGCCATACCTTGATTCCCAAAGGCCAGCATATCCTTGAGAGTCTTTTACTTTGATGGGTAAGTCTTGCGAAAGTACACTTCGTACTCAGGGCTTTGTCCCATGTTGTTTTAGGTGAGGAAGCGGCAAATTTTTGCTGCTTTTGTTCAAAGGTGGTGCCCAAAGAAGAAAACCAGGAGTGAAGCTTCAGGAGGAAAGGATCCTCCGTTAAAAACTTTTGTTTGATGTTTATCGGGAGGGGTTTTTGCCTCCCAATGATGTAATAATAACACTTCAGCACTCTTATATTTGTTCTGGTCTATAATAAACACTACTCTTTCTTCTAAATAAAGTACATTATTGTAACTGCTTCCGCATTTTCGTACCTCCGATGTATTGTAATGTCTGCGTGACGGGCGAAACGCTCTTGGGAAAGGTAAGGAATACAGATATCGAACTTGTCAAGTAATCAGGGGCACCTGCAGGGTTGTTTGAGGTCCGTTGGACAAGGACAACTGTAGGTGGGACTAATGACTTGGGAGGTTCCATCACACCACCAATCTTGCGCTTGCGATCCTTCATCTCCTCGCGCTTCTTCTCTGTCATGATTGCTCTATCGATCAGGTGCTGAAATGTGGGAAAGGTATGGTTCATTAGCTGATAGTGCAGGGGATCGACTAAGCCTCTCAAGAAACGATACTGCCTCTTGGCATCTATGTTGACATCTTCAGGAGCATAGCGGAATAGCTGCAGAAATCTGTCTCGGTACTCACTGACTGACATGGGCCCTTGCTTGAGCGCCAGAAATTCCTCTTTCTTCACTGTCATCAGACCTGCTGGAACATGATACTAACGGAAATTGTCTCTGAATTCCTCCCAAGTGATGGTGTTGGGGTTGGCGTGTGTGGCGAGGTAGGACTCCCACCAAGACTGAGCTACTCCCCTCAACAGACGGGGACCATACATAACTTTCTCTCTGTCATCACATTGAGCGGTGTGCAACTCCCGCTGCACAGTACGCAGCCAATCTTCAGCATCCATGGGGTCAGCAGAGTGAGCGAACACTGGGGGATGACCTCTCATGAATTCAGCATGCTTGTCCCTAAGCATCTGAGGTTGAGGTGGGGGTTGTTGTTGTTGCTGCTGCATAGCGGCTAGGGTCTGACCAATAGCTTGGACTGCCTGAGTCTGCATCAGGAACATCTGCTCTATTGTCATCGGTGCGGCGGTGGCAACTGCTGCTGAGGTGCCTCATCTTGCGGTGCTTGCTACTCCTGCTGAGCACGCCTTCCTCCTCTACGCCTATTGTCTGACATCTGCAGAGTGCACTCACACATCGGAAGTGATCTTGCAAAACTTGCAGCATAAGAAAAGGGTATAGAATTCTGCCATAATACTAAATAGGTAAGCATCTTCACTGACTTCCAACACAGGCAAACACAACTTTCCAGATAAAGAGGTAAGTAGAATAAAAAAGCTTCCCAACTAGATAACTAATTTTATTAACATTAACAGGTAAACCGAAGTGTAGGGGATACCCACACTCTGGCGACAGTCATTACAAAGATCCAAATCCATCATAGTTCATCATGACAACCATAAAACACATGATAAGCAAACTACCATGTCTAACTAAAACTAACTGAGAGTAAGACTAAGGCTAAGGCCATGACTTCTATTTTAAACACTAATTACAGGATCCAACGCTGACGATCTAGGGTTCTAAATTTATCCTGGTCCTGTAGTCGGGGTTACCATAGGCATGGTGCCCCCGCTGAGGTGAGCGGTACGGGTGCTGAGTCCCGACGGGGGCGGGGGAGCCATCCGCTAGGTGACAGCGCTCTGCGCGCTCAACCCGTAGCTGGGCGATCTCAGCACGAGCCCTACTCAGCTCATCTAAAGCATGGTCCAGCTCCATGTTTAGCACGGCGACTAGGTTGACTATGCTGCTCAACCTAGGATTGTCCTCACCAATAGGTGAGACAACCATGCCTCCTGTGCTGCCAGATGGACGGCGGGGGTAATACTTCAGGTCAATACCATCGGTCACTCCACCGAACACTAAGCAGTAGTGCGAAAGCGCATGCTATGCGGCATCTTGCATGGCCGCCTCAGCTGAGTCCCGCTCAGATATAGAGTAATGCTCCGAGCAAACCTCCGCACCTCGGAGACTGTTCTCCGGACGGCACACCAAACAAGTCGCCTCCTAGCGGTCCAGGTAAACCCCATGACTGTGCTGGAAGACAACATAGCGATACTCGATAGACCAGGTATGCTGGTCAAGTGCCTGGCGCAGAAAGGTGTCAAGCACATCGTGGAAGTGACACCCGCGAGCGGCGTCACGAGTGATGGGTCGAGCAACCCATCCCTCCAACTCCTGCTCCTCTGAAAGGTCGGTGTTGGGGGCCTTCTTCTCCGCTGAAGGTCCTCTAGGCAAAAACACCTTCGGCAAGATGACATGCAAGCAGGTGTGACATGAAGATGTATGCCAAAGCTACAATTGAAAGAGCTTCGACATAACGACATGCTTGAGACGAATGATGGCACCAACTTAAAGAGGAAAAGACCTCATAGTCCCTGATAGTTTGTGTCACAGTTATGATTAGTTATCAAGGACATGAATGTAATTTTGTCCGGGCTGTGTCCTGTGCCTATAAATAGATGAATAGTACTCCCGTACTATTCACGCTGACTTGTAATCACTCGCACGTCACCCTTGGACCTTTACCTTCTGTCAAGCCGAAGGTACAAATGTAATTTGATATCATTAATGTTTATTCATGATTATATAATGGTAATATGAATAATCTGATGATTTGATATAGTTATTCATGCTTTTTATGTTTCATATAGCCCTGTTTATATTCTTACATATCAAAATGATGAAGGTATGTCCTTCATTGTAACACCCCTAGTGCTACTAGCACTAAAACTTGAGCATAACATCATGTGAATTGACATTTCATGTTGCGTGTTACACCTAGAATGCATTTACTAGGTAAAAATTTCAAACAAGTTGTGATGTTAGGACTTGATGAGTGGTTAACCCTAGGGTAAGGTACTTAACCCTGAATTAGGGCTTATGGATGTAAGAGAAGCCTAAATGAGTAAAAACCTCATAAGACATGAGAAATGATCATAAAATATCACCTTTGATGGACTTTAGTAGTACAACAACCCTAAAGTACTCAAAACCCTAAAAAGAACCCTGGAAAACCCTAAATTGGAACCCTAGGGGGGTAACTGTAAATTCTAGGCACTTTTGGACCAAAGTGCAAATATCAAAATAAAAGAGAACCTCAAACCCACTATCTTTCATATTGGAGAATTTGCAAGTCGAATAGTGGAATTGGGACCTATTTGCAAAAAGCACCACATAAAACATATATACCTAAGTCTAAAATTCAGTGAATATGGTCAACTTTGGAGCTTCATATCTCCAAATCTACAAGAGTTTTGCTTAAGGTCAACACATCAAATCTATAGAGCTAAGATAGGAGTACAACTTTGCTTAAGTGATTAAGTCTTGGTGTCATACAAAATTTGGAGATAAATGGACCTAAAGTCTGGCTGTCAGACAATTCAAGGACTGAGTATTGGCTAACAGTGAAGTCAGATGGACTTTGTGATCAAATTAGAGTAAGATCCAGTGATGGATTGGGTATGGTCACTACAACAAAGTTGAAGTTGGATTATAGGACAATAACTTTGATACAAGCAGATTAGTGGGTTATCACATAGAAATTGAAGAAAACTGCTCCTCAACTTGGGCTGTCAGAACAACTGAAGATGATGGCCATGGTACAGTAACTGAATAAGATCTCACGTTCAGCCCCCTCGCCGCCGGCGACCCTGCGCTTGGATTCGCACCGGCGCCACGATTTGTGCCCAGCGGAGTGCAGATAACTACTCGGGGTAAGAAATATCGCGTTGAGGATGAACTCAGGCCACTGTTTCATCCTGTTGCAGTGCCCGCTTGCCTGGCGACATGGTCGCGCGACCATCGCCATCGTGCCGCCGTTCCTCGCGGTTATGCCACGTCGTCAGCAATCTTACCATGTCGCAATTAATCACCGTAGACAGCCCATCTATCGCCCGAGGCCTTGCCATAGTAAGAGCCACGAATCACTTGCGTCAGTGACCTCCCTTTTCTCCGGTCGCCGCGCGTCTTCTCAAAATTAGCTGCCACCACCGATGGAACATATAAATTACTACCCCAGTGAGCTTCACTAAGTAATCACACACCCAACGCACCAGCCCATGCCTTAGATTGTCCACCAGAGCGCTCCAATTTTGAAGTTCCCCCAAATCAGTTAGAACTCCACCGTGAGTGAGCTCGCCATGGCCAGACATCTACAGGTCCGTTCATGCCCTCCTCGCTCTTGTTTCAATACCCTTCTATGCCATGGATGCTTATCGGCCCAGTCAATTGAATTAGACCGCGTTAGATCGTCGGGAATGCCTCGGGTTATCCTCAGTTTGCGCCATCACCGTGGGCAGAGCGATTTTGAGCTAGAACCTTGCAATTGATTGAGGGATTATGGTCGTTATGGGTAGAATTAGGTGTCAGGCACACCAGAGCATCGGTCTTTGCGTTATCTGGCCGGTACAGGCTCGCCGGAGCCGCTACTCCGCCGTCTATGGTCGGGGACCTCAACTTGCGAAGGAATAGAAAGGGAGGGGCCTCTATGTAAATGTCAGTGACACATAGGAATAGTGCGCAGGAGTCTTTACGAGTTATTTAAAAGAACAGGGTCCTCTGCGTAAAGTGAACACCGCGGGCGCGCGCGGACGCGCGTTTCCCTGGACTTGGGCCGACTTGGGTTAGTTTCAGCCCATTACTGTTCACCTTTTTTCCTTTTTCTTTTTCTACCAGACTTAGGAAATGCATAGAAAATCATAGAAAAATGATAAAAATATGAGACTAATTTTGTTGGACTCATAAATTTCTCTAGTATTTGATAAAAATAGTTCCAAAATTTTTAGCCTAAACTAGGAATTATGTAGTATTTAAGAAGGTCTAAACCTAGTCTTTTTAAATTTATTAAATTACTAGATAGCTCCAAAAATCATAAAACTTTTTGGGTAAATTTACTTTGATAATTAGAACCCATGGGTGAAGTTTGACATGTGTTGGAGATTATTTGAATCCCAAACCCAAAACCCTAACTCCTAAGGGTAAAACTACCTAACCCTACTGGGGTATTGACTTAAGAAGGCTCTAGTTTCCCTGGTGCACCGTGAAGTAAAATTGTATTCAAGACACCAATTGATGTACCTTTACTACAATTGCATATTCATAACATCACATGAGCATTCATGTTTATATATATGGTTATAGAGAACAAGGAAGAAGTAGTGGTTGAAGAAGAAGATACTACACCACCAACAGAAAACTCACCTGTCGGGAACTGTTTTTATTTTGACATCTGTGGAATAGAGCCCGACTCTCCTACAACACAAGGCAAACCCCGGTGCATTTACCCTTTCCTTGTGATTTTCAACTCTTTATCACTTGATTGGTGCATTAGGTGATAGGAGTTGTGTGCTAAACCAATTGTTGCATTTCCTTCCTTGGAACTGTTTTACCATTCCTTGGTTACCTGCTTTTATTAAAAGGTTTTCTGATGCTTAGCCTTCCTTTAAAAAACAAAAAGATTTTGTTTTAAACCAAAGGTGATGCTTCAAAGGGAAGGGGATGTTTTCAAAAATAAAAACTTGATGATGGATCCATCATGTCCGTGATGGGTTCAACATCGGAAAAGATGTACCTCTGTTAGGTACCAAACTTTGGGATTTTACATGATAAAGCCGAGACTGGGCGGGTGACTTGCACGAGAAGAGAATCTCGGTGTAGTGTCTCCGTCTGATTCGATTAAGGACCGTACCGATGTGGGCCTGATGATCGAGGACCTTTTAACTGGTCACATGCCTCATCATGGGTAAGCTTTGCCTCGGGCAGACTAATACTAGAAAGGCCAACACGCAATGGGAGTGGAGAGATGGCGAGAGTAGCGTGTACCCTCCGTGGCAAGAGGTTGGACGGTGGTGTATCTGTGCTCTCGGTTGGCGTGAACCCGGTTTGGTCTTAAGAAACCTGGTGGCGAGTTGACATATGCAAGGGTTAAGTGCTACATATGTCATGTGATTGGAGATCCCTAGCTGGGTATTAATCGATTCGAATCGTCATTACTTCTCAGACATGAAGACTTGGTCACTGACTTGCACGTAGCATTCCAGTGAACTAAAAGTGTTGATAAAAGATGGCTAGTGCAGGTCAAGTGCTTGAACTAGGGTAGAAAGAACTCTAGTGACAGGTAATGACTTAACTTGCTAATAAAACTGGATTTTAAGGATCCACTATTAGTAAGCATTTCTGCAAACAGAGTCTTTGATATTTGACCAACCTTACCTTGACTCCCTTAAGCCAGCATATCCTTGAGAGTCTTTTCTTTTGATGGGTAACACTTGCGAAAGTACATTCCGTACTCAGGGTTTTCGAACCCATGTTGTTGTAGGTGAGGAAAGAGCAGACTTTTGTTGTTTTTGTTCTAAGGTGGTGCCCAAGGAAGAATCACAGCCGTGAAACCGCGGGAGGAAGTTGGCCTCCCACTTATACAACAATATACTTTTGTGCGGGAGGGGTTTTTGCCTCCCAGGTCTGTAATAATATTGCTCTATGCACTCTTATAACCTGGTAATGTAATACTAATACTCTCTCTATATTTTAATGAATGTAAATTAAATTAGTGTAATTCGCTTCCGCTTTTTCGTTCCTCCAATGTATTGTAATATCTGCGTGACGGGTGAAACGCTCTTGGGCGAGGAAATAAGAATACAGATACCGAACTTGTCGAGTAATTATGCGCATCTATAGGGTTGTCCAAGGTCCGTTGGACAAGGACAACTGTAGGTGGGTCTAATAACTTGGGAGGTTCCGTCACAGCTGGTATCGGAGCGAAGCCCATCTCTTCAGATGTTACGAAGCATTTTCAAATACTTATTCAAGAAATATTCTTCCATTCTTACCTTGCCTCTTTCTGGAGGTTCTTATCTTTTAAGACCAGGTAATAGAGTGCAATATAGAGTAAGTTGGGGATCAACGGGGGTTGATTTCGTAATTATTGGGTTATGCATGCATCATGTTAAAAAAATATACTAATAAATCTTCCCCTCTTATGGAGATATGGCACGTACAAGGAAAACTGCACGCAAATCCACCGGACCTTTGGGCGTGCCTCGTCATCAGTTACCCCCCAGACATGAAGGGAGCAGTAGTGGCTCCAACGACCCCATTGGAGACTTGGAGGCTAAGGTGGAGCAACTCCGATTAGAGCTACGCCATCGGAGCAGGGCACGAGAGCAGGATAGTCAGCGTATAGCTGAGTTGTCAACCGAAGTCAGCCGCTTGCGGTTTGAGATCTCAGAACGAGACTCAGCCATTGATTGGGCCATTAACTCGTGTTCGATCGCTTGGCACCGCGAAGCAAAAGCTTGAGCTCGTGTGGATGAGCTTAGCGCGGCCCTTGATAACCTACAAGTATACTGTAATACTCTGCATGAGGAAGTACATGTACTATATGGTTGACTGTACCCGAACGTGCCCGCCAATGCTGCTGCAATGAAAGCTAGACCCTCGGGAATAGCAAACGCAGGACCTGAGGGGGAGTTGGACCTTTTTAAGCCCCCTCCTTCTATGAACCTGGCTGACGAGCGGTCTCCTGTAGCAGACAGTGAAGCAACAAAAGACGATGAAGACTAGAGGAATATAGTTTAGATGTATACTTATGTAAAATAAGCGATGAAACTAAGTTGTACGCTAGAGTCTGTAAAAATTACATTTTGGTAATGTAATATGATGGTATATGTTGGCATGTTATATTCTTCCCAAATATTTCTTTGCCTCAGATGCCATCCCGGACTCGCACACACGATGGTGCAGGAACTTCCCGTGGTCGGGAAGATACACCCAACCCACCGTCAGTACCACCAACACTGGCCGAGGATATCACTGTCTTGGTCAATGCTACTGCAGATAACACCCGCTTCTTGCGTGAGATGGCGGGTAATCAGTTCCAGCATCATGGCGGAAGACTTCCTCCACAAGGACCACGTGAAACCTCATATCTGGAATTCTCTGAGACGCGTCCTCCAGTCTTTGTTAAAGCAGAAGACCCTCTTGAAGCTGATGAGTGGATAAGAGTAATGGAGCAGAAGTTCGGATTGGTCCATTGCACGGAAACACAGAAGCCATTATTTGCTGCCCAACAATTGAGAGGCCCTGCTAGTACCTGGTGGGCGAATTTTGTAGCAGTTCAACCAGTTGGACATCAGGTCACTTGGGATGAATTCAAGCTAGCCTTCCGTGAACACTATGTTCTAGAGGGAGTTCTTCACATGAAACAAGAGGAGTTCATTCGACTAAAACAAGGGGAGATACTGTAATGCAGTATCTCAATAAGTTCAATCATCTGTCCAAGTATGCCATCGATCAAGTAAATACTGATTTGAAGAAAAATAAATGCTTCATGAGGGGACTCAACGACCGGCTTCAACGGAAAATGGCCACCTGCCTAGATCTTACTTACAACAGGGCTGTCAGTATGACACTGGCCGTAGAAGCCAAGAACACAGGCCACGTAAAATCAAAGGGATTTAGAGGTGACAAGTCTAATCAGGGACCTGAGAAGCGAACTAGGTTGATAATCCGACCTTTTAATCAGAATCATTATTCGCCTCGTCCACCCTCCTACCCGTTCAAATAGCCTGTTTTCATTCGTCCTACCACTATCCCCACCTCTACAAATCAGTCGAGTGCCCCTGGTGCTCGTTTCCCCGCTCTCCCTAGTTCTTCTACTGGCTGCTTCAACTATGTAAAGTCTGGTTATTTTATAAAGGATTGTCCATACCCAAAGCAAAATAAATTCAACAGTCAGCAGAACTCTGGGAGCTCCACTCAAGGAAAGGGGAACACGACTAATAATTCAACGGGAAAAAATGTCAAGAAGATAGGACGAATCTATTATACTCAAGTGGCCACTACACCGGAAGGAGAGCCGGTAATGATGGGTACGTTCCTTGTGGCCAATTACCCAACAATTATTCTCTTTGATTCTGGTGCTTCCCATACATTCGTAAGCAAAAATTTTGTGGAAAAGCATTGTATTCCTTGCACTGAATCAAGGGAAGGATTTATTATCCATTCACCTGGGGGACAAATATTTACTAAGGAAATAGTTTTCCATATACCAGTAACATTGGCCAGAAGGGAATTCCCTACCAACATGATTGTTCTAAAAGGCCAAGGCATAGATGTAATTCTGGACATGAATTGGTTGGCCCAACACAAGGCCATCATCAATGCTGACTTAAGGACCATCAAGTTGAGTCATGGCCATGAAGAAGTTTTCTTATCCATCCCCATAGCTGTCCCAGCCAAACCATTAGGGCGGGTCTATGAAGCCATCATGCCAGAAATCTAGAATATTTCGGTAGTGTGTGAATTCCCGGATGTTTTTCCTAAAGATGTGCCTGGGTTACCTCCAAAAAGGGATGTATAATTTGTGATTGAACTGAAGCCTGGTACGACTCCTATTTCTAGAAGGTTGTACCGAATGCCACCTAATGAATTGGCGGAACTCAAGATTCAATTACAAGACTTGCTTGAGAAGGGATTCATTCGGCCTAATTCGTCACCATGGGGATGTCCTGCCATTTTTGTCAAAAAGAAGGATCAAACAGTTCGAATGTGCGTGGACTGCAGACCCCTTAATGAGGTCACTATCAAAAACAAGTACCCCCTTCCCCGGATCGATATCTTATTCGATCAGCTTACCAGAGCTCGGGTATTCTCCAAGCTTGACCTCAGGTCGGGTTATCATCAAATCCGTATCGACCCGAAGATATACCCAAGACCGCATTTACTACGCGGTATGGATTATTTGAATATTTGGTTATGTCTTTCGGATTGACAAATGCTCCAGCCCATTTCACATATCTAATGAACTCAGTTTTTATGCCCAAGTTGGATAAATTTGTGGTGGTCTTCATTGATGACATCTTGATCTACTCGAAGAATGAAGAGGAGCATGCTAAACATTTACGGATCATATTGACGCGCTTAAGGGAACATCAATTGTATGCTAAGTTCAGCAAATTCACGTTCTGGTTGGAGGAAATCCAATTTTTGGGACATGTATTGTCTGCAAATGGGATTGAGGTCGACCCCAGCAAAGTCAAGGAAATTCTAGAGTGGAAACCGCCAACCACTGTACATCAAGTTTGAAGTTTCCTTGGGCTGGCTGGCTATTACCGTAGGTTTATTCCGGATTTCTCCAAGATTGTGAAACCAATCACAAGTTTGTTGAAGAATGATACAAAGTTTGACTGGTCCTCAAAATGCAATGAAGCCTTCGAGCAACTGAAGGTATTATTGACCACTGCTCCGGTATTGGCTCAACCGGACATTGAAAAGCCTTTTGATGTGTACTGTGACGCATCATGCAGTGGTCTCGGATGTGTCTTAATGTAGGAGGGCTGAGTCATAGCATATGCTTCAAGACAGCTACACCGACATGAGGAGCATTATCCAACTCATGACTTGGAATTAGCTGCTGTGGTTCATGCCCTTAAAATATGGCGTCATTAGCTGCTGGGAAATATCTGCCATATATATACAGATCATAAAAGTCTAAAGTATATTTTTACCCAGTCAGAACTGAATATGAGGAAGAGGAGATGACTTGAGTTGATTAGGAATTATGATTTAGAAATCCACTATCACCCATGAAAAGCCAACATGGTGGCAGATGCACTAAGTCGCAAGGCTTCCTACCATTGTCTTACAGTAAGGACCTCTGACACCACACTGTGTCAAGAAATGGAAAAGTTAAACCTAGGAATGATACAACATGGAATTTTGACTCAATTGAAGCTTGAGTCAGTTCTTCTGCAAAGGATTATTGATGCCCAAAGAAATGACAAGGGTATGAAACACATTCATGAGAAAATAGAAGCCGGCAAAGCTAATTGTTTTAGAAAGGATGATCAAGGAATAGTATGGTTTAATGATCGCATAGTTGTGCCTAAGGATGTGGAAGTCCGCCAACAAATTTTGGATGAAGCTCATCTTAGTCCATATTCCATTCATCCCAGAAGTACTAAGATGTATCAAGACCTAAAGCAACATTATTGGTGGACAAAAATGAAGATTGAGATTGCACGCTATGTGGCAAGATGTGACACCTGTAGACGTGTCAAAGCCATACATATGAAGACCGCTGGACCACTGCAACCTTTGTCCATCCCAACTTGGAAATGGGAGGACATTAGCATGGATTTCATTGTGGGATTACCCAGGACAGCAAAAGGATTTGACTCTATCTGGGTTATAATTGATCGACTTACAAAAATAGCCCATTTTCTACCAGTCAAGACCTCCTATCCGGTCCTCACCTATACCCAGATATATATTGCCCGTATTCTCAGCTTGCACAGGATTCCAAAGACTATAGTGTCGGACCGCGGACCACAATTTGTATCCAAATTTTGGGAAGAGCTCCACAAATCCCTGGGTACTAAGCTGCTCCACAGTTCATCCTATCATCCTCAAACAAGTGGACAAACTGAGAGAGTGAATCAAATACTTGAAGACATGTTACGGGCATGCGTTCTAGAATTCCCACAAAAATGGGATGAATGTTTACCATTGGCAGAATTTTCCTATAACAATAGCTATCAAGAGAGCATCAAGATGGCCCCATTTGAAGCACTATATGGGCGACGGTGTTGGACACCCTTAAATTGGTCAGAACCTGGAGAAAGGTGTTTTTTCAGGCCTGACATAGTTAAAGAAATGGAAGAAAAAGTTCAACGGATCATACACAACTTGAAAGAGGCACAAGCTCGACAAAGAGTTATGCAGACAAACGACACCAGCCCTTGTACTTTCAAGTCAAAGATTATGTGTACCTGAAAGTATCAACAATGAAGGGCGTGACCCGTTTCGGTGTAAAAGGAAAGCTTGCACCCCAATACATTGGTCTATTCCCCATTCTTGAATGATGTGGACCAGTAGCGTACCGACTACAACTACTCGAAACATTGTCTGTGGTTCACAATGTGTTCCATGTGTCCCAATTAAAGAAGTGCCTTCGGGTTCCAGATCGAACCATTGATGTGGTGGATGTTACACTGGAACCAGACTTAACATTTTCAGAACATCCCATTCGAGTTCTGAATCAGAAGGATAGGATCACTTGAAGAAGAACTCTTAAATTCTATAAGGTACATTGGAACCAACATACAGAAGATGAAGCTACCTGAGAGACTCAAGACTTCTTAGAAAAGAATTTCCCTGGCTTTTTAGCTTTATGTAACTTGTAAAATATGTACATTGGAATGTAAAGGAGAAATAAACCCCATACCACCCCCTGCCTTGTAAGACAAATAAGGAGATATAGATGTGACGTGTTTCCTTTTCCATTACTTACCCTAGGACTTTAAATCTCGGAACAAGATTCTTTTATGGGGGGAAGGATGTAACACCCCTGATGTTACTAACACTAAAACTTGAGCATAACATCATGTGCATTGACATTTCATGTTGTGTGTTACACCTAGAATGCATTTACTAGGTAAAAATTTCAATCAAGTTGTGATGTTAGGACTTGATGAGTGGTTAACCCTAGGGTAGGGTACTTAACCCTGAATTAGGGCTTATGGATGTAAGAGAAGCCTAAATGAGTAAAAACCTCATAATGTAACACCCCAGGTGTTACTCAGGGTGTCCACCCAGGGCTACACCATTTAAACCTACTATCACATGTGGGTTAGCTTGAGCAAAGTACATCAAACTTAGAATTCAAATCCTAAGCAAAGTGCAACCCATCTTAGATGTCATACCTTAACCTATCATGCACCTAAAGGGGAGAATTGCCCAAAACCCTAAAGCAAACCCCCCTTGGACAATGGGAACCCTAGATGTAAGTATAACCAAAAGGTCATGAAGACCTTGTGATCATGGTTTGGGCCAAATATAAAAGTTGTAGTACACTTAATAACCTACAAATGATAGTAAGAAAGTAACCCCCAAAAAGATTTCAGAAAAGCCCCAAAAGGGTCACCAAAGGTTTGAACACAAAAGAAAAATCAGAAATTGCCTAAGTCCAAAAACTAACCTTTGGCCAAAGATCACACATGTTCACCCTCATTCAAACTTCAAAACACTTCGACCCAATTGACAAAGTGGCGCCAAATTAACCCTAGAATGCCCTGGAAAAAGTTGACACCTACCCTAAGACGTTTGACACGACTTGGCACCATTTTTGTCTCGGTTTGGACATCTCTGACATAGCCGACTTCCCACCCCCATATCTCTCTAACCCGACCACATCTAACCTTGGAACTCACATGAACTAGGTAGCTCTAGGTGCAGGGAAGAGATCTCTCACAGGCTCTTGGGCGAGATTTGTACGTCTTGGCCGCTCAGCAGAGGGAAGAACACAGGCAGAAGCAAAGAGCCACGTGTTCGACGTGCTCTGAGCTCGCCAGAGCACGCCCGCGCGCGCCCCCGCGTGCCCCGCGCCGCGCCAAAGACCAGCCCGCGCCATGGCCCACGCCCGCGCCTATAAAACCCCCAGGGACTTCGACCGTACCCCTCCTCACGCGGTCGACCACACCGGAGCCCAAACCCACCGGCGTTTGCCCGTGCACGGCGTGTCCGCGGCCGCCCGATCCCCCGCCACCGTAGACCGGCCAACAGAACCCTTCCCAACCCCGTCTGACCCTCGGAGAAGACTGTGCACACCTCGGTGAAGCTCCCCGAGCGAGGAATCAGAGTTTGCTTTGCTGAAGAGGCCAGTCCACGGTCGCCGGACTCCACCCGACCACCGGCGAGCGTAGACCGGGTAATCCTCTGCTCCATTCCTCGATTCCTTGTGCACACAGCCTCTACGTCACCCCGTGAAGCTCACCGTGCCATTGGATTGAACTAGGTCACTGTGGTTTGGCCGGCACACCCGCCGCCGACGAGAGCACCCGCCTGCGCACGTGGACCGGGCGATTCCGGCCACCCCCGCCATCGAGCCGTACACCGTTGTGACCGACAGGACCTCCCGGAGCCAACCCCACCCCTCGCCGGACCTCCCTCGCCGCCGGTAAGCCACGCCACCCTTTTCTTTCTCGCGGGTACTGTTTAAACCTAGGGAGGGACCGCGGGGGAGAAGAAGAGAAAGCTAGGGGGTTTTGCGCAATGTCAGTGACTCGGATGAATAGTAGCGCATGGGTATAACTGAGAGAGTTAGTTTGGAAATAACACGAGGACTTCGATGCAAGGTGGTTTTCCAGGAAACCTTTAATTAAATCTGATTTAAAATTGAAACAACACTTGAATAATTCATATCTTCTATTTTATTCATCCAAATTGAGTCAAACCAATTTTGTCAGATCTTAAATAATACAAACTACTGAAGAAAAATATAAAACCCCTATGTGCTACAGATAACTTTAGGGTTCTGAATTAAATACTGATTTGGCCAAAAGCTAAATAATAGGGAGAAAAATAGTTGCACTATTTAACTGAGGGTAAGAAAATTTGGAGAAGTACATGACCACCTACTGACCTATTTAAAAATGCTAAACCCCTCTGTACACCCCATTAAGGTAGAGTTTGCCATTTATTTTACATTACGCTTAAGGTTAAAGAAAATAGGAAAGGTGATTTAAATAAAGAACCAGGGAGCCCCCATATTTTTGTTAGTATACTTATTCAGTGTAGTTTACTAGAAAAATTGATTATACCCTGGTTTAGTATAAAATAAATGGGATACCTTTTATTTTAAGAAAACAAGGAAAACTTAGAAAAACCATAGAAAAATAACTCCAAGGTGAAAACACCCCAAACCTTGGGATAACAAATGTTTTGTTATTATGAACATAGGAAAAATACAAAATCTGTTGTTTGATATTTTTCAAATGACAAGTTAGTTATAAGAACCTTTTTGGCATAAAACTTTAGAAAATCACAACTAAATAACCACCAATTAACTTTATGTGATTTTTGGAACAGAAGCTTGTTATTACTATTAGATGCCAACAAAAATAACCCTTAGGACAGAACCCACCCCTAGTTAAGAGTTGTAGTACAAAGTGGCCCATTTACACAACTTTTGTTATTTTTGTCTAAAAGCATAGCCTTTTTATTTTTGAACCTCAAATTCCTAGAACAGACTATATTGACCAATGGCAAGCCACTGTAATTTTTACATAATTTTTGAAAAAAGTTAATTCACTGTTGTAGTTCAAACCTACACTAGAATTCATAAATAGGAAATAAAGAAGGGGAAAATGAATAATGGAAATTAGTGCCATCCTAAAACCCTTTGTAAATTGTCCTCTGAAATATATAAAGGGAATACCAATCCACTATGCTTATCCTTAACAAAACCTAAACCTAGAGTGATAAGCAGTAACCACTAAAAACCACGTATGACCAAGAAACCCTAAGTTGTCAACTAACTTAGCTCTTCTTCCTCAAACATAATGTTGTTAAATCTTGCATAATCATGACATACATATTCATTGCATTTCAATAGACTGCAACCTCGCTGATGGAGAGTACGTCCTCGTGCCGGAGCAAGGTGCTGCTCAGGAGGTAGCCCCGGACCCAGCACCAGAGCCTAAACCAGAGGATCTGCCTGCCACTGCTTTGGAAGGCAAGCCCCGGTTTTATGCATAACCTGTTATTTATGCTATTTTACTATACTTAATGATTGTAGGATTGATTGTGCACTTAAGTGTAGAAGTTGTTTGAAACCCTAGTTGCATGATCTTAGGAAAACCTGTTGAGATGAATACTAGTATGCTAGGTCGAGGTAGCTGCTTTACTAATTAGGATCTCGGTAGAAGTCGAGTGATTTTTCTAGCACTCGCGCGAGGTCAGGAAATTGGTTGTATCCACTTTCTTATCATAATGATGCTGGTTGTGGACAACAATCCATGGGGATTGGTTGTCCACGGGATAAAAATTTGAATAAGGATTAAGGTGTGGTACCGTGAGTCAAGCGTTTGAACGTACTAAACACATACCGAGAAATATGGTAAATCGGTAAGCCTAGTACCTGAGTGAACCTGCCCACAGACATATCCCCTCACGCGACCTGAGACGAGGTCTCCCATTCCGGTTATGGTGGGTACAAGTGCGGTCACTGCACGACGACAGTCGGGGTTAGTGAGGCATTGTACGCCAAGGCGGTGAGCCCTGATCTGTTGCCAGGGAATCGAAGGGGACGATTGATGTGTGTGGGGACGGAGTGCCCCTACATGTCGTGTGTTTAGGTTTACCTTGCAAGGATAAAAACTCGATTCGAATCGTCTGCTTCTCGCAGCTAATGAGACTGCTTGATCCATGCTGCTACATTGAGTAACAAGTGGAAATATGATAAGATGATACAAGATGTTGATTGCTAAAAATGTTTGCTACTATGTATGAGTAGATAGTACATATTTAGCCTTAAGAGAGTCACACTTAAATTTGACAAAGTTAAAACTTGATTTAGAAACTCAGCTAGTACTTTTGGCAACCAAACCCCACAGCCAAACAGCTGCATGTCTAGAGGTAGAGGAGTAGACTCCTCACACCGGGTAAGTCTAGCTAAGTATTAGTATACTCAGCCTTGCTTGTGGCATAATTTTTACAGGTTCTCTGGAGGACATGGTTGCTAGAGTGACTTGGCCGTCCATCTTGCCACCGGGTTGGGCTATCGAGTGGTACCCCGCCTCGGCTGAGGAGGAGCATGAGGAGTGATGGGACAGGCTTCCCCATCCCTCCCTTTATCTATCGTTAGTTTTATTCCGCTGCATTTCGAACAATGATGACCACTTTTGTTAAAACTCCGATGATGATGTAATAAGTTTAATACTCTTTAATGTATGGTTTTATGCTTTATTGTATTTGCTCTGTGACTCACCATCGAGTGGGACTATGGTACTTGATCCTATCAGTGGCCTCGTTGGACTAGATCCGAGGGATTGACGGGTTATTCCCATTTAAGTGTGGTCTAGCCTCTAAGGCGGGATTCAGGCACTTAAGTTGGAATAATTCGAGCGGTTCTGCCACAGCTGGTATCGAAGCTTGTACCACCACAGAGGAATCAATAAACTATAAATACCATCCTTTTCCGAAGTAAAACTTGATAGAAACAAATGTTGGATAGATCACAGGACGATCAGGATAGACCTAGGACGTGAAGCCTTAGGATAATAGAAGGGTAGTTAGGTGGCTAAGTGATTAAGCCCTACAGACTACTATAAGGGATGGGAGTTCTTCCCTAATTCCTTTACATTGATGTGAGGTCGTTCAGGACGAGCATGCATGCATTCTTAAATTAAAACAAATGGATAATTGGGTAAAGACTTTAATGCAAAATGATGACCAACTAAGTACCCCAGTACCATTGTTATATTTAGAGAGACTGAGTTGTGTTTCCCTTTCTTTTTATAATTCTTTTACTTACGCTTAACCGTACACAGATGACTTCCCACGGATCCTCAGACGGCGGGAATGCACTGTCCCACACTGACGGGCTTGCACGAGAGGGCTTTCCCCGTATTTTGTGGGAGGTACTACAGGGGGCCGGGTACATGACACCTCCTCAGTACGCGGTGCAGTAGTTCGAGAAGCACTGAGTGCCCCGCTGTAGAGTGAGGATGACCTTGGAGCCTCATCCCTGCAGCCAGGCTGGCGTTCGCTGGACTCTGAGTCCTTTGGATACCGGGCTGAGGACACGATCGAGGCGATTGCTCTACACGGGTTGACCACTTTCTGCGGATTCCATCCCTTGGAGTTGTCCACCCACCCCATTGGCTTGTTCCCCGCAGAGAGGGAGGACGACCCAATGTGGAAGGATCGGGTGGAGCATGCCAAGGACATCTGGGCTATCTACCCGGGGCAGACTGCTCACTTGACAGTGCGGTGCATGAATGCCCTGTACCGTCTGCAAGTGATGCGTGGTGAGGCAATGTCCCATCTGATGGCATTGTTGGAGGCAACTAAGATCACCCTGGACAACAAAGAGGAGCTTGTGGTTGATTTGTCCACTGAGATGGTGGAAAAGGACTTGCAGGTGGAGCAGCTGTCAAATGAGATCCAAGAGCTGGAGGAATTAGTGGGGACAAGGGAGAACACCATCGAGGTTCTCGAGGATCAGCTTATCAACACCCAGTAGCAGCTTGCCGAGGCTAATGAGCACCTGGATATGCATCACCAGGAGATCCAGGATGTGGAGGCTAACGAGGACGTCGACATTGAGGGAGGAGAGGAGCCTGCCTCCAGCGTGGACACTGCTGGCTCAGGGAGACCACCTTCCCCCGAGTTGAGTGTTGCCTCGTTCGCTCACTAGGTATCAGGGGTAGAGCTAGAAATCGGTAATGGTAGGACTCCTCGAGGCTAGCTTAGCTTTTGCACCCTTGGGGTACTAGGCTAGATAGAGTTGAGTCTTTTGGGCCATTGATGTAATCATGATAAACTCTTTTGGAAGCATGGTTGATGGATGATGTTAGTCTTAAATTGGGAAGAAAAGTTTATGCCTTGTGAAATCCTTTATGTTTATGCAAGAATCTACTAATTTCGTCTTTTGACTCTTTCACCGCAATTGAACCTTGAACTTTGAAGATGTGTTATTGAGTATATATGTGATTTTTCAGATGGCCGGGAGAGCGCGTCGTGGACAGAATGAGCGCATTCCCCCACCACCGCCACCGCCTCCCACTCTGCAGGAGCTAATGGCTCAGCAGAATGAGATCTTGAGGCAGCTAGCTCAGCGCCAGCCACCACCTCAGCACTATGGTGGTGGAGATCATCAGCGTCACCCCGCAGCAGCCACTTACCAGGAGTTCCTCAGTACTCAGCCACCGTTGTTCACCAGGGCAGAGGACCCACTTGATGCTGATGTATGGCTGAGGGTAGTGGAATCTAAATTCCCACTACTCGATGGAGTTTGTTCCGAAGTGACTAAGGTCAGGTTCGCCACCCAGCAGCTTCGCGGACCCGCGCGGACATGGTGGGACCACTATCTTGCTATG
Organism: Zea luxurians; assembly: GCA_029449295.1. Taxonomy (NCBI): domain Eukaryota; kingdom Viridiplantae; phylum Streptophyta; class Magnoliopsida; order Poales; family Poaceae; genus Zea; species Zea luxurians. Next base: position 34,830,466 of record JAOPSE010000002.1, on the reverse strand, counting down.
CAACCAGTTGACCATGAAGTTGATTGGAGAGAGTTCAAGGCAGCTTTCAGGGGACACCATATTCCAGCTGGCATTATGGACCGTAAGCTCAACGAGTTTTTGGCACTCACTCAAGGGAACCGGACAGTGCTACAGTATGCTCAGGCCTTTAATGACCTGTGCCAGTATGCCGGGTACCACGCAGACACTGACGAGAAGAAGAGGGACAGGTTCAGAAGGGGGCTCAGCACTAAGCTCCGTGACCGTCTCAACACCGTCAGGGCCAACAACTACAATGAGTTGGTCAACATGGCCATCTCCCAGGAGGACTGTATCACAGCTCGTTAGGCAGAAAAGAAGAGGAAGACCCCTGTGGCAGGACCTTCAGCTCAGCCACAGCGTTTTAGGATTGTGTCTAACACTCAGAACAGGGGGCCTTAGCAGCAGCAAGGGCGATGGGTGATCCGACCACAGCAGCAGCAGCAGGCACCCAACCGTACCCAGTTTCCAGCTCAGAGGAACAATCAACAGCAGCAGCAGTATCGCCAGGCAAATGACAACAAGTGTTTCACCTGCAGCAACACCGGACATTATGCCAAGAATTGCCCCAGGAACCAGCAGAGGCAGGGGCAGAATGTTAATCAGAACCAAAGCAAGAGGCAGAAGGTGCAAGTGAGGCAGGGCAGGCTGAACTTCACCATCATGGCTGATATTCCAGAGGGAGCACCCGTCATGACTGGTATCTTTACAGTTTTGAATTATCCTGCTATTATTCTTTTTGATTCTGGTGCATCGCATAGTTTTATCAGTGCCAAATTTAGTGCCAAGTGTCAGTTACCTTTTCACCACACCAATGGGGGTATTACAATTTTAACACCAGGAGGCAGGATTGCCACCAATCAAATCAGCAAGAATGTGCCTATAAAGTTTGGTAGTCTGATAATTAAAACCAACCTTCTTATTTTGGGTTTGGATAGTGTGGATATCATATTGGGCATTGACTGGTTGACCAAACATCAGGCAGTGATTGACATTGCAGCTAGGGCCATTGAAGTGCACTCACCGACCTGTGGTGAAACCACACTATATTTGCCCGACCAGGGTTGTACCCGTTCTTGTGCCTTCGTTATGATAGAATCCCCAGTGGAAAAGATCCCAGTGGTCTGTGACTACCCAGATGTTTTTCCAGATGAAAATTGCCAGGGATGCCACCTGACCGAGACATCGAGTTCGCAATCGAATTACAACCCGGGACCGCTCCTATTTCTAAAAGGCCCTATAGGATGCCTCCCGCAGAGTTAGCAGAGCTAAAAAAGCAACTGCAGGAGTTGTTGGACAAGGGGTTCATTCGCCCAAGTACTTCACCTTGGGGATGTCCTGCTTTATTTGTGAAGAAAAAGGATGAGAGTTTAAGAATGTGTGTTGACTACCGCCCTCTCAATGCGGTGACCATCAAGAACAAATACCCACTACCCCGTATTGATGTCTTGTTTGATCAATTGGTGGGAGCCAAAGTGTTCTCCAAGATAGATCTTCGCTCGGGTTACCATCAGATCAAGATCCGTGCCAGTGATATTCCCAAGACGACCTTCTCAACCAGATATGGGCTTTACGAGTTTTTGGTAATGTCTTTTGGGTTGACCAATGCCCCGACTTATTTTATGTACCTAATGAACTCAGTATTCATTCTAGAGCTAGACAAATTCGTGGTCGTTTTCATTGACGATATTCTGGTGTATTCCAAGTATGAAGCCGAGCACACCAAACATTTGCATATTGTACTTCAGAGGCTGCGTGACCATCAGTTGTATGCCAAGTTGTCTAAATGTGAATTCTGGCTGAAGGAGATTAAATTCTTAGGTCACACAATTTCTCAGGATGGGATATCTGTTCATCCTGAGAAGGTACAAGAGGTGATGGATTGGAAGCCCCCGACTACAGTGAGGCAGATTCGGAGTTTTCTGGGATTGGCAGGGTATTATCGACAATTCATTCCGGATTTCTCTAGAATTGCCAAACCAATGACTGAACTGTTGAAGAAAGGAGTCAAGTATGATTGGAGCCAAAAGTGCGAAGATGCTTTTCATACACTGAGGGAGCATTTGACAATAGCCCCAGTGCTGGCTCAACCTGATAACACCAAGCCCTTTGAAGTATATTGTGATGCTTCTAGTACGGGATTGGGATGTGTATTAATGCAAGATAGCAGAGTAATTGCTTATGCCTCCCGAGCACTCAGACCCCATGAGCAGAACTACCCTACACATGATCTAGAGTTGGCAGCTGTGGTTCATGCTCTCAAGATATGGAGACACTACTTGATGGGAGCTCACTGTAACATTTACACTGATCACAAGAGCCTCAAATACATTTTCACTCTGGCAGATCTGAACATGAGGCAGAGGAGATGGTTAGAATTAATCAAGGACTATGATTTGGAGGTGCATTACCATCCCGGCAAGGCCAATGTTGTGGCAGATGCCTTGAGCAGAAAGGCCCAGTGCAATTGTATGAGCATGGATGCGAGAGTTACCACCCTGTGTGATGAATTGTGCAAGCTGAACCTGGAAGTTGTTCCTTCAGGTGATTTAAATTATATCTCGGTGGAGCCCACCCTGCAAGAGTAAATAATCCAGGCACAGATTGAAGATAAGGGTGTTCAGGTTATCAAAGACATGATCAAGCAGAAGGCAGAGAAATATAAGTGCTTCCGTCAGGATAGCAAGGGAATTCTATGGTTTGGAGATCGATTGGTTGTTCCCAAGGACCCGGAGCTCAGAAAGAAGATATTGGATGAAGCTCACCTTTCAAAATTCTCCATGCACCCTGGCAGCAACAAGATGTACCATGATCTCAGATCCTTATACTGGTGGACCAGAATGAAGAGGGAAATTGCCAAGTACATATCCGAGTGTGACACCTGCCAGAGGATCAAAGCCAGTCATTTGAAGGCAGCAGGCCCTTTGCAACCCCTTCCCATACCATCTTGGAAATGGGAGGACATTTGCATGGACTTTATCGTGGGATTGCCCAATACCTCATGGCACCATGATTCCATTTGGGTCATTGTGGACAGATTGACCAAGTCAGCTCATTTCTTGCCAGTACACACCACCCATAGGATGGAGAAGTATGCGGAAATCTACATCGACCAGATAGTTCGTTTGCATGGTGTACCAAGGACTATAGTCTCAGATAGAGGAGCACCATTTGTGGCACGATTTTGGGAGCAATTGCAGGAATCACTTGGGACCCAGGTAATACGAAGCTCAGCATACCATCCTCAAACAGATGGCCAGACCGAAAGGGTAAATCAGATTTTGGAAGACATGTTGAGGGAATGTGTGCTACATTATGGAAAGGATTGGGACAAGTGTCTTTCGTTAGCAGAGTTTTCTTATAATAACAGTTACCAGTCCAGCGTGAAGATGGCACCTTTTGAGGCCTTATATGGGAGAAGATGTAGAACCTCGCTGAATTGGTCTCAAGTAGGAGAGAGGGAAATATTTGGGCCAGATTTGGTACTGGAAGCAGAGGAAAAGGTCAGAGTCATCAAGAAGAACTTAGAAGCTGCTCAGGCCAGGCAAAAGAGCTATCATGACAAGAGAAGGAAGCCTCTACAGTTTGAAGTGGGAGACCATGTTTATCTTAAGGTGTCACCCACTAAAGGTGTCCAGAGATTTGGGATCAAGGGCAAGTTAGCTCCTCGTTACATTGGGCCCTACGAGATCAAGGAGACTTGTGGACCTGTAGCATATCAATTGAAGTTGCCACCCAACATGTCAGCTATTCATGATGTGTTCCATGTATCTCAGCTGCGGAAATGTGTCCGCTTACCCACTGAAGTACTACCTGAACCAGACATTGAGATAGAACCAGACCTGTCCTATCAAGAGTACCCCGTCAAGGTATTGGATCAAAAGGAGAGATCAACACGGGCAAGGTCGATCAGAATGTATAAGGTTCAGTGGAGTCACCATTCAGTAGAAGAAGCTACATGGGAGACTGAGAATTTTCTACGCTCTCGCTTCCCCGACTTTCTGCCCAAAGGGGTCGGTACGTAACCCAAAACCCCACCCCCACCTACCCTTTGAATACAATTATAAGAAAAACTCAGATAACAAGGTTAGTCTAAGTTATGGATTTAACTTAAAAAGGACTTCCTTCTGAAGTTGCAAAGAGAATGACATTCGAAGAACAGTTAACTAGAGAAACTTAAAGAAAAACAGAAACCACACACCAGCACACCTTCATGGCACCCTCCTGAGGACTCTACCTAAAATCTCGGGACGAGATTCCTTTAAGGGGGGAGGGCTGTAACACCCCAGGTGTTACTCAGGGTGTCCACCCAGGGCTACACCATTTAAACCTACTATCACATGTGGGTTAGCTTGAGCAAAGTACATCAAACTTAGAATTCAAATCCGAAGCAAAGTGCAACCCATCTTAGATGTCATACCTTAACCTATCATGCATCTAAAGGGGAGAATTGCCCAAAACCCTAAAGCAAACCCCCCTTGGACAATGGGAACCCTAGATGTAAGTATAACCAAAAGGTCATGAAGACCTTATGATCATGGTTTGGGCCAAATATAAAAGTTGTAGTACACTTAATAACCTACAAATGATAGTAAGAAAGTAACCCCAAAAAGATTTCATAAAAGCCCCAAAAGGGTCACCAAAGGTTTGAACACAAAAGAAAAATCAGAAATTGCCTAAGTCCAAAAACTAACCTTTGGCCAAAGATCACACATGTTCACCCTCATTCAAACTTCAAAACACTTTGACCCAATTGACAAAGTGGTGCCAAATTAACCCTAGAATGCCCTGGAAAAAGTTGACACCTACCCTAAGACGTTTGACATGACTTGGCACCATTTTTGTCTCGGTTTGGACATCTCTGACATAGCCGACTTCCCACCCCCATATCTCTCTAACCCGACCACATCTAACCTTGGAACTCACATGAACTAGGTAGCTCTAGGTGCAGGGAAGAGACCTCTCACAGGCTCTAGGGCGAGATTCGTACGTCTTGGCCGCTCAGCAGAGGGAAGAACACGGGCAGAAGCAAAGAGCCACGTGTTCGACGCGCTCTGAGCTTGCCAGAGCACGCCCGCGCGCGCCCCCGCGTGCCCCGCGTCGCGCCAAAGACCAGCCGGCGCCATGGCCCGCGCCCGCGCCTATAAAACCCCCAGGGACTTCGACCGTACCCCTCCGCACGCGGTCGACCTCACCGGAGCCCAAACCCACCGGCATTTGCCCGTGCACGGCGTGTCCGCGGCCGCCCGATCCCCCGCCACCATAGGCCGGCCAACAGAACCCTTCCCAACCCCGTCCGACCCTCGGAGAAGACTGTGCACACCTCGGTGAAGCTCCCCGAGCGAGGAATCGGAGTTTGCTTCGCCGGAGAGGCCAGTCCACGGTCGCCGGACTCCACCCGACCGCCGGCGAGCGTAGACCGGGTAATCCTCTACTCCATTCCTCGATTCCTTGTGCACACAGCCTCTACGTCACCCCGTGAAGCTCACCGTGCCATTGGATTGAACTAGGTCGCCGTGGTTTGGCCGGCACACCCGCCTGCGCACGTGGACCGGGCGATTCCGGCCACCCCCGCCGTCGAGGCGTACACCGTTGTGACCGCCGGGACCTCCCAGAGCTAACCCCGCCCCTCGCCGGACCTCCCTCGCCGCCGGTAAGCCACGCCACCCTTTTCTTTCTCGCGGGTACTGTTTAAACCTCGGGAGGGACCGCGGGGGAGAAGAAGAGAAAGCTAGGGGGTTTTGCGCAATGTCAGTGATTCGGATGAATAGTAGCGTGAGGTTATAACTGAGAGAGTTAGTATGGAAATAACCCGAGGACTTCGATGCAAGGTGGTTTTCCAGGAAACCTTTAATTAAATCTGATTTAAAATTGAAACAGCACTTGAATAATTCATATCTTCTATTTTATTCATCCAAATTGAGTCAAACCAATTTTGTCAGATCTTAAATAATACAAACTACTGAAGAAAAATATAAAACCCCTATGTGCTACAGACAACTTTAGGGTTCTGAATTAAATACTGATTTGGCCAAAAGCTAAATAATAGGGAGAAAAATAGTTGCACTATTTAAGTGAGGGTAAGAAAATTTGGAGAAGTACATGACCACCTACTGACCTATTTAAAAATGCTAAACCCTTCTGTACACCCCATTAAGGTTGAGTTTGCCATTTATTTTACATTATGCTTAAGGTTAAAGAAAATAGGAAAGGTGATTTAAATAAAGAACCAGGGAGCCCCCATATTTTTGTTAGTATACTTATTCAGTGTAGTTTACTAGAAAAATTGATTATCCCTGGTTTAGTGTAAAATAAATGGGATACCTTTTATTTTAAGAAAACAAGGAAAACTTAGAAAAACCCTAGAAAAATAACCCTAAGGTGAAAACACTCCAAACCTTGGGATAACAAATGTTTTGTTATTATGAACATAGGAAAAATACAAAATCTGTTGTTTGATATTTTTCAAATGACAAGTTAGTTATAAGCACCTTTTTGGCATAAAACTTTAGAAAATCACAACTAAATAACCACCAATTAACTTTCTGTGATTTTTGGAAGAGAAGCTTGTTATTACTATTAGATGCCAACAAAAATAACCCTTAGGACAGAACCCACACCTAGTTAAGAGTTGTAGTACAAAGTGGCCCATTTACACAACTTTTGTTATTTTTGTCTAAAAGCATAGCCTTTTTATTTTTGAACCTCAAATTCCTAGAACAGACTATATTGACCAATGGCAAGCCACTGTAATTTTTACATAATTTTTGGAAAAAGTTAATTCACTGTTGTAGTTCAAACCTACACTAGAATTCATAAATAGGAAATAAAGAAGGGGAAAATGAATAATGGAAATTAGTGCCATCCTAAAACCCTTTGTAAATTGTCCTCTGAAATATATAAAGGGAATACCAATCCACTATGCTTGTCCTTAACAAAACCTAAACCTAGAGTGATAAGCAGTAACCACTAAAAACCACGTATGACCAAGAAACCCTAAGTTGTCAACTAACTTAGCTCTTCTTCCTCAAACATAATGTTGTTAAATCTTGCATAATCATGACATACATGTTCATTGCATTTCAATAGACTGCAACCTCGCTGATGGAGAGTACGTCCTCGTGCCGGAGCAAGGTGCTGCTCAGGAGGTAGCCCTGGACCCAGCACCAGAGCCTACACCAGAGGATCTGCCTGCCACTGCTTTGGAAGGCAAGCCCCGGTTTTATGCATAACCTGTTATTTATGCTATTTTACTATACTTAATGATTGTAGGATTGATTGTGCACTTAAGTGTAGGAGTTGTTTGAAACCCTAGTTGCATGATCTCAGGAAAACCTGTTGAGATGAATACTAGTATGCTAGGTCGAGGTAGCTGCTTTACTAATTAGGATCTCGGTAGAAGTCGAGTGATTTTTCTAGCACTCGCGCGAGGTCAGGAAATTGGTTGTATCCACTTTCTTATCATAATGATGCTGGTTGTGGACAACAATCCATGGGGATTGGTTGTCCACGGGATAAAAATTTGAATAAGGATTAAGGTGTCGTACCGTGAGTCAAGCGTTTGAACGTACTAAACACATACCGAGAAATATGGTAAATCGGTAAGCCTAGTACCTGAGTGAACCTGCCCGCAGACATATCCCCTCACGCGACCTGAGACGAGGTCTCCCATTCCGGTTATGGTGGGTACAAGTGCGGTCACTGCACAACGGCAGTCGGGGTCAGTGAGGCATTATACGCCAAGGTGGTGAGCCCTGATCTGTTGCCAGGGAATCGAAGGGGACGGTTGATGTGTGTGGGGACGGAGTGCCCCTACATGTCGTGTGTTTAGGTTTACCTTGCAAGGATAAAAACTCGATTTGAATCGTCTGCTTCTTGCAGCTAATGAGACTGCTTGATCCATGCTGCTACATTGAGTAACAAGTGGAAATATGATGAGATGATACAAGATGTTGATTGCTAAAAATGTTTGCTACTATGTATGAGTAGATAGTACATATTTAGCCTTAAGAGAGTCACACTTAAATTTGACAAAGTTAAAACTTGATTTAGAAACTCAGCTAGTGCTTTTGGCAACCAAACCCCACAGCCAAACAGCTACATGTCTAGAGGTAGAGGAGTAGACTCCTCACACTGGGTAAGTCTAGCTGAGTATTAGTATACTCAGCCTTGCTTGTGGCATAATTTTTACAGGTTCTCTGGAGGACATGGTTGCTGGAGTGACTTGGTCGTCCATCTTGTCACCGGGTTGGACTGTCGAGTGGGACCCCGCCTCGGCTGAGGAGGAGCATGAGGAGTGCTGGGACAGGCTTCCTCATCCCTCCCTTTATCTATCGTTAGTTTTATTCCGCTGCATTTCGAACAATGATGACCACTTTTGTTAAAACTCCGATGATGATGTAATAAGTTTAATACTCTTTAATGTATGGTTTTATGCTTTATTTTATTTGCTCTGTGACTCACCATCGAGTGGGACTGTGGTACTTGATCCTATCAGTGGCTTCGTCGGACTAGATCCGAGGGATTGACGGGTTATTCCCATTTAAGTGTGGTCTAGCCTCTAAGGCGGGATTCAAGCACTTAAGTTGGAATAATTCGGGCGGTTCCGCCACACATAAGACATGAGAAATGATCATAAAATATCACCTTTGATGGACTTTAGTAGTACAACAACCCTAAAGTATTCAAAACCCTAAAAAGAACCCTGGAAAACCCTAAATTGGAACCCTAGGGGTAACTGTAAATTCTAGGCACTTTTGGACCAAAGTGCAAATATCAAAATAAAAGAGCACCTCAAACCCACTATCTTTCATATTGGTGAATTTGCAAGTTGAATAGTGGAATTTGGACCTATTTGCAAAAAACACCACATAAACCATATATACCTAAGTCTGAAATTCAGTGAATATGGTCAACTTTGGAGCTTCATATCTCCAAATCTACAAGAGTTTTGCTTAAGGTCAACACATCAAATCTGTAGAGCTAAGATAGGAGTACAACTTTGCTTAAGTGATTAAGTCTTGGTGTCATAGAAAATTTGGAGATAAATGGACGTAAAGTCTGGCTGTCAGACAATTCAGGGACTGAATATTGGCTAACAGTGAAGTCAGATGGACTTTGTGATCGAATTAGAGTAAGATCCAGTGATGGATTGGTATGGTCACTATAACAAAGTTGAAGTTGGATTATAGGACAATAACTTTGATACAAGCAGATTAGTGGGTTATCACATAGAAATTGAAGAAAACTGCTCCTCAACTTGGCCTGTCATAACAACTGAAGATGATGGCCATGGTACAGTAACTGAATAAGATCTCAGGTTCAGCCCCCCTCGCCGCCGGCGACCCCGCGCTCGGATTCGCACTGACGCCGCGATTCGTGCCCGGCAGAGTGCAGATAACTACTCGGGGTAAGAAATATCGCGTTGAGGATGAACTCAGGCCACTGTTTTGCCCTGTTGCCGTGCCTGCTTGCCCGGCGACGTGGCCGCGCAACCATCGCCATCATGCCGCCATTCCTCGCGGTTATGCCACACTGTCAGCCATCTTACCACGTCACAATTAATCACCATAGACAGATCATCTATCGCCTGAGGCCTAGCCACAGTAAGAGCCACGAATCACTTGTGTCAGTGTCCTCCCTTTTCTCCAGCCGTCGCGCGTCTTCTCAAAATTAGTCGCCACCGCCGATAGAACCTATAAATTGCCGCCCCAGTGAGCTTCGCTAAGTAACCACACACCTAATGCACCAGCCCATGCCTCAGATTGTCCACCAGAGCGCTCCAATTTTGAAGTTCCCCCAAATCAGTTAGAACTCCGTCGTGAGTGAGCTCGTCGTGGCCAGACATCTACAGGTCCGTTCACGCCCTCCTCGCTCTTGTTTCAACACCCTTCTGTGCCATGGATGCTTATCAGCCCAGTCAATTGAATTAGACCACGTTAGATCATCCGGAACACCTCGGGTTATCCTCAGTTTGCACCATCACCGTGGGCAGAGCGATTTTGAGCTAGAACCTTGCAATTGATTGAGGGATTATGGTTGTTATGGGTAGAATTAGGTGTTAGTCACACCGGAGCGTTGGTCGTTGCGTTATCCGATCGATACAGGCTCGCCGAAGCCGCTGCTCCGCCATCCATGGTCGGGGACCTCAACTTGCGAAGGAATAGAAAGGGAGGGGCCTCTACGTAAATGTCAGTGACACATAGGAATAGTGCGCAGGAGTCTCTACGAGTTATTTAAAAGAGCAGGGTCCTCTACGCAAAGTGAACACCGCGGGCGCGCGCGGACGCGCGTTTCCCTGGACTTGGGTCGACTTGGGTTAGTTTCAACCCATTACTGTTCACCTTTTTTCCTTTTTCTTTTTCTACCAGACTTAGGAAATCCATAGAAAATCATAAAAAAATGATAAAAATATGAGACCAATTTTGTTGGACTCCTAAATTTCTCTAGTATTTGATAAAAATAGTTCCAAAATTTTTAGCCCAAACCAGAAATTATGTAGTATTTAAGAAGGTCTAAACCTAGTATTTTTGAATTTTATAAATTACTAGATAGCTCCAAAAATCATAAAATTTTTTGGGTAAAGTTATTTTATAATTAGAACCCATGGGTGAAGTTTGACATGTGTTGAACATTGTTTGAATCCCAAACCCAAAACCCTAACTCCTTAGGGTAAAACTGCCTAACCCTACTGGGGTATTGACCTAAGAAGGCTCTAGTTTCCTTGGTGCACCGTGAAGGAAAAGTGTATTCAAGACACCAATTGATGTACCTTTACTACAATTGCATATTCATAACATCACATGAGCATTCATGTTTATATATATGGTTATAGAGAACGAGGAAGAAGTAGTGGTTGAAGAAGAAGAGACTACACCACCAATAGAAAATCCACCTGCCGAGAACTGTTTTGATTTTGACATCTGTGGAACAGAGCCTGACTCTCCTACAACACAAGGCAAACCCCGGTGCATTTACCCTTTCCTTGTGATTTTCAACTCTTTATCACGATTGGTGCAATAGGTGATAGGAGTTGTGTGCTAAACGAATTGCTGCATTTCCTTCCTTGGAACTGTTTTACCATTCCTTGGTTACCTGCTTTTATTAAAAGGTTTTCTGATGCTTAGCCTTGGTTTAAAAAACAAAAAGATTTTGTTTTAAACCAAAGGTGATGCTTCAAAGGGAAAGGAATGTTTTAAAAAATAAAAACTTGATGATGGATCCGTCATGGCCGTGATGGGTTCAACATCAGAAAAGATGTACCTCTGTCAGGTACCAAACTTTGGGATTTTACATGATAAAGCCGAGACTGGGTGGGTGACTTGCACGAGAAGAGAATCTCGGTGTAGTGTCTCCGTCTGATTCGATTAAGGACCGTACCGATGTGGGCCTGATTATCGAGGACCTTTTAACTGGTCACATGCCTCATCATGAGTAAGCTTTGCCTTGGGCAGACTAATACCAGAAAGACCAACACGCAATGGGAGTGGAGAGATGGCGAGAGTAGCATGTACCCTCCGTGGCAAGAGGCTAGACGGTGGTGTATCTGTGCTCTCGGTTGGCGTGAACCCGGTCTGGTCTTAAGAAACCCGGTGGTGAGTTGACATATGCAAGGGTTAAGTGCTACATATGTCGTGCGATTGGAGATCCCCAGCTGGGTATTAATCGATTTGAATCGCCGTTACTTCTCGGACATGAAGACTTGGTCACTGACTTACACGTAGCATTCCAGTGAACTAAAAGGGTTGATAAAAGATGGCTAGTGCAGGTCAAGTGCTTGAACTAGGGTAGAAAGAACTCTAGTGACAGGTAATGACTTAACTTGCTAATAAAACTGGATTTTAAGGATCCACTATTAGTAAGCATTTCTGCAAACAAAGTCTTTGATATTTGATCAGCCTTACCATGACTCCCTTAAGCCAGCATATCCTTGAGAGTCTTTTCTTTTGATGGGTAAGACTTGTGAAAGTACACTCCATACTCAGGTTTTTCGAACCCATGTTGTTGTAGGTGAGGAAACAACATACTTTTGCTGTTTTTGTTCTAAGGTGGTGCCCAAGGAAGAATCACAGCCGTGAAACCGCGGGAGGAAGTTGGCCTCCCACTTGTAGAACAATATACTTTTGTGCGGGAGGGGTTTTGCCTCCCAGGTCTGTAATAATATTACTCTATGCACTCTTATAACCTGGTAATGTAATATTAATACTCTCTATATATTTTAATGAATGTAAATTAAATTGTTGTAATTTGCTTCCGCTTATTCGTTCCTTCGATGTGCTGTAATATCTGCGTGACGGGTAAAACGCTCTTGGGCGAGGAAATAAGAATACAGATACTGAACTTGTCGAGTAATTATGCGCATCTATAGGGTTGTTCAAGGTCCATTGGACAAGGACAACTGTAGGTGGGCCTAATAACTTGGGAGGTTCCGTCACATTCATGACCTTCGTCTGAAGATCATTATATCCTAAGGGAGATAATGCTTCGAAGGACGAAGGTCTTTAACTATTAACATTTGTGTTGCCTTGTTCTTAACTCTTAGCATTTGAGAACAAGTGACCAACATTGGCGCCCACCTCCGGTGAACTCACTTCCACTGTTGAAACGATGGCTTCGTACAACAACCAAGCTGTAGCGCCTTCAGCAATGAAGCCGGTGCTCCCAATCACAGGCGGTTCAAGCTCAGAGCCAGCCAACAAGAAACAGAGGAAGGAAGCGGAGAGAAGACTGTAGCATGTTGGGGTGCAAGGACCCTTCATCCAATCCAAGTCGTATCACATCCCAATCACCTTCTCCCAGGAGGATCTTTAGTTTAAAGACTATCCTCATAATGATGCCATGGTTATATCTTGTGTCATCAAGGGATTTCTGGTCCACAATGTTCTGGTTGACACAGGCAGTCCAGCGGACATCATATTTGCAAAGGCTTTCAGACAAATGCAAGAACCAGAAGACAAGCTTCATGATGCAACACACCCTCTTTGTGGCTTAGGAGGAAGACAGATTGTGGCATTTAGCAAAATAACAATGTCAGTTACCTTCAGTTACGTTCACAACACAAGAACTGAACAAGTTGTCTTTGACATTGTTGACATGGAGTACCCATACAACGCAATCATTGGTCGAGGGACGCTTAATGCCTTCGAAGCAATACTTCATCCAGCATACTTATGCATGAAGATACCTTCGGTGCAAGGTCCCATTGCTGTTCATGGGAGTCAAGAAGCTGCCAGAAGGGCTGAAGAGAGTTGGACGGATTCAAAGGCCATCCATAACATAGATGGAGCTGAAGCTTGTCAGCAATATAAGCACAAAAGAGAGAAGGCTGCTTCGGTAGATCAGCCAAAGCCTATGCTCCTGTGTGAAGACAAAGCAGACCAAAGGGTATTACTGGGATCTCAGTTATCTGTTGAACAAGAAAAAACTCTGCTAAGATTTTTGTTCAACAACAAAGATGTCTTCGCTTGGACAGCTAACGATCTCTATGGTGTTAACAGAGATGTCATTGAGCATTCACTCAATGTGAATCCATCTTTCAGGCCAAAAAAGCAAAGACTTCGGAAAATGTCTGAGGATAAAGCCGAAGGTGCTCGGAATTAAGTAAAGAGATTTCTTAGTGCTGGTGTCATCAGAGAAGTAACATATCCAGAGTGGCTAGCTAACACTGTCATGGTGAAGAAGGCTAATGGGAAATGGAGAATGTGTATTGATTTTATAGATCTCAACAAGGCATGTCCGAAGAACGAGTTCCCTTTACCAAGAATAGACTCCCTTGTAGATGCAATAGTTTCTTTGGAACTCATGAGATTATTGGACTGCTACTTGGGCTATCACCAAATTTGGATGAAGAGGATGAGCCAAAGACAAGCTTCATAACCCCTAGTGGTACTTATTGTTACCTTCGGATGCTTGAGGGGCTCAAGAATGCTGGAGGAAGCTTCAGTAGAATGACAGCCAAGGTTCTTCACTCTCAAATAGGCAGGAATGTGCTAACTTATGTTGATGACATCATAGTAAAAAGTACGAAATAAGAAAATCACATTGCCGATTTGCAAGAGACGTTTGCCAATTTCAGGCAAGCTGGTCTCAAGTTAAATCCAGAAAAGTGTGTTTTCGGAGTAAAGAAGGGCAAGTTTCTTGGCTGTCTGGTGTCAACAAAAGGTATCGAAGCTAACCCAAGTAAGATTGAAGCTATCCTTCGGATGGAGCCACCAAATTCAAAGAAAGAGGCTCAACGATTAGCAGGAAGATTGGCATCGCTGAACAGATTTATATCAAGATCAGCAGAGAGAAATCTACATTCTTTGAAATACTAAAGTCAGCCAAAGTTTTTCAATGGGGTCCGGCTCAACAGAAGGCTTTCGAAGAGTTAAAGCAATACTTGATAGACTTGACAACTCTAACTCCACCTTCATCAGGAACTCCGTTACTCCTGTATGTGGCTGCCTCCCATTCTGCAGTCAGTGCGGCACTTGTACAGGAGAAGCAAGATGGCCAGGTAAAAAAACAAGCACCCGTATACTTCGTCTCCGAAGTACTCAGTTTATCAAAGAAAAATTACATAGAATTAGAGAAGGTGTTGTATGCTGTGTTAATGGCCTCCAGAAAGCTTCGGCATTACTTTCAAGCCTATCATATAATAGTCCCTTCATCACAACCTTTGAAGGACATAATGAGAAATAGAGAAGCTACAGGAAGAATTAGAAAATGGGCTGCAGAACTCAATGAATTCACCATTGATTATGTACATAGATCCTCAATTCAATCTCAAGCGCTAGCAGATTTCATTGCTGATTGGACGCCAGGGGCTCAAGGAGAAGAAGCAATAAAAGATGCCGAAGCCTGGACTATATTCTGTGACGGTTCTTGGGGAACCTTCAGCGCTGGAGCGACTGCTGTTTTAGTAGTGCCCTCTAAAGTTAGGACATGCTACGCAGTAAAGCTGGACTTTAGTTGTACAAATAATATTGCTGAATACGAAGCTCTTCTGTTAGGGCTTCGGAAGCTAAAGGCAATGGGAATAAGAAGGGCAATCCTAAAAACTGATTCCCAAGTTATTTCTGGCCATGTAGACAAAAGTAGCAATGCAAGAGATCCGAAGCTAGAAAAATATTTGGATACAGTCCGAAGATTGGAGGCTTCTTTCGAAGGATTTTCTGTAAAAAATATTCCAAGAGGGGAAAATGAGCATGCTGATTTGCTAGCTAAATCAGCGGCGCAGGGGCTCCCTTTGCCTTCGGAAGTGTTCTTTGAGACAATAAAAGCACCTTCAGTCGAACTTATGGAGAGAGCAGTGCTTGCAATATCACCTGTACATAGTGAAGATTGGAGGACTGAAATTATATCTTTCCTCCAAGGTAACTGTCTTTCGGATGACAAAGTTTATAATAAAATAATGGAAGCAAGAACAAGACCATATGTGATCATAGAAGGGGAGTTATATAAATATGGAGTCTGTTCTCCATTGCTGAAGTGTTTATCCAGAACCGAAGGTCAAGAGCTAATGAAGGAAATACATACATGTTTATGTGGATCTCATATTGGGTCTAGGCCTTTGCTGGGGAAGGTTTTCAGACAAGGATTTTATTGACCGAAGGCAGCTTCGGATGCAGCAGATCTGGTTCAAAAATGTGAAAATTGCCAAAGATGTGCAAGAGACCAGAAACAACCTTCGTCTCTAACCCAGTTAATACAGCCAACTTGGCCACTGCAAAGGTGGGGTCTGGACTTGTTAGGCCCACTTCCACCAGCACAAGGAAATTTGAAATATGTCGTTGTAGCAGTGGAATATTTTTCCAAGTGCATCAAAGCAAAGCCCCTGGCCACAATAACTTCGGCCACAGTACAGAAATTCTTTTGGCAAGACATTGTTTGTCGCTTCAGCGTGCCGAAGGCAGTAACTGTGGATAATGGAACCCAATTTGATGCTGAAATGTTCAAAGATTTTTGTGACCGAATTGGTACAAAAATTTATTTTGCATCAATAAGGCATCTAGAATCAAATGGGTTGGTAGAAAGAGCAAATGGAATTATAATGACAGGAATAATGAAGCTAATTTTTAACCAGCCCAGAGGAAAGTAGCCAGATGAGTTGATTAAAGTGGTGTGGAGGCACAACACAACTGTGTCAAGGTCAACAGGTTTTATACCTTTCAAGCTCCTGTTCGGTGACGAAGCAATAACACCAGAAGAAGCAAAGACAGGATCAATAAGAACAATAGCTTCAACGGAGGACGAAGCTGATTATCAAACAACAAAAGACACTATAGAAGGGACCAGACTTCAGGCCATAGAACACATCAATAAGTATCAGGCCGAAATAATAAGATGGCATGATAGGAAAGTTCGATTGAAAAACATCAAGCCAGGACATTTGGTGCTTCGGAGAGTGGCCAACCCAGATACAGTGGGCAAGTTACAACTGAAGTGGGAAGGTCCTTTTCTGGTAGTATCTTCGTCAAGACCCGGTTCTTACAGATTGAAGGATATGGACGACAACGACATACCTAGATCTTGGAATGCGAATGAGCTTCGACGGTACTATGTGTAATTGATGTAATCTTTTTCATTTTTCCTATGGCACCCTTTTCCTTTTAGGAGGGGAGAAAGGTTTTTAATGGGGCCATAGATTGTAATTTTCATTCTTATTTAGCCCTACGTAATACAAGAGCCAAAATCCCCAAAGATGTAATATGTAAAATCAGAACCTGCACCATCGAGTGCAAAAAGAAAACAGGGAGAAGCTCAAAAGACGTCCCTAAGTGGATGCAGAGTTGTAATCATCACAAAGGATGACGAAGCTGCAAAAAGTCATTCCTAAGGGAGCACAACATAAGTTTCGAAGCCATAGAAGTCGTTCCTAAGGGAGCGTAGCGTATGTTTCGAAGCTCAGAAGTCGTTCCTAAGGGAATGCAGAGCCAAATACCACCGAAATATAAGGTGAAGAAGCTCCAAAGTCGTTCCTAAGGGGATGCAGACTCTAAAGACTCTAAAGTCGTTCATAAGGGGATGCAGAGTCTGGGTGTCGCTTTGTGTGTGTTTGGGACATTCATTTGCATATTACATTACATCATTCATTGCATTCATACAGACATTCATTTAGACATTTGTAGGATCATCAACATAACATGAAGCACGAACAAAAATACTCTAGCTTCGACGACAGTGTTTCGATGAACACGAAGAAGTTTCATTTCAAACATATACATTTTATGCAAGGATTTCTGCAAGCGAGCCCTCTGTTGCTTGGAGTAGGAAATCTTTCTTCTCCAGAGAAGCTTCGTAACCTTTGATTTTTATTTTCCAAGCCCTCGATTATGATTTCATTTTTCTTGTCTTCGAGGTCTTGTTGCATTCTCAGTGCCTTACTTAGTAGCATACTCTGTAGAAATAAGCCGACATCAGAAAATTTTGCTTCACCACAAAAATAAAAGAAGCCTAGCAAAAGGAATTTTACCTTGAAATTAGAGTAAAACAGACTGCCGACGATATGTTGTCGCCGGTAGCCGCTAATGTCAGCTTCAAGCTTTGGGAAACCGACACTCTTTGATAAAGTGCCGATTATCTTTGCCCCAGCGCGGTCACGAATGCATTCTAAGGCCCCTTCGTCAATTCCACCAAAGAGCATAGCTCCTGGCTGGTAGCCATAGGATATCCCATATTCCTATAGCTCCTTCTTTTCGGTCTCGGATAATTCTTGACCTACCAGGTTCCAAAGGTCAAAGTCCTTTTCTCCCGAAGCATCATTAGCAATCTTTTTCCCTTTGTTAGGCATTGTGGCCATGACCTTCTCTGCAGCCACAGCTGTCTCTTCCGCAGCCATGTCCGAGAGAATTTTATCAATCCCTAACAGTGTACTCTCAAGGTTAGCAGCTTCGGCAGAGGTATCAGCTTGGGCAATGGCCTCGGCGCTTGCAATAGGTGTTATTTTGGATACCGAGGCCGGCGGCGGTGTCCGCTCGATGGCTTGCATGACATTAACAATTCTTAATTTTTTCTGACCCCCAGTCTTCTCCTTTACAGCTGAGGGTTGGTCCTTCTTCTGTAAAAGTCGTGTCAGTTCTGGTCTGAGAGGACTTAGCAGCTTGATGGGTAAAGATTCAGTCATTACCTTTAAAATCTCTGCTATTTCAGCAGCGGGCAGTGTCGAAGGGGCTCCTCTGTTGCCTCAGTTATCTTCGGCTCTGGAATTTCAGCCTTCCTCTTCTTCGAAACCGCTACCTTCGGTTCAGGAGCAGTTTTTGTCTTCTTTGAAGCCTTTTCATCCTTCTTTACCATTCTAGCAACTTGCCTATTCAAAATGCTCACAATCCTTTTTCTTTTTACCCCTTCGGCACCTTTGTCAAGCCTTTCATAATCAGGATATTCAAAATTCAAGGCATCCATCACCCGGTTCAATCTTTGTTTTGGCCGGGTGCCGAAGGCTGCGGTCATCAGTTGGTCTTCCTTTTTGGTATAATTTCCAAGTATTTTATTGCACACTGTCTCAATCATGTCCAGCCATTCTTTGCATGGTTTTTTAAATTGTTTTTCAAATTTGAAGCGGTAAGCAAGTCGAACGAGTTCAAGCTTCTTCCCCACTTCCTTTTTCTTCGGCATTCCCCAGCCACTTGATGTAGGATATGTTCTATTAGCCAAATATTCTTGCACTAAGTCTCTAGTACTAATCTGCTCAGCTACCACTCTAAATTCCACTTCACCTAGCTGACAGGGTGACCCCAGTTGCATGTTGCATAAGGGCCAGGTCATTCCGAAGTTCAAGCTCAGAGGACTCATGACCATGGTCATCAGCTTCTCCCTGTTTTTCTCATCAGCCTTCATATAAAACCATTCATTTTTCTAACCAGTTGGCCACTTTGTGCGGTAGCTGAGGACTGGTGCCTTCGTATCCTTTCGATACGCAAAATTATAACAACCAAAATTTTCGTGAAGACCATCTGCCTTGGCCTTCGTCTGATAGTGCAACTCATGCACGCTGCAGAAAGCTTCGGCATCTGGGATCATCCCTTAGCTTCAAAGGGCCCAGATAAAGACACTGAGCCTAACAATAGCGTTAGGAGTCAGCTGATGAAGATATGTTTTGAAGTTCTTTAGGACTTCCCCTATCATCTCATTCAGGGGAAATCACAGCCCCGCTCTGAAGAAGCTCTTAAAAACCACAACTTCATCCTTCTTTGGTTCTGGGGTAGTCTCTTCTCTAGCAAATCGAGCAAGTTTGCTTTTAGCTTCTCCAAAATAGTCTAGTTTCATCATCAAAGGCATGTCGTCTTCAGACAAAGTAGATTTTTCAAAATCTAGATGACTAGGCTTCGTTGGGATCAGAATACTGTAGTCTTCTTCGCTCTCAACATCTTCACCCTCAATCACAGTCTGCTCAGCTTCGACATTAGAAGTACCTTCGTCAGCTACAACAAGACCTGATCGTTTCATTACTTCTGAAATTGGTGCTGTTTTAGTGGCCTCGGTTTCTTCTCCCTCATGAGACACCCTTGCAGTTGATCGTACTCTGGCCATTTTGATGGATTTTTGCAGTTTGACGAAGCTAACCCGTCTGACGAAGCTAACCTTAAACGATGAAGTGTTCGCTTGAAAGCACAATGCAGAAAGCCTCGGCTATGGTTAAATATTTTAACAGCACAACAGTGCAATGGCAATGAATGTTGTGGTAACTCTTCACCAACCCGTCTGTTTATATAGTGCTGCAAGTGGGAAGGCGAATCGCCAGGCCGTCTGCACTCGCTGAACGGTGGACCACTTGATGCTTGGAATATTATAATCGTTTCTCGGCAACGAGCTAAGGGAAGGTGTTTTTCGGACCTTTGGCGTTCTGGAGCCTTCGAGTTTTTCACGGATCGAGCTCGTTACGAAAAACGATCTAGCACCGTGAAGGGGCTACTGTTTGGGCCCTTCTTCTCCGTCGAAGGTCCTCTGGGCAAAAACACCTTCAGCAAGATGACATGCAAGCAGGTGTGACATGAAGATGTATGCCGAAGCTACAATTGAAAGAGCTTCGGCATAACGACATGCTTGAGACAAAGGATGGCACCGACTTAAAGAGGAAAAGACTGCGTAGTCCCTGATAGTTTGTGTCATAGTTATGATTAGTTATCAAGGACATGAATGTAATTTTGTCCGGGCTATGTCCCGTGCCTATAAATAGATGAACAGTACCCCCGTACTATTCACACTGACTTGTAATCACTCGCACGTCACCCTCAGACCTTTACCTTCTGTCAAGCCGAAGGTACAAATGTAATTTGATATCATTAATGTTTGTTCATGATTATATAATGGTAATATGAATAATCTGATGATTTGATATAGTTATTCATGCTTTTTTTATGTTTCATATAGCCCTGTTTATATTCTTACATATCGAAATCATGAAGGTATGTCCTTCATGACCTTCGTCTGAAGATCATTATATCCTAAGGTAGATAATGCTTCGAAGGACGAAGGTCTTTAACTATTAACATTTGTGTTGCCTTGTTCTTAACTCTTAGCATTTGAGAACAAGTGACCAACAGTTGGTGCTGTGGCTCGAGCTGCTGTCGTCACCTCCGTCGTCGGGGTCTCCTCCAACAGCTACTCCAACGGCCGGGGGCACAGGAGAGCAGCTCCTCACAAACTCTACCGCCTGCTGAGGCAAGGAAGAAGAGCCCTGCTGCTCCAACTCCTATCGCCGACGCTCCTACTCCTCGTGAAGGCAGTGGTGCAGCCTCTCCAAATGGCTAGATTGACCAGTCACCGAACGATTTAGCGGACGCTCCGCGAGATGAGAAGGCAAGAAAGGAATGACTGACTTCCGTGTGATGTGTCTAAGACGAGCCATCTACAAAAGACACCGTAAGCATAAGAGTGAGAATAGAACTAATATGACCAGCAAGTAGAGCATAAAAAAATTTAGGAAATAGAATAAAACAAAATTTTCAGCAAGGTATAATATATATAAATAAACATAGGATTGGTCGATATGACCAACTTTTGAAGGGACATCAAGGTCAAGGTGAGAATAGGGGTCCATAGTCCTTAGAACGACCATTCTACTCTAGGTTAGCGGTCCTACAGTCAGCACGACTTTGATACCACTTATGTCACACCCGGTTTTAGAAGGCAAACCGAATGTGAACCATGTACGTGCTAGGATCAGCAATTTACGTACACAACTGTTACATAACCGGACATCATCACACAGTGCTTGAATAATAACATAAAACATATTAATAGTGGATCACATCATGATGTCTGAGACATCCACATAGTCATTAATAATTATCAAAGTGCGGAAATGAAGCGTAGATAAACATGGCCTTCACAGGCAGCCGACTGTGGGTTTGCCGCTAACCCATGCCTAGAACTCATCGTACTCTTGGAACTCTTGGAAGTCCTCCACAAATTCATCTTCTCCTGAGCAGTGGTTGCAACATGGACAACCTAGGGGGTTTGGTGTGTAAAGCAAGGGTGAGTACACATCAACATACCCAACAATTGTCCCGTTTTGGCTGTAGTGGACTAGCTTTATGTGGGGTTAAAGTCAAGCAGTTGCTTTTAGTTGGTCAGGTTATTATTACTAGTAGAGAGCCGGGTTTTAACATTAGCCCAAGTTGTTAACCCAAAAGTACCCTTTCCAAACGGAAAGAATACCAGAAACCATAACCATAATCATAGTCAAAACTATCATCCTCATTGCCACCTGTAGACAGAACATCTATGATCAAAGTGTCTCTAATCGATGGAGCTCCCTTGGCCGCTCATAACCGCGAGCATGGCTGATATATCAGTTTCATAACACTCTGCAGAGATTGCGCACTTTACCCACAAGCCATTATTCCCTTTTGCCTCGGGCTGATCAAACCCTTAAACACTACCAGGGTGAACAGACAGGGTTTCACTACGTAGCCTTTACAAAGATTCCCTGAGGCTGTAGCTGCCCGATAGCTTTTCTAAATGTACCACACTCCTCCCCAAGGGGCAATCCACCCTTGATAGAGCGAGCTGCATACACCGAGCCCCATTGACGGCACAACGGCGAAGCGAACTACACCTCAGTTTCTCTAATTATTCAGCTAAGGGCGTCCTATTCCACCCTCATGGTTGCACTGTTTTTCTGGACGGTCATCCAACGAACCAGTCCTTACGGAGAGGCACTCGAGAAAATGCTCGAGTCCCCTTAAATGTCACAGTATCATCACCATAATCAAAAGGGAAAACAGCGTATCATAAATAATCTCATCATGTTCATTGATTAGTGTGGAGCAATAGCATAGAGCTAAACCAAAATAACCCAACCCACATAGGTAAACAAGGACATGATAAACAAAAGCTAGTCAATCCTTAGGTATAAATTGTGTAAATAGAGGGAGTGAATTATGAAATGAGTAGGACATAGATGGGTCAAGGGACACTTGCCTTCACCAACCAGCTGCTGCTCATGGTCTTCACCTGCAACTCCTTCGAACTCTGCCAACTGACCGTTATCTATACGAGTTCAAACATACATTCCACAAATTTAATAAAAAGAACAGTACACTATGTAGTAGAATATAATAAATAAGCAGACGTTTGACGTAGGGCTCGCACCTACAACTAAGCGAGAAAGGGGAAAACAACGGTCGAGGCTACGATCGAAAGGCGATTACGTTAAGCAGTTATAGATTAAAGTACTCGTTTAAACATAATCGTATTAATTTGACAATCACGTTATACATAGAATAAGGTTACGCTACATGTTTAATTATTACAAATGGTTTCGAGGTAAATTTAAAAGGATTGTCGTGCGGCGAGACGCATGACGGCACACGCGAACTAAGCCAAAAACTGGGGCGAGTCGCCGCGCGACGAAGCGCGCGACAGCATGGATAGAACTGAGCTAAAAATAGAATGAGTCATCGTGCGGCGAAGCGCGCGACGCAACACTTAAACTAAACTGAAATCAAACGAATCATCGCGTGATGAAGCGCGCAATAAAACACTTGAATTAAATATAAAAATAACGTAAAGCGTCGCGCGACGAAGCGTACGACGGCATACATCACTTTAACTGAATTCAAAACAAAATGTCGCGCGACATCACACACTAAATAATCTAAAATTAAATCGAATCATCGCACAACGAATCGCGCGACGCAGCATACTAATAGATCTGAGTTCTAGCTAAATCATCGCGCGACGAAGCACGCGACGAAGCACGTTAATCAAACTAAATTTAAAATTTGTCAAACTGAAATTGAAATGCCGCGCGCGAGAACGCGCCGGGCGAGTCGCGAGGATCGTGCCGCCGTGAGGGCAGGGGCGGGATAAAGTTGCCGCGAGGGGCAGGGGTGCCGCGCCACCACGGGCAAGGGCCGCGTGCCGAGGGTCCACGCTGCCGGGCTGGGGCCACGCGCCGGGGTCGCCGGGGCTGAGCCACGCTGCCAGGAGGCCGGGCCACACGCAGGGGAGGGCTGGTATGCGCGCACGGGCAGGGACGCACGCTGCCGGGGCCACGCTGCGCAGCCGAGGGCCGAGCCGCGCCGCCGGGGAGCCAGGACGTGTGCACGGACGGGCAGGGGCATGCGCGAGCCAAGCTGCACCGCCGAGGGGGCCAGGACACGCGCAGGGATGGGCAGGGGTGCGTGTGGGCCAAACCGCGCCGCCAAGGGGGCCAGGACGCGCGCAGGGATGCGCACTGGGGAGGACGGGACGCGCAGGGAAGGGGAAAGGGGGAGAGAGAGAAGAGTGGGGAGAGGGAGAGGGAGCTCATCTTAGGATCCAAAATCTAGCGATAACCGTCCACCAGATCACCTAGGGCAAAGAGGTGGGAGAGAGGTGGAAGAGAGGGAGAGGGAGTTGCTGCGCGGGAAAACCAAATGAGAGAAAGGGAGAGGGGGCGCACATGGGGGGTTTGGGGGTGCCAGGGGCGCGCCGGGTCGGGCTAGGTTGGGTTGGGCTAGGTCAGGTCGCGGGTCGAAAACCCACAGCATGCACGACCGCTAATCGGAATCCAAAGGCGAATCAAAAACCCGAAACGAGGCGAAACGGATGCGCGATTAAACACAATCATCAAGCAAAAGAAATATGCTTCGGCATGATGCAACACCCATGTCAACTTAGGTTTTTTGTTTACACGCGAGATGGACACCAGTCGCGTTATACTGCTTTTGAAAATGGGAAGAAGGAGCAAAACAGGAAGAGAAAAGAGAGTAATGCCCGAATTTGGCGAGTATCGAAGAAGAAAAATTCTACCCCCAAATTCAGGGCGTTACATTGTATCTCACGTACTATGGGTAGGATTTATGATAGGAGTACCCACCAGCTGGTTAGGAAATGATTCGAATCGCCATCGCTCCTAGATAGTGAACACTTGACTTGACCTATCTCATCGTAGTAAGAACTACATTTTTAGAATTGTTGAATGGATAAGAAACGGTGTTAATTCCAATTATGCCTAAGGCATTGGATAGCTTGATGTGATGACTTGATTCGACACTCTCAACTTGGTTATTCTCTAAATGGGTGATTAGATATACTACAAGTGGGGTATGGATCACTTAGAAAATCAGGTGCAAACTTAGTTCGTAGCAAAGTAGGTATAAATCTTGTCCTGCTAAAATGGAGTAATTAATTTGTAAATTCCCCCTCAAGTTATTAAGAACTTATGTAACTCTCGTTACTCTTGAAAAGCAAAGAGCCAACACCAGATATAGCCTTGCAAACTCAGTCTTTTACTTTCGTATTTTATGGTTTTGGATGGGTCAGTCTAGCTGAGTACATTTCAGTACTCAGGGTGCTATTCCCAATGATTTGTTGCAGATGGTCAGATGTACTACGGGTACTGTGAGCACTGCTTATAACCGGCTACAGGAGATGACTAAGCTCAGGGCAGGCTTTTACGATTCTCATCTCATGCTTTTGGTGGGTTGACATCCTAATGTTGGCACAATATCTTCAAACCCCGCAGGTGTTGTGGGTACTAGTTAAATAAATGCTTCCACAAAAACTTGTCACTTCGGTGAATGCTACTTGGAGTTATTTGGGGCCTGCGCGCCACCTCTATTGTAATAACTCTATATACTCCGATCTATGTCAAAAACTCTATGAAACGTTGTAACACTTGATGCAGCGAATGTCAGTTCATTACGATCTTGGTTGAGAAGGAAAAGTTTTAAAATCCTTCGTGATTTTACTAGACCCTAGGTTTATATGGGCTCAAGTGTGAGGTAATCACTGTGTGGCAAGTGGTTTGCATACTTGATCTCTTATAAATCTAGTCGAGTCACCGCAGCTGGCATCGGAGCAGAACTGACATGATACTATTCATGTGGGCATTCCAAACTATATAATTTGAGTTTGATAAACTAGGTATGTGCCAACTGTCAACCCTTAAGCCCATATAAGGACCTTAGGTGGCTTAGTGAGTGCTAACCTTAGGGAGGGTTCCATGCATTGCATATTATTTTTCCAGATTCTATGAATGGTTAGTATGATATGCTGTCGTTTTGTCGCCAAGGTAAGAGAGGTAAGAGTAGGACCATGCAGATCGGGGCTAGTTGGCTTTCCTCATGTGTGGGTCACCATGCATGTTGTATAAGGACTAATAGAATTTCTTACCGCAATTTAGAAAGGATAGTGGTAACTTGTCATTATTTTTCGATTATCATTGTCGCATCATGGGGATGGGCTGGAATGAAATTTTTCTGCAGGTACACTAACCTCGATACGAGTAGTTCATGTAGTTGCGTGATAACGAGTGAATGGGTATGCCATCACATATTACGTTAACATGAGTAGGTTGTGAGGCCGTAAGTTATGTGCATACATTGGCATAACCATCATCTTGTTCATTTATTGCATCACTCCTCTTTTTGAAGATAGGGTAGGGGTTTTGTCTGCACTATTAACTAATAAAAACTTTCTTACCCTAATTCTCACTCGTCTAACATTGTAACAGATGGCTCGCCGTAGGCTCACCGCCCGTAAGTCCATGGGAGGACGTGTGCTTCGTCACCAACTGGCTGCGCATGTTTCTCGCCGCCGCAACTCTTTTCTTTCGAAGTACGTGTACCCACCCTACTGTGGCACATTCTTTTCGCTTTGGGTTACCCAGAGGGAGAGGAACCGCATTACTTCTGGGATTGAGGTCGCGCTCTGGAGGAGAAGATATTTGGGTGACAACTGTGGTCAAGCCTCAGCCAGATAATCCATTGATGGGTGGCTAGCACTTTGGATCATTACGCCGCACATCCAGAGAAGGGGCAAGCAGAGCCACTTATAAGATACTTCAAGATTTACTGAATCGTTTTCCTAGGGAGATTGCTACCACCATGCCTGGAGTCTTTCCTAGGGGTGATATCTTCAACCCTAAATGGGACCAGCTAGAAGGTAGAGCTCTAACAGGAGGTGATAGTGAGCAGCAGCACAGCGACACCGCTGCATCCAGTGCTATGTTTGCAGTTATGCAGCTTTATGACAACATAGAGCACAGTTTGGAGGTGGTCAACGGTTCTCTTGCCATGGTGCAGAACCAGTTGTACTAGGCTCAGGAAGCGCATGTTGCAGAGTTAGCCTAGGTGCAAGAGAAGCTGGCCCAAGTTACGCTTGAGAAAGATGAAGTCGTCCAGGTCAGAGACGTGGCTGTTTTGGACAACATGCTGTGGATTGGCGAATGCCAGGACTACCAGACCTTGCTGGTGGAAATCATCAGGGAAAGGAATGCATCTTTGACTGAGGTAGCACAGCTCAGGGCAACATAGGTCAACCTAATGCAGCAGCTGAACAGATGCAGAAGCTTGGAACACTAATCTGCATGAGGAGGTTCACCAGCTTCATTCCCAGCTCAATCCAATCAACCCGCTAGGACCAGAAGAAGTAGACAACGCCGCAGCCGACGATGGAGGTGTAGTCTCCGAGACCAGTAGCATGCAGGTGTAGTTGTTAGTTGTCGCTAGAGGATAGGCTAACCCTTTTGGATAGTGTTCCTAGGAGTAGGAACAAGACTTATGGAGTAAGGCCGATGTAATGATGGCTTCTGACACAGGTGTGCGCGTGTGTGAAAAACTCTCTTTTGGATGGTTGTTCTTGCGAGCGAAACAATATGCTTGTATGTGCATTTATATATTATGAAGTATGTGATGATGTGGTTGCGCATGTTGAGATGTGGTTCTTGCCTTATGATTTTTCACATGAAGTTTTCTTCTATGAGATATTGTATGGCATGATTTCCTTATTTCACATATGTGCAACATGACTCGCCGCTTACCCATAATAAAAATGGGCAGATGGTGACTACTCACCGCATAAACCCGGGAGCTGCTGGAGCTTCTGGTAGTGGTAACCAGGAGGGTGACCATGAAGCACCACTTCCTCCACCTTCGCCATTCACACCTGAGCAGTTCTTCACACAATTTCTTGTAACTTAGAGGAATATGGAGAACTTGTAGCAGAACATGGAGGCAGAGCTTTGCAACATTGCTAACAACACCCACCATGGGCAGCCTCAGGAAGCTCAAGGAGTCAATCAATATAGCAGATTCAAGGATTTCATGGATACCATGCCACCGATATTCAAGGAAGCAGCAGAACCCTTGGAGGCAGATGATTGGATCAACACGATGGAGCAGAAGTTCTGTCTGTTGAGACTCTTAGACAATCTCAAGATAGAATGTGCAGCGCACCAATTGCAAGGACCTGAAGGGATGTGTTGGTCTCATTTCCGCACCGCTTACCCTGAAAATGCTCCCATTGCGTGGCACCAATTCACCGCAGCTTTCAGAGGGAATTATATTCCACCAGGCTTAATGGCAATGAATGTGTCAGAATTCATGAGGTTAACTCAGGGCACGCAATCAGTGACAGAATATTTACATGCTTTCAACAATCTGTCGCACTACGCGCCTAACTATGTGAACACCGAGGCCAAGAAGATCGCTAGTTTCAAGAGAGGCTTGAGTCTGATGATGATAAAAAGTATGGGAATTTCCTCCTGCACTTCCTTCAACGATTTCGTCAGCGACTGCTTGACTAAAGAGAACAACAACAACCTCTACGCATTGGCAAAGGGGCGTAAAAGGCCTTTGGAATCAGGAATGTCACAACCTTGAACCACCATAGTGACTCGACCAAATTTTAGGCCAATGATACACGAAGCAAGATTTCGTCCTCCTCCGAAGAAGAATCAACAACAAGGATTCAGGGGTCCGAAGGCATTCAAGGTAGCCCTACCGCGTGCATAAGCTGGACCTGGAAGTTCAATGGGTGGTACAGCTCAAGTGAAGGGACCTTCCTACAGCTATGGGCAGATGGGCACTTTGCTAAGTCTTGTCCTTGCCCTAAGAAGAAGAACGATGTCTATCCCGCTCGAGTGCATCTCACCACTGCGGACGAGATTACCGACAGAGAACTTGTGATGGCTAGTATGTTTCTTGTGAACGATCATCCCACAGTCGTACTTTTTGATTCCAGATCTTCTCATTTTGTCATGAGTACTGCTTTTGCTCATCGCTTTAACCAATCATCAGTAGAAGTGGGGCATAAGTACCGGATAAGCTCAGCTGGGGTTGAGATTTTCACAAATCCTATAGTCTGAGGGGCAACCCTCAAAATTGAAGGGAATTTCGAGCCCCGTTGATAGTGATGCCGAAATTATCCTTGGATGTGATCATGGGAATGAATTGGATGAAATCTTGGGATGTCATTCTTGACACCGCAAATCGGACCTTGTCGCTAAGAGAGCCACGAGGCACAGAAATGTTTCGGATAACTTTACCTCGCTTTAAGCTGACTGATGTATCCTTTACATCCCAAGCAATCTCAATTGAAGAGATCCCAGTAGTTTGTGAGTTTCCTAATGTTTTTCCTGAAGATTTGCTAGGACTTCCACCTAAAAGAGATATGGAGTTTGCTATAGAGCTTAAACCAGGCACCACACCAATTTCCCAAAGACCCTACAAGATGCCAACAAATGAGTCGATAGAATTAAAAATTCAACTGAAGAGACTATTGGACAAGGCTTTGATTCAATCCAGTACCTCTGAGTGGGGCAGTCCGCTCTTTTCGTGAAGAAAAGGACCAATTCTTGTGGATGTGCATAGATTACCCTCCTCTCAACGCAGTAACCATCAATAATAAGTACCCTCTACCCCGAATAGACTTTTTATTTGATCAACTGTCTAAGGCTAAGGTATTTTTGAAGATTGATCTTAGATCAGGGTACCATCATATCAGAATTCGCCCCCAAGATATTCCGAAGACCACATTTTCTACCAGATACATGTTATATGAGTATTTAGTCATGTCATTTGGCTTAACCAATGCTCCTACCTACTTTATGTACTTGATGAACTCTATCTTTATGCTAGAGCTGGATCAATTTGTCGTAATATTCATAGACGACATACTGGTCTACTTCGAGTGTGAGAAGAGACATGAAGAGCATATGAGAATCATACTAACTAGACTTAGGGAGCACAAATCGTATGCCAAGTTTAGTAAGTACGACTTCTAGCTCAAGGAAGTGCAATTTCTGGGCACATCTTGTCAGAAAATGGGATATCAGTGGGCCCAAGTAAAATTCAGCAAGTAATGGAATGGAAGGCACCTACCTCCGTTTCAGAGATCAGAAGTTTCCTGGGATTAGCCAGGTATTATCATACCGGACTTCTCGAAGATTGCCAAACCAATGACTCAATTGCTGGAGAAGGACTGTAAGTTTGCTTGGAAAAGAGTGTGAAACAACTTTTCGTACCTTACGAACGTTGTTGATCACGATGCCTGTTTTGGATCAACAGGACATTGAGAAACCCTTTGATGTGTTTTGTGACGCATCAGGGATTGGACTTGGTTGTGTTCTTATGCAAGATGGGAAGGTGATAGTGTGGGGGACAGATATCCCTCGGATCCACTAGAAGGCGAGAAGGCCTCACGCGGGACCTTGGGCCAGTTACCCCACAAGGCCATCCCTTCGTGGGCCGGGCTAGAGCTACTGTCGGAATGGGCCGACCTGAGAAGGCAACGGACTCATGCCCAAACAATCTGTCGACTCGTGCGCTATCCAGAGCAACCACCCGACTTTCCCACACATGGCATCCTCGAATATCAGGGCGGGTTATGGATAAGTCGGAAGATTGTAGGGAGATCAGTTCAGTCGGTTCACTATTATTTAGGAGACATATGATCCTCATGTAGGTATGGAGTGCCCCATGGTCGAGTATATAAGGCCTAGGGGGTACCCCATCATTCCATCGACCATCTATCCAACTCATTAGCCTTTCTCCATTCAGAAGACCTCGCTTGTAACCTACCGCATATAGATCCATCCCAAGAAGTAGGGTATTACGCCTCTCTAAGCGGCTCGAACCTACAGAAAATCGCCTGTGCCTCCCTCGTGTGTTCAAAATCGCCTGTGCCTCCCTCCTTTCTACCCTAACATCCTCTTCATCGGGGGGAGATTGGAGTCATCACCCATCTCTGACGACGAGCCTACCATGCAAGGGGAAGAACCTCCCCAGCGCGAGGCACGGCGGCGGAGGAACAGATGCTAGAACGTGTGGCGACATCACGAGGCTGGAGATCGGGACCCAGCACAGCCCGTATCTCAGGACGAAGCCACAGAAGTGGGAGAAACTCCCAACGAGCGAGTACACCGAGAAAGGTGGAACTCTCGTCGCCGTGATCGTCGATAAGCTCAAGACCGAGAACGAGAGCAAGACGAGCAAGGTGCAAGGCTGCACCGAGAGAACCTTTTCTTTGCTCGGAACCTATACCCTAACTTTGCTCGTGCAATGAACACGCCGAGTGAAGTCGAAGGGGTGCTGGCCCAGATAGCTAACGGCCTCCCGTGAACTCCAGACGCGGAAGGCTATCAACGGCTGTTTACTCGAGTAGCTAATCATCTTCTACCCATCGCTCATTCTTTGAGCGACCTATGCCACGCCATCAACAGCCAGCGAGACGTGCGGAGCTCCATCAACGCTTCGCGCGACCGATGGCACGAAAGTGAGATAAGGCACCGGGAGGAGTATCACTGGGATCACGATGTCCCAGCTTGAAGTCGCGCCACCCGAGCTGAGTCGGTTGCGACCTCGACTAGTGGCCTGTTCCAGGGACGGTCGAGACAACACACTATCGGCTCCCCTCCCTGGGACCGACCTCACGAACGCTGACAGGAAGACACGTGCGGAGTCTCCCCGCTAACTCCGCATCTCCGGGCCATCCAGTGCCCCTCCCCAACTTCAAGGTCTCTAACATCGACAAGTACAAGCCCAAAGAGGACCCGGGTGGCTCGTTGGCCGTCTACACGACCGCCGCCCGGGCCACCGGAGTGACAGAAGACATAATGACAGCATATTTGCCCATCGTCCTGGGGCAAGATGCACTACAGTCGGTGTTTCATTGCCAACTTCCAGTCTCTCTCTAACAAGCCGGTGTAATCATGGGACCTCAAATCCATCAGGCGCTAGGACAATCAAACACTCCGGTCATACCTCAAGAGGTTTCAGACCACGAGGAATCGTATTCCCAAAGTCGCCGAGGTAGTGGTGATTGAAGATTTCTATGGGGGATCCAATGACTCGGCTTTCGTCCGAGCCATACTATAGAAAGTCACCCGCCACCTCCGAACAACTGTTCCGAGAGGCAGACCTCTATATCACTGCGAATGAACGAGCCCATAACTTCATCAGAGGTACGAAACCTGCTCCACCCGCGCCACAGTGTGATGCAAGCCAGCAACCTGACAGGCACTGGGAGAAGAGGCCTCATGAGGAGGTGCACGCCGCTGGACCATCTGTCGCTCGAGCTCGTGGTGCGCCCCACGGAGGGGTGTGGACACTGGATGAAATCCTCGAAGCCCTGTGCCCGTATCACAAGGACATGCGCCACACCCTAAGAAACTGCAGGGACTTCAAGCACTCCGTTGGACATGGCCGACCCTTCCAGCCTCTACCACTTCCCCCACCGCGAGGAGAGCCCGGCGAGCGCAGGTAGCCTCAACAGCAGGAAGGGAGAGAGGGTGGAGCATTTTTGCATGTTGACAGGGAGGTCAACGTCATCTTCAGAGGTCATGGAGCACAGGAGAACAGGAGGCAGCAAAAGCTCAATGACCGGCAAGTCCTAGTGGCCACCACTAGTGCCCCAGCTCCTTACCGGTGGTCGGAGTACACGATAACCTTCAGCCAAGCTAATCATGGCTCAACTTTGATCAACCTGGCAAGTACCCACTCCTCATTGATCTTGTGATCCGAGATAGCCAAGTGAAGAAAGTGCTAGTGGACGGGGGGAGCAGCATCAATGTCACCTTCCCTCGGACGCTCCTGGCCTTGGTAGTCGCACTCAAAGACCTCACTGAGTTAGATACTCCTTTCTTCAGCATCGTGCCAACTAAAGGGGAGTACCCGCTCGGGCACATCTACATGCTCGTCACCTTCGGAACCCTAGAGAACTACAGAACCGAGTTCCTGAGGTTCGAGGTGGCGCGCTTCGACTGCGGATACAACGCCATCATCGGAAGGCTGGGACTAGCGAAGTTCATGGCTATTCCGCATTACTCATACATGATACTAAAAATCTTGGGACCTCAAGGAATCATCACTATGCATGCTGACTTCCAAGGCACCACAGAGTGCTTTCGGGGAGCCATTCAAGAAGCTCTCACTGTTGGGCCCTCGACAGCTCCCCTCACGCAGACGAACACCAGGCTAGAGGAGGAAGGTCTCACGATACCCACCAATGAAGCTCAAGTCGTGACCTCTATACGACCGACTAAAGAGACTAAGAGGATCAATCTGGAATTCGCTGATGAGCGCAAGACCGCCATCATCAGTTCCAGCCTTGATGACAAATAGGAAAGCGCGCTCGTCCGGTTCTTGCAAGATAACCGAGACGTATTCGCATGGCAACCTGCGGATATGACGGGAGTCCCGAGAGAACTGGCCAAGCACAAATTGAAGGTGTATCCTCAAGCAAGGCCGATTCGACAAAAGTTGCGTCGTTTCACGCCTGACAAAAGGGAAGCTATTCGCGCCGAGTTAGCCCGCTTAGTGTCAGCAGGGTTCATTAGGGAAGTGCTGCACCCCAAGTGGCTAGCGAATCCTGTTCTTGTACTCAAAAAGAATAAAGTTGATTGGCACATGTGCGTCGACTATACTGATCTCAACAAGCATTGTCCGAAGGATCCCTTCAGGCTCCCTCGAATAGATCAGGTAGTTGACTCGACTGCTGGCTGTCATATGCTCTCCTTTCTAAACTAGTACTCTGGATATCATCAGATCTGGTTGGCAAAATAAGATGAGGAGAAGACTGCTTTCATCACCCCATTTGGAGCTTTCTGCTATACCTCCATGATGTTTAGCCTCAAGAACGCTGGAGCGACTTTCCAGAGAGCCATCTAAACATGCTTAGCCGATCACTGGGGCAAGCGGGTGGAAGCCTACGTCGATGATGTGGTTATTAAGACAGAAAACTCAGAAAACTTCATCGAAGAATTGTGTGGCAGAACCTCCCAAGTTATTGGGCCCACATGCACCTGTCCTTGTCTTAAAGATCTTAGACGGCTATGCATGTGTACCAAATAACTTAACAGGATCCGTCCGAGTGTCCCAAGGACCCCGGATAAACCACTTACAACCAAGATCGCAAGATTAAGTAAACACAAATCACACACCAATATTTTGCAGCGGAATTTCTTTATTACAAAGGTTACAAGTTGCTTCAAATTGACATTATGTTATCGGAATGATTACAAAGTAATTCAAAAAATAAACTTTGAAATGTTATAAATTACTTGTAAGTTTGAAATATATGCTAGCTTAAGTGATCATCCTCAATAAGAAGTATAGAAGAAGTACTTAGACTTATAAGAAGGCCGAGCCCACCGGCACTTAACACCATCAACTGCAACACAAAGTTAAAACCTGAAAAACAATAGGGAATAAAACCCTGAGTACGCAATTACTCAGCAAGACTTACCCGACTAAAGAAAAGACTCTCAAGGGTATGCTGGATTTAGGAATCAAAGAAAAGGCTTTAGCAAGAATCAAATTAGATACTTTTGTAGAAATAGCTTACTAAAGTGAGTCCTTACTTTCAATATTTTAACGCCAGATTAAATATTAATAGACTCTGGTTGCATCTAGTCTAATTTCACCATCTCATCAGTACAACATCATTTTTATTCATAATGTTTACATCCTGACTTAGGTTGTAGGTCGGAGATCAAGTCTCCACTCTCCGGGGATATAACGGCGATCTGAATCAATTTACTCAGCTGAGGATCTCTAACCACACGACATATGTAGCACTTAACCCTTGCATATGTCAACCGTTCCCATAGATCCTCCACAACGTGAACCGGTCCGCGCTACCCGGGAGCACAATACTCCTCCATCCAGCCTCTAGCCAGCAGGGTACACGCTACTCCCACCATCTCCCACGCCCAGTGTGCGGTTGTCTTTTCACGTATGGAATAGCTGGGTTCAAGCCTACCCTGTCCCATATCCAGGGCATGTGGCTAGTTAAGATAGTCCTTGATCATACAGGCCTACATACGCATCCAATCCTTAATTGACCCAGGCGGAGCATCACCTGTTCCTAGCCCAAGTCGCGAGTTAAGTACTTCCATCCTTAGGATTGTTTTATGTTCCTTAGGATGAAGAGAGCATTATAGGGAGCTTTGTAGTAAGATCCCACCATGCTCCAGATGAAAATATTCTTGCAGGTAGAAGCCATCCTTCCTCGAGCTAGGCTAAAGGACAACCTCTATCCACAAGATCTAAGCAGGGCTAAGCATTTTGTAAAACATATTTTAATACTTCAACAGAAGTATCCTTAAAGGTATGGATATCAAGGTAGGCAATGCATCAAAGGGTTTCCAAGCAACTCCTATGAACTTAATGCACATTTCACTAGACTTAAAGTGTATAAAAAGTTTTTTAAGAATACAAGGAAGGGGCAAATGCACCGGGGCTTGCCTGAATAACACTAGGTTAGTGTTGTTAGACGACGTCCGCTTGACGACCATCTTTTGTCTTGACATTCGCCAGATTATCCATCTTTAGTTCCGTTCATCAACATCACCTTGTGGTCGATTCAGTTCTGGTTCTCCGCATCACGTGGTTAATTCACGTACCTAAATGAAATGCATAATGCACATGTATGAATATAAAAAGAACTAGCACAATACTAGACAATGTTACATGGTCGAGGATTACACACTACTAATAGGTCATTAGAACCAATTACAGGAAATGCCAGCGGTCGATATAAGACTAACTATAATATTCGCGCTTCTTATTTAATCGGATCTAATCCAAACATTAAGCACTCGTGAACCATGCTTAAGCACTAAATATTCTTAACTCTACCACAACTTAAACTTATCAACCTGGGGCATCTACAACTTAGAAGAAAAAGACTTGAAGTGCCTAAATATATTTCCCCACTATAAAGTTCTCGGATTTGCATAGAAACAAATTTATCTATGTTACTCACTCCTAGATACTAGGAGGAGCCAGCAACATCTATCTATGATGTTTAACCAACCATTAAACCTCGAGTATAATGACGACTAAAACAGGGCATCACATTCTTTTTAATTTGTTTAACTATTTATTACACGTATAATATAATGACGATTAAAGCAAAGCATTACTTTATCATACAAGCAAAATTAACACCATAACATTGACGGAGCCTGTCGACTACTCATTCGAGATGCTAAACCTATCGCTAGCTTTACAAATCCCACCACACATATTTATTCAATCTATCAAACAACGCGACTAACAGGAATAACAAATCGGCTTGCCATACTAAAATCCTACTTGAATCCACGAAATCGACGACACTTCCCGGTCCGCGCATAACACCAAATACGTGACGAGTGACGTACTAGACTTCACTATTCTATACGATCAAATTTTATTCTTGCACTAATTCACTATTGTCATTTACGTGCACGTCACCGGCCCACATTAAACAGCACAAGTATACCAAACTGATGAGAAATATTAAAACGAAGAGCGAGAGTGACAACAGCTCACCAATAATTTAATCCGTCTTGAAGGCCATGAGCACAGCTACGATTTCCAATTCCGCCATTGCGTCGAGCACTTGGTGAGCACCACGTGGACTTCACTGTCTTCTAAATCACAACAGCACCCAACGCGACTATTCCAAAATCATGAAAATAATCGCATCGTATTCATTGAACTAATTCAATAATACTAGATGCATCCATTTATCAATCCAATAATTATGAGAATAATTCCGCTTACTAATACCAAATCATCATGATCACACGAACGACCATAGTTCCACAGGTCAGGTGTTTTGTCGAGCACTTGGCAGCGGCACTACAGCGCTGTCGAGCAGAAGATGGTGAGCGAGCTCGGTCGATGGGGCGGGATCTAGGCGCGACTTGGATGGAGCAGCAGTAGGGAACATCAGCTGCAGCGAACGAACGACGCTCAGTGGCTTGCTGGAGAGGCTGACGGCACTGAGGAACAACGGTCGGGCCGCCGGCGAGCAGGAAAAACGCTGGCTAGCACCCGACGACACGTGCGCGAGGGAGGCATGGCGACATGGCACAGCCGATGGCGAGTACAAGCGCTGGTGCAGGGAGCGACGATGGAGAAGGACGCGATGAGGAGGGAGAGGCGCTCGCGTCCCGTGCTCCACGGATTTTGCCGAAGTGGAGGGAGAAGCAGAGGGAGGCGAGCAGAGGCGGCTGGACGCAAGAAGACTGGAGGCGAGCCTAGTGGTGTGCATGGCGAGGTACGCTGGGAGGCCACGCGATGGCGAATACCTGGGCGAGCGCATACGCTGATATGAGCATGAGCAGGGGCAAGCTGACCGACGAGTTTAAGACGTGAGGCACAGGAACGACTGGTGAACTCCGGCCCGGGCGAGACGAGCGAATGGCACGGGGAGCTCGAGAAGACGCTCCATGGCGACGGTAGCTACCAGGACCGGCCGCAAGCAAGGATGGTGTTGGGTCCTGCAACCAGGCGTGTGCAAAGAGAAATGGAGACAGCGCGGTTGAGAAGAAGCTAGAGAGAGAGAGAGTAGCGTGGAGATTACGCTGAGTGCACGATGGGGATAAAGCCACTGCCTGGACTAGTTCATGCGCTTCCCAGAGAAAAGATCAAGCACTGGTATAGTGTCCACGGGAGAGTACCAGGCAACTTGGAGATAAGGCTTGAGGGAAAAAATCAAGAAGCCAACGATGTGAATGTGATGATAAAGGAAAAAAAAATGTGTGCGCAGGGGAGTTCCATAGAGTTTGAGCGTGTGCACAAGATAAGAATGAGGCTACGACGGCTGAGGCTAAATCAACAGAGAGAGTGGAGAAGATAAGCGCACGCAGGGGAAAAATCAGACGGCTGTGGAAAAGATCTGGGAGAAAAGCAGCGTCAGATTTTTTTTTTGGATTTTCTTTTCTCTTTTTTTAAAGGAAAATCGTAGATATTTTGGATCACAATTTTTAACGATGTATACTGGGTTGACACGCTATACGACTACACATTTCATTCTAATGATTTAGCGAACTAAATCATTTACCAATTACTTGCTATCAGTACTAATTACAGTGGTCTGGTTTGTTTCGGATAGGATGTAAATGGACCGAATTAAACGGATTTCGGCTTCGATATTTTAATCTGTATTTGATTTAGTTGACTTTAGACGAATTCTGTTCGCTACTCGATCACTCGACTAGAGTACAATTCAATTAAAAATCCGTAGACACGATGTCACGGATAACAAAAAGGGACTAAATTATTTTACACTGAAAGCTTAATCGTCGAGTTCTTCTTAATCTGTTCGGGATAAAATCATCTGAGTGGGTCGGGCTTCCGAATTCGTATTCGTGCGAGCAATGAATTTTAAATAATCACCGGACGCACCGATTTTCAGAACAACTATGTTCCGAACATCACGAAAATTTAGGAAGAGCCCAGATAAATAAAAATGATGTCGAACTCGCGACAGACAAAACAGATTAAGACAGAGAGACTGTTATTCACCGCTATCACGTGTTAAAGTCCGCACTCGTGGTCGAGCAGACAATAAACACCTAGGGTATTACAATTTGTAGCTGGTCTTCAACAGCCTGAGGCACTACCGGTGGAAGCTAAACCCAGAAAAGTGTGTCTTCAGAGTGCTAGCCAGAAAACTACTCAGATTCATTGTCAGCCACCAAGGAATTAAAGCGAATCTAGAGAAGATCGAGGCCATCATGAGAATGGAAGTGCCACGGTCGCAGAAAAGGGTGCAAAGGCTTACTGGATGCATGGTAGCTCTGAGCAGGTTCATATCAAGGTTAGGCGAGAAAAGAATGTCATTTTATAAATTACTCAAGAAGGTGGACAAGTTTCAGTGGACCACAGAGGCACAGCAAGCCCTAGAGGCACTGAAGAAGTTCTTGACCACATCACTAGTACTCAAGCCGCCGCGCCGAGCTAGGCCTGGTCAGTCGGCAGAAGATCTGCTCCTGTATATCTCCTTCATGACTCACGTGTTAAGCACCACATTAGTAGTCGAGCAGGTAGAGGAAGGACATGCATACCCGGTGTAGCATCCAGTCTACTTCATCAGCGAAGTCCTTGGGCCCTCAAAAATAAGGTATCCTCAAGTCCAAAAGCTGCTGTACGCGGTACTTCTAACCGCTCGCAAGCTCTGGCACTACTTTGACGACCACAAAGTCATCGTAGTCACATGATTCCCAATAGGTGATATTCTCCAAAACTAAGAAGCTATTGGAAGGATAGCCAAGTGGGCATGCGAGCTCGGGGCTCACGACATAGAGTTCCAGCCCTGCACGACGATAAAAACTTAAGCACTGGTTGACTTCATATCAGAATGGACTGAGCACCAGGTCCTGGATAGCCCAGAAGTTGTTGAAGTGTGGAGAATGTATTTTGATGGCTCGCTGAAGTTGCAAGGAGCGGGTGTAGGGATTCTTTTCATTGCTCCTGGAGGTCAACAACTTAAGTACGCACTCCAGCTGTTGTTTCCAGCATCAAATAATGCAGCAGAGTACGAAGCACTGGTCCATGGACTGAGCATCGCAGTATCACTCGACATCAAGAAACTGATGGTATATGGTGACTCGCTGGTGGTCATAAGCTAAATAAACAAAGATTGGGACTGCTCGACCGACTCGATGGCCAAATATTGTGTAGCTGTGCGAAAACTAGAAGATAAGTTTGTGTCACACCCGGCCTTAAGGAACAAAGCCAGGTGCATCTCATACATGCGCCAAGAAGACAACATATATAATAACAGAGTGTATAGAGATAAATGTCGTAAAACATGAGAGTATTTATTACATAGCGGAAGACTTATTACAAAATAAAATAATAAAGATAAAACGAACTAAGGATCGTCGGCGCCAATGTCAACTGAGAAACACCACCTAGATCAGATCATACTCCTCGCCTTGTGGCTCCTCCTGAACCACCTGCTCTTCTCCTGTGGGGGGGTGTGAGACAGCAAGGGTGAGCTCACACATGATCATAGCTCAACAAGTTGTGGGGAACCAGTGGACATAAACTCACAAAGGTGTGAGTTCATGTGATGTGTAAGGCTAATCAATGATAGGGGTTAAAGCTGAGCATTGCTTTTAAGTAGTTGGTCAAAATTTTATTAGCAGTTACTAAGTGTAAGTAAATACCAAACCATAAGTAAAGTAATAGAACAAAATTAATAACAAACCCATGCAATGCAAATGACAAAATTGAATTTAAGTTCCATAATTTAAACATCAGAGAGTCCTGAGCCGCTCATGACCGTGAGCTCGGCTAGTATACCAGTTTTACACTCTGCAGAGGTTGTACCCTTTACCCACAAGTCATGTTACCCATCTGCCAAGGGGTCGCGAATCCCATACACCTCTACCTAGGAAGCGCGGCAGGGCAACACTACGAGGCCTTTACAAAGTTCCACTAGCTTCTGAAAACCCGCTACAGTTTATAGGAAGTTCTAATGCAGGGTTCTTGCCTGACCGCCATCGCAGCAAAATCAAGCAAGGACCTCCCTACACTGACCACTCCCCTACTGCCCTTGCCCCTTTCAGGTAAGGTAGTCTTCCACTAGCTTTCCTAATTAATCAGCCAAGGACGTCCCATTAAACCCTTGTGGTGGCACGTGTTACTCAAGTTAAGCTCTATGTTCCAATTAACATTAATGATCTCAACATGAACATAAATAGAATAACAAAAAGAATTGGAACATAGAGGTAATAAATGATTATCCCAAAACCATGTAAAGCAATAGCAAACTACCCAAGTGATTCAGGGGTAAACAAGGTAATGAGATAAACAATCTAGGGTGACCTATTGGGTCCCATCAAAATTAACCTATGCATGGATAAGTGATATTAAAGAACATTATTGGGTAAAAAGGGGTCAAGGGCACAACTTGCCTTCAATGAGCTCCTGCTCAGCTACTTCAACCTGCTGCTCACCAGGATCCTCAGCAACGGGCTCTCCTACTCGCCACAATACAAACAAGCACAGTGTATATAGAGAAATTAACATTACACCAAACATATAAATAAAATACACAGTAATAATCTACATATTAAAATAAAATCCTAGGAATAGGAATCATAATTTTTGGAGTTATAGAATTTAAGTTATGGATTTTCAAAGGTTTTATGTGCTTTAAGTAAGATTAAGTGTGAGGTTAATTTTCTTACTGTTGTCATGATAAAACAGAGGCTCTAGGTGATAGAGAATAAAATTACAAAATTTTAGGAACTGGAATGGATTAATTTGGAGTTAGTATGAATTTTCTATGAATTTATAAAGTTTTAGTAATTATTTTCCTATTAAAAATTCATTTATAAATTATTTTCTCTGGTTTTACACTGCTTTGGACTCGGCCTCCATTTCTGTGAACTACAGGGGCTTCGGAGTAAAACTCCGCAGACACAGAGCACAACTCTCGTGGATGGCGGGTTGATTCTCTGGAAGCCCGAGGGCTCTTAAGCAAAACGCCAAGGCCGAAGGGGTATGGACAGATCCTAGCCGTTGGATTAGATGCGAACGAGCCAGATTAAATCCAGCTGCCCGCGAAGCGGTACGCGACGTGGTCCGCCCGATCTAGGATCTACGGTACCGATTTAATTACCCCAGAATACGTTCGCATCCATCTGATCCTATACCTACGGCCACGATTCAATATGGTGGGATCTAATCGTAACCGTCCGTATCCAAATCAACGGCTAGATACAACACCGGACGAAGGGGTATCTCTCGTCTAATCTACGCCGCCCATCAGTAGATCAACGGCCACAGGCGCTTCTGCTCCACCGAGGCCACCACGACGGTACCCCCCTCCGTTCACGGCGGAGGCCTCGCCGGAGTAAGCCAATCCATGGCACCAGTGTGCCAAACCCTAATATGCTAGGCGCGGAATGAAATTGAGCCGAAGGCGAACTAGGAGAGCGGGTCCTTACCCAAATTCCGGCGTCGAGTCGGTCGGTCCACGGCGACCCGCGAACGCGCGACGGCGGAGACGGATTGGGCGCGCTCCTGTCACCCTCCTGCCCCGTAATCGCCACCGGAACGGACCAGAGGCTCGGGCGAAGCCTTCGGGCCGCACACGGGGATCCAATTGGGGCCGAGCACGAGGGACGACGGTGGCTGTGTATGGCAATGGCGACTTCGACGATAGATGGCCACGGTGCGAGTGGGATGAAGGTGAGAAGAGGAGGGGATGCGGCCGGGTCTTATGTGCGCGTGGAACGGAAGCTAACCTCTGAAGCCGGAAGACCCGGGAAGGTGGTTGAGGTCACGGCGGCGCCGTCTACGCGGTTCGGTTGAGCTCGCCCGCGAGTCTCGCGGGGAAGACGGAGTCGCACGTCTGAGAGTCTGTCGTGTGGGCCCGCGATCACAGTGCAAGGCCGGTTAACGCGGGTGCGGTTGAGCAACAGACAAGTGGGCTCCACATGTCGGTGTGGTGCACTCAGCGGAGGTGGGCGCAATTCTGGCGAAGCGGGCCCACACGCCAGCGGCAGAAGGCGCGAGTCCGCGTGCAGCCGAGCAGTTGACAAGTGGGGCCCGTGTGGCAAAGAGCGCAAGCGCGCGGTGGGGGAGATGTCTGGGCCGCGTGGGTGTTTCTCTGGGTGGGCCGAAATGGGTAGCAGCCGGCCCAGATAGTGTTTTCCCCTTTTCTTTTTCTTTTTCTTTCTTTTTTTGTTTCTATTTTTCCTATTTTGTCTTATTTTGAATCCCAAATTCAAACTTCCATTTAAATTCAAACTTTGTGACACCTTGTACACTGAATAATTATTTTAGTTTGATCATACCTACTGCGATGAAGTTATTAAATTATACTTTTATTTATTGAATAAAATTCCTTTCTCTCCTCTATTTTCATGGTTTTATTTCCAAGTTAGACTTTGAATTCTATGGATCCATTAATATGCTATTAATGATACATTTATTT
This sequence comes from Zea luxurians, assembly GCA_029449295.1. Lineage (NCBI taxonomy): Eukaryota > Viridiplantae > Streptophyta > Magnoliopsida > Poales > Poaceae > Zea > Zea luxurians. The sequence continues at coordinate 34,788,025 of JAOPSE010000002.1, read as the reverse complement.
TATTAAGCACAAATGCACAATCAAATAAAAACTCAGCATGATGCACAGATTAATTATGTGTTCATTGTTCTATTCATCCACCTTTAACTAGTGTTGAGCACATGCAATAATTAGTAGAGGCCACAAACCATTGAGATTATCTCTATTCTCTTTATTACACTTTTGAGTATTACAAATCCTACCCCCCTTAAAAATAATCTCGTCCTCGAGATTTAAGAAGATCTAGGGAAAAGGTGGGGAAAATCTATACGAAGCTCTTCTTCTCTTTCCCAGGTCGCTTCATCTTCGCCATGGTGACTCCATTGTACCTTGCACATCTTTATCACCTTATTTCTTGTAACTCTAGTCAAAGTATCAATAATCTTGATCGGGTACTCCGTGTAAGTCAAATCACCTTGAACACTGAGCTCTTCCATTGGTAACTGTTCCTCGGGAACACGGAGACACTTCTTCAGTTGAGATACGTGGAACACATTATGCACATCCGATAGACTATCCGGTAACTCGAGTTGGTATGCCATCTCCCCAACTCTTCTAAAGATCAAGAATGGTCCAATGTAGCGAGGGGACAATTTGCCCTTAACTTTGAATCTCCTCATTCCACGAAGTGGTGACACCTTGAGATACACATAATCTCCTTCTTCAAATTCCAGTGGTCTTCTTCTATTATCAGCATAGCTCTTCTGTCTGGTTTGAGCAACCCTCAAATTTTCTCGAATTATACGGACTTGTTCTTCTGCTTCTTGAATCAGTTCAGGCCCAAAGAACTATCTTTCTCCAGTCTGATCCCAATACAAAGGAGTCCTGCACTTCCTCCCATATAAAGCTTCAAAAGGTGACATTTTCAGACTGGCCTGATAACTATTGTTGTATGAGAACTCAGCATACGGTAGACTTTTATCCCAACTTCCTCCGTGCTGAAGGGCACATGCTCTCAACATATCTTCCAATACTTGATTAGTCCTTTCAGTCTGTCCATCAGTCTGAGGGTGATAAGCTGTACTAAAATTCAACTTCGTACTCATATTCTCATGAAAGCTTCTCCAAAATCTTGAGGTAAACTGCGAACCTCGATCAGACACGATCTTCTTCGGTACTCCATGTAAACACACAATCCGAGCCATATATAACTCTGCTAGCTGAGAACCTTTATAAGTAGTCTTTACAGGAATAAAGTGAGCCACTTTAGTCAGTCTATCCACAATCACCCATATGGCATCATATCCTTTCTGGGTGCGAGGCAATCCAGTAATGAAATCCATACCAATCTCTTCCCACTTCCACTCGGGTATCTTCAGTGGATGTAACAGTCCAGCTAGCCTCTGGTGTTCAGCCTTAACTCTTTGACATATATCGCACATAGCCACATGTGCAGCTACATCTCTTTTCAATCCATACCACCAATATTTCCGCTTCAAATCCTGATACATCTTGGTACTACCAGGATGAATAGAATAATCTGAATCATGGGCCTCCTTTAAAATAGTCTCTTGAAGGCTTTTAATATCAGGAACACACATCCTGTCCTTGAACCATACGGTGCCCTGCTCATCTTCCGTAAATTCCGGAACTCGACCTTCAGTAATCAGATCCTTGATCTCTTTGATTTTAGCATCACCAATTTGTCCTTTGCGGATCTCTTGCTCCAAAGTAGGTTCCACATCAATAGTAACTCCTTCAGTATGAGCAACTATCCCCAGGTTAAGTCTCCTGAAATCCTCAACAATCTCATCGGGTAGCCGGGCAACAATAGCTGAATGAACATGCTCCTTGCGACTCAAGGCATCTGCAACCAAATTTGCGTTGCCCGGGTGATAGTGAATCTCCAAATCATAATCCTTAATAAGCTCCAACCAACGGGGTTGCCTAAGGTTGAGATCCTTCTGAATGAATATATACTTCAAACTCTTATGATCCGTATATACTTGGCACTTGGTCCCCATGATATAATGTCTTCAAATCTTAAGCGCATGCACAACGGCTGCCAATTCCAAGTCATGAGTGGGGTAGTTCAATTCATGTTTCCGTAACTGACGAGACGCATAGGCAATCACATGTCCTTCTTGCATAAGTAAACATCCTAAGCCTTGGCCACATGCATCACAATAGATATCAAATCCTTTCTGTAGGTCTGGCATAACCAATACTGGTGGCGACATCAACCTCTTCTTCAATTGATCAAAGCTGTCTTGACACTTCTCGTCCCACTTAAACTCTCTTCCTTTCTCCAAAAGCGAAGTCATAGGCTTAGCAATCTTAGAAAATCCTTCAATAAATCTCCGATAATAGCCTGCTAATCCCAAGAAACTCCGAATCTCAGTAACTGTAGTGGGTACTCTCCACTCCATTATCTCCTTAACCTTAGCAGGATCCACTGATATTCCTCCATTAGAAATAATATGGCCAAGAAATGGCACCTCGCCAATCCAAAACTCGCACTTGCTGAACTTGGCATAGAGTTGATTATCTCGTAGCTTCTGTAGCACCAACCTTAGATGTTCCTCATGATCACTATCACTCTGGGAATAAATAAGAATATCGTCGATGAATACCACGACGAATCTGTCCAAATACTCCATAAACACCTTATTCATCAAGTTCATAAAATAAGCTGGTGCATTGGTTAATCCAAACGACATCACAGTGAACTCATATAATCCATATCGAGTCGAGAAAGCCGTCTTGGGAATATCCGATGGTCTAATCCTCATCTGATGGAAACCCGATCGGAGATCAATCTTCGAGAATACTCTAGCACCTCTCATCTGATCAAATAAATCCTCAATACGGGGCAACGGATACTTGTTCTTCACCGTAACATCATTAAGAGATCTATAATCCACACACATCCGCTGCGATCCATCCTTCTTCTGTACAAACAAGACCGGCGCTCCCCAAGGTGAGGAACTCGGACGAATGTACCCAGCATCTTGTAACTCAGTTAACTGCTTCTTAAGTTCCTTCAACTCCTCTACGGACATCCTATATGGCCGTTTAGAAATAGGGGCGGTTCCAGGTAAGAGGTCAATAACAAACTCAACTTCTCTATCAGGTGGCATCCCTGGTAACTCCTCTGGAAAGACATCCGGAAAATCTCTAACCACCCGGATATTGTCACCAACAAACTCCTCAGGCATAAAGAACATTGCACGCATGGATGAGGAGGTTACTGCAATATTAACTTGAAATCTTTCTCCTTTAGTGGTAGTGAGTTCTACGGTACCTCTACCACATGCTATAACGGCCTTTGCCTTTCTTAGCCATGACATACCAAGGATCAGATCTATACTGTTTGACTCTAATATTATAGCAGTAGCTCCAAATTCTCTACCCATAATGGTCAATGTCAATCTACGTGTCATTTGATTCACCTCAACATGCCCTTTAGGTGTAATTACTATCATGGGTTTTCTCATATTTAGCAGTGGTATTTCATTTGTGTTGGCATATCTAGCAGACATGAATGAATGTGTAGCACCAGAATCAAATAATATGGTTGCAGGAATTGCATTAACATAAAACATACCAAGTACGAGGTCCCCACCATCCGGAGTAGCATCAACGCTGACTTGATTAACCTTGGCAATAGAATATCCCTTGCCAGATCCTGGAGTTTGCTGCCTGTTCTGAACTGGAGTAGTCGCAACTCTCTGTGGGCAGACATTTGCATAATGACCAGTCTTCCCACACTTGAAACAAGTAGTGCCTGGACTCTGTCCTGAAAACTTCGTCGGGGTGCCAGTAGGGGTAGCCTGTCGAGGAGGTGGAGTCCTCAGTGGTGATTGCTGAACTGGGCGCTGGCCTCCGCCAGTGCGAACTGGTGTACCCTGAGGTGAACTGTAGCGAGGACGAACGCTACTGCTTCCTTGTCCTTGAGATATAGCCTTTCTCTTCAAATCTCCCAACTGAACACGCTTGTGTTCAATAGCCAGGGCCTTATCAAGTAGCCTCTGAAATGATGGAAAGGTGTGTGCAACCAGTGCATACTGCAAGGGTCCATTAAGTCCTTCAATAAAGTGCTCCTGCTTTCTTTCATCTTCAGCAACTTCATCAGGGGCATATCTGGATAACTGAATAAACTTGTCGCGGTACTCGCTGACTGACATACTTCCTTGCTTCAGCGACAGAAATTCCTTCTTCTCAATCTTCATTAATCCAGCTGGTATATGATAATTCCGGAACTGTGTACTGAACTCTGCCCAAGTGATAGTATCAGCAGCATCGTGGGCAGCAGCATATGAATCCCACCAGTCAGCAGCAGGACCTGTCAGACATCCAGAAGCATATAAAACCTTCTCCCGGTCAGTGCATTGTGCAATATTCAGCATCTTCTCAATGGACTTCAGCCAATCATCCGCGTCCAGTGGATCAGGTGAGCTAGCGAATGTAGGTGGCTTATGACTCATGAACTCCCTATGCTTATCACGGGGTGGAACTGGTGGTGGTGGAGGTGGAGGCAGTGGTACTTGTTGCTGTTGTTGTTGCATTTGCTGCTGCAGCTACTGTTGTTGCGCCCTCCTTTCCTGGCATATCTCCTCTCGCTCTTGGCGCAACTCCTGGATTATATCTTCTCTTTCCTGACGCATCTCCTGGCGTTCTTGCTGCATCTGGGCACGCATATCAGCCATAGTGTCCGCCATTTGCTACATCACCGCCATCTGAGCAGCAACCAGTGGGTCAACTCCGCCTGGTGGAGGATTAGGAGGATTCATCTCTGCAAGTTGTGGCTGGGGTTGTCTATGTATCCACCGAGTGTGTCGATTAGGAGGCAAATCAATTCCACCACCCCGCCTGGTATTGACCATCTGAGTTAGATACATATGGTAAGAGAATAGCAGACAAGGCAGGTATTTACAAATCAGGTTACTTTGGGGAATTTTATTAGCTAAGCAGATTAATATTTTACCTACCATAGCTAATTTATTACCTTATGGTGGTACATACTAAGATGTCCCTCTATAATAATTCAATCAATCAAAGAAGCAAATCAGGCATTTAGCATCATCACAATCAAACAACATTTTTTAAGAAAATAGTTTTAAATTTGTCTTAGGTTCCCTATCTCTTAAAAAGATCATAGTGGTAGGATTCCAAGGTGTGAAATCCATCTTGTCTTAGAGTAGAAGAGATAAGATTAGTCAGAGTAGAATAGCAAAAGGTGAGAGAGGATCAAGATAAGGTAAGTATAGAAAGAATCAGATTAAGGTAAGTAGGTAAGGGATGTCCATTTCTATCTAGGTTTCGTCCTACAGTCAACATTTCCTCTGATACCACTTCTGTCACACCCGGCCTTAAGGAACAAAGCCAGGTGCATCTCATACATGCGCCAAGAAGACAACATATATAATAACAGAGTGTATAGAGATAAATGTCGTAAAACATCAGAGTATTTATTACATAGCGGAAGACTTATTACAAAATAAAATAATAAAGATAAAACGAACTAAGGATCGTCGGCGCCAATGTCAACTGAGAAACGCCACCTAGATCAGATCATACTCCTCGCCTTGTGGCTCCTCCTGAACCACCTGCTCTTCTCCTGTGGGGGGTGTGAGACAGCAAGGGTGAGCTCACACATGATCATAGCTCAACAAGTTGTGGGGAACCAGTGGACATAAACTCACAAAGGTGTGAGTTCATGTGATGTGTAAGGCTAATCAATGATAGGGGTTAAAGCTGAGCATTGCTTTTAAGTAGTTGGTCAAAATTTTATTAGCAGTTACTAAGTGTAAGTAAATACCAAACCATAAGTAAAGTAATAGAACAAAATTAATAACAAACCCATGCAATGCAAATGACAAAATTGAATTTAAGTTCCATAATTTAAACATCAGAGAGTCCTGAGCCGCTCATGACCGTGAGCTCGGCTAGTATACCAGTTTTACACTCTGCAGAGGTTGTACCCTTTACCCACAAGTAATGTTACCCATCTGCCAAGGGGTCGCGAATCCCATACACCTCTACCTAGGAAGCGCGGCAGGGCAACACTACGAGGCCTTTACAAAGTTCCACTAGCTTCTGAAAACCCGCTACAGTTTATAGGAAGTTCTAATGCAGGGTTCTTGCCTGACCGCCATCGCAGCAAAATCAAGCAAGGACCTCCCTACACTGACCACTCCCCTACTGCCCTTGCCCCTTTCGGGTAAGGTAGTCTTCCACTAGCTTTCCTAATTAATCAGCCAAGGACGTCCCATTAAACCCTTGTGGTGGCACGTGTTACTCAAGTTAAGCTCTATGTTCCAATTAACATTAATGATCTCAACATGAACATAAATAGAATAACAAAAAGAATTGGAACATAGAGGTAATAAATGATTATCCCAAAACCATGTAAAGCAATAGCAAACTACCCAAGTGATTCAGGGGTAAACAAGGTAATGAGATAAACAATCTAGGGTGACCTATTGGGTCCCATCAAAATTAACCTATGCATGGATAAGTGATATTAAAGAACATTATTGGGTAAAAAGTGGTCAAGGGCACAACTTGCCTTCAATGAGCTCCTGCTCAGCTACTTCAACCTGCTGCTCACCAGGATCCTCGGCAACGGGCTCTCCTACTCGCCAAAATACAAACAAGCACAGTGTATATAGAGAAATTAACATTACACCAAACATATAAATAAAATACACAGTAATAATCTACATATTAAAATAAAATCCTAGGAACAGGAATCATAATTTTTGGAGTTATAAAATTTAAGTTATGGATTTTCAAAGGTTTTATGTGCTTTAAGTAAGATTAAGTGTGAGGTTAATTTTCTTACTGTTGTCATGATAAAACAGAGGCTCTAGGTGATAGAGAATAAAATTACAAAATTTTAGGAACTGGAATGGATTAATTTGGAGTTAGTATGAATTTTCTATGAATTTATAAAGTTTTAGTAATTATTTTCCTATTAAAAATCCATTTATAAATTATTTTCTGTGGTTTTACACTGCTCTGGACTGGGCCTCCATTTCTGTGAACTACAGGGGCTTCGGAGTAAAACTCCGCAGACACAGAGCACAGCTCTCGTGGATGGCGGGTTGATTCTCTGGAAGCCCGAGGGCTCTTAAGCAAAATGCCAAGGCCGAAGGGGTATGGACAGATCCTAGCCGTTGGATTAGATGCGAACGAGCCAGATTAAATCCAGCTGCCCGCGAAGCGGTACGCGACGTGGTCCGCCCGATCTAGGATCTACGGTACCGATTTAATTACCCCAGAATACGTTTGCATCCATCCGATCCTATACCTACGGCCACGATTCAATAAGGTGGGATCTAATCGTAACCGTCCGTATCCAAATCAACGGCTAGATACAACACCGGACGAAGGGGTATCTCTCGTCTAATCTACGCCGCCCATCAGTAGATCAACGGCCACAGGCGCTTCTGCTCCACCGAGGCCACCCACGACGGTACCCCCCCTCCGTTCACGGCGGAGGCCTCGCCGGAGTAAGCCAATACATGGCACCAGTGTGCCAAACCCTAATATGCTAGGCGCGGAATGAAATTGAGCCGAAGGCGAACTAGGAGAGCGGGTCCTTACCCAAATTCCAGCGTCGAGTCGGTCGGTCCACGGCGAGCCGCGAACGCGTGACGGCGGAGATGGATTGGGCGCGCTCCTGTCACCCTCCTGCCCCGTAATCGCCACCAGAACGGGCCAGAGGCTCGGGCGAAGCCTTCGGGCCGCACACGGGGATCCAATTGGGGCCGAGCACGAGGGACGACGGTGGCTGTGTATGGCAATGGCGACTTCGACGATAGATGGCCACGGTGCGAGTGGGATGAAGGGGAGAAGAGGAGGGGATGCGGCCGGGTCTTATGTGCGCGCGGAACCGAAGCTAACCTCTGAAGCCGGAAGACCCAGGAAGGTGGTTGAGGTCACGGCGGCGCCGTCTACGCGGTTCGGTTGAGCTCGCCCACGAGTCTCGCGGGGAAGACGGAGTCGCGCGTCTGAGAGTCTGTCGTGTGGGCCCGCGATCACAGTGCAAGGCCGGTTAACGCGGGTGCGGTTGAGCAACAGACAAGTGGGCTCCACATGTCGGTGCGGTGCACTCAGCGGAGGTGGGCGCAATTCTGGCGAAGCGGGCCCACGCGCCAGCGGCAGAAGGCGCGAGTCCGCGTGCAGCCGAGCAGTTGACAAGTGGGGCCCGTGTGGCAGAGAGCGCAAGCGCGCGGTGGGGGAGATGTCTGGGCCGCGCGGGTGTTTCTCTGGGTGGGCCGAAATGGGTAGCAGCCGACCCAGATAGTGTTTTCCCCTTTTCTTTTTCTTTTTCTTTCTTTTTTGTTTCTATTTTTCCTATTTTGTCTTATTTTGAATCCCAAATTCAAACTTCCATTTAAATTCAAACTTTGTGACACCTTGTACACTGAATAATTATTTTAGTTTGATCATACCTACTGCGATGAAGTTATTAAATTATACTTTTATTTATTGAATAAAATTCCTTTCTCTCCTCTATTTTCATGATTTTATTTCCAAGTTAGACTTTGAATTCTATGGATCCATTAATATGCTATTAATGATACATTTATTTTATTAAGCACAAATGCACAATCAAATAAAAACTCAGTATGATGCACAGATTAATTATGTGTTCATTGTTCTATTCATCCACCTTTAACTAGTGTTGAGCACATGCAATAATTAGTAGAGGCCACAAACCATTGAGATTATCTCTATTCTCTTTATTACACTTTTGAGTATTACAGTTTGAAGGATTGGAATTCCATCATGTGGAAAGGGATCGCAATGCAGCAGCAGATGCATTGTCGAAGCTGGGACCCAGTCAGGCCAGGCTCCACCTGGGATCTTCGTCCAAGAAATATCACAGCCAAGCATCATCACGGACCAGATGGAAGAATGCAACGCCTTGAGTCAGCCAGAGATAGACCCCAACGACTGGAGAGAGCCTATCATCAAGTACATAAAAAGTTAAGAAAAGCCGGATGACAAGGCTACGACAGAGCGCATTGCATGGCAGTCAGCCCATTACACCATCATAGGGGGCTTGCTGTACAAAAGAGGCGCAAGAGGAGTCTTCATGAAATGCATCCACTCGGCCACCGGGAGACAGTTATTAGATAAAATTCATGCTAGGCAGTGTGGCGTGCATGCCGCATCAAGGACTCTAGTGGGAAAGGTTTTTAGATCTGGTTTCTACTGGCCAGCGGTGAAGAGCGATGCTGTCGAGTTGGTCTAGAAGTGCGAAGCGTGCCAATTCTTGTCGAGGCAACAGCACTTGCCCGTGCAGCAACTGCAGACCATTCCTATAACCTGGCCGTTTGCATGCTGGGGGCTGGACATGATTGGACCTTTCAAGAAAGCTCAAGGAGGGTATACTCATGTACTGGTTGCCATTGACAAATTTACAAAATGGATAGAGTACAAGCCAATTGCTTCCTTGACCTCAGCAAAAGCAGTGGAGTTTATCCAAGATATAATGTTCAGGTTCGGAATACCAAATAGCATCATCACTGACCTAGGATCCAACTTTACTAGCTCGAAGTTCTTCGGTTTCTGCGAGCAAAGGAGCATCCAGATCAAGTACGCATCAGTGGCACATCCAAGAGCTAATGGCCAGGTGGAAAGAGCCAACAGAATGGTACTGGATGCACTCAGAAAAAAGGTATTCGACAAGAGCGAAAAGCTTGTAGGGAAGTGGATCAGGGAGCTGCCATACGTGGCCTAGAGCTTGTGAACCTAGCCCAGCCAAGCCCTGCATGGAAATACCCCGTTCTTCATGGTGTATGGGTCGGAGGCAGTGCTGCCTGCCGATCTGATCTTTGGGGTGCCTAGGCTAACCTTCGAAAGCATAGCTGAGGTAGAAGCAACCAGGCTAGAGGACATTGATGTGCTAGAAGAAAAACGATTGAACACGGTAATTTAGTTGGCCAGGTACCAGCAAACCTTGAGGCGCTACCACGATAAGGCTGTCCGACACCGATCCTTTGCGATGGGAGACTTGGTCCTCCGCCGAGTACTAACAGGGGAGGGACGACACAAGCTGTCACCACCATGGGAAGGACCGTTCATCATAGCAGAGGTCATATGGCTAGGATCCTATCGGCTTACTCAGATGGATGGCATAGAAGTGGGGAACTCATGGAACATTGAGCACCTCAGAAAGTTCTACCCTTAGCGATGCCTCTAAAGTCGTGCAGGAAAGTTGTACTCTGTAACCAGAAGGTTTCATCATCAATAAAGCTTTCATTTTCTAAAGGCGTTCAAACTCTTGATTGACAACTGACTTAGGTTGGGCTTAACTCGAAATCAGTATGATTTGACTTAGGGTGATCACTATACCCTACTAACGGAGCAATCGGTTTAAGTCAGAAACACCTTAAGTCGGTGCGACATGCTCACGCTTACTTGACTTAGGTTGATCACTATACCCTACTAACATAGCAATCGGCTTAAGTCGGAAACGCCTTAAGTCGGTGCGATATGCTCACGCTTACTTGATTTAGGGTGATCACTATACCCTACTAACAGAGCAATTGGCTTAAGTCGAAAACGCCTTAAGTCGATGCGACATGCTCACGCTTACTTGACTTATGGTGATCACTATGCCCTACTAACAGAGCAATCGGCTTAAGTCGGAAACGCCTTAAGTCGGTGTGACATGCTCACGCTTACTTGACTTAGGGTGATCACTATACCCTACTAACAGAGCAATCAGCTTAAGTCAGAAACGCCTTAAGTCGGTGCGACATGCTCATGCTTACTTGATTTAGGGTGATCAGTATACCCTACTAACGGAGCAATCGGCTTAAGTCAAAAATGTCTTAAGTTGGTGCGACATGCTCACGCTTACTTGACTTAGGGTGATCACTATGCCCTACTAATGGAGCAATCGGCTTAAGTCGGAAACGCCTTAAGTCAGTGCGACATGCTCGGGCTTACTTGACTTAGGGTGATCACTATGCCCTACTAACGGAGCAATCAGCTTAAGTCGAGAATGCCTTAAGTAGGTGCGACATGCTCGCGCTCACATGATTTAGGGTGATCACTATAACCTAGTAGCAAAATAGTCAACTCAAATCGAGAGTACTTCGAAAAAAGAGAGATATTTCGCTTACAGTGCTAGGGGTGTCCTTCAGCACCCTGCCCATGGAACAAATTGTTGTGCGCATACAAGAACTCACATTACACCTTTTCTCTAAAAGATGCTAACTCGATAAACAAGTGTTTTTCAGGCAAATCATTGCGCAGAAGTATCCCTGCAGGCAGCATCTTTTGCAGGAGCAACCGAGGAAGATGGATGGCTTGCGGCGTCAGGCATGGCCATGACATCAGCGACGATGTCGTCAGGCACCACGACGTCGGGTCTCCTCATCAGGATCCGCCCAGCGTGAACGGCCTTATCCATGGCCTTGTCGCGTTGAGCCTTCAAGACGACACGGTCATCCTCCAAGACCTTGATAGTGAGACGAGCGGCCTCCAGCTCCTACGTGGCAAGCTTTTTGGAAGCACGCAGCTCCTTGATGGTGGAATCCTTAATGGACAACAGCTTGCCGAGTCGAGAGACTTCATCTTGAGATGCCCGCAGCTCATTGCGATGATGGTCTAGGTCAGACATGGTAAAGCGATGGCCCCTCTCTAGAATGGTCAAGGAGGTGCTAGCATCACAATACAGCCTGTCCAAACTATCGCAAGATGCAACGAGTGCTTGTTTTTCCTCCTGCAAGCAAGAACAGCACTAAGCAGTGAAGCAAGGGGAGCAAAGCATGAGTAGCCAAGAGAGTTTACCTCATGTGCCATTTTCTCAGAGTCGAGCTGTGCATTCAGAGAGGAATTCAGGGAGCATGCACTGTCTAAGAAACCAGAAGTTTGGGCCAAGTCGGCCTAGCTCTAAGAATACTTCTCTTCAATGTCAGAACACCGCTGAGCCAAATCTGATAAAGCAGCAGAAGAAGAACACAAGACTTAGAATAAGCTGAGTAATAAAAGCAAGTAAGGAAACTATGGGCTCACTAACCAATATTTGACGCCCTCAGGTCATCTATTTGTTTTTGAAGTAGCAGAGGGTTCCACTGCATCAGAGATGAAACTTGATCGGGGATGGGAGCACCACAGGACCTCAGTTGAGCAGATACACCACCAAGAACATCCTATGACCATGGAAAGATAAGTAAAAAAACTAGTTTGACAGCATGAATAGTAAAAAGAAAAAGTCAACTCACCTGAAGATTGGAAAAGAATAGGGGAAGACCCAAAGCAGGAAGAGTTGATACATTACTTGATGAGGGGACATCAGCAGCAACAATATCCAAGGCGCGACTCAGAGGAACCTCAGCCTCGTCAGCAGGCAGCAGACTCCCAGCGTCTGGATCGCTGGCCTCTAAAGTAACCAGACCAGCAAGAGCCGTAGAAAGGTGCGTCACCACAGCCTCCTTGGACTGGATTGGTGGCGATCCAACGTGGACATCCATGGAAACAGCACAAGGGGAACCTGCCCCACACCCTCGGGGGCTGGGTCGCTACCAGCACCATCCTCGGGGGCTGGGTCCTCCGCGGCTGCCACCTCTAGGGCCGAAGATTCCTCAGCCATGTCCATAGGAGCCAGGTGACTCGGATCAGCATCTCCGTGAGGAAGACCACCCTCTATGGTCGTCGAGGCACGAGAATCTACCCGGGTTATCTCTTGCCTAGCAAAATCATGCGGCAGAAGACCATCATCTGGGACCTCTGAACAGATGGTGGGGTTGTCAGTTTCAGGAGGCTCTAATAGAAGGTCTTCAGGGATAATCTCTTCCAGCGCTTGGTAAAAATTAGATATTGACAACCCTTGAAGGCTGACAAGTGCTGACAAGGCTTGCGTGGGAATGTCGCTGTCCCTGTGGTGACGGCTATTCTTGCGGATCAACAGAATTTCCTCTTCTTCCTCTTCTTCCTCATCAAGCACACCACCAGTAGCCTGAACATTATTGCAACCTCCAGCATTGTCCTCAGGGATGGTGCTCGCTGGGCCATCGCCAAGAAATAATGTGGAAGGGCCAGTGTCTTGTTCTAGGTATGACAACCTCCGGAGTCACCTTTTCTTCTTCTTCTCCTCGATAGGTGCAGCTGGGCAGTTCACTCGGCGTGAATGTTTTCAATGGGCACCTTCGGGTTTCTGAATTTCATCGCCTTTGCCAAACTCTTGCTCGGTCGCAATTGTCATCAGCTCAGTGCGGGCAGAGTCAGATGATTCTTTTGCCAGCAGGCTAAGAACAGCATCCATCTCAGCATCCATCTCCAAGTGAGTTTGTTTCTCAGCCTCGGGAAGATTTCAGAGGTGAGCAATTAAGGCCTCAATGTCCTCTGAGGAGGGTCGCACTCTATGGCCCGGGCTACCATCTTGAACAGGAGGATTGGAGGCAAAATTAGAGAAGGGACTATGCGGAGGCAGGTTCCATGCAGAATAAGATAAGGGGGCACCAACATTCGAAACCCTGCCCCTCAGCATCATGTCAAGTCAGCTTAGCAGGTCTTCATTGTGAATTTGCCTGTTAGTGACTCTGGTAGAATCATTGATGCTAGTGTACAAGTAAGCAAGGTAGACTCTGTCCTTCAAAGGTTGAATGTTCTTGAAAACAAAGTCGGCAACCACGACCTCAGCAATCAGACCTCTGTCCTTCAGTGAGCAAATTTCAGCAAGCAGCACCTTGGCTTCGGCTGCCTCTAAATAAGTAGGGTACTCCACCTTGCTGGTCGTGAGAATGTTAGGCTGCCTTTTGATCGAGGGGGGAGGGATTTGTTGTGATTCTCCATGGTGAACCACTCAAGGAGCCATCCCTTGATGTTGTCCTTGAGGGAAATATCAAGGTATTTCACCTTCCTCCCCCAGCGAAGTTCCAAACTTGCGCCGCCGACGAGCTGATGTTGTCCTCCAGCCATGTCGGCCCGACAGTGGTAAAGATACCTCCAGAGTCTAAAGTGGGGGAGAATTCCAAGACAGGCCTCGCACAGGTATACAAAAATGCAACTTGAAGAATGGAGTTAGGATTCAAATGTGTAAGATTTAAATCATAGAAGTCAAGGAGACCGCAAAAAAAGGGAGAAACAGGAAGAGCAAGTCCGCGGATGAGGAACGACACATAAACAACGGACTCGTGGGTATCCTCTATTAGAACAGTTACCCCACGCCAAATCCGCCAAGAACACAGTTCTTGTGGCAGCAAAACCCTAGTCTCCACAAGATGCAAAAGATCCGATTCAGAAATGATGGGCATGTGATTACCAGCGAATGGAAGCTGGCTGTTGGGATCGATAGGCGGAATGATCGAAGTGGTGTAGCTCTGCCTCTTCCGCTTGGGAGCCATCGCAATCTCTCGGGCAGAACGAGTGGGCTCAAGAATTCAGAAAGCGGAGAAGTGGCAGAGGAAAAGCGAGAGTTAGGGTTCGGAACTCAAGAAGGCACGTCAGCATGTGTATAAGTAGACTCCTTAGGTCGGGCATTACCTCTAAAGTGCCAGATCACAATTCGGAAAGGTAAAGACCGCAATCGTCACTCGGGCATTGCCTTTTAAAATGCCATTACTGTGAAGCGCACGGGCGAACTTTCAAGCGCATAAATGGAAAGCAAATAGCAGCGATTAAGTGGAGTCACTTCATACTTCATTCGTAATAGGGGAAGTAATACAAACTCGAAGCCAACTCATTATGAGTCAGCCTCTTCTACCCTTGCCACTACATTACACTACATTACATTATATTACTCTACTACTTACACTACACTACGCTACTAACTAACACTACCTTATTCTACTGCTACTTACTACTTACTACTACTATTATCTATACTAATATTTAAACCAGTGGCATTGTGCCACTGCCCCTGCTGCTGCTGTCGCCGTCGCCCCTGCAGCTATCACCGTCGCCACTGCCGCCGTCGCCACTGCCGTCACCGTTGCCGCTGCCGTTGCCGCCGTCACCGTCGCCCTTGCCGTATCCGCTGCTACCGTCATCGTCGTCGCCCTTGTTGTCTTCGCTTCCGCCGTCGTCACCGCTGCTGCTGCGGTCACCCTTGTCGTCACCGTCGCTGCCGCTCCACTCCTTGGAGGAGTCAGAGGAGTCCACCTCATCCGAGTGACCCCCGACTCATCCAACCCACCGAGCCCGGCGCGCTCGATGAAACGCCAGTACGCTCGGGCCGCGATGGATAGCTCCATGGAGTCATCCGAGTCCTCGGATGACACCGAGGGAGAAGCTGGAGCCGACGATTGCTCAGACTCGGAGGAGGCCTCCTCCGAGTACTCTAAATTACCGAAGTACTCCGAGGGAGGACTCGAAGCATGCTTACGCTTACCGCTAGCACGGCAAGGCAAACCTCTGCTCCTCCTACCCCTGCCCATCGTCGGTTGGAAAGGGAGGGAGTGAAGAAGAAGACAAAGAAGATAGCAAGTGATCAATGAACGAATGAAGAGAACAGCCAGGGCAAGCAGGCTATTTATAGAGGCCGAGGGAGACCGTCCACTTCCTACCTCGCTCACCGAATAGTCACAAGAATTCAATAAGCAATTCAAGCCGCCGGAAAATGAGTCAGGCAACAGGCACCGCTTCGTGTAACACGGCACCGGTTGGACCTAAGTCAACTACTCAGGCAAATGATTACACCTCTCAGTCACATCAACTTACTACTCTAGGACAGTGCGGTAAACACTCTGCGTACCAAGACACCCCTTGGGCACACCCATTGGGTGTGTTGCCCAGAATTTTCAAAGATTTTCTGAAGGAGTCATATCCACAAAATATATGCAATGAATGTACCACGACAAAAGAAGGAGATCAACAGATATGGAAGGAAGTCCAAATGTGGCTACTGAAGCGCAAGTCTAATCAACAGAAGCATTAAAGCATAGAGCGGAGAGATGTCCAGCTGAGAAGCATCTGCCTCAACTAGCCAGACGTCCAACCTGTCATAGATCAAATTGATTTTAGACCTAACAAGGCATGGACAAGTGAAATCGTTTGGATTTCTAAAGCATAAGATGAAGACCTTTGAATGGATTATTTCCAAAATTCACCCAAAGCTCGGGGGCTACACCCATTGGGTGCACCTTCGGTACACCCAATAGATTTTTAGTCCCATGAAGACAAAATCTTGATTTCTAAAGCATAAGATGAAGACCTTTGAATGGATTATTTCCAAAATCCACCCAAAGCTCGAGCTACACCCATTGGGGACTTGGGGTGCACCTTCAGTGCACCCAATAGATTTTTAGTTCCATGAAGACAAAATGTTGATTTCTAAAGCATAAGATGAAGACCTTTGAATGGACTATTTCCAAGATCCACTCAAAGCTCGGGGCCTACACCCATTGGGTGCACCTTCGGTGCAACCAATAGATTTTGTCCCATGAAGACAAAATGCTGATTTCTAAAGCATAAGATGAAGACCTTTGAATGGATTATTTCCAAAATCCACTCAAAGCTTGGGGGCTAAACCCATTGGGTGCACCTTCGGTGCACCTAATAGATTTTTAGTCCCATGAAGACAAAATGCTGATTTATAAAGCATAAGATGAAGACCTTTGAATGGATTATTTCCAAAATCCACTCAAAGCTCGAGGGCTACACCCATTGGGTGCACCTTCGGTGCACCCATCGGCAGAAGTAGAAATCATGACATATAATAAACCCATAGGCCGGACCAAGAATCTTTGGGCTGATTATTTCAAAATCAACTCAAAGATTGGGGGCTTGTGGGGGACAAATATCCCCCGGGTCCACTAGAAGGCGAGAAGGCCTCGCGCGGGACTTTGGGCCGGCCAGTTACTCCGCAAGGCCATCCCTTCGTGGGCCGGGCTAGAGCTACTGGTGGAATGGGCCGACCTGAGAAAGCAACAGACTCAAGCCCAAACAATCCGTCGGCTCGTGCGCTATCCACAACAACCACCCGACTTTCCCGCGCATGGCGTCCTTGAATATCGGGGTGGGTTATGGATAAGTCGGCAAGATTGTAGGGAGTTCAGTTCAGTTGGTTCACTATTACTTAGGAGACATATGATCATCATGTACGTATTTAGTGCCCCA
This sequence comes from Zea luxurians, assembly GCA_029449295.1. Classification (NCBI taxonomy): domain Eukaryota; kingdom Viridiplantae; phylum Streptophyta; class Magnoliopsida; order Poales; family Poaceae; genus Zea; species Zea luxurians. The sequence continues at coordinate 34,771,021 of JAOPSE010000002.1, read as the reverse complement.
CGGTCGAGTATATAAGGCCCAGGGGGTACCCCATCATTTCCAGCGACCATCTACCCTACTCATTAGCCTTTCTCCATTCAGGAGACCTCACTTGTAACCTATCGCATATAGATCCATCCCAGGAAGTAGGGCATTACGCCTCTCTAAGTGGCTCGAACCTGTAGAAAATTGTCTGTCCCTCCCTCGTGCGTTCAGCACGAACCATTGAGTTACAGTCAACAGCACCGTCCTACCCAAAAGCACCGCAAGGGGGAACCCTGGGTGTGCGGTCGGACTCTAAACACCGACAGATAGCTTATGCATCGCGCCAGCTAAGAAAGCTCGAAGCTAACTACCCAACGCATGACTTGGAACTTGCCATCGTAGTCCATGCATTAAAAATTTGGAGGCACTACCAGCTTGGGAATGTATGTAATATCTTCACGAATCATAAAAGTCTGAAGTACATCTTCACCCAACCCGAGCTCAACATGAGGCAACGCAGGTGGCTCGAATTGATCAAGGACTACAACTTACAAGTGCACTATCATCTGAGAAAGGCTAACGTTGTGACTGACACTTTGAGTCAGAAGTCTCATTGCCACATTCTTCAACCGCTTCTAGAGGATGGATTTAACTTATTACACCCAGCAGTGCTGCTCAACATTCAAGATTGATGCTCTCTGAAAGATAAGATCATCCAAAAGCAGAAATCCGATAAAGGCATAGTTCACATCAAAGAAAGGATGAAGAGCAAACCCAATAGTCGCTTCAAGCTTGACGAAAGGGGTATACTGTGGTTTGTTGAACGTCTGGTCATACCAAAGGATCAAGAAGCTAGCCTATTGCAGTCATTATCTATACCTAAATGGAAATAGGAGGAGATCAGTATGGATTTCATTATTAGACTTCCTATTACTCAAAAAGGCAATGACTCAATATGGGTGATTGTGGATTGACTCACCAAATCAACTTATTTTCTACATATCAAAACAACATATCGACCACCGAAGTATGCAAACATTTATATCACAGAAATTGTTCGACTACATGGAATTCCAAAAACCATTATGTCGGACTGTGGGACATAATTCACCGCTCACTTTTGGGAACAACTACAGAAAGGTTTGGGGACTAAGCTCGTGCATAGCTCAACTTATCACCCTCAAACATCGGGACAAACCAAGACGATAAATCAAATTCTCGAAGACATGCTAAGAGCCTGTGTGCTATTGTCGAAAGGATCATGTGAATCATGGCTACTATTGGCCGAGTTTTCCTACAACAACAGTTACCAAAGTAGCATAAAGATGGCACCATTTGAAGCATTGTACGGAAGAAGGTGTAGAACGCCTCTCAATTGGGTCAAAGCTGAAGAACGAAGATTCTATGGCAATGACTTAATTACTGAAGCCAAAGAAAAGGTTCGAATTATTCGTCAGAAAATGGAAACATCGCAGTATCGCTAGAAGAGTTATGCTGACCAAAGACAAAGACCGCTGACGTTTCAAGTCAAAGATTTTGTGTATCTTAAGGTATCACCAATGAAAGGCATGCAAAGATTTAGGGCAAGGAAGAAGCTTGCTCCAAGGTATGTAGGACCTTATCAGGTTATCGAATGGAAGGGAGAAGTGGCCTACAAAATCCAGTTGCCTGAGGACATGAGCACGATCTTTCTCGTATTTCACGTATCTCAACTAAAGAAATGTCTCAGAATACTCGAGGAGAAAGTAGAAGTCAAGGATCTGAAGATTGGATCAGACTTGGTATATCAAGAACAACATGTTAAAGTTCTGGACACTAAGGACTGAATTACCAGGAACAATACGGTTAAGACGTATAAAATTCTCTGGAGTCACCACAATGAGCGTGACGCAACCAGGGAGACGGATGCCTATCTGCGAGAAGTTTATCCTTAATTTTACCAAAACCTGTTAGTAATCTTAAATCTCGGGACGAGATTCCTTTAAGGGGGAGGGATTGTAACACCACTAATGCTTGGCATATTCATCCATGGTAGGTGCATCATAATGGCATTATCATGAGCATCATCAATCATATTATCACTTCCATTGAAATCTTAAATTGCCACAAATAGTTGTGAAATGAACCCTTGCTTGCACCAGTAGAAAGACCTAGTTCTCTTATACTTAAACTTTCTTATAGTACTAGAGTGTGATAACCTCACTTAATTAATTTGAATTAATAATGGTTAGTCTACAAACTCTCGAGTTCAGGTAATGATAGTTTCTTAAACTATATGTGATGATGTGATTTAGTGACTGTGTGCCTGGTGAATGAAGTTTCTTCAGAAAAACCAAAAAAAGGAAATGGGAACAACCCTAATTTTTCTAAGTCTAACCTTATACCTCTTTTCAAACTTCAGCACGTTCAAAAATAAATAATCTTCAAATCACACTGTCCCAATTACAAACATTGTAGAGAGTTACTTAGGGCACGCCCTGTAAAAAGTTGGTAAACTTTTGAATCTGTTTGACATGGTTAGACGCCAGTTTCCATGTTTTGTGCAGTGCTCACAAACCAAAGTTTGGAGACATATTTCAAAATCTAGCCACTGGATTACCCTAATCCCTATAGCAAAGTTGTAGCCGGTAGAGAGGGCAGCAAATCGGCTAAAGCTGGGTGACGCTTCATGCTCCCATTTTGTCTCACTCGCGCCTGCATGAGTTGCAGACCACGTTCGCCAAGTGGCGCGTGTCTGGACGCGTGTGCGTCGTGCCCTGCTCCACGCCGCGCGTTGTCTGCGCGCGTGGACAAGCCGGCAGCTGCGCCTAGCTCATTCAATCGAGCACTCCATCGCGCCCTCACTCGCTCTCGCTATCTGCTTTCATCTCGCTCTCACTCGTCCTCGCTCTCAGTTCCTCTTCCACCCGACGTCATTCGCCATGGCCATCGCGAGCTAGCTCACGCCCGCGCCTCCACTAACCACCATAGCCCATAAACCAAGTCGCAATTGCTTCATCATCTCGTGTGCCGTCTCAACACCCTTTTTCCCGAGCCGAAGGATGATCAGAGCACCACCATCGACATCGCCGCTCGTCGGTCTCCGCCGGTGCGCGTGGACCAGACGTCTCCGTCTGCGACCCATCGAGCCAAGACCACCATCGAGTTTGTTGTCAACTGTCGTTCCTCACCGACCCTCACATAGCCAACTTCACCGCCGGTAAGCCGTCGACCAAACTGAAAGGGAAATGTGCCCTTGGGCAATTTCTATAAGTATTTTGGTGATTAGATGCCCAACACATTATTTGAGTACTAATGTGCTAAATGTGTGAAAGGTGCAAATCAAAGTAAAAGGTACGTTTCTAGACTTAGTACATTGTTTTTGTGATCTAACATTGTCTGTCTAAGTGCTAGAAACAGTGCCAAAAAGAGAGGAATCGAATTGCAAAAGACTTGGCTGTGGGCAGCCAAACTTCAGCTCAGACGGGCACACCGGACTGTCCGGTGGTGCACAGGACAGTGTCCGGTGTGCCAGGCTGGGCAACGGTGAAAAGGCCACTCTTGGGATTCGACGGCGGCGTACGACTATAATTAACCGGACTGTCCGGTAAGCTATCCGCGGCAAACTCGTCGCTCTCGGGAAACAGAAAACAGCGATGTGGCTATAATTCACCGGACTGTGCGGTGGTGCACCGGACTGTCTGGTGAGCCAACGGTCGCCAGCGCCAACGGTCGGCCACGAAATCTGCGGGCGACGTGTGGCAGCTACAACGGTCGACAAGGGCACCGGACTGTCCGTTGTGCACCGGACAGTGTCCGGTGCGCCAACGGACCCAGGGCTGCAACGGTCGACTGTGCCCGATTTGGAAGGAAATCGTGCACCGGACAGGCTACAGTAGTTGTCCGGTGGCGCACCGGACTGTCCAGTGCGCCACTCGACAGAAGGCAGAAATTGCCTTCCAAGATTGTCTCCAACGGCTCCTAGCTGCCTTGGGGCTATAAAAGGGACCCCTAGGCGCATGGAGGAGAATATCAAGCATTCACTAAGCATCCTAAGACTCCAAGACTCCAACTCCACGCATTTGATTCTCTATGTTAGTGATTTGAGCTCCATTTGAGTTGCAAACTCCGTGTGTTGTGTTTTGAGCTCAAGTCGTGACTTGTGTGCATGGTTGTGCTGTGATTTTGAGTCTTGTGTGTGTTGCTCTCCCCAACCTTACTCTATGCTTTCTTTGTGATCTCAAGTGTAAGGGCGAGAGACTCCAAATTGTGGAGATTCCTCGCAAACGGGAAAAGAAACTTAAAGAAAAGACTATGGTATTTAAGTTTATCTTTGGATTGCTTGAAAGGGGTTGAGTGCAACCCTCGTCCATTGGGACGCCACAACGTGGAAGTAGGCAAGTGTCACTTGGCCGAACCATGGGATAAAAATCGTGTGTCTCGTGTGTTGCTTATTGTGATTGCTTTGTTTGCACGAGCGCGTTCCTTAGCCGCTTGATTTCACTAACACCTTGATAATCAAGTTTGTTGCTATTTAGTGTTTAATTTTACAGGATCACCTATTCACCCCCCCTCTAGGTGCTCTCAATTGGTATCAGAGCCGTACTCTTCACTTAAGGGACTAATCGCCCGAAGAGATGGATCCTAAGGGAAAGGGGATGGTGGTCAACGACAAGGAAAAGGAGTCATTCCTCAACGAGCCTAGAGACGACAAGCCAACCGACTCAGGCTCGAGCCACAAGAAAAGAGACAGGAAGAAGAAGAGGCACATCAAGAAGATCATCTACTACGACAGTGATGCCTCGTCTTCTTCACCACACGACAACGACGACTCCTCGTCAAAGAAGAAAACGGTTAACCAAAACTATTCATTTGATTATTCTTGTATTTCGTACAATTCTAATGCTCATTTGCTATCAATTCCACTTGGGAACCCCCCCCACTTTGATGGAGAAGACTATTCTTTCTGGAGTCATAAAATGCGTAGTCATTTATTTTCTCTCCATCCTAGTATCTGGGAGATTGTTGAAAACGGAATGCACTTTGATAGTACTGACAATGTCATATTTATTAATGAGCAAATTCATAAAAATGCCCAAGCCACTACTGTTTTGCTAGCATCTCTGTGTAGGGATGAATACAACAAGGTTAGCGGCTTGGACAATGTGAAGCAGATCTGGGACACCCTCAAGATATCTCATGAGGGAAACGACGCCACCATGATCACCAAAATGGATTTGGTGGAAGGCGAGCTGGGGAGATTTGTGATGATCAGGGGAGAGGAGCCAACACAAACCTACAACAGGCTCAAGACCCTGGTCAACAAGATACGAAGCTACGGAAGCACAAGATGGACGGATCATGATGTCGTCCGACTCATGTTAAGGTCATTCACTGTAATTGACCCCCATCTTGTCAATCTTATTCGTGAAAATCCCAGGTACACCAAAATGACGCCCGAGGAGATCCTCGAAAAATTTGTGAGCGAGCGCATGATGGTGAAGGAAGCTTGATACGTGGACGATGCATTAAACGGTCCACTACCTATCTACGAGCCACAGTCAGTTGCTCTCAAAGCAACCAGTAGCAGGGAGGCGCTACCTAGCAAGCTGGCACAAGTAGAGGCTGACAGGCTCAATGAGGACAAAATGGCGCTTATCATCAAGCGCTTCAAGACCACACTTAAAGGACGTAAGGAGTATCCCAACAAGAACAAGACAAAAGGGAAGCACTCCTGCTTTAAATGCGATAAGGCTGGTCATTTCATAGCACAATGTCTCGATAATAATAATGACCAGGCACAAGAAAAGCATTGGAAAAGAGAGAAAAAGAAGAACTACAGGAAGGCCAAGGGCGAGGCACACATCGGGAAGGAATGGGACTCCAACTGCTCCTCCTCTGACTCTGAGGATGAAGGACTAGCTGCCTCAGCCTTCAACAAATCCTCGCTCTTCCCCAACGAATGCCATACTTGTCTTATGGCCAAGGAGAAAAAGGTACGTGTTCGGGACACACCCAAGTACACTTCATCTAGTGATGAAGAATCCTCCGATGATGAAGTAGATTACTCTAGTTTATTTAAAGGTTTAGATAGAGCTAAGGTAGAAAAAATTAATGAATTAATTGATGCTCTAAATGAAAAGGATAGATTGTTAGAAAAGCAAGAGGATATTTTATATGAGGAACATGACAAATTTGTTAGTGTGCAAAAATCCCTTGCCATAGAAATTAAGAGAAATGAAATGTTATCCACTGAATTATCTGTTTGCCATGAATCTGTCTCTAGTTTAAAGAGTTTAAATGATGAACTAAATGCTAAGCTAGAGGAAGTCAACAAAACTAGTTCATGTGTAGAGCATGTTGTTATTTGTAATAGATGTAAGGATTTTGATGTTGATGCTTGTGATGAACACCTTAATTCTATTTCCAAATTAAATGATGAGGTGTCAAGTCTTAATGCTCAACTTAAGACTTTCAAAATTAATTTTGATAAATTAAAATTTGCTAAGGATGCCTACACCGTTGGTAGACACCCCTCAATTAAGGATGGGCTTAGATTTCGAAAGGAAGCCAAGAACTTAACAAGCCAAAGGGCTTTTATTCCCAACAAGGAGAAAGGGAAGGCCCCTATGGTTAGTAATCCTCAAAGGAACCATGCCTTTATTTATGATAGGAAAATTGCTAATCGTGCTCATTATAATAGAAGTTATGATCATGATACTTTCAATTCACATGCTATGTTTGCCTCTAGTTCTACTTTTGTTCATGGTAGAAGTAGGCCTAGGAGAAACATGTTGTGCATCATGTGCCTAGGAAAATGTGCAATGAATCTACTACTGTTTTCCATGCTTGCAATACTTCTTTTGTTCTTTCATGTAAGAATGCAAAAGTAGTGGCTAGGAAATTGGGATCCAAATGCAAGGGAGACAAAACTTGCAAATGGGTTCCAAAAACTATTGTGACTAACCTTGTAGGACCCAACAAGAGTTGGGTACCTAAAACCCAAGCTTAAATTCCTTGCAGGTTTATGCATCCGGGGGATCTAGCTGGATAATCGACAGCGGATGCACAAACCACATGACGGGAGTGAAGAAGATGTTCACCTCCTACGTCAAGAACAAGGATTCCCAGGATACGATTATTTTTGGAGATGGGAACCAAGGCAAGGTCAAAGGCTTGGGCAAGATAGCCATCACTAATGAGCACTCCATATCGAATGTATTCCCAGTAGAGTCACTTGGGTACAACGTTCTGTCTGTAAGTCAATTGTGTCACATGGGTTACAATTGTCTTTATACAAACGTTGATGAATTTGTCTTTAGAAGGAGTGATGGTTCATCTCTACTACTCCTTATGTTTGTATCGTAGGCGTCCACATTCGAGGATGGTGCACGGTTCTGCCGTCTCGCTCCCTCCGCCTCCCTCCGCGCTCCATCCGTCCTCCGCGCTCGATCCTCGAATCCGGCGACTTTCTTCAATGGCAACTTTTTCCTTCATTGCCAGCTCCGCAACGGCTCCCTCGAATCCCGCCTGAAAGGGAATTAGGCTTACACCTAGTCCCTAATTAATTTTGGTGGTTGAATTGCCCAACACAAATAATTGGACTAACTAGTTTGCTCTAGTGTATAAGTTATACAGGTGCCAAAAGTTCACACTTAGCCAATAAAAAGACCAAGTATTGGGTTCGACAAAAGAGCAAAGGGACAACCGAAGGCACCTCTGGTCTGGCGCACCGGACTGTCCGGTGTGCCACCGGACATGTCCGGTGCACCAGAGTACTCCAAACTCAAACTCGTCACCTTCGGGAAATTCTAGAGGCAACTCCGCTATAATTCACCGGACTGTCCGGTGTACACCGGAGATGTCCGGTGCTCCAAGAAAGAGCGGCCTCAGGAACTCGCCAGCCTCGGGAATTCATTTCGGCTGCTCCGCTATAATTCACCGGACATGTCCGGTGTGCACCGGACTGTCCGGTGTAACAGCGGGGCAACGGCTATTTCGGCGCCAACGGCTACCTGCAGCGCATTTATTGCGCGCCAGCGCGCGCAGAGGTCAGGCACGCCCATGCTGGCACACCGGACGCTCTATAGTACATGTCCGGTGCGCCACCGGACATCCAGGCGGGCCCAGAAGACAGAGCTCCAACGGTCGAATCCCAACGGCCTTGGTGACGTGGCTGTCGCACCGGACATGTTCGGTTTGCACCGGACTGTCCGGTGCACCATCGAACAGACAGCCTCCACCAAACGGCTAGTTTGGTGGTTGGGGCTATAAATACCCCCAACCACCCACCATTCATTGCATCCAAGTTTTCCACTTCTCAACTACTTACAAGAGCTCTAGCATTCAATTCTAGACACACTCAAGAGATCAAATCCTCTCCCAAATTCCACACAAAGCTTTAGTGACTAGTGAGAGAGATTTGCTTGTGTTCTTTCGAGCTCTTGCGCTTGGATTGCTTTCTTCTTTCTTGATTCTTCATTGCGATCATACTCACTTGTAATTGAGGCAAGAGACACCAATCTTGTGGTGGTCCTTGTAGGAACTTTGTGTTCCAAGTGATTGAGAAGGAAAGCTCACTCGGTCCACGGGATCGTTTGAGAGAGGGTAAGGGTTGAAAGAGACCCGACCTTTGTGGCCTCCTCAACGGGGAGTAGGTTTGCGAGAACCGAACCTCGGTAAAACAAATCCGCGTGTCACACTCCTTATTCGCTTGCGATTTGTTTTGCGCCCTCTCTCGCGGACTCGATTATATTTCTAACGCTAACCCGGCTTGTAGTTGTGTTTATATTTGTAAATTTCAGTTTCGCCCTATTCACCCCCCCCTCTAGGCGACTTTCAATTGGTATCAGAGCCCGGTGCTTCATTAGAGCCTAACCGCTCGAAGTGATGTCGGGAGATCACACCAAGAGGGAGATGGAGACCGGCGACAAGCCCACTACGAGCCACGGGAGCACTTCATCGGAAGAGTCCCGCACCAAGAGGAAGGAGAAGAAGAAGGACTCCTCCAAGCGGAAGGAGAAAAGATCTTCTTCTTCACACCACAAAGAGAAGAAGGAAAAATCTTCTTCCAAGTCGCATCGGAAAGGCGACAAACACAAGAGGATGAGGAAAGTGGTCTACTACGAGACCGACACCTCATCAACATCGACCTCCGACTCCGATGCGCCGTCCGTAACTTCTAAGCGCTAAGAGCGCAAGAAGTTTAGTAAGATCCCCTTACACTATCCTCGTACATCTAGACATACTCCATTACTTTCCGTTCCATTAGGCAAACCGCCAACTTTTGATGGCGAAGATTGTGCTAGGTGGAGTGATTTAATGAAATTTCATCTAACCTCACTCCACAAAAGTATATGGAATGTTGTTGAGTTTGGAGTACAGGTACCATTCGTAGGGGATGAAGACTATGATACGGACGAACTGGCCCAAATCGAGCACTTCAACTCTCAAGCTACAACCATACTCCTCGCCTCTCTAAGTAAGGAGGAATACAACAAGGTGCAAGGGTTGAAGAATGCAAAGGAGATTTGGGACCTACTCAAGACCGCGCACGAGGGTGATGAACTCACCAAGATCACCAAGCGGGAAACGATCGAGGGGGAGCTCGGTCGTTTTCGTCTTCGCCAAGGGGAGGAGCCACAAGATATGTACAACCGGCTCAAAACCTTGGTGAACCAAGTGCGCAACCTCGGGAGCAAGAAGTGGGACGACCACGAGGTGGTTAAGGTTATTCTAAGATCTCTCATTTTCCTTAACCCCACTCAAGTTCAATTAATTCGTGGTAATCCTAGATACACACTAATGACTCCCGAGGAAGTAATCGGGAATTTTGTGAGCTTTGAATGTATGATTAAAGGATCAAAGAAGATCAACGAGCTTGATGAACCCTCCACGTCCGAAGCACAACCGGTGGCATTTAAGGCAACGGAGGAGAAGAAGGAGGAGTCTACACCGAGTAGACAACCAATTGACGCCTCCAAGCTCGACAATGAGGAGATGGCTTTAATCATCAAAAGCTTTCGCCAAATCCTCAAGCAACGGAAGGGGAAGGATTACAAATCCCGTTCCAAGAAGGTTTGCTACAAGTGTGGTAAGCCCGGTCACTTTATTGCTAAATGTCCATTATCAAGTGACAGTGACAGGGATAACGACAAGAAGGGCAAGAGGAGAGAAAAGAAGAGATACCACAAGAAGAAGGGCGGCGATGCCCACGTGTGCCGCGAGTGGAACTCCGACGAGAGCTCCACCGACTCCTCTTCCGACGATGAGGACGCCGCCAACATCGCCATCACCAAGGGACTCCTCTTCCCCAACGTCGGCCACAAGTGCCTCATGGCAAAGGACGGCAAAAGGAAGAAGGTTAAATCTAAATCCTCCACTAAATATGAATCCTCTAGTGATGATAATGCTAGTGATGAGGAAAATAATTTGTGTACCCTTTTTGCCAACCTTAACATGGAACAAAAGGAAAAATTGAATGAATTAATTAGTGCTATTCATGAAAAGGATGACCTTTTGGATTCCCAAGAGGACTTCCTAATTAAGGAAAACAAGAAACATGTTAAGGTTAAAAATGCTTATGCTCTACAAGTTGAAAAATGTGAAAAATTGTCTAGTGAGCTAAGCACTTGCCATGAGACCATTGATAACCTTAGAAATGAAAATGCTAGTTTAATTGCTAAGGTTGATTCTCATGTTTGTGATGTTTCAATTCCCAATCTTAGAAATGATAATGATGATTTGCTTGCTAAGATTGAAGAATTAAACATCTCTCTTGCTAGCCTTAGGATTGAAAATGAAAAATTAATTGCTAAGGCTAAAGATTTTGATGTTTGCAATGTTACTATTTCTAACCTTAGAAATGAGAATGATATACTACATGCTAAGGTTGTAGAATTAAAATCTTGCAAACCCTCTACATCTACCGTTGAGCACACTTCTATTTGTACTAGATGTAGAGATGTTGATATAAATGCTATTCATGATCACATGGCTTTAATTAAACAACAAAATGATCATATAGCAAAATTAGATGCTAAAATTGCCGAGCATAACTTAGAAAATGAAAAGTTTAAATTTGCTAGAAGTATGCTCTATAATGGGAGACACCCTAGCATCAAGGATGGCATTGGCTTCCAAAGGGGAGACAATGTCAAACTTAATGCCCCTCCTAAAAATTTGTCTAACTTTGTTAAGGGCAAGGCTCCCATGCCTCAGGATAACGAGGGTTACATTTTGTACCCTGCCGGTTATCCCGAGAGCAAAATTAGGAGAACTCATTCTAGGAAGTCTCACTCTGGCCCTAACTATGCTTTTATGTATAAGGGTGAGACATCTAGCTCTAGGCAACCAACCCGTGCTAAGTTGCCTAGAAAGAAAACTCCTAGTGCATCAAATGATCATGACATTTCATTTAAAACTTTTGATGCATCTTATGTGCTTACTAACAAATCCGGCAAGGTAGTTGCCAAGTTTGTTGGGGGCAAACACAAGGGCTCTAAGACTTGTGTTTGGGTACCCAAAGTTCTTGTTTCTAATGCCAAAGGACCCAAAACCATTTGGGTACCTAAAGTCAAGAACTAAAATTGTTTTGTAGGTTTATGCATCCGGGGGCTCAAGTTGGATACTCGACAGCGGGTGCACAAACCACATGACAGGGGAGAAGAAGATGTTCTCCTCATATGAGAAAAACCAAGATCCCCAACGAGCTATCACATTCGGGGATGGAAATCAAGGTTTGGTCAAAGGATTGGGTAAAATTGCTATATCACCTGACCATACTATTTCCAATGTTTTTCTTGTAAATTCTTTAGATTACAATTTGCTTTCCGTTTCGCAACTATGTCAAATGGGCTACAACTGTCTATTTACTGATGTAGGTGTCACTATCTTTAGAAGAAGTGATGATTCAATAGCATTTAAGGGAGTGTTAGAGGGTCAGCTATACTTGGTAGATTTTGATAGAGCTGAACTCGACACTTGCTTAATTGCTAAGACTAACTTGGGTTGGCTCTGGCACCGCCGACTAGCCCATGTTGGAATGAAGAATCTTCATAAGCTTCTAAAGGGAGAGCACATTTTAGGACTAACAAATGTTCATTTTGAGAAAGACAGGATTTGTAGCGCATGCCAAGCCGGGAAGCCAGTTGGCACTCATCATCCACATAAGAACATTATGACTAGTGACAGGCCACTGGAGCTCCTACACATGGACCTATTCGGCCTGATCGCTTACATAAGCATCGGCGGGAGTAAGTACTGTCTAGTTATTGTGGATGATTATTCTCGCTTCACTTGGGTGTTCTTTTTGTAGGAAAAATCCCATACCCAAGAGACCTTAAAGGGATTCTTGAAACGGGCTCAAAATGAGTTCGGCTTAAGGATCAAGAAAATTAGAAGCGACAACGGGATGGAGTTCAAGAACTCTCAAATTGAAGGCTTCCTTGAGGAGGAGGGCATCAAGCATGAGTTCTCTTCTCCCTACACCCCACAACAAAATGGTGTAGTAGAGAGGAAGAATCGAACTCTATTGGACATGGCAAGAACCATGCTTGATGAGTACAAGACACCGGATCGGTTTTGGGCCGAGGCGGTCAACACCGCCTGCTACGCCATCAACCGGTTATATCTACACCGAATTCTCAAGAAGACATCCTATGAACTCCTAACCAGTAAAAAGCCAAATATTTCATATTTTAGAGTTTTTGGTAGCAAATGTTTTATTCTTGTCAAAATAAGTAGAAAATCTAAATTTGCTCCTAAAACTGTAGAAGGCTTTTTACTAGGATATGACTCAAACACAAGGGCATATAGAGTCTTTAACAAGTCCTCAGGACTTGTTGAAGTTTCTTGTGACGTTGTGTTTGATGAGACTAACGTCTCTCAAGTAGCAAGTTGATCTTGATGAGATAGGTGAAGAACAGGCTCCATGCATAGCGCTAAGGAACATGTCCATTGGGGATGTGTGTCCTAAGGAATCCGAAGAGCCTCCACATGCACAAGATCAACCATCCTCCTCCACGCAAGCATCTCCACCAACCCAAAATGAGGACGAGGCTCAAGTTGATGAAGGAGACGAACAAAATGATGAGCCACCTCAAGATGACGACAATGATCAAGGGGGAGATGCAAATGATGAAGACAAGGAGGATGAAGGACAAAGGCCGCCACACCCAAGAGTCCACCAAGCAATACAACGAGATCACCCCGTCGACACCATCCTCGGCGACATTCATAAGGGGGTAACCACTAGATCTCGTGTTGCACATTTTTGTGAGCATTACTCTTTTGTTTCCTCTATTGAGCCTCACAGGGTAGAGGAAGCACTTCAAGATTCAGATTGGGTGATGGCGATGCAAGAGGAGCTCAACAATTTCACTAGGAATGAGGTATGGCATTTAGTTCCACGTCCTAACCAAAATGTTGTAGGAACCAAGTGGGTCTTCTGCAACAAGCAAGACGAGCATGGTATGGTGACAAGGAACAAAGCTCGACTTGTGGCCAAGGGGTATTCACAAGTCGAAGGTTTGGATTTTGGTGAAACCTATGCACCCGTAGCTAGGCTTGAGTCCATTCGCATATTATTGGCCTATGCTACTTACCATGGCTTCAAGCTTTATCAAATGGACGTGAAGAGTGCCTTCCTCAACGGACCAATCAAGGAGGAGGTCATGTTGAGCAACCTCCCGGCTTTGAAGATAGTGAGTACCCTAACCATGTCTACAGGCTCTCTAAGGCGCTTTATGGGCTCAAGCAAGCCCCGAGAGCATGGTATGAATGCCTTAGAGATTTCCTTATTGCAAATGGCTTCAAAGTCGGCAAGGCCGATCCTACTTTATTCACTAAAACTCTTGACAATGATCTGTTTGTATGCCAAATTTATATTGATGATATTATATTTGGGTCTACTAACGAATCTACATGTGAAGAATTTAGTAGGATCATGACACAAAAATTCGAGATGTCTATGATGGGGGAGTTGAAGTATTTCTTAGGATTTCAAGTGAAGCAACTCCAAGAGGGCACCTTCATTTGCCAAACGAAGTACACTCAAGACATTCTAACCAAGTTTGGAATGAAGGATGCCAAGCCCATCAAGACACCCATGGGAACAAATGGGCATCTCGACCTCGACACGGGAGGTAAATCCGTCGATCAAAAGGTATACCGGTCGATGATTGGTTCATTGCTTTATTTATGTGCATCTCGACTGGACATTATGCTTTCCGTATGCATGTGTGCAAGATTCCAAGCCGACCCTAAGGAATCACACCTTACGGCCGTAAAATGAATCTTGAGATATTTGGCTTATACTCCTAAGTTTGGGCTTTGGTACCCTCGGGGATCCACATTTGATTTGATTGGTTATTCGGATGCCGATTGGGCGGGGTGTAAGATTAATAGGAAGAGCACATCGGGGACTTGCCAGTTCTTGGGAAGATCCTTGGTGTCTTGGGCTTCAAAGAAGCAAAATTCGGTCGCTCTTTCTACCGCCGAAGCCGAGTATATTGCCGCAGGCCATTGTTGCGCGCAATTGCTTTGGATGAGGCAAACCCTGCGGGACTATGGTTACAAACTAACCAAAGTTCCTCTTCTATGTGATAATGAGAGTGCAATCCGCATGGCGGATAATCCCGTTGAGCATAGCCGCACTAAACACATAGCCATTCGGTATCATTTTCTTAGGGATCACCAACAAAAGGGGGATATCGAGATTTCATACATTAACACTAAAGATCAATTAGCCGATATCTTTACCAAGCCACTTGATGAACAATCTTTTACCAAACTTAGGCATGAGCTCAATATTCTTGATTCTAGGAATTTCTTTTGCTAATTTGCACACATAGCTTATAAAGTATACCTTTGATCATGTCTCTTTTATATATGCTATGACTAATGTGTCTTCAAGTGTATTTCAAACCAAGTCATAGGTATATTGAAAGGGAATTGGAGTCTTCGGCGAAGACAAAGGCTTCCACTCCACTCTACTACTCATCCTTCGCCATCGCTCCGCATCTCTCTCCATCTTTGGTATAATCTTCACTCATATGTTTTATTTGCCAAAGGGGAGAAAATAGTTGTCAAAGGGCTTATATCTCACTCAAAGTATCCGTTTTTGGCGATTCATGCCAAAGGGGGAGAAAGTATGAGCCCAAAGCAAAAGGACCGCACCACCACCCTAATTTTAAAATTAATGGTTTTCAATTGGAAAATTTCAAATTGGTATCTCTTTGTGTTCTAAAGGGGGAGCAAGTAGTATTTTTCCAAACTGGATATCTTAAAACCCTCTTGAACGCTAAGAGGAGAATTTATTGAGGGGGGGTTTTGTTTAGTCAAAGGAAAAGCATTTGAAACAAAGGGAGAAAATTTCAAATCTTGAAAATGCTTCTCAAAGTCTTATTCGTTTACCTTTGACTATCTTGCAAAAGGACTTTGAAAAGAATTTACAAAAGGATTTGCAAAAACAAAACATGTGGTGCAAATGTGGTCCAAAATGTTAAAAATAAAGAAATAATCCATGCATATCTTGTAAGTAATTATATTGGCTCAATTCCAAGCAACCTTTGCACTTACATTATGCAAACTAGTTCAATTATGTACTTTTACATTTGCTTTGGTTTGTGTTGGCATCAATCACCAAAAAGGGGGAGATTGAAAGGGAATTAGGCTTACACCTAGTCCCTAATTAATTTTGGTGGTTGAATTGCCCAACACAAATAATTGGACTAACTAGTTTGCTCTAGTGTATAAGTTATACAGGTGCCAAAAGTTCACACTTAGCCAATAAAAAGACCAAGTATTGGGTTCGACAAAAGAGCAAAGGGACAACCGAAGGCACCTCTGGTCTGGCGCACCGGACTGTCCGGTGCACCAGAGGACTCCAAACTCAAACTCGTCACCTTCGGGAAATTCCAAAGGCAACTCCGCTATAATTCACTGGACTGTCCGGTGTACACCGGACATGTCCGGTGCTCCAAGGAAGAGCGGCCTCAGGAACTCGCCAGCCTCGGGAATTCATTTCGGCTGCTCCACTATAATTCACCGGACATGTCCGGTGTGCACCGGACTGTCCGGTGTAACAGCGGGGCAACGGATATTTCGGCGCCAACGGCTACCTGCAGCGCATTTATTGCACGCCAGCGCGCGCAGAGGTCAGGCACGCCCATGCTGGCGCACCGGACGCTCTACAGTACATGTCTGGTGCGCCACCGGACATCCAGGCGGGCCCAGAAGACAGAGCTCCAACGATCGAATCCCATCGGCCTTGGTGAGTGGCTGTTGCACCGGACATGTCCGGTGTGCACCGGACTGTCCGGTGCACCATCGAACAGAAAGCCTCCACCAAACGGCTAGTTTGGTGGTTGGGGCTATAAATACCCCCAACCACCCACCATTCATTGCATCCAAGTTTTCCACTTCTCAACTACTTACAAGAGCTCTAGCATTCAATTCTGGACACACTCAAGAGATCAAATCCTCTCCCAAATTCCACACAAAGCTTTAGTGACTAGTGAGAGAGATTTGCTTGTGTTCTTTCGAGCTCTTGCGCTTGGATTGCTTTCTTCTTTCTTGATTCTTCATTGCGATCATACTCACTTGTAATTGAGGCAAGAGACACCAATCTTGTGGTGGTCCTTGTAGGAACTTTGTGTTCCAAGTGATTGAGAAGGAAAGCTCACTCGGTCCACGGGATCGTTTGAGAGAGGGTAAGGGTTGAAAGAGACCCGGCCTTTGTGGCCTCCTCAACGGGGAGTAGGTTTGCGAGAACCGAACCTCGGTAAAACAAATCCGCGTGTCACACTCCTTATTCGCTTGCGATTTGTTTTGCGCCCTCTCTCGCGGACTCGATTATATTACTAACGCTAACCCGGCTTGTAGTTGTGTTTATATTTGTAAATTTCAGTTTCGCCCTATTCACCCCCCCCCCCTCTAGGCGACTTTCACCGCCCACGGATCCCCACCCTCGAATCAAGCAGCGGCGGTTCCTTCCATCATCGGATCGAGTAGCGGAGTCTTCCTTCCATCCAAAAATCAAGCAGTCACGGCTTGATTCGATGGCGCTCCTTCCTTCGACGGCCAGCCCCGCAGCAGCTCAGCACGGCAGCAATCTCCTCCATCCGCGCCATTCCATCGACGCCGAGTGAATGGAAACCATCGTACATCAGCGCAGCACCAATCTCTCGCATCAGCGCGATAGCAATTACATTTGCACCAAATCTCCACCGCAATTAGCGTTCATCGTCGATTCACACCTTCCATCGTTGATTCCCACCTTCTAGATCCCCGCGACGACATCAAAACCTATTAAAGAACGCGACCAAATCGAGGCCTCCACCCCATCACCCATCACACTCGGCGTGGAGCGTGTTCTGTTCGCTGCCTATGACGAGCACATTCCTAATCAACCGCTTTAGTTCTGGACGGTTGGTGTTCATTGATTTAGTTCTTTTTTAGTTGTGCAGCATGTTTTGTAATGCTTCAGCCATGTTAGATTTCAGTATTACATTGACTTCAGCCATGATAGATCACCAGCCGTTTCAATACCTCCAACTAGAGTTTAGTTCTGTTTTGTAATAAAGTTTAGTTCACTATTAAAGTTCAGTTCTAAAATTTGAATTTAGTATTAGAGTTCTTAGCCACCAGGTTACATGTGCCTCCTTCAAAAAGACTTATGTTATTAGAGTTTAATTCTGGTACCTGGTATCTGGTACTGCTTCAGTTCTGGTGGCTGGTTTTGTTTCAGTTTGTTTATGTTTAGTGATGAATCATACAAATGCTCCAAGGGTTGCATTTGTTATATTTCACAAATGGACAGGGAATGCATTTAGACCGCCCCTTGTTTTTAGCACATGAGCACATGTGTCTCCTTTATATTTGAATTTAAAACTTGGTTCTACATTTGCAGATATAGGAGATTGTGTCATAATACTTTTGTGTGCATCTACATCACGAAAGAATATTTGCTCTGGTACTAATCTTTTTACTGCATCAATTACATTTGCACCACACAATAAATCATCTTGCTCCACATGGTTAGGTTCAAATGTAAGTTACCTTCGTTTCTAATTATTGCTAGCAATTGGTTAGGTTCTGAATAAAATTGAATGCAAAAACTATAGTTCAGTTATATTAAGTAGGTGTAGGTGACTCACACAGTTTGATTATTTGCTGGACTCTGTACCATAGTTTGTAGTTTGTATTGCATCTAAATAAAATCGAATGCAAAAACTATAGTTCAATTTTGATTATTTGCTATACTCTATACCATGGTTTGTAGTTTGTACTGCATCCGATGCAAGAAAGAAGCATCTCACATGTCTGTGATATATCCAACTGTTGTCAAATTACTATCCTCTGTGTAGTCCTTGATTCTCATCTGATAACGTTGAATTGGGTTCTCGACTTCTCGATGGTTGGCTGCATTCTTTTCTTCTATGTTTGTTCTATCTATGTGCGGAACTTATTGTGCATCCTTGGAACATCATTTTTGCGTTTATTTTTTGCATTGTGCTGCTGTATATGTGGCTGATTTCTTCTAGTGGCAGTACCGCAATAGCATGTACTCGCGGTGCCATCTGTGACAATTTCTGACCTCCTTTGCGGTGGCTGGTTTTCTTGCATTGACTATTCTTTTAGCCACAGCCCTAATCCAGAAACTCGGTGGATTCGAATGGTGTTTGGTTCAGCTTACCGAACCAAAAGATTCAGTGTCGAAAATCTAGAATTTTAACCAAACAATTACAACAACAAATTTTAAAAATTTTGTATATTAAGTAGGTGTAGGTGACTCACACGGTTTGATTATTTGCTAGACTATGTACCATGGTTTGTAGTTTGTACTGCATCCGATGCAAGAAAGAATAAAATTATAGTTCTGGAATTAAAGTTCAGTTTTGTTCTGTAATAGAGTTCTGGAATTAAAGTTCAATAATACAAATTTTATTTTTGGAGTTATTGTAGGTTCATTCTATAATCGCTTGCTTAATGTTGCTTTAGTTGCTTCAGTCTTTGGAAATTGCAGATATGTTTTTAGAGCACAAATTTATTTCCTATTTGAGCATACAAAAGACAAATAGTTGCAAAGATGTTTTGAAGTTCACATATTTCTACTGGCACTTTAGAAGCAGTCTGTGTTTTCATCAAATTTGTTAGCTTGATTTAGCTCTTCTGTAAACTGGACTATTTTGTGCTAATTTGTTAGCTTGATTTAGCTCTTCTGCATTTAGGTACTTTGCACATCTTCATGTTGAGCTACTGCTTCAACTGCATTTGATAATAGTACTCAGAGTTGATCTGTTTCTTGCAGTGACTCAAGGATGTGGATGTCTTGCTAGATGTTACTTGTTCTTATGAATGCAACCTTTGATTTGACTTAGTTTGTACTTCTGTTTGCAGGTTATGCATGATGCTTTTGGAGTTCGGTTACATGTCGGAAAGTAGGCAGAGGTTTGCCACTGTCACCCTAATACTCATATATGGCCTTGTGTTTAAAGAGAATACAACATTTTCTGCAAAATTGCTATTTGGATTTAGTTACATTGATAAGTTTTCTGCTATTGGCATAAAAATATGTATATTTTTCTAGGTGATGTCTGCCCTTTCCATGAGGAACTTGATAAATAAGTCATTGAAGGGTATTCTTATCTGGGATGTTTATTCTGTTGTCAAATCACTTAAACTTTTATGTGTACAGAATCGAATGAAAGTACTTTTCAAATTCTTCATTGACGTCCAAATGTGATTAGCATCAAGTAACCTTTTCTTATGAAATGACATTTCTGTCCTGTTTACAAGCGCTGTCACCAGTTTATTTGGTTAAATGTTTGAAGATATAATTTCATTTTAAATGATATTTTCAAATTCCTGTAACAAGGCAAGATGGATGCTTGTGTTGTTTATGCGGATCCTTTCAGGTGCTGAATCAAATTGTCTATGAGCTGCCAGAGGAACACCCATTATCGGAGACAAAGCCACTGCGTGAAATCCTTGGACATACTGTTCCTCGGGTTGAGTTAAATGCTTCATATTACCTCTCTTGATGTTTTAACTATTCTGTGGCCTTTCCAGTTAGGAAAAACAGTCAATACTCAATGAAGATAGAGTGATTGGGATATAGACCCGTTCATTTTCAAGGCATCGTATAATGAACTTATTTAGTGACACTCAAATAATGAATATATGAGATGCTAGATGCACTATGGTAACTATAGGCTACATCATTCCTAGCCTGTGATCGACAATCAGTTCCAACGTGTAAAAACCTTACTATCCTGAAAATTGCTTAAATTGCAAACAAACTTAAGAACATGTTCGCATGTGCAGATAACAAAATGTGCCTATTTCCTTTATCCTATGTACCATGTTATCACCTCTGATGATTGATCTTCTCTCCCAAATCTGACACAACAGTTTGACAGCAAACACAATCAGATAGTACATGCAACATTCTAGGTGTAACACTATAACATATTATTCCTTTGGACATGTCAGGTCGTGGCCGGTTGCATCCTTGGAATCCTCGTGGCTGTCGTTATGCTTTTGGCTCTCGGGAGGTCTTAGTCAAGTGTTGTTCACCTAACATCTCGCTGGTGATGGCTACAAAGCATAAAAGCATGATCTCCCCATGGTTATGGCTATCCAAGTGTTCGATAGTACAAAGTTCTAAGTGAATTTAGATCTGGACTGTAGGTTTCAGGTTGTATGTCGAGTTGGTTGCTGTAAATCTGAAAGGGTCACTTTCAATTTCAACCACGATGTAATGGAAGCTTTTTTATACAATCAGCAGCAGTAAGATCAATTTGCGGATCAGTATGGTCGATATCATGCCATCGCATTTGCTTTATACTCCTTTAATTGGAAATTGCGAATCATTTTGGCTCTTCCAGACATGTTGTTTTTGCTACGTATTTAAAAGCAATGTACTTAAATATACATTATATCTAGATATATAGTTAGACTCATGTATTTAGAAAAGGACAAACATTGAAATGGAGGGGGTAAGCGGTTCATTGACCCCTTGAATTGCGGCATGATGCCATTGTTGTTTAGTTTTACAGTGATCCAAGATAGCTCCAGTTTCCAAACAAACCTTGTTTGAATTGACAAGCTGATGTATATTGGAGTTCATTTACTCTGTTTTGACCAGGAATCCTTTGACAAAAAATTTTAAACAAACATATCGATAGAACACGTTAAACAAGTTCGGTTTCCACTTCCCAATATTATATAATTTGATGCAGTAGTATATTGTTCTCTATAAGCGCGATTAAAGTTAAAAAAAATTGATTTATAAAATTAGAAAGATACACGTTGTAGAGCGGTAGTTCTAAGGGTGAAAAGATAGTCTCGGTACACTCATACAAGGTTGTCCAGTTGTCCTTCCCGATTCAACTGAGAGTTCAACAGAAGCTCAGTTTATTACATAGACCACCCTGTACTATCATAAGCACGACTAAAAGCCCCCAGAGCAGATAATATGCAGTACTTACACGACGCGTGGGTGGAGCAGACCTGGTGGGCGGACAACTGCGACTGCGTCGTCGTCCAGCACGAGCACCCCTCGCGCGACATCGACTATGATGATGAAGATCTAGCTGCGCCCGTAACCCCATGCCAATCCAAGGACGACGAGCACCAACGGAACCAGGTTACAGCATCCTCTTCATTCTGATTCGATTGTGTTGGGGTTTCCTGCTATTTCTGAATTCTGGGGCGCGGCGTCGGTTTTGTTCCGTTCCTGATACAGGCGAGCGGCGACCAGGGGACGACTGCAGGCCTCCCCCTCTTTCTCACCTCCACTCACCCGCCACCCCCCAACGGCGAGGGAGTGAGAGATTGACATCATCTCAGGGCCTGGCAGGGCAGCTGCATTGTGCTATGGCGGCCATGGCCAATCTGTACGACGAGGATAAGGGCCCATCACTAAAGAGCTAGCAGTCGCGCCCTGGCCTCCGCCTCAAGCCCGCCATTGAGATCTTTAATTATTAGGTCTTCATGCTTATTTTGATTATACACTACCTTGGTTAATTTTCGATCATCTCCATGGGTACATTTTTTCTTAGTTGCTTAAACTAGCACTATTTCGCACAAATTATATTAGTACAAGATTTGATGTAAAATTATAGGCAAAATGTATAATGCAAGGGTGGCATTAGTGGTGAACTGGTGATTACATGTAGGCAAAGGTCACCAAGGAGATGTAAGGTTTGAAATCCTCCCTGTGTCAAGTAGAGTCGGTACACAAAACATTGTGTTGGCTTGCAGCTGCTTAGCAGTAGTTGGGAATTGGCCGATCGAGTTTGATCTTGGGAGCTATGTGATCTACTATGTTGTTGTTCACTTTAGGGTCACAAAAATGATTTAGTAGCCTTGAATTTTACCTTGTGGATCTCTATGATATAGAGAGAATCTTTCTGGATTAGGCTGAATCTGCAATGAACTGCCAAAGTTATCAAAATCCATCATGCCAACAATTTTTTATTATTTAAGAATTAGGTATTTGGTTCCCAAATTTAGATGGTCCAAGCTTATGTTCTCCTATAAACTGAGACCTTTGTGGAACAACATAAGCAGATGTCCAGAACGCATTAACTCCCCTCTTACTAGCAAATCAATAATTCCACCACAACTTTGAATGGTAGATAATAGTTTCTCCTCAAGTTTGCTGATATAGCTGAGAAGGTAATGCTGGTAGATAACAGTTCCTTTTATTTTGATATTTCTGGTGAACTTTGAATGGCAATTCATCCTTTTCTCTCTTTTGTTGAAAATCCTAATCTTTTATAGCCATGACGGTTTATTGTTTGTAGAGTATGTTTTATCGCGATTTGAGATACAATCATCTTTTGTAGCCATGATATTTCTGGTGAACTTATGATTTGAGATACAACACGGTTTCTAACTTACAGTGTAACGAACTGGTGGCCACCATCTCAACACTCTTTATATTCAATCTGCAGAACTATCAGAAACTGCATAGCTTGAAATTTCCAGCCATGTTCTGTCACCTATCGTCTTCCTCAAGCTAAAGAAATCGACTGATTCTCCTACCACTGATCTAGACCTTCTTGAAAGTATTGCTGACAAGGTAAGTTCGAATCAATTTCTAATAACAATACACAACACATTTTTATATAAATTATTGTAGTATTATATGTTCCCGTTGCAACGCACGGGCACTCACCTAGTTAGCTTTTAAGGGCGTATTAGACGGCAAACTCTACTTAGTTGACTTTTCGAAAGAGGAGGCTGATCTAGATGCATGCTTAATAGCTAAGACTAGAATGGGCTGGCTGTGGCATCGCCGTCTAGCACATGTTGGGATGAAGAACCTTCATATGCTTCTAAAGGGAGATCATGTGTTAGGACTAACCGATGTCTGTTTTGAGAAAGACAGACCTTGTGCAGCATGTCAGGCAGGAAAACAGGTGGGAAGCACTCATCACAGCAAGAATGTGATGACAACATCAAGACCACTAGAGCTTCTTCACATGGATCTTTTTGGACCCGTTGCCTACCTTAGCATCGGGGGAAGTAAGTATGGTCTTGTTATTGTTGATGATTTTTCCTGCTTCACTTGGGTATTCTTTTTGCAGGACAAATCAGAAACCCAAGGGACCCTAAAGCACTTTTTAAGGAGGGCTCAAAATGAATTTGAGCTCAAGGTGAAAAAGATAAGAAGCGACAACGGGTCCGAGTTCAAGAATCTGCAAGTGGAGGAGTATCTTGAGGAGGAAGGCATCAAGCACGAGTTCTCCGCTCCCTACACACCACAGCAAAATGGTGTGGTAGAGAGGAAGAACAGGACGCTTATCGACATGGCAAGAACGATGCTTGGAGAGTTCAAGACGCCCGAGCGGTTTTGGTCAGAAGCTGTTAACACAGCTTGCCACGCCATAAACCGGCTCTATCTGCATCGCCTTCTCAAGAAGACCTCCTATGAACTCCTTACCGGTAACAAACCCAACGTTTCTTACTTTCGAGTATTTGGGAGCAAATGCTACATTCTGGTGAAGAAAGGTAGACATTCAAAATTTGCTCCCAAGGCAGTAGAAGGGTTTTTACTAGGGTATGACTCAAATACAAAGGCGTATAGGGTCTTCAACAAATCATTAGGATTGGTTGAAATCTCTAGCGACGTTGTATTTGATGAGACTAATGGCTCTCCAAGAGAGCAAGTTGATCTTGATGATGTAGATGAAGAAGATGTTCCGACGGCTGCAATGCGCACAATGGCGATAGGTGATGTGCGACCGTAGGAACAACAGGAACAAGATCAACCATCTTCCTCGACAGTAGTGCATCCCCCCAACTCAAGATGATGAACAGGTATCGCAAGAAGAAGGGCATGATCAAGAGGGAGCACAAGAAGATCAAGCAATGGAGGAAGATGCACCACGGGTCCCTCCAACCCAAGTCCAAGCTACGATCCAACGAAATCACCCCGTCGACCAGATTCTGGGTGACATCAGCAAGGGAGTAACTATTCGCTCAAGATTAGCTAACTTTTGTGAGCATTACTCATTTGTCTCTTCTATTGAGCCTTTCAGGGTAGAAGAGGCCTTGCAGGATCTGGATTGTGTGTTGGCCATGCAGGAAGAGCTCAACAACTTCAAGAGAAATGAAGTTTGGAGCTTGGTGCCACGTCCAAAGCAAAATGTTGTGGGAACCAAGTGGGTGTTCTGCAACAAGGAAGACGATCACGGGGTGGTGACACGAAACAAGGCTCGACTTGTGGCAAAAGGTTATGCCCAAGTCGCAGGTCTAGATTTCGAGGAGACTTTTGCTCCTGTGGCTAGGTTAGAGTCTATTCAAATATTATTAGCCTATACCGCCCACCACTCTTTTAGGCTGTTTCAAATGGACGTGAAGAGCGCTTTCCTCAACGGGCCAATCAAGGAGGAGGTGTACGTGGAACAACCCCCTGGCTTTGAGGATGACAGGTATCACGACCACGTGTTTAAGCTCTCTAAGGCGCTCTATGGACTTAAGCAAGCCCCAAGAGCCTGGTATGAATGCCTTAGTGATTTCTTAATTGCTAATTCTTTCAAGGTTGGGAAAGCTGATCCCACTCTGTTTACAAAGACTTGTGATGGTGACCTCTTTGTGTGCCAAATTTATGTCGATGACATAATATTTGGTTCTACTAATCAAAAGTCTTGTGAGGAGTTTAGCAGGGTGATGACTCAAAAGTTCGAGATGTCGAGGATGGGCGAGTTGACCTACTTTCTTGGATTCCAAGTGAAGCAACTCAAAGATGGCACCTTCTTCTCAAGCGGTTTGGGATGAAGGACGCCAAGCCCGCGAAGACACCGATGGGAACCGATGGGCATGTTGACCTCAACAAAAGAGGTAAGTCTGTTGATCAAAAGGCATACCGGTCTATGATAGGTTCCTTAATCTATTTATGTGCTAGTAGACCGAACATTATGCTTAGTGTATGCATGTGTGCTAGATATCAATCTGACCCCAAGGAATGTCACCTTGTGGCCATTAAGCGAATTCTTAGATATTTATTTTCTATGCCTTGCTTCGGGATCTGGTATCCAAAGGGATCTACCTTTGACTTGATTGGATACTCAGACTCCGATTATGCCGGGTGCAAGGTTGATAGGCAGAGCACATCAGGGACGTGCCAATTTCTAGGAAGGTCCCTGGTGTCCTGGAGTTCAAAGAAATAGACATCTGTTGCCCTATCCACCGCTGAGGCCGAGTATGTTGCCGCAGGTCAGTGTTGCGCGCAACTACTTTGGATGAGGCAAACCCTCCGGGACTTTGGCTACAATCTGAGCAAAGTCCCACTCCTATGTGACAATGAGAGTGCAATCCACATGGCGGATAATCCTGTTGAACACAGCCGCACTAAGCACATAGACATCCAGCATCACTTCCTAAGAGACCACTAGCAAAAGGGAGATATCGAGGTGTACCATATTAACACCGAGAACTAGCTAGTCGATATCTTCACTAAGCCTTTAGATGAGAGAAGGTTTTGCAGGTTGCGTAGTGAGCTAAATGACTTAGATTCGCGTAACTTGGATTGATCTATAGCATACATGTGTTCTATGCTTTTGATCATGTTACTTTGTGCATTTCAATCAATTATTGTTATTTATGGTGCTCAAGTTGTACAAGTGATCCCCGGACCTCACAAGTCCATATGCGAATGATGCACATATTAAGGGGGAGATGTGCTACAACTTGACCCTTTGAGACTAACATGTTTGTTTGAGTACTCTGAATGTAGTCTCAAAGGTGCATTGAAAGGGAAAATGGACTTGGACGATGCAAAGACTTCCATTGCACTCCGGTATTGGTTTATTTAATTCCAAGTTCATTCTTATGCTCTATTTGCCTTTTGCTCTTAGTTGACATTTTTGGTGAGGCAATGGGGTTAAAGGGCCAAAAATGATCTCGTTTTGGTGCTTAATGCCAAAGGGGGAGAAATTAAGGCCAAAGCAAATGGATCAGCTACCACTTAGAGTTAGAACTTTTGATTTGTCCAAAATACTCTTATTGCAAAATTTGGTCTCTTATGGGGAGAATTTTGATTATGGGAAAAAGGGGGAGTTTTTGGCACTTGATTAATAATTCTCTTGGAATATATCTCGATTTGCCCAAACAAGTGTGTTTGACTTAGAGATAGGAAAAAGAATTTGATTTGCAAAAACAAACCAAGTGGAGGCAAAGAGTGATCCAAATATGCCAAATCATAAGCAAAAACATTTTGGTCTTCAATTTGAATCGATATTGCACTTCTCTTGTTGCTTTTTGATGTGTTGGCATAAATCACCAAAAAGGGGGAGATTGAAAGGGAAATGTGCCCTTGGGCAAGTTCTATAAGTATTTTGGTGATTAGATGCCCAACACATTAGTTGAGTACTAATGTGCTAAATGTGTGGAAGGTGCAAATCAAAGTAAAAGGTACGTTTCTAGACTTAGTACATTGTTGTTGTGATCTAACATTGTCTGTCTAAGTGCTAGAAACTGTGCCGAAAAGAGAGGAATCGAATTGCAAAAGACTTGGATGTGGGTAGCCAAACTTCAGCTCAGACTGGCACACCGGACTGTCCGGTGGTGCACCGGACATTGTCCGGTGCGCCAGGCTGGGCAATAGCGAAAAGGCCACTCTCAGGATTCGACGGCGGCGTACGGCTATAATTCACCACACTGTCCGATGGTGCACCGGACTGTCCAGTGAGCCATCCGCGGCGAACTCGTCGCTCTCGGGAAGCAGAAAAAGGCGACATGGCTATAATTCACCGAACTATCCGGTGGTGCACCGGACTGTCCGGTGAGCCAACGGTCGCCAGCGCCAACGGTCGGCCGCGAAATCTGCGGGCGACGCGTGGCAGCTACAACACTCGGCAAGGGCACCGGACTGTCTACTGTGCACCGGACAGTGTCCGGTGCGCCAACGGACCTGGGGCTGCAACGGTCGATTGTGCCTGATTTGGAAGGAAATCGCGCACCGGACAGGCTATAGTAGCTGTCTAGTGGCACACCGGACTGTCCGGTGCGCCACTCGACAGAAGGCAGGAATTGCCTTCCAAGATTGTCTCCAATGGCTCCTAGCTGCCTTAGGTCTATAAATGGGACCCCTAGGCGCATGGAGGAGAATATCAAGCATTCACTAAGCATCCTAAGACTCCAAGACTCCAACTCCACGCATTTGATTCTCTGTGTTAGTGATTTGAGCTCCATTTGAGTTGCGAACTCCGTGTGTTGTGTTTTGAGCTCAAGTCGTGACTTGTGTGTGTGGTTGTGCTGTGATTTTGAGTCTTGTGTGTGTTGCTCTCCCCAACCTTACTCTATGCTTTCTTTGTGATCTCAAGTGTAAGGGCGAGAGACTCCAAATTGTGGAGATTCCTCGCAAACGGGAAAAGAAACTAAAAGAAAAGATCGTGGTATTCATGTTGATCTTTGGATCTCTTGAAAGGGGTTGAGTGCAACCCTCGTCCATTGGGACGCCACAACGTGGAAGTAGGCAAGTGTCACTTGGCCGAACCACGGGATGAAAATCGCGTGTCTCGTGTGTTGCTTATTGTGATTGCTTTGTTCGCACGAGCACATTCCTTAGCCGCTTGATTTCACTAACACCTTGATAATCAAGTTTGTTGTTATTTAGTGTTTAATTTTACAGGATCACCTATTCACTCCCCCCCCTCTAGGTGCTCTCACAAATGCGCTCGTCTCTCTCTTTTTCTCTCTGTTCCAAGGAAGAAGAAGGATCACGCGCGCGATTAAGCCAAAGTCGAGGGGTTTTTTGTAAGATGCCATAGACTCAGAGAATAGTGTCCAAGGACCTTGTGGTGACCGTTTACAGTTAGTTGAAACCCGAGGGGCTGACATGCAAAGTTCTTTTTCCGTTTTCTTTTCCTTTTTGATTTAATACGCTGAGAACTTTGGAAAAAATCGTAGCTTGAGTTTGTGAACCCGAAAACTTGTGAAATAATTTTCGTAGGACTCCTCTAAGCCAGATCTACGTGTTAAAAATGTTGCATGTCAAGATTTGAGTGAATTTGTTCACGATTTGAATTTAAATAGGAAAATTGAGTTTCTTTATAAGTAATAAAACAAATAGATCCGAGGCTAGAAAAATATGATTTAAATTTTTGTCAGGTTACTATAGGTATTGCTTAACTGTGATGATTATTTTAGGGTTATGTTCTATGGATTAATTTGTGCTTATGCATTAAAAGATCAAATGGCTAATTCATTAGGAAAATAAAAATAAATAGCAAAACTGCAAGTTTTGATGTGAAACTTTTTTGGATAAATCATGTGTTAATAATCACCTCTGGAATTAATTTGAGCCAGCAATCATGTAAAGAAATTTTGGATAATAAATGAAAAACCAAAAAGGCTAATTTCTTTAGAAAATAGTAGAAAAAGAATTATAAAGACATTGTCGGTGTAAAAAATTGTATGGTAAGATATTAGGCCAAGTAGAGTATAGGAAAAATATGGTATTTATTATTTGACTAGTTTATTATTTAAAAGTAGATCAATTTGATTTCTACACCAATTCTTGTTATTTTTATGTAGTCAAAAACATGGATCCAAAACCTTTGAAATTTATGTGGTAAAAAATAATAGTAAATTATTATCTGTTAGAATTTTTGTAGTAAATTTTGAAGTAATCAAATGGTATTCTCAATATAAGTTCAACTAAGTGATTTACCAAAAGTCTATGTAATTAGGAGAGATTTGTGGAGTACAGATATCCCGTAGGTCCACTAAAAGGCGAAAGACGCTTGCATGGGACCACTGACCAGTTGCCCCACAAGGTCGTCTCGTTGTGGGCCAGGCAAAGACTGCAAGTGAAATGGACTGACCCAAGAAGGCAATGAGCTCATGCCCGGATCGTCCGGGGATTACGCACAATATCAAGGAACCATCCGTTTTTCCGGCGCCCGGCGCCCTTGAATGTCGGGTATAGATTGGGATGGAGTCGGCAGGTTTTCCTTAGGATAAGCTAAGTTAGTTCGCTATCTGCTAGGAGATAAGCTAGAAGAGTATGATCATCGTGTGCATAGAGAGTATCCCACATTCGTGTATATAAGGCCTAGGGGGGACCCCATCATTTTCATCTCATTAGCACTTCTCCATTCAGGAGACGCCACTTGTAACACACCACGCATATAGAGCCACCCCAGGAACTAGGGTATTATGCCCCTCAAAGCGGCCCGAACCTACAGAAAATCGCCTCTCTCTCTCTTACTCTCTCGTGCTCCTGGCACTAACCATCGAGCTACGATCAGCAACACCATCCTACCTAAAAGCACCGCGAGGGTATCCCCGGGTGTGCGGTCGGACACTAGACACCGACAGCTGGTGCGCCAAGTAGGGGGTGTGTCATTGATCAAAGTTAGCTCAATGGCCATCACCTTCAAGAACAAGATCACTCTCAGTCTAGGGGCTATGTTCCGCTTTGGAACCCTCTCATGCATAGCGGACAAAGAAGGGACTCTACACCGCATAGTAGATCCACCGGAGAAGAAGCCTTCCTCGGGAATCCCGAGGGAAGCCAGAGCAAGACTGCGGACAGCGCCCCCGCTCACAGCTCAGGGGAAGATGATCCCTTGTGGGCTGAGATTCGGGAGCCCTCGGGAGAAGAAAGACCAGTCGGTCGGGGTTTTGCTTACCCGAAAAACTTTGTTGTCCACCTCGCCACTAAGGAGTGGACACGGATCACTCGGAAGAAGGAAATAAACATCCGGGGTCAAGGAAGGAGAACACGTCAAGCCACCTTTTCGGTACCTCCACCCTCAAAGGATGATAGGAAGAAGAACACTGTCACGCTGACTCCTTTCTACCCTGACATTGGAGTCAGCGTCCATCTCCGACGATGAGCCTACTATGCAAGGGGAGGAACCTCCCTAGTGTGATGCCCGGTGATGGAGAAATAGACTCCGGAACGTGCTGTGACATCATGAAGCTGGGGAATGGGATCCAGTGCAGCCCGTGTCTCGAGATGAAGCCTCGGAAGTGGGAGAAACTCCTAACAAACGAGTGCACCGAGAAAGGCATAACTCCCGCCACCGTGATCGTCGATAGTCTCAAGATCCGGAGCGAGAGCTAGCCGAACAAGTTGCAAGGCTCCAGCGAGAGAACCCTCTCCTCGCTCGAAACCTGTACCCCAATTTTGCTTGAGCACTAAACACGCCGAGTGAAGTTGGAGGAGTACTGGCGTAGATAGTCGATGGCCTCCCACGAACCCCAAACGCGGAAGGTTACCGGTGGCTGCTTACTCAGGCGACCAATCATCTTTCTACCCCTCGCTCATCCTGCGAACGAACTGTGTCACGCCATCAACAGTCGATGAGACGTGCAGAGCACCATTAGCACCTCGCACAACCGACGGCATGAAAATGAGATAAGGCGCCGGGAGGAGTACAACTGAGACCATGGCGTACCAGCGAGAAGTCGTGCCACTCAAGTTGAGTTGGCGGTAGCCTCAACCAGTGGCCCGTTCCAGGGACGGTCGAGACGACCTACTACTGACTCCCCTCCCCGGGACCGACGACACGAACATCCGCAGGAAGACACGTGCAAAGTTTCCGCGCTCACTCCACGTCTCCGGGCCATCCAATGGCCTCCCAACTTCAAGGTCTCTAACGTCGACAAGTACAAGCCTAAGCAAGACCCAGGAGGCTGGTTGGCCATCTACACGACCGCTGCCCGGGCTGCTGGGGCAACAGAGGACGTCATGATGGCATACTTGCCCATTGTCCTAGGGCAAGATGCGTTGCAATGGCTCCGACACCTACCTCGGCACTGCATCGATGATTGGAGTGACATCAGTAATCGGTTTATTGCGAACTTCTAGTCTCTCTCTGATAAGCCAGCGTAGCCATGGGACCTCAAATCCATCAGGTGCCAGAATGATGAGACCCTCTGATCGTTCCTCAAAAGATTTCAAACAATGAGGAACCACATCCCCCGAAGTCGCTGAGGCAGACGTAATTGAAGACTCTTATCGGGGATCCAACGATGGCCTTCGTCCGAGCCATACACCAAAAGGCGACAGCCACCTCCGAACAATTGTTCCAAGAGGCGGACATCTACATCACCATGGACGAGCGAGCCCAGGATCTCATCGAAGGCACAAAGTCCACGCCACGGCGGGACACGAACCAGCAGCCGGACAAGCGCTGGGAGAAAAGGCCTTGCGAGGAGGTGCACACCGTTGGGCCGTCTGCCGCTCAGGCCCACGGTGCACCCCACGGAGGAGTGCGGACACTGGATGAAATCCTCGACTCCTAGTGTCCGTACCACAAGGACATGCGCCACACCCTGTGGAACTGCAGAGACTTCAAACATTCTGTCAGGCATGGCCGACCGTTCTAGCCACTACCACCTCCCCCGCTGCGAGGAGAGCCTGGCGAGCCCAGGCAACCTCAGCAGCAGGAAGAGGGGAGAGGAGGAGCTTTCCCACGCGTTGACAGGGAGGTAAATGTTATCTTCGGAGGTCACGGGGCACAAGAAAATAGGAGGCAACAAAAGCTCAATGACCGGCAAGTCCTGATAGCCACGACCAATGCTCCGGCCCCTTACTAATGGTCAGAGCACGCATAACCTTCAGCCGAGCTGATCAATGGCTTAACTTTGATCAACCCAGCAAGTATCTGCTACTCGTTGATCCGGTGACCCGAGAAAGCCGGGTAAAGAAAGTGTTGGTGGACAGCGGAAGCAGCATCAACGTCACCTTCCCCCAGACGCTCCAGGCCCTGGGGGTCGCCATCGAAGACCTCACTGAGTCGGATACTCCTTTCTTCGGCATCGTGCCGACTAAAGGGGAGTACCCACTCAGACACATCTACATGTCCATCACCTCCGGAACCCCAGAGAACTACAGAACCGAGTTCTTGAGGTTCGAAGTGGCACGCTTCGACTACGGATACAACACCATCATTGGAAGACCAGGACTAGCGAAATTCATGGCTATTCCGCACTACCCATACAAGATACTCAAGATGCCAGGACCTCAGGGGATTATCACCATGTGCGCCGACTTCCAAGGCGCCACGAAATGCTTTTGGGGCGCCATCCAAACAGCTCTCACTGCCGGGCCCCCGGTAGCCCTTCCCACACAGACGAATAGTAGACTGGAGGATGAAAATCTCATGATCCCCTCGAACCAAGCTTAGGCTGCGACCTCTATGCGGCCGATTGAAGAAACTAAAAGGATTAATCTGGGATTCTCTGATGAACGCAAGACTGCCATCATCAGCTCTAGCCTCGACGACAAATTGGAAAGCGCGCTCATTCGGTTTCTGCAAGACAATCGGTATGTATTCGCATGGCAACCTGCAGACATGCCGGGAGTCCTGAGAGAACTGGCCGAGCACAAACTTAAAGTGTATCCTCAGGCGAGACCGATCTGACAGAAGCTGCGTCGTTTCATGCCCGATAAGAGAGAAGCTATTCGTGCAGAGTTAGCTTGCCTAGTGTCGGCAGGATTCATTAGAGAAGTACTGCACCCAGAGTGGCTGGCAAACCCCATTCTTGTACTCAAAAAGAATAAAGTTGATTAGCGCATGTGCGGCGACTATATCGATCTCAATAAGCACTGTCCGAAGGATCCCTTCGGACTCCCTAGGATAGATCAAGTAGTTGACTCAACCGCTGGCTACTCTATTCTCTCCTTCCTAGACTGCTACTTCAGGTATCATGTAATACCCAAATTTGTATACAAAGGGTATGGTGGATCTCCTCATTCTGTGCCTTAATTGCATCATCAAAAGAGCATACATAAAATCAAGGATGATTAAATTAAACCAATAATGCTAAAATAAAAGAAAGTGCATTTTATTGGAGTTTTATATGTTTGTGCACTAAATAAAAATAAAAAGGATAATAACAATAAGATAATAAATATTAGAAGTGGAATTAAAATCCTAAAGTGGAAGGTGGGATTTTATAAATAAGGAAGAGAGAAAAGGGTGATATAAATAATATAAATAATTATATTTCTAAAATTGGGATTTTAGATTTCACAATATCATTTGAGAATAAAATTTGACACTAATTTGGATTCAAAATTTGAATTGGATTTCAAAATGGAGAAAAAGAAGTGTAAAAGAAAAGAATAAAACAAAACTCACCTAGCTGGGCCGCTCCTCTCCTATTCGGCCCACTCCACCTTCCCTCTCGCGCCCAGCCCATCGCCATCGCGCCCGGACTCACTGGCACGCGGGCCCACCCAGCCAGCCACCCTGCGCCCACGCCTCGTCCCGCCTTTTGCCTCTGACTTGTGGGCCCAACCGGTCGGACTCATCTCTTCCCAAGTCCGCAGCTCAACGAAATCGCCGACCGCCTCGCCGGAGATCTTGCTTCTTGTGACCATGCTCGGACTTCGTTACCAGGTATAAATCGGGCCGTTGGGACCCTCCCCCTCATCTCATCCACCGGTACCCACATCCGTGCGTAAAACACCATTGCCGCCACCGCCGCAAGCTCAGGAAAGGTGCGCCGCGACGCCGTTCTGTGCGTTCCCGGGTCGCTCGGTGTCCATAGTGCCTTTGGGGTCTTCGGGCAGCGGCGTGGAGCTTGCGCGTGTGGGGAATCGGGATCACGGGTTGGCTTCTGCGAGGAATTGCTCAACGGAGCAATTGGGCCGCCGTGTATCCGCCTGCCGCCGTGAACAGAGCTTCACCGCGGGTGATAATTGGTAAGAACCCCTCCATTGAGTTCGCCATCCTTCCCTCTAGGTCTAGCACCGGTCAATTTTGGGTTTGTGGCGTTCGGGCGTCGGATTGCGTGACCGCCGGTGGTGCTCCGCCGTTGGGGGGGGGACGGCGTCGGCGTCGTCTGTCGGGTTGGGGAAGAGACCTTGCAGCCGTTGGATCGGAGGGGAACGGCTGAGATTAGAAACAACGCATACCGCTTCGATGGATTGATCCGGACCGTTGGATGGAGATCGGGCGCATTCGAAGCCACCTTGGGTATTTTAAATCCGATCCGTAGATCTCGGATCGGGCGGCCACCAGCGCGTACCGGTTCGGGGTGGTACTCGATTTAATCGGGGCGTCCATCTCTGATCGGACGGTAGATATTCATCCATCCCCCTTCGCCGTGGATGTTTTACAAAAAGAGCCCCTCGACTTTTTCTATACCAACCCGCAGTCCTGCGCTGTGGTCTTTGAGTCTGTAGGATGTTTACGCAGAAGCCCTTGGGTTGTTCTGTAATTGTGCGCGCGGTCCAGTGATCCGTGGGATAGATTAATTAATTACAGAAATGAGTTTGTAATATAAAAATAATTCCTAGAACTTGTTCAAATCCTAGAAAATTCATACTAAGTCCAAATTTGCCCATTCTAGTTCCTATAATTTTGTAATATTATTCTCTATCAAATAGTACCACTGTTTTTACATGAAATACAAATTAAAATTTATTCCTCACTTAACTCTATATTAAATACATAAAACATTTAGAAATTCATAGCTTAAAATATATAACTCCAAAATTAATGATTCCTGTTCCTATGATCTTATTTCATATGTAGATTATTAATATGTATTTTGAATATATGTTTGGTGTAATGTTAATTTGGCCTATACCATGTTTGTCTGTATTGCTACGTTTAGCAGTGAGGACACGTGTCATCTGAGGATCATCCTGGTACCTGGAATCTCAAGTCCCAGGCAAGTTGTGCCCTTGATCACTTCTTTTTACCCACTCATGTTCTAATTAATCATAATGATCTGCATAGGTTAAATTTGATGGGACCCAATAGGTTACCCTAGTTTGACTATCTTTATACCTTGCTCCCCACTGAATCTTTGGGTAGTACTTGCTATCGCTTTATGTGGTTTTGGGTATAGAGATACACCTTACTATTCATGATTATACTTTTATTGTCAGTTGTTATTTACTGTTCATGTTAAGATCATTATGTTAATTGGAACATGGAGAACCACCCGGGAAAACAGTGCTACCACAAGGGTTTAATGGGACGCCCTTGGCTGATTAATTAGGAAAGCTAGTGGAAGACTACCTTACCCGAAAGGGGCAAGGGCAGTAGGGGAGTGGTCAGTGTAGGGAGGCCCTCGGGAGGATTTTGCTGCGATGGCAGTCCTGCAAGGGATTCCTGCTAGGGAGGCCCTCGGGAGGATTTTGCCGCGATGGCGGTCCTGCAAGGGATTCCTGCATTGGAACTTCCTATAAACTGTAGCGGGTTTTCTGAAGCTAGTGGAACTTTGTAAAGGCCTCGTAGTGTTACCCTGCCTCGCCTCCTCGGTAGAGGTGTATGGGATTGGCCGTCTCTTGGCAGATGGGTAGCACGACTTGTGGGTAAAGATGCGCAACCTCTGCAGAGTGTAAAACTGGTATACTAGCCGTGCTCACGGTCATGAGCAGCTCGGACCCTCACATGATTAACTTATGGAACTAAATTCAATTTGTCATATGCATTGCATCGCAGGTGATGTTGTTACTTTTGTTCTACTACTTAATTGGGTTGGTATCTACTTATACTTAGTAATCGCTAATAAAATTTTGACCAACTTTAAAAGCAATGCTCAGCTTCAACCATCTCCTTTGGTAAGCCTTACACTTCACGTGAGCTCCCACCTTTGGCGAGTTCATGCACATTATTCCCCACAACTTGTTGAGCGATGAACGTATGTGAGCTCACTCTTGCTGTCTCACACCCCCCCAAAGGTCAAGAACAGGTACCACAGGATGAAGCGCATGGAGGATGTTGTGATGTGTTCGTGAGAGATCTAGGCCCTCGTCTCCCAGTCAACTTTGGGTTGCTGGACCGTTGTCTTCTTATAATGTAATTATTTATTTTGTATAGAACTCCTGTTATATATAAAGTTGTGACATTCGATCCTGTGCCACTATACATCATATGTGTGAGACTTGGTCCCAGCATACCTGGTGTTTATGTTCGCGCCCGGGTCTTGGTGCCCCGAAACCCGGGTGTGACAGAAGTGGTATCAGAGGAATGTTGACTGTAGGACGAAACCTAGATAGAACTGGACAACCAATACTTACTTACCTTTGTTACTCTGATCTTTTCTAAACTTTTCTTGACCTTTTCTCATCTATTTCCGCTTTACTCTGATTATTCTCACCTTTTCATTCTAAAGACAAATGTGGTTTTCACACTTTGAAATTCTATGCTTAAAGTGACCTTAGGGATAGGAGACCCACTCTTAGGAACAAAATCAAAAGTATTTTTGTAAATATTTGTATGCTTGAAAGTTTGTTCTTATGATACATGTCTGATTTGGATCTTTGATTGAGTGTGATGGGTTGTGGAGTAATATCCACAATTACATCTGCATATACGTATAGGCATAAATAGAATTCATAAGAAAACTAAAGCCACTTAGATTATCCTCCATTAAAATGTATCTATCTCATAGAGATCCCTCTAAAAGACTCTCCCATATCTTAATAGATTCATCGTATCTTATAAGATTCTCTCTTATCTTACTAGACCCACCTCATCTCAAAAGATTCTTCTTACCTTAATAAATCCACCTTGTCTTGAAGAGATTCTATCTTATCATAACATATCTAACTAATCTCAAAAGATTCTAACATATCTTAATAATACATATTCTACCCTGTTAAGACCTATCTAACCTAAACCAGTCTAATCTAGTCATATCCAATCTAATCTAGATCTTTTCTTACCTAATGCGATCTGATCTAGTGTGGTCTAACGTAATCTAACCTAATGTGGTCCACTTAAACATACTAATGACACTAGTAGAAGAGATTAGACCCTACTAGCCATGTATTAACTGAACTTAGCACATTGGATCAACTCAACTATGAGCTAACCCAACCCATGATGAATGGTATAACCTTTCTATTCCCACCTACCAACCAACAAACTTTTAACCTACATCATGTAGTCTATCTCACCCATATATATCTCTCACCTTGACAGATTCTATCTTACCCTTGGATATTCACCTTATACGACTGGTTACCCCAATCTGAACATAAAACAAAGATTAAGCCCGACAAAAAAAAGTCTTCAGATTATAACCAGCTACTGGCTTATTCATTCTGCTTATTGAATAATGTCATTTGCAAAACTATTACCACATGCTTCTAACTTTCATGGTCAATACCAGGAAAGGAAAGATTATCACGCAACAGCAAACAGAAATGAATCCTCCAAATCCTCCACCTGTTGAAATCAATCAAGTGGTTGCTGCCCAAAGGCTGGTAATACAACAATTGGCAGACATGATGACCGAAATGCAAAATCAGATAAGACAAGAACGCGAGGAAATACGTCAGGCCCGTCTGGAGATACATCAAGAAATAAGACAATCACAGTTGGAAAGACAACAACAACAACCTCCTCCACCACCACCACCAGCTCCACCAAGCTACATAAACATATATATAAATTATTATTATTTGTAAGATCTAGATGTTACTTTAGTTAGTAGATGATATGATATTATTTTAGAAGGAATAATAAGGTCTATTGACCCTATGTTTTGTTAAAGAATTATGCCTCATGCCGAGATTTCTTTGTTTGTGCACATGTTCCGAGAACAATATGAGTATACATCCCTTTTCTTACAAATCTCGAGGACGAGATTATTTTTAAGGGGGGTAGGATTTGTAATACCCAAATTTGTATACAAAGGGTATGGTGGATCTCCTCATTCTGTGCCTTAATTGCATCATCAAAAGAGCATACATAAAATCAAGGATGATTAAATTAAACCAATAATGCTAAAATAAAAGAAAGTGCATTTTATTGGAGTTTTATATGTTTGTGCACTAAATAAAAATAAAAAGGATAATAACAATAAGATAATAAATATTAGAAGTGGAATTAAAATCCTAAAGTGGAAGGTGGGATTTTATAAATAAGGAAGAGAGAAAAGGGTGATATAAATAATATAAATAATTATATTTCTAAAATTGGGATTTTAGATTTCACAATATCATTTGAGAATAAAATTTGACACTAATTTGGATTCAAAATTTGAATTGGATTTCAAAATGGAGAAAAAGAAGTGTAAAAGAAAAGAATAAAACAAAACTCACCTAGCTGGGCCGCTCCTCTCCTATTCGGCCCACTCCACCTTCCCTCTCGCGCCCAGCCCATCGCCATCGCGCCCGGACTCACTGGCGCGCGGGCCCACCCAGCCAGCCACCCTGCGCCCACGCCTGGTCCCGCCTTTTGCCTCTGACTTGTGGGCCCAACCGGTTGGACTCATCTCTTCCCAAGTCCGCAGCTCAACGAAATCGCCGACCGCCTCGCCGGAGATCTTGCTTCTTGTGACCATGCTCGGACTTCGTTACCGGGTATAAATCGGGCCGTCGGGACCCTCCCCCTCATCTCATCCACCGGTACCCACATCCGTGCGTAAAACACCATTGCCGCCACCGCCGCAAGCTCGGGAAAGGTGCGCCGCGACGCCGTTCTGTGCGTTCCCGGGTCGCTCGGTGTCCATAGTGCCTTCGGGGTCTTCGGGCAGCGGCGTGGAGCTTGCGCGTGTGGGGAATCAGGATCACGGGTTGGCTTCTGCGAGGAATTGCTCAACGGAGCAATTGGGCCGCCGTGTATCCGCCTGCCGCCGTGAACAGAGCTTCACCGCGGGTGATAATTGGTAAGAACCCCTCCATTGAGTTCGCCATCCTTCCCTCTAGGTCTAGCACCGGTCAATTTTGGGTTTGTGGCGTTCGGGCGTCGGATTGCGTGACCGCCGGTGGTGCTCCGCCGTTGGGGGGGGGGACGGCGTCGGCGTCGTCTGTCGGGTTGGGGAAGAGACCTTGCAGCCGTTGGATCAGAGGGGAACGGCTGAGATTAGAAACAACGCATACCGCTTCGATGGATTGATCCGGACCGTTGGATGGAGATCGGGCGCATTCGAAGCCACCTTGGGTATTTTAAATCCGATCCGTAGATCTCGGATCGGGCGGCCACCAGCGCGTACCGGTTCGGGGTGGTACTCGATTTAATCGGGGCGTCCATCTCTGATCGGACGGTAGATATTCATCCATTCCCCTTCGCCGTGGATGTTTTACAAAAAGAGCCCCTCGACTTTTTCTATACCAACCCGCAGTCCTGCGCTGTGGTCTTTGAGTCTGTAGGATGTTTACGCAGAAGCCCTTGGGTTGTTCTGTAATTGTGCGCGCGGTCCAGTGATCCGTGGGATGGATTAATTAATTACAGAAATGAGTTTGTAATATAAAAATAATTCCTAGAACTTGTTCAAATCCTAGAAAATTCATACTAAGTCCAAATTTGCCCATTCTAGTTCCTATAATTTTGTAATATTATTCTCTATCAAATAGTACCACTGTTTTTACATGAAATACACATTAAAATTTATTCCTCACTTAACTCTATATTAAATACATAAACCTTTAGAAATTCATAGCTTAAAATATATAACTCCAAAATTAATGATTCCTGTTCCTATGATCTTATTTCAATATGTAGATTATTAATATGTATTTTGAATATATGTTTGGTGTAATGTTAATTTGGCCTATACCATGTTTGTCTGTATTGCTACGTTTAGCAGTGAGGACACGTGTCATCTGAGGATCATCCTGGTACCTGGAATCTCAAGTCCCAGGCAAGTTGTGCCCTTGATCACTTCTTTTTACCCACTCATGTTCTAATTAATCATAATGATCTGCATAGGTTAAATTTGATGGGACCCAATAGGTTACCCTAGTTTGACTATCTTTATACCTTGCTCCCCACTGAATCTTTGGGTAGTACTTGCTATCGCTTTATGTGGTTTTGGGTATAGAGATACACCTTACTATTCATGATTATACTTTTATTGTCAGTTGTTATTTACTGTTCATGTTAAGATCATTATGTTAATTGGAACATGGAGAACCACCCGGGAAAACAGTGCTACCACAAGGGTTTAATGGGACGCCCTTGGCTGATTAGTTAGGAAAGCTAGTGGAAGACTACCTTACCCGAAAGGGGCAAGGGCAGTAGGGGAGTGGTCAGTGTAGGGAGGCCCTCGGGAGGATTTTGCTGCGATGGCAGTCCTGCAAGGGATTCCTGCTAGGGAGGCCCTCGGGAGGATTTTGCCGCGATGGCGGTCCTGCAAGGGATTCCTGCATTGGAACTTCCTATAAACTGTAGCGGGTTTTTTGAAGCTAGTGGAACTTTGTAAAGGCCTCGTAGTGTTACCCTGCCTCGCCTCCTCGGTAGAGGTGTATGGGATTGGCCGTCTCTTGGCAGATGGGTAGCACGACTTGTGGGTAAAGATGCGCAACCTCTGCAGAGTGTAAAACTGGTATACTAGCCGTGCTCACGGTCATGAGCAGCTCGGACCCTCACATGATTAACTTATGGAACTAAATTCAATTTGTCATATGCATTGCATCCAGGTGATGTTGTTACTTTTGTTCTACTACTTAATTGGGTTGGTATCTACTTATACTTAGTAATCGCTAATAAAATTTTGACCAACTTTAAAAGCAATGCTCAGCTTCAACCATCTCCTTTGGTAAGCCTTACACTTCACGTGAGCTCCCACCTTTGGCGAGTTCATGCACATTATTCCCCACAACTTGTTGAGCGATGAACGTATGTGAGCTCACTCTTGCTGTCTCACACCCCCCCCCACAGGTCAAGAACAGGTACCACAGGATGAAGCGCATGGAGGATGCTGTGATGTGTTCGTGAGAGATCTAGGCCGTCGTCTCCCAGTCAACTTTGGGTTGCTGGACCGTTGTCTTCTTATAATGTAATTATTTATTTTGTATAGAACTCCTGTTATATATAAAGTTGTGACATTCGATCCTATGCCACTATACATCATATGTGTGAGACTTGGTCCCAGCATACCTGGTGTTTATGTTCGCGCCCGGGTCTTGGTGCCCCGAAACCCGGGTGTGACATATCATCAGAACAGTCTGGCAAAAGAGGACGAGGAGAAGACTGCCTTCATCACACCATTTGGAGCCTTATGTTATACCTCCATGTCGTTCGGCCTAAAGAATGCTGGAGCGACTTACCAGAGGGCCATCCAGACATGCTTGTCCGATCACTGGGGCAAGTGAGTGCAGGCTTATGTTGACGATGTGGTTATCAAGACAGAAAACTCAGAAAACTTCATTGAGTATCTGCAACAAGTCTTCAACAGCTTGAGACGCTACCGATGGAAGCTAAACCCAAAAAAATGTGTATTTGGAGTGCCGGCCAAAAAGTTACTTGGGTTTATTGTCAGTCATTAGGAAATAGAAGCAAATCCAGAAAAGATTAAGGCCATTATGTGGATGGAACTGCCGTGGTCACAGAAAAAGGTACAAAGGCTCAATGGATGCATGGCAGCGCTAAGCAGATTCATATCAAGGCTAGGCAAGAAAGGAATATCATTCTATAAATTGCTCAAGAAGGTGGACAAATTTCAGTGGACCATAGAAGCATAGGAGGCTCTGGAGGCACTAAAGAAATTCTTGACCACTCCGCTAGTACTCAAGCCACCACGCCGAGCTACGCCCGGTCAGCCGGCAGAAGATTTGCTGTTATATATCTCCTGCACGACTCACATGGTAAGCACCACGTTAGTAGTCGAGTGGGCGGAAGAAGGGCATGCATACCTAGTACAACATCCGATTTACTTCATCAGCGAAGTCCTCGGACCCTCAAAGATAAGGTAGCCTCAAGTTCAGAAGCTATTATATGTGGTACTTCTAACCGCTCGCAAGCTCCAGCACTACTTTGACGACCACAAAGTCATAGTAGTCACAGGATTTCTGATATGCGATATCTTTCACAACAAGGAAGCTATTGGGAGAACAACCAAGTGGGCGTGCGAGATCGAAGCTCACGATATAGAATTCCGACCCCGCACAGCGATAAAAACTCAGGCACTGGTCGACTTTCATATCAGAGTGGACTGAGCACCAAGTCCCAGAAAGCCCAGAGGTCACTGAAATATGGAGGATGTACTTCGATGGCTCGCTGAGGTTGCAAGGAGCAGGGGCAGGGATTCTCTTTATCGCCCCTAGAGGGGACCAACTCAAGTATGCACTCTAGCCCTTGTTTCCAGCATTAAAAACGCCAAAGAGTACGAGGCACTGGTCCACGGACTAAGCATCGCTGTTTCACTTAGCATCAAGAGGTTAATGGTGTACGACGACTCACTAGTGGTCATAAGGCAAGTAAACAAAGACTGGGATTGCTCAACCGACTCAATGAACAAATATTGTGCAACGGTGCGGAAACTGGAAGACAAGTCCGAAGGATTAGAATTCCACCATGTGGAAAGGGATCGCAATGCAGCAGCTAACGCACTATCAAAGCTGGGGTCCAGTCGGGCCCAAGTTCGACCTGGGGTTTTCGTCCAAGAAATACAACAACCGAGTGTTGCCACAGATCAGATGGAGGAATGCCACGTTTTGAGTCAGACAGAGGCAGATCCCAATGACTGGAGAGAGCCAATCATCAGATACATACAAAACGAGGAGGAACCGGATAACAAGGCCGCGGTGGAGCACATCGCGAGACAGTCGGCCCACTATACCATTATAGGGGCCTGCTGTATAGAAGAGGTGCATGAGGGGTCCTCATGAAATGCATCCACTCGGCTACTGGGAAGCAGCTGTTAGATAAGATTCATGCCGGGCAATGTGGCGTACATGCAGCATCACGTACTTTGTGGGAAAAGCTTTCAGGTTCAGATTCTACTGGCTGACAGCGAAGAATGATGCAGTCGAGTTAGTCCAGAAGTGTGAGGCGTGCCAATTCTTATCAAAGCAGCAGCATCTACCCGCACAACAATTGCAGACTATTCCTGTGACCTGGCCGTTTGCATGTAGGGGGCTAGACATGATCAGGCCCTTCAAGAAAGCTCAAGGGGGGTACACCCACATACTAGCTGCCATCGACAAATTCACAAAGTGGATAGAATACAAGCCCATCGCCTCTTTGACTTCAGCAAAGGCAGTGGAGTTCATCTAGGAAATAATGTTCAGGTTTGGAATACCTAACAGCATCATTACCGACCTGGGATCTAATTTCACCAGTTCGGAATTCTTTGACTTCTGCGAGCAGAGGAGCATCCAGATCAAGTATGCATCAGTGGCACACCCAAGAGCTAATGGGTGGATGGAAAGAGCCAACGGGATGATACTCGATGCACTCAGGAAAAATGTGTTTGACAAAAGCGAGAAGCTCGCAAGGAAATGGATCAGGGAACTGCCATATGTAGTCTGGAGCCTGTGAATCCAGCTGAGCCAAGCTTTGCACGGAAACACCCCATTCTTCATGGTGTATGGGTCGGAGGAAGTGCTACTAGCAGATCTGATCTTTGGAGCACCCAGATTAACATTCGAAAGTATAGCCGAAGCAGAAGCAACCAGGCTGGAGGACATCGATGTACTAGAGAAAGAACGGGTAAATGTGGTCATTCAGTCGGCCAGATACTGGCAGACCCTGAGGCGCTATCACGACAAAGCAGTGCGACATCGATCCTTCGCAGTGGGAGACTTGGTCCTCCGCCGAGTGCTGACGGGGGAGGGATGGCACAAACTGTCACCACTGTGGGAAGGACCATTCATCGTCGTGGAGGTCGCACGATCGAGGTCCTACCGGCTCACTCAAATGGACAGCACCGAAATGGGAATTCATGGAATATTGAGCAC
This sequence comes from Zea luxurians, assembly GCA_029449295.1. Lineage (NCBI taxonomy): Eukaryota > Viridiplantae > Streptophyta > Magnoliopsida > Poales > Poaceae > Zea > Zea luxurians. The sequence goes on along the minus strand of JAOPSE010000002.1, from coordinate 34,726,956 downwards.
CTCAGAAAATTCTACCCATAGCAATGCCTCAAAACTCTTGAGGACGAGTTGTACTTTGTAAGCAGAAGGTTTCATTATCAATAAAGCTTCTATTAAGCAGAAGGTTGTACTCTTGAGTAACGTTTCAACGCCGTTGCTCGTGCACCACTCGGTCTCCTCGTCTCCCCTGTCTGTGCCTGCCTAGCTGCTGCAGTGGAGCACTACAACCGCGCTCCTGCGACCATTTGCCTCTCTCCATCATGTCGTGTCGTTACTCGCGACCGTTTCTTCCCCACACAATTAAACCGCCATTAGGGTTGATTTGGTGACAAGAAAATCACGGGAGGATTGGAGGGGATTGAGGGGGAAATAAACTAATTTCCCCTTCAATCCTCGTGAATCCCTCCGTGATCCCTGGTCACCAAATCGTCCCTTAATGGTCTTCATGTACCTTCAATCCGGCGCCCCTTCGCTCTCTCCTCCGTGGCTATAAAAGCCATGGCCGGGCTCGCCTCTTTCCCCACCCCGGCTGCTCGTTCTCTTGCACTCACTTGTGTCATGCCGCGACTGTTTTTCTTCTCTCTGCCATTACAGCCGCCGCCATTAATGGCATTTCTGCTGCAATTAAATCCTCAGCTGCGAACCCCTCGCCCTCGCCTATAAAATGCGACGCTGAGCCCCTCCTCCCTCGCATGCTCTCTCTCTTTCTCTGCTAGTTCTTTTCCCATGCCCGCTTTCTTCTGTTTGTATCACAAAAAGTTAGCCAACGCCGCCCGTTTGAACAGTCGCTGTCGTCGAGCTCTCTACTCGTGCTGCTGCTCGTCGTGCATTAGCACCTCGCCCACCTGCGCGCAACATCGCCGACCATCGTCACCATGTTGTTGTCGTCGCTCGCCGAAGCTCCACCTGTCTCGCCGCGTCGCAACTCCTTTATCCGCACAAGCAGCTGCAACAAGTTTGTTGTCGATGACCCCATTGGAGTCCGCCCAGACCGTCCCGCTCATCGACGCTCTGTACGAATTCTGTGTGAAGGCCTCCTATTCCCTTGCAACCGAAGCCGCAACTCTTTGCTCTACGAAGAACATGAGATTAAGAAAGTGAAAAATTGAGTGCTACACCCAAAACTCTAAGCATAATTTTGTGTAAGTTCTTGTGATGATTTTTATTTGATATTCAAATCTACTAGAAATTATTTTATTAGTTTCATATGTCCATTTTAAATACTTGAAAATTAGTATTTACGACAGTTCATATGTTTTCATAATTTAAACCTGATTTGTGACTGTTATAATAAATTTATGCTTAGTTTTCTAATTATGAAGTTAATAAAGATTGTAGATCAACTTTTCTTAATCAAACATACTAAATAAACAACTATATAACTACCTTTTTATGATTTAGACTTATATTGAAGTATTTTATATAAATATGTGTATGATAGATAGGGATTTCTAATAATATTAACAAAGCCTAATTCACCCACATAATTGTAACACCCCTGGTGTTACTGTCACTAAAACTTGAGCATAACATCATAAGCATTGGCATATCATGTGTTTGTCACACCTAGAGTGCATTCACTAGGCAAAAATTTCAAACAAATTGCATTGATGTGACATGTTATAAGTGAAACCCTAGGGTATAGTGCTTAACCATAGGTTGGGCTTAAAAGAGTAACCAAAGCCTAAACAAGAGAACTTCAAAACTTGATAATAATGGTCATAAAATGTCACCATGGATGAACTTAAGTAGCATCCAAACCCTAGAAGTATCAAAAACCCTAAATAGAACCCTGGAAAGCCTTGAACTAAAACCCTAGGGGGCTAAGTGCAAAACTAGTGCACTTTTGGACTAAAGTGCAAAACTAGTGCACTTTTGGACTAAAGTGCAAAAACCATGAAATTAGGGCATCTTAACTCATGTGGTTCACAAGTATGTGGATTTGCAACCTAAACCCTGAGATTTGGACCTATTTGCAAAAAGCCACATTTGAGCTCTATGGAGTTAAGTCTGAATTTCAGTATATAGGCTCAACTTTAAAAGCTTGTATCTTCCAAATTATGAATATTTTGCCCTAGGTCAACACATCAAAGATTTAGAGCTACAATAGGAGTGCAACTTTGCTTAAGGTATTAAGCATTATTGTTATGAAAAGTTGAGAGAAAACTGGGCCCAAAGTTGGGCTGTCAGTCAGCCTCAAGTCTGAAACTCTGGTTAACAGTGTGTAGGATCAACTTTGGAACCATGAGCGCTTGATTCAGTGGTTGTTTAACTAAAACCTCTGTGGCAAACTTAAAGCTAGTTTGTTAAACAACGATTTTGATGTAGCATGTTGGTCTGGTCACTGCACAAAATTTGGCACAAATTGCCCTCAAAAGAGCTCTGTCAGACTAACTGAATAGGATTCGTGATGGTACAGTATCCCGATCGAATTGCCAGCCCAGTAAGCTCGCCGCCGACGATCCGCGCGTCCGGATTTGTGCTGGTCGCTGTGATTCGTGCTTGGCACGTAGAGGATATCCACGGGAAGGTAAAAGATCTCATGGGGGAATGGATTTGATCGTGGATTGATGTTTATCACCGTGCCTGTAGCTGTTACGACGTGGCCGGACCGCCAGTGTCACCGTGGAAGCTCCGGTGACCTTGGTTGCGCCACGCCGTAGCTTGTTACTGTGCGGTTGTAACACCCTGGGATCCACAAACACCCCAGAATGCTACTAAACTACACATCTAACATTCGTATATAAAATTTCGACAGCATCTCCTTTGAAAATTGCATAAACGGGGAAGCAACAAAGTATAAATAGATATCATGATAAGAAAACATAATAGACATTAATAGTCTGCTAGCAATGGGAAGACAACCATAACGGCATGAGCTAAATTAACCAGTGCGCACAACTAGTTAGAAACAAACATCCTTTGACAAGAAGCTTCTAATTAAATCATGACTGCGCCTAAGCAGCGTTATTATAAGAGTGAAGGTGGATGTGCTGCTACTTCCCACTTCCCTTGATGAGCAACAAGCACCTGCATTGATTAATGCAAGAGTGAGATGAAATATCTCAGCAAGCAAATTATTTTGACGAGATATTTAAACCACAAATTGAATTCATCAACATTTTAAAAGAGTCACAATTAAAATCAGAAATACTTGTAGATATAGAACTCAGTAGTCCCACTATAACCAATACCATCTCATTTCCTCGAACAACCACAATAGGTTCTATAACACTTCCCTGCGTCAACAATACCTGCTAATATCACTTCAATGTATGCATAGGAATGCAATGTGTAGGTACTCTATCTTCATACCTCTGAGGGTATAAAACCACATCATCTGCAAATATCACTTCAATAAATGCATATGAATGCAATGCATATATCCTCTGCCTTCATACCTCTAAGGGTATGAAGCCGCATCGTACCCCTCCTCGGGCAACGTACGATGCTAAATTGTACCAGTACGGTTGGACCATAGGTCATGACAAAACTTCAGATGCAAATGAGTCATGCAATGTATATGGCATGCTGCATTTATCAATAAACTTCACTTCCTTCAGATACAATACAAACCTCAAATAATACTTTATTTACCTTCAGATATAATACCAACCTCAAATAATACTTCATTTACCTTCAGGGGTGTGAATTAATCTCATGAATCATACTTGAATCATAATCATCATCAATATATGATTGAGCATCAGTATAATGCAAGCAAGTAAAGCATCACCATAGAGTCCAATTATGAAAGAATCCAATACTTCTGAATATTAGTGTCAGCGTTTCGAGACCGGGGGGTCCCTAAGCCGACGAGTGAGTGTGCCGCGTGCCCTAGCCCAGATGGGTCGAGCGCGTGGGCGAGCGCGAAGGGGGGAAAGCGAGGTGGCCGGAGACGGGTCGTGAGAGAGGTGGGAATCCCGCGGCCTTCGTGTTCGTCCCACGCCCAGGTCGGGTGCGCTTGCAGTAGGGGGTTACAAGCGTCCACGCGGGTGAGGGAAGCGAGCGGCCCCAGGAGAGCGCCTGCCCCGTCCTCGTCCCCGCGCAGCCAACCCTCTCTAAGAAGGCCCTGGTCCTTCCTTTTATAGGCGTAAGGAGAGGATCCAGGTGTACAATGGGGGTGTAGCAGAGTGCTACGTGTCTAGCGGGGGTGAGCTAGCGCCCTAAGTACATGCCAATGTGGCAGCCGGAGAGATCTTGGCACCCAGCTGGTGTGGTGTCGTGGCTGTTGGAGGAGCAACGGAGCCTGGCGGAGGGACAGCTGTCGGAGCGGTTGGGTCCTTGCTGACGTCCCCCTGCTTCCGTAAGGGAGCTGAGAGCCGCCGTCGTCACGGGTCTAGCGGGGCGCCATCATTGCCTATCTGGCGGAGCTAGCCAGATGGGACGCCGGTCTTGTTCTCTGCGGCCCGAGTCGGCTCGGGGTAGGGTGATGATGGCGCTTCCTGTTGACGTGGCGGACTTGTGCCCTAGGTCGGGCGACGTGGAGGCTCCTCCGAAGCCGAGGTCGAGTCTGTCTTCCATGGCCGAGGCCGAGCCCGAGCTCCTGGGTCGGGCGAGGCGGAGGTCGTTTGGCAGAGGCCAGGGCGGAGTCCGACCCCTGGGGTCGGGCGAAGCGGAGTTCGTTGTCTTCTGGGGCCTAGCCCGAGTCCGAGCCCTGAGTTGGGCGGAGCGGAGTTCGCCGTCTTCCGGGGCCTTAGCCCGAGTCCGAGCCCTGGGTCGGGCGGAGCGGAGTTCGCCGTCTTCCGGGGCCTTAGCTCGAGTCCGAGCCCTGGGTCGGGCGGAGCGGAGTTCGCCGTCTTCCGGGGCCTTAGCCCGAGTCCGAGCCCTGGGTCGGGCGGAGCGGAGTTCGCCGTCTTCCGGGGCCTTAGCCCGAGTCCGAGCCCTGGGTCGGGCGGAGCGGAGTTCGCCGTCTTCCGGGGCCTTAGCCCGAGTCCGAGCCCTGGGTCGGGCGGAGCTTCCTATGGCGCCTTTGGCAAGGCCTGACTGCCCGTCAGTCTCACTCTGTCAAGTGGCACTACAGTCGGAATGGTGCAGGCGGCGCTGTCCTTCTGTCAGACCGGTCAGTGGAGCGGCAAAGTGACGGCGGTCACTTCGGCTCTGCCGGGGGGCGCGCGTCAGGATAAAGGTGTCAGGCTACCTTTGCGTTAAATGCCCCTGCGACTCGGTCGGTCGGCGCGGCGATTTAGTCAGGGTTGCTTCTTAGCGAAGGCAAGGTCTCGGGCGAGCCGGAGATGTGTCCGCCGTTAAAAGGGGGCCTTGGGCGAGACGGAAACATCTCGGGGTCGGCTGCCCTTGCCCGAGGCTAGGCTCGGGTGAGGCGTGATCGAGTCGCTCGTATGGACTGATCCCTGACTTAATCGCACCCATCAGGCCTCTGCAGCTTTATGCTGATGGGGGTTACCAGCTGAGAATTAGGCGTCTTGAGGGTACCCCTAATTATGGTCCCCGACAGTAGCCCCCGAGCCTCGAAGGGAGTGTTAGCACTCGCTTGGAGGCTTTTGTCGCACTTTTTTGCAAGGGGACCAGCCTTTCTTGGTTGCATTTTGTTCCGGTGGGTGCGCGCGAGCGCACCCGCCGGGTGTAGCCCCCGAGGCCTTGGAGGAGTGGTTTCACTCCTTCGAGGTCTTAATGCCTTGCGTAATGCTTCGGCTGGTCTGTTGGTTCCCTCATGCGAATTGGCCGTAGCCCGGGTGCACGGTCGGGGCCCAAGTTCCCGGGCTGGTATGTTGACGCTGTCAACGGTTTGGCCGGAGCCGGGTTTGCGAGAGCAGCCCCCGAGCCCCCGCACAGGGCGAGAGGGCGATCAGGGACAGACTCGGCTTTTTTGCATACGCCCCTATGTCGCCTTTCCGCAAGGAGGAGGGGGGGAGAGCGCCATGTTACCCTCGATGGGCACCGAACATGGTGTCTCCGGTGAGCTGCAAGCGGGTAATCCGAGTGGACGTCCGTGCCCCGTTCGTTGGGGGTCGGCTAGGGGCCCAGAGGCACGCCCAAAAGTACCTGCGGGTGATCTGCCGGACCCGGTCCCCTGGCGACGGGGTCCGAGGGCTCGATGCCTCCCTCCGATGGGATTCCGTTACAAAATCGCTCCCGCTGGTCTCGGAAATGTCCTAGGATACCTCGGGAGCGCAGCCCGAGCCTCGGTTATGTATCGAACGTACCCCTGGTCATCCCTCGCTCGGTGTCTGAGGCGACTGTGAACCCTTCGAGGGCCAGCCTTCGAACCCCTGATCAGTAATGGGCGCGGAGCCCGAGTAGCCTGAGGCGGCCGTGGAACCCTTCGGGGGGCCGGCCTTCGAACCTCTGACCAGTAGTGGGTGTAGGGCCCACGCGATCTGAGGCGGCTGTTGAACCCTCCGGGGGGCCAGCCTTCGAACCCCTGATCAGTAAGGAGGCTCGGAGCCTAGTTCCTTCACGGGGAAGGATCCCTTTCGGGGTATCCCCCTTTCCCAGTCCCTGTCGCAAGAGATAGAGAAAGAGGAAAAAAGGAAAAAGGATACGAAACCGAACGACGCGGCGTACCTTTTTTGGCGCGGTTGTTTCGGCGAAGGCGAAGCGTCGCCCGCTGCTCCTGCCAGAAGCGCCGCCTGTCCAGCCGCGGAGTTGATGCGACGGGGCGAGTAGTTGGCGGGGCTGCCATTCCGCGTGCGCGAGCCGTTCGAGGAACGGCTGTTTCGCTTCGCGTTTTTGAACCCCGCGTCCGGTCCGGGCGGAACGTTGGAACCATCTTCGCCTTGGTCTTTATATACCCCGGAGAGGGTCCGGTGACGGTTCTTTGCTCCGCTTCCTGTCTCCCACTTAGGTTTTTTGCAGCCTGAGAGACTTAGCCAGAGAAAAGAAAACCGCCCTCCCTGTCCTTTGCGCCGCCACCCCTTCCGCTCGGCGATGGCTGACCGGGTGACCATCATCTCGCCGCGCGACCCATGGCCCTTCTCCACGGTGACGGCGAGTGATCAGGAGGATCTCGTCGGCGAGGGTTTGCTTCGCCCTCTCACCGATGAGCAGCGGCCAGAATGGATTCCTCCCATGGGCGGAGTCGCTCCATCCCCACCGCCGGGGTACGTCGTGAGCTTCGTCTCCTTCCACGAGCGGGGATTCGGCGTGCCGACGAGCCGCTTTATGCGGGCCATCCTGTTCCACTATGGGGTGGAGTTGCATAACCTCACCCCCAACTCCATCTCGCAGGCCGCTATCTTCGTAGCGGTGTGCGAAGGGTATTTGGGGATCGCCCCCCATTGGGATTTGTGGACCCATCTCTTCTTCACCAAGCTTTTTGCCTTGCCGACGGGGGAGAGGAAGGTCCATGCAGCGGTGCGGGCCGGCGGCTGCACCCTCTTGTTGAGGCAGTCGCGGGCGTCACAGTACATCCCTGCCGTCCTCGCGTCCTCGAACAAGGGGTGGCAGCGCCGGTGGTTCTACCTCCGGAATGACGGTGAGTTGCTCCCGCCGTTCTCCCAGCGGGTTGTCACCGCCGCCACCGACGCCTGGCGCCATGGGACTCCACACGAGAGACAGAAGAACCTCGAACCCCTTCTCCAGGCCCTGAAGGCGTTGCGGGAGGGAGGACTCACCGCTGCGGGAGTGGTTGCCGCCATCCATCGTCGGAGAGTGCTTCCCTTGGCGGAGCGGCGGCTGCCGCTTTGGGAGATGACCCCGGAGGCTGACTGGGAGGGGTCACGAATGTCCCCTGATCCTCTTCCCTTCGACGCCCTCCAATGGCGGGTGTCGGCCGCGATGGGGAAGCCGGACCCCCACGCCTCTCCCAGCTTCGGATGCGCCCCGACCAGGGGTGCGTAACTCTGGTGAGTGTTCGCTCCTTCCTTCTTCATACACCGGGTTGCTCCTGGTTCTTACGATTGGGTTTCTTCCCCCCCTTCTTTAGGAGGTGGGGTGGCACAAGCCCTCCCTGCCATGGGTCCCGGAGGACGCGGCGGACCGGGCAGCGCGGCGGGTCGCCGCAGAGGAGGAGAAGAAGAAGAAGGACACGGAGAAGGCCCGGGCCCGCGAGCGGAGGCGGGCTCGGGACGCCTTGGAGAAGCGCCGTCGCCAGCAAGAGTGGGAAGGACTCCCAAGGGAGCCGTCGCCGGAGACACCCGATGACGATGATGACGACGGTGATGAGGAGGAGGACGACATGGCCGCCCGTCTCGGCCTCAGCCCCGGCTTGGGGCGTGGCCAGGAGCCGTCGAGCCAGCCCCCGAGCGGGCTGATGCCGTTAGTTCCCAGAGTCGGGACGCCGGGTTCCCGGCCTGAGGGGCGGGGGCAACCCGAGAGGGTACTTGACCCCTCGGCCGGAGGAGCTGAGGCGACCCCAGGGAGCCAGGCCGAGGCATCCGTTCCCCGAGAGCCGCCGCCCGCGCCGGCAGCGCGGGGGAGCGACCCTCAGGTCGCCGTGGCGGCGCCTGGGCAGTCCGCCTCCCGGGCGTCCGGGGCGCCCAAAGCGAGGGTGGTGCCGAAGCTGTCGGCGAAGCGGACCTCGGCGGCGGTTCCGGGGAGCGAGATCCAAGAGACCTCCCCCCAGGCACGGTTGATCATGGCCCGGAGCGGGTAAGTATCTTGGAATGTCTTCGTCCTGGCGCTTCATTCACATGTCCCGACCGTGACTTTCCCTTTCTCTTTTTTTTTCTCTTTTTTATTCAGCAAGCGAAGCCATGGCCAGACCGACCTGGCACCCCGGAAGGCCCTTAAGACAGCGTCAGTCCGGGCGGCCAGCGCCGCCCCGGGCCTTGTCGTTCAGCCGACCCTTTTGCAGGGCGTTTCACCGCAGGGGGCTCGGGCGTCGCCTGTCTCTGGGGAGCAGGTTCCCGAGGCGGGCTCTTCTGCCGAGGCGGCCATCGTGATAGGGGAGGCGGCTGGCGCCGAGGTGGTCCCGAGCCCGCCTGTCGTGCCGGCCATGCTGGCGCCTGCCGCCACTGAAGTCGCCGCCGTCCCAGTCGGAGAGCAACTGGTTGCTGCCAGCGTCGGGATGGCTGCTGCGGCGGTGCCCAGTGCCTCGGAAGAGGTGGGCGTGGACGCGCAATTCGTCCAGCCGGGCGGCAGCCTCGTCGCTGTGCGGCGGAGCCCCGAGGCCCGGCGCCAGTTGCTCCGGTTTCGGACCCGCGAGGCCTCGGACCCTATCTTCGTTCTCGACGATGAACAGGAGGACCAGTCCTGGGACAAGCTCCGCGAGCGTGCTGAAGCAACGGTGGGGTCGCTCCGGTCGTCGCTGGAGGTTCTCCGCAGGGACGTCCCCAAAATCCTCCAGGTAATGGTTTCATGCGTACCTTTTCCTTTCTGTGAGCGAGGCATTCGTCGTGACGCCCTGTTTCCTTCCCCCAGGATCTGACGGATCGGAGCGCCGCCAAGTCGTCGTTCATCCGCCGCGAGGTCGATGTCTGGGGCTCGCTGCGATCCCTGAGGACCTCGCTCACTGGGGCTACCGCGCGCCTTTCTCAGCAGGATGCTAAGATAGCGGACCTCCAGTTGCTCTGCGCTGACCTGAGAGCCGAGGCGGCGGCAGCGCGCGCGGAGGCGCAACGGCAGCGGTTGGAGTTCGTCCAGGTCGTCGAGGAGCGGGACCAATCTCGGGGCCGGGCTGCCGAGGCCGAAAGCTGGGCTGAGACCCTCACGGCCGACCTGGCCGCAGCCCAAGTTGCGGCCTCGGAGCAGCGTGCCCGAGCCGGAGGTATGCCTTGGTCGTCCCTGGTTCTTGTTCTTGTCTGTTTCTTCTGCTTGTGCTTGAGGTCTTCCTTCTGGTTGTTCGCAGAGCTCGAGTCCGCCCTTGACGAGTCCGCCAAGGCGCTCGCCGAGGCGCTTGCCGGAGCTGCCGAGCAGAGGGAGGCCGACCTCGCGGCCATGTCCGAGGCCGTCTCGGACGTTTATCGGATCCTTGGGCCCGGCGACGTCCCTTCAGGAAGCTCCCCTCAAAGCCACCTTCAAGCCTTGGGTGATTACGCGCGCGGCAAAGTCCGCGAGGCGCTACACCACGGCGTCAGGCGGGCCTTCGCCGTGCTCGCTTCCCATTACGTTGTGGACCTGGAACGGATCAGTGAGGGGTACTGTCTTCCTGACGAAGACGAAGCTGCTCTGGCAGAGGTTCAGCGGCTCGACGCGGTCGCCGCGGGTCCGAGCGCGGCGCTGGCGACCATCTTTGAGGCGGAGATCCTTCCTCCTGCGCCGTCGCCGGAAGCCGAGGTGGACCTTTCCGACGGCGGGGGCGGAACTGAGGGCGCGGCTCCTTCCCAAGGCGGCGCCTGACTCTTGTTGAAACAGTTTCTGTTGGATGTGCGCCTTACCGCGGCCGCCGAGGCCTGAACACTTTATTTTTCTTGCATGAAGTCGTACTCTCCTTTCTTTTAATTTGCGCGTCCGGCCTAGCTCGTCAATAATAGGGTGACTTCCCGAGTTGGGTCATTTTTCGTGGCAGGTGATGAGTGAGGTGTCCCTAACCCGGAGGTATAGGAGTTCCTCGGCTCAGTCGGCCACGCCACTTACATGTACCCACGTTCGCTCCTCGGGACCCTGCTTCTGACATAGCCGGGAGAACGCCAAAGCCCCTTTTTGATCGAAAATTTTTGATGCGGAAAAGTACACCCAATCTCGACGCGGAGGGGCGCAGCCCCCGGGCGTCATCCGTGCAGAGGCCATTTGACGGGTTGGGCTCCTGCCCGAATATCCGGCGAGTGCTCGGCGACATCCCTCGGTATGCCGGGCATGTCCGAGGGACTCCACGCAAAGACGTCGGCGTTTGCGCGGAGAAAGTCGACGAGCACTGCTTCCTATTTGGGGTCGAGCCCGGAATCGGTCCGGATCTGCTTGGAGGTGTCGCCACTGGGGTCGAGAGGGACGGCCTTAACCGTCTCTGCTGGCTCGAAATTGCCAGCGTGTCGCTTCACGTCTGGCACCTCTCTGGAGAGGTTTTCCAGGTCGGCGATGAGGGCCTCGGACTCGGCGAGGGCCTCGGCGTACTCCACGCACTCCACGTCGCATTCGAACGCGTGTTTGTACGTGGGGCCGACGGTGATGACCCCGTTGGGGCCCGGCATCTTGAGCTTCAGGTAGGTGTAGTTGGGGACGGCCATGAACTTCGCGTAGCATGGCCTCCCCAATACCGCGTGGTAGGTTCCTCGGAACCCGACCACCTCGAACGTCAGAATCTCCCTTCGGAAGTTGGAGGGCGTTCCGAAGCAGACAGGAAGGTCGAGCCGTCTGAGGGGCTGGACGCGTTTCCCAGGAATGATCCCGTGGAATGGCGCAGCGCCTGCTCGGACGGAGGATAGATCGACGCGCAGGAGCCTGAGGGTCTCGGCGTAGATGATGTTGAGGCAACTGCCCCCATCCATCAGGACCTTGGTGAGCCTGACGTTGCCGATGATGGGGTCGACAACGAGCGGGTATTTCCCCGGGCTCGGCACGTGGTCGGGGTGGTCAGCTTGGTCGAAGGTGATGGGCTTGTCGGACCAGTCTAGGTAGACTTGCGCCGCCACCTTCACCGAGCAGACCTCCCGACGCTCTCGCTTGCGATGCCGAGCCGAGGCATTCGCCGCATGCCCTCCGTAGATCATGAAGCAGTCGCGGACCTCGGGGAACTCTCCTGCTTGGTGATCTTCCTTTTTGTCATCGTCGCGGGCCCTGCCACCCTCTGCGGGTGGCCTGGCCCAGTGGAAGTGGCGCCGAAGCATGACGCACTCCTCGAGGGTGTGCTTGACGGGCCCCTGATGGTAGGGGCACGGCTCCTTGAGCATCTTGTCGAAGAGGTTAGCACCTCCGGGGGGCTTCCGAGGGTTCTTGTACTCGGCAGCGGCGACAAGGTCCGCGTCGGCGGCGTCGCGTTTCGCTTGCGACTTCTTCTTGCCTTTCTTCTTGGCGCCGCGCGGAGTAGACGCCTCGGGAGCATCTTCCGACGGGCGGCCCTGGGGCTGCTTGTCCTTTCGGAAGATGGCCTCGACCGCCTCCTGGCCAGAGGCGAACTTGGTGGCGATGTCCATCAGCTCGCTCGTCCTGGTGGGGGTTTTGCGACCCAACTTGCTCACCAGGTCACGGCAAGTGGTGCTGGCAAGGAACACGCCGATGACATCTGAGTCGGTGATGTTGGGCAGCTCGGTGCGCTGCTTCGAGAATCGCCGGATGTAGTCCCGAAGAGACTCTCCCGGCTGTTGCCGGCAGCTTCGGAGGTCCCAGGAATTCCCGGGGCGCACGTACGTGCCCTAGAAGTTGCCGGCGAAGGCTTGGACCAAATCATCCCAGTTGGAGATCTGCACCAGAGGCAGGTGCTCCAACCAGGCGCGAGCAGTGTCGGAGAGGAACAGGGGGAGGTTGCGGATGATGAGGTTGTCGTCGTCCGTTCCACCCAGTTGGCTGGCCAGGCGGTAGTCTGCGAGCCACAATTCCGGTCTCGTTTCCCCCGAGTACTTTGTGATAGTAGTCGGGGGTCGAAAACGGGCCGGAAACGGCGCCCGCCGGATGGCCCGGCTGAAGGCCTGCGGACCGGGTGGTTCGGGCGAGGGACTCCGATCCTCCCCACTGTCGTAGCGTCCCCCACGCCTGGGGTGGTAGCCTCGGCGCACCCTTTCGTCGAGGCGGGCCTGACGGTCGCGACGATGGTGCTCGTTGCCGAGGTGGCCCGGGGCCGCAGGCGCGGTGTTGCGCGTGCGCCCGGTGTAGACCGAGGCTTCCCGCATGAATCGGGAAGTCGCGGCATGAGGTTCCGAGGGGTACCCCTGCCTTCGGGAGGCAGAGCTCTCGGCCCGCCGGGCCGCGGCGCCTTCCAGGAGATTCTTGAGCTCTCCCTGGATTCGCCGACCCTCGGTGGTTGATGGTTCTGGCATCGCGCGGAGGAGCATCGCTGCGGCTGCCAGGTTCTGACCGACCCCGCTGGATGCGGGTGGCGGCCTGTCCCTGACATCGTTGGCGACGCGGTGCTGGAAACCCTGGGGCAGGTGACGTATTTCTCCGGCTGGGGGTTGGCCCGCCCATACCTGCCCGACGTCCCGGCGGATCGACTCGAGCGCTCCTGCTCCCTCGTCGAGCCTGGCTTGCGCCCCGCGGACTTGCTCGAGCTGTGGGTCGTGACCCCCCGCCGGAACGGGGACCACAGCTAGCTCCCGCGGGATGTCGGCGTGAGGCACCGGCCTAGGGAGATCGCCGCCCTCCGGCATGCCGAGATGGTTGCCTTCGGAGGGATCCCCTAGCTCGACGTGGAAACATTCGCGGCTCAGGCCGCAGTCCTTATCGTCAAGGCTGCGGCTGCCGTCGGAACAGTCGGAGAGGCAGTAGTCACATGCGGTCATAAAGTCCCGCATGGCACTGGGGTTGCCAAATCCAGAGAAATCCCAACAGACACTGGGATCGTCATCTTCCTCGGACCCAAAGGGCCCGTAGGTCGAGACGCCCGTCAATCGGTCCCAAGGCGACCGCATACGAAACCCCAGAGGGGTTGCACTCGCCTCAACGTGAGCGCCCGCCAAAGCGAGGTCGCTAGGCGGGTTGAGGCCGAGTCGAAATGACGTGGGATGGGAATCAGTCGGTACCTTTTGGTTGATGAGGAGCGACATAGTCACGTCGGGGACTGATTGCGCCGTCGTCTTGGGTACGAGGGCGACGTCCTGCAGGCCCTCCGCGAGCGTGCTGGCGTCGTCCACTTGCTCGGGATTGGCGTGTCGCGGGGGGACGGTGCTCGCCTTCGTCTCAAACGCGAGGTTGACGCCCGACGCGCCCTCCGTTGGGGCGCTGGGGACGTCGGTTCGCTCGACAGCCGATGGAGCGCGGCCTCCCGCTCGGCCCTGGTTGCCCCGCCTCCTCCTCCGATGGCGGGGGAGAGGACGGGGCGAGCTCAAATGTTGTTCTTCCACCACGCGGGGAAGACGTCATCGATTCCGCCGCCGGTGGGCGGGCTGTCGGCCGCCATTGTCGTCGTCGCGCGGCGGTGGAAGGAGTATCATGTCGTAGCTGCCGTCGAGAGACATGAACTCGAGACTCCCGAAACGGAGCACCGTCCTGGGTTGGAGAGGTCGTTGGAGACTGCCCATCTGGAGCTTGACGGGAAACTGCTCGTCAACACGCAGCAGGCCCCTACCTGGCGCGCCAACTGTCGGCGTTTCGAGACCGGGGGGTCCCTAAGCCGACGAGTGAGTGTGCCGCGTGCCCCAGCCCAGATGGGTCGAGCGCGTGGGCGAGCGCGAAGGGGGGAAAGCGAGGTGGCCGGAGACGGGTCGTGAGAGAGGTGGGAATCCCGCGGCCTTCGTGTTCGTCCCGCGCCCAGGTCGGGTGCGTAGGGGGTTACAAGCGTCCACGCGGGTGAGGGAAGCGAGCGGCCCCAGGAGAGCGCTTGCCCCGTCCTCGTCCCCGCGCGGCCAACCCTCTCTAAGAAGGCCCTGGTCCTTCCTTTTATAGGCGTAAGGAGAGGATCCAGGTGTACAATGGGGGTGTAGCAGAGTGCTACGTGTCTAGCGGGGGTGAGCTAGCGCCCTAAGTACATGCTAATGTGGCAGCCGGAGAGATCTTGGCAGCCAGCTGGTGTGGTGTCGTGGTTGTTGGAGGAGCAACGGAGCCTGGCGGAGGGACAGCTGTCGGAGCGGTTGGGTCCTTGCTGACGTCCCCCTGCTTCCGTAAGGGAGCTGAGAGCCGCCGTCGTCACGGGTCTAGCGGGGCGCCATCATTGCCTATCTGGCGGAGCTAGCCAGATGGGACGCCGGCCTTGTTCTCTGCGGCCCGAGTCGGCTCGGGGTAGGATGATGATGGCGCTTCCTGTTGACGTGGCGGACTTGTGCCCTAGGTCGGGCGACGTGGAGGCTCCTCCGAAGCCGAGGTCGAGTCTGTCTTCCATGGCCGAGGCCGAGCCCGAGCTCCTGGGTCGGGCGAGGCGGAGGTCGTTTGGCAGAGGCCAGGGCGGAGTCCGACCCCTGGGGTCGGGCGAAGCGGAGTTCGTCGTCTTCTGGGGCCTAGCCCGAGTCCGAGCCCTAAGTCGGGTGGAGCGGAGTTCGCTTTCTTCCGGGGCCTTAGCCCGAGTCCGAGCCCTGGGTCGGGCGGAGCGGAGTTCGCCGTCTTCCGGGGCCTTAGCCCGAGTCCGAGCCCTGGGTCGGGCGGAGCGGAGTTCGCCGTCTTCCGGGGCCTTAGCCCGAGTCCGAGCCCTGGGTCGGGCGGAGCGGAGTTCGCCGTCTTCCGGGGCCTTAGCCCGAGTCCGAGCCCTGGGTCGGGCAGAGCGGAGTTCGCCGTCTTCCGGGGCCTTAGCCCGAGTCCGAGCCCTGGGTCGGGCGGAGCTTCCTATGGCGCCTTTGGCAAGGCCTGACTGCCCGTCAGTCTCACTCTGTCAAGTGGCACTGCAGTCGGAATGGCGCAGGCGGCGCTGTCCTTCTGTCAGACCGGTCAGTGGAGCGGCGAAGTGACGGCGGTCACTTCGGCTCTGCCGGGGGGCGCGCGTCAGGATAAAGGTGTCAGGCTACCTTTGCGTTAAATGCCCCTGCGACTCGGTCGGTCGGCGCGGCGATTTAGTCAAGGTTGCTTCTTAGCGAAGGCAAGGCCTCGGGCGAGTCGGAGATGTGTCCGCCGTTAAAAGGGGGCCTCGGGCGAGACGGAAACATCTCGGGGTCGGCTGCCCTTGCCCGAGGCTAGGCTCGGGCGAGGCGTGATCGAGTCGCTCGTATGGACTGATCCCTGACTTAATCGCACCCATCAGGCCTCTGCAGCTTTATGCTGATGGGGGTTACCAGCTGAGAATTAGGCGTCTTGAGGGTACCCCTAATTATGGTCCCCGACAATTAGAGTGTAGGCAATAGAAATAACAGGTCAGAACGGAAGCAACCACCGCTACATTCACTTGCCTTCATCGAAGAAGAAGAAATGTACTAGACATGATCTGAAGTGTAGCCACCTGCTAGTGGGCATAAAACTTAGTACAAATATTTCACAAACATTTGCCATCAATCAACAAAACACTCCTACACTTGAAACCAAGACCCAGTGGAAAGACTCCCACCCTGAACCACATGCCATACAGCAGCAGCGCTGTTTGTTAATTTTGTATCTTTAAAATTAAAACAGTGGTGATATCAAACAAATACTCTAGGAGTATCTACACAAAATACTCTACAACTTCAGTATTCAATGGATAATTAAATTCTGCCATCTACAAGTTCTAAAACATCTGACAAGATAACTGACTGAATCTGTTTTAGACAGCAGTATGGTTAACTTTAAAATTTGATATCTCCCAAACTACTGAACCAAAAATTATGCAATTCTGCTGGAAGTAAGAACTTTTATCCCTCTACAAAAGTCTCCATAGTTGGAATATCCAATTCGGCCATTTACTAGACGAAACCCACCAGTGAACAGACCCACTCATTTTTGTCAGGCAAACAGGAACAGCCACAGTAAAACAAACATAACAGGAGTTTCACAAATCATATGAATGCACTCTTTAACAATTTGGAAAGCTTATGAAATTATCTACAACTTCTTTTACCAACACACAGTTTAATTCTGTTGATAAAATTGCCTAACTCTTAAGAGAACAGATTCTACACAGAATTATAAGACTGAAAAACTGCTATAATCAAACTGCCATAACTTTCTGTTCTGATGTCCGGTTGAGGAGTTCTTCGCGGCCACAGAAAGATCTACAAATTATCTACGACTCATATATAGACTTTTTATTTTTTTGAGGCCACTAAGACCACGGAAAACTGGCATGAACAGAAACTATCGAATCTGCCATTCTGCAGAAATTAAATTCGAAATCAAAACCTAACCCCACACCTAATCCAACCTCTAATCCTTCAATCCACATGATCCACAACCTCCAAAAGCACATAATTATAGGGAGGAACAAGGATCCCATCCTTACCTAGGGTTTTCCCTAAGAAAAATCTGCAAGAGATGGGGGTAGCACATCTCCTTGATCCTCTCTTCCTCTTCAATCCATCTTGTTCCTCCTCTTCTCGATCCTTGTTGCGTGGGGGGGAGATCTAGGGAGGAAGAAGTATTGGAGGGCTGCCGCAATGGGGGAGAGGGGGCGGCCAGCCAAGGGGGAAAAGTGAGGCGGCCAAGAAAGGGAAGGGGGTGGCCACCTAGGGTTTATTTTGTGGGAGAAAAGAAGTGACGCCTCATATGACTTCTGATGCAGCATCCAACGGCCCACAACCCTTTTTCCCACATCCACTCACCGAAGATCAACTTTTGGGTCAACATTTTTTTGGGATATTACACTCTACCCCCCTTAAAAAGAATTCGTCCTCGAATTCAACCACTCCAACCAAAACTTCCAAGGTACCCCATATAGCACCACCATTCAAAACATGGGTCCATTATTGGTATTAATTAACACAAGAACTTCTACCTTGGACTAATTGTTTAAGGAAACTACACGACCTGACATCAAGCATGAAACAACATGCAATGAAGCTCAAAGCAAGTCATAGATGCAATCAACACTACAATTTCACACCATCGAATTTGGATGCAACTATACATTAACATCAATGTCTTAAGACAACACTCTTTTATGAAGGGGTAATATGCACTAAGCACAACCTTTACCAACTTCAACAATTAATTTTAATTAAATGGTGAAACATCCCCACCCGACGAATGTATAAGAAGATCAAACCCCTCACCTCAAAGCACCACGAAACAAGTAGTTCTATTGAAACAAAACTCCTAATCTTCCTAAACCTTATTCTTGCCATCATGAAAAGATAATCATGTAATCTAACCTTATTTGCACCCCACAAAAGGAAGAAAATCTATAGAACTAATGGAGCAATAAATCCAACAAGAAGCCAATAACATTCTGCGCGGCACATTTCATCGAAGAAATGCCAAAAGCTCCACAAAGAGCACTGACAGCACAACAACACAATACTTGGTTAACCAATGTCACTATACTCCATCCAACAACTCAACTAGGGAAAAATATCTAAACTAGTAAGGTTAACCTACACATAACATAAGTCTTCATCTACTGTAGTTCAGAAACTTACATTTCATTCTATCATACGATGCACTCAAAGTACCAGACATACAAGGTCAATAATAACCCCTAATCCTTCACACATTTGACAAACATATTAAGCTGATGTAAAAACCACATCATCTAGGAGTAGGTGACTAGCCACACCCAACTAACTCTAGGCTAGGCAATGACTTCCTTCAAACCAATAGATAGGTGGTCGAAAAATGGCTCCACAAGCATGCATCGGAAAGGGAACCATCAGATCCTTAATGTATCAATACATAATCAATGGATCAAGAGAATCAAAGATTTATTCTACAATTAGTATGACTAACAGGCAACCACTTTAAACCACATATAGGCTTTGTGGCAACTAAAACACACAATAGGAGAGAGACATGTAAGCCATTCTGGCTATGAAAAGACTTCCCCCAAAAATCCATATAAAGTACCAATATTCATTTCTTTCAGAACCGGTTTCTCGTCATAAACAATCATTATTTGCAAAGATAGTTGGAACTATCCACCAACCACTCCACAACTAAAATTCAAATTGATGGTTACCTTGTAACCCAAAACACACAATTCACACTCCTCTTAGATACATCCTCAATCAAGTATATATAACAATATTATTGTAATAAAACTCAACCATGAAAAACATGGTGAAAACAACATAGGCATACTTGTATATCACAAGCATAATAACAACGTCAATCTCACAAAAGACTAGCGATATCAAACGCATTAATAAACCAATATAAAGATTTAGAGATAAATTATATCAGGCATTAGGTCATAAACAACTTACCACATCATCATAAAGCAATAGGGAGGGGTGAAATTATTGTCATCTGCACTTCAAAGACATTAATATATATCAAAGATATTTGTACCCATACCCTTCCTATATGTGCAAGTGTGTCAAATTTATCTTCAAATTGCCAAGAATCTAAAGCCTATGCTTTGATACCAACTGTAACACCCCGGGATCCACAAACACCCCAGAATGCTACTAAACTACACATCTAACATTCGTATATAAAATTTTGACAGCATCTCCTTTGAAAATTGCATAAATGGGGAAGCAACAAAGTATAAATAGATATCATGATAAGAAAACATAATAGACATTAATAGTCTGCTAGCAATGGGAAGACAACCATAACGGCATGAGCTAAATTAACCAGTGCGCACAACTAGTTAGAAACAAACATCCTTTGACAAGAAGCTTCTAATTAAATCATGACTGCGCCTAAGCAGCGTTATTATAAGAGTGAAGGTGGATGTGCTGCTACTTCCCACTTCCCTTGATGAGCAACAAGCACCTGCATTGATTAATGCAAGAGTGAGATGAAACATCTCAGCAAGCGAATTATTTTGACGAGATATTTAAACCACAAATTGAATTCATCAACATTTTAAAAGAGTCACAATTAAAATCAGAAATACTTGTAGATATAGAACTCAGTAGTCCCACTATAACCAATACCATCTCATTTTCTCGAACAACCACAATAGGTTCTATAACACTTCCCTGCGTCAACAATACCTGCTAATATCACTTCAATGTATGCATAGGAATGCAATGTGTAGGTACTCTATCTTCATACCTCTGAGGGTATAAAACCACATCATCTGCAAATATCACTTCAATAAATGCATATGAATGCAATGCATATATCCTCTGCCTTCATACCTCTAAGGGTATGAAGCCGCATCGTACCCCTCCTCGGGCAACGTACGATGCTAAATTGTACCGGTACGGTCGGACCATAGGTCACGACAAAACTTCAGATGCAAATGAGTCATGCAATGTATATGGCATGCTGCATTTATCAATAAACTTCACTTCCTTCAGATACAATACAAACCTCAAATAATACTTTATTTACCTTCAGATACAATACCAACCTCAAATAATACTTCATTTACCTTCAGGGGTGTGAATTAATCTCATGAATCATACTCGAATCATAATCATCATCAATATATGATTGAGCATCAATATAATGCAAGCAAGTAAAGCATCACCATAGAGTCCAATTATGAAAGAATCCAATACTTCTGAATATTAGAGTGTAGGCAATAGAAATAACAGGTCAGAACGGAAGCAACCACCGCTACATTCACTTGCCTTCATCGAAGAAGAAGAAATATACTAGACATGATCTGAAGTGTAGCCACCTGCTAGCGGGCATAAAACTTAGTACAAATATTTCACAAACATTTGCCATCAATCAACAAAACACTCCTACACTTGAAACCAAGACCCAGTGGAAAGACTCCCACCCTGAACCACATGCCATACAGCAGCAGCGCTGTTTGTTAATTTTGTATCTTTAAAATTAAAACAACGGTGATATCAAACAAATACTGTAGGAGTATCTACACAAAATACTCTACAACTTCAGTATTCAATGGATAATTAAATTCTGCCATCTACAAGTTCTAAAACATCTGACAAGATAACTGATTGAAACTGTTTTAGACAGCAGTATGGTTAACTTTAAAATTCGATATCTCCCAAACTACTGAACCAAAAATTATGAAATTCTGCTGGAATTAAGAACTTTTATCCCTCTACAAAAGTCTCCATAGTTGGAAGAGCCAATTCGGCCATTTACTAGATGAAACCCACCAGTGAACAGACCCACTCATTTTTGTCAGGCAAACAGGAACAGCCACAGTAAAACAAACATAACTGGAGTTTCACCAATCATATGAATGCACTCTTTAACAATCTGGAAAGCTTATGAAATTATCTACAACTTCTTTTACCAACCCACAGTTTAATTCTGTTGATAAAATTGCCTAACTCTTAAGAGAATAGATTCTGCACAGAATTATGAGACTGAAAAACTGCTATAATCAAACTGCCATAACTTTCTGTTATGATGTCCGATTGAGGTGTTCTTCGCGGCCACGGAAAGATCTACAAATTATCTACGACTCATATATAGACTTTTTATTTTCTTTAGGCCACTAAGACTACGGAAAACTGGCATGAACAGAAACTGTCGAATCTGCCATTCTGCAGAAATTAAATTCGAAATCAAAACCTAACCCTACACCTAATCCAACCTCTAATCCTTCAATCCACATGATCCACAACCTCCAAAAGCACATAATTATAGGGAGGAACAAGGATCCCATCCTTACCTAGGGTTTTCCCTAAGAAAAATCTGCAAGAGATGGGGGTAGCACATCTCCTTGATCCTCTCTTCCTCTTCAATCCATCTTGTTCCTCCTCTTCTCTATCCTTGTTGCGTGGGGGGGAGAGATCTACGGAGGAAGAAGTATTGGAGGGCTGCTGCAATGGGGGGAGAGGGGGCGGCCAGCCAAGGGGGAAAAGTGAGGCGGCCAAGAAAGGGGAGGGGGGTGGCGGCCAAGAAAGGGAAAGGGGTGGCCACCTAGGGTTTATTTTGTGGGAGAAAAGAAGTGACGCCTCATATGACTTCTGATGCAGCATCCAACGGCCCAAAACCCTTTTTCCCACATCCACTCACCGAAGATCAACTTTTGGGTCAACATTTTTTTGGGATATTACAGCGGTAGTAATCGTGGCACCCTTAGGAGTATAATCCTTGAGCTGTTGCACCGGTGAACGCCATGGTCACAACCACCGGTGTTCTTCCCTATCTCCGGCCGCCAGCACGCCGTGACCAAATTGAGAGCCACCACCCCTAGAGCCTATAAATTGAGTGTGCCATCGGCTTCGCTATGTATTCAGGCATCTAGCGCACACACCCGTACCTCAGATCCTCCACCAGAGAGCTCCAATTTGGGATTTCCCCCAAATCACTCAAGAACACCGCTCGGTTTGACCTCGTCGTGGCCAGCGCGTCTCAGGTCCGCTCATAACCTCTGCCCTCCTGTTTTAGCGTTCTTGTGTGCCCTGATACTCCCCGACCAACTCGATTGAGCTAAGCTATCTTAGATCGCCGGGAACGCGGTTGACCATCCATCTTGCCTGCTATCATCGTGGACAGAGCATGTTAAAGCCCCATTAGTCAAATTGGTTGTGGGGAAACATTGGTTAGGGCGGGAATTAGGTTTAAACCAAAGTTGAGCACCAGTCTTTGCGTAAGCCGGCCGGCATAGGCTCACCGGAGTTTGGCCCCGTGCTGTACGCCGTCGTGGACCTCGGCCTGCGAAGAAATAGAACTTGGGGGAGGTTTCTGTAAAGTGTTAGTGACTCTAGGAATAGTACTGCGACCCCGCTTTCAGTTATTCATAACATCAGGGACCTATTCGCAAAGTCTGCATGCGGGCACGCGCGGGCGCGCTTCTGCGTCGGGTTGGGCCGTGTGGGTCAGTTCTGGCCCAACACTGTTGAAAGATTTTCTTTTTCTTTTCCTGTGAAGCTTTAGAAATCCATCAAAAATTGTAGAAAAATGCTAAAAATGCTAGAATAATTTTGCTAAGCTTCTAAATTCTTATAGTATTTATAAAAATAGTTTCATGATTTTTTAGTTCCAATAGGGAATTTTGGGGCATTTAAAGTAGCCAAAATCCATAATTCTGGAATTTTAGAGAGTAATTTATAATTCCAAAATTCACCAAACTTTTTAGATGAACTTTAAATATTATTTAGAAGCTTTGGGTAAAATTTGGTAGGTTTTGGACCATGTTTGATACCTAGAACCCAAAACCCTAACCCCTGCCCTATGAACTTCACTATAGACTCTAGAAACCCTAGTTTTCTAGAGATCCGTGAAGGAAAGTTGTATTCAAGACTTTAGATAATAAACTTTTATTATCTTTGCACCCTCATGAGCATTACATGGGCATTCATTATTATGTATGGCTATGTTTAGAAAACGAAGAGGAAGTAGAAGTCGAAGAAGCGAAGACTTCACCACCACCACCTGAGGAACATCAGGCAGACAACTGTTTTTATTTTGATATCTGCAGAATAGAGCCTGATTCACTAGTAACACAAGGCAAGCCACGGTGCATCTGCCCCCCTCCTTGTTATTTTAAAATCTTTCTCACTTACTTGATGCATTAGGTGATAGGAGTTGTGTGCTAAACCCGTTGCTGCATTTCCTTCCTTGGATTTGGTTACTTCTCCTTAATCCCTGATTTACAAAAGGTTTTCCTTATGCTTAGCTTGGCTCTAGAAAAACAAAATGTTTTGTTTTTACAAAAGATGTTGCTTCAAAGTGGCGGGATGTTTTCAAAAATAAAACTTGATGGTGGATTCATCATGGCCATGATGGGTTCAACATTGGAAAAGATGTACCTCTACCAGGTACCAAACTTTGGGTTAAAATGATTAAGCTGAGACTGGGTGGGTGACTTGCACGAGAAGAGAGTCTCGATGTAGTGTCTCCGTCTAAGTCAATTAAGGACCTTCTCGATGTAGGCTTGATGATCGAGGACCCTTTAACTGGTCACATGCCTCATCATGGGTAAGCTTTGCCTTGGGCAGACTAATACCAGAATAAGATAACACGCAATGGGAGTGGAGAGATGGCGAGAGTAGCGTGTACCCTCCGTGGCAAGGGGCTGGACGGTGGTGTATCTGTACTCTTGGTTGGCGTGAACCTAATCTGGTCTTAAGAACCCCGGTGGCGAGTTGACATATGCAAGGGTTAAGTGCTACATATGTCGTGTGATTGGAGATCCTCAGCTGAGTATAATCGATTCGGATCGCCGTAACTTCACGGACATAAAGACTTGGTCACTGACCTACACGTAGCATTCCAGTGAATAATAAGGGTTGATAAGAAATTGGCTAGAGCAGGTCAAGTGCTTGAACTAAGGTAGGAAGAACTCTAGCAATCAGGTAATAACTTAACTGGCTAGTAAAATTGGATTTTTAAGGATCCACTATTAGTAAGCATTTCTGCAAACAGAGTCTTTGATTTTTGTCAAGCCATACCTTGATTCCCAAAGGCCAGCATATCCTTGAGAGTCTTTTACTTTGACAGGTAAGTCTTGTGAAAGTACACTTCGTACTCAGAGCTTTGTCCCACGTTGTTTTAGGTGAGGAAGCGACAAACTTTTGCTGCTTTTGTTCAAAGGTGGTGCCCAAAGAAGAAAACCAGGAGTGAAGCTTTGGGAGGAAAGGATCCTCCATTAAAACTTTTGTTTGATGTTTATCGGGAGGGTTTTTTGCCTCCCAGTGACGTAATAATAATACTTCAGCACCCTTATATTTTAACTCTGGTCTGTAATAAACACTACTCTTTCTTACTTTTTAATAAAGTAAATTATTGTAACTGCTTCCGTATTTTCGTACCTCCGATGTATTGTAATGTCTGCGTGACGGGTGAAACGCTCTTGGGAAAGGTAAAGAAAGCAGATACCGAACTTGTCAAGTGATTCAGGGACACCTGCAGGGTTGTTTGAGGTCCGTTGGACAAGGACAACTGTAGGTGGGCCTAATGACTTGGGAGGTTCCATCACAGCTGGTATCGGAGCGAAGCCCATCTCTGCAGATGTTATGAGGCATTTTCAAAAAATAATTTTCAAAGACTTATCTAGAAAATTTCTTTCTTTCTTATCTAATTACCTTCTCTACTTCAAGACCAGATATTAGAGTGCACTGTATAGAAAGTTGTGAATCAACTAAGGTTGATTTTGTAATTATGCATGCATCATACTACAAACTATTTTAATAAGATTATCCCCCTTAGAGAAATGTCGCAGCGCACAAGGAAAACTGCGCGCAAGTCTACCGGACCAATTGGCGTACCCCGCCATCAATTAGCTCTAAGGCATGAAGACAGTAGTAGTGGTAGCAATGATCTAATCGGGGATCTGGAAGCCCAAGTAGAACAGCTTCGATTAGAGCTTTGTCATAGGAACGATATATGGGTCACGGATGGTGAGAGGATAAATGAATTGCAAACTGACATCTGCCACTTGCAAGACCAACTTGTTGAATGTGATTTAGCGCTCGATTGGGTTGTTAACTCGCGTTCACTTGCTTGGGCCAAGGAATCCAAAGCTCGAGCTCGCGTGGAGGAGCTTATCACAGCCGTGGACCACTTGCAAGTGTATTGTAATACACTACATGAGGAGGTTCATGTGTTGTATTCACAACTACACCCTAACGTACCTGCGGATCCTGTCGAAATGGGAGCCGGACCTTCTGGAGTAGCGGGAGAAGCACTTGGTGGTGACCTGGACCTTTTTAGGCCTCCTCCCTCTATGAAGCTGGTTGATGAATGGTCTCATACGCCCGACAGTGAAGCTACCAAAAGTGATAAGAAGTTAGAATAGTGTAGTATAGGCATAGTGTTAATGTATAATAGGTAATGTAATCCTGTTGTAAATTCGAGTCTATACCATTACCCTTTTTAGTAATGTAAAATGGATGGTTTGCTTTGGCATATTATATTTTTCCAAATGTTTTTTTGCCTCAGATGCCGTCCAAGACTCGTGCACAGGATAGTGCAGGGACCTCCCGTGGGAAGGAAGCAACTCCTAATCCACCCCCAGTACCCCCAACATTAGCTGAGGCCATCGCTGCCTTAGTTAATGCTACGGTCGACAACACCCGCTTTCTGCAGGAAATGGCGGAACAACAAATGCAACAGCAAGGCGGGCGAGCGTATCTGCAAGGACCCGTGAAACATCATATTTGGACTTCTCCGAAACACGTCCCCCATTATTTGTCAAGGCGGAAGATCCTCTGGAAGCAGATGAGTGGATCCGGGTTATCGAATAGAAGTTCGGGCTTCTCCGATGCACGGAGACTCAAAAGCCCTTATTTGCGGCACAACAGTTGCGAGGCCCTATCAGTACCTGGTGGGGAAATTATGTGGCTATTCAACCGGCTGGTCATCAAATTACTTGGGACGAATTCAAGCTGGCTTTCCGGGAGCACTATATACCTGAAGGAGTGCTCCATATGAAACAGGAGGAGTTTATGAAGCTCAAATAAGGTGGGGATCTGTCACCCAATATCTTAATAAGTTCAACCACTTGTCCCAGTATGCCATCGATCAGGTCAATACTGACCTGAAGAAGAAAAATTGTTTCATGAGGGGCCTCAGTGACCGGCTGCAGCGGAAAATGGCCACCTGCCTCGACCTCACTTATAGCTAGGCTATCAGTACGGCACTGTCAGTCGAAGCCAAATATGCAGGCTCGGGAAAACCAAAGGGCTATGGAGGCGACAGGCCCAATCAGGGGCCTGAGAAAAGACAAAGGATGGTAATCCGACCTTTTAATCCGAATCGTTCTTCACCTCGTCCGCCCTCCTACCCTTTCAAGCAACCAGCTTTTATCCGTCCTGCTACTGCCCCCACCTCAACCACTCAGCCAGGTGCCACTGGTACTCGTTTCCCTGCCCTCCCAAGCTCTTCAACAGGCTGCTTTAATTATGGAAAGTCTGGACATTTTATCAAGGACTATCCATACTCGAAGTAGAGCCGATCAAATAATCAGTAGAGTTTAGGGAATTCCACTCAAGGCAAGGGAAATGCGGCGAACAATACCGCGGGCAAAAATATGAAGAAAACTGGGCGGATTTATTATACACAAGTGGCCACAACACCGGAAGGCGAACCGGTTATGATGGGTACGTTTCTCGTGGCCAATCACCCTGTAGTTATTCTTTTTGATTCTGGCGCTTCGCATACATTCATAAGCAAGAAGTTTGTGGAGCAACATTGCATTCCATATACTAAATCAAGGGAAGGGTTTACTATTCATTCGCCCGGGGGACAAATATTCACTAAAGAAGTAGCTTTCCAAGTGCCCGTGACATTGGCTGAAAGGGACTTTCCTACTAATATGATTGTTCTAAAAGGCCAAAATATAGATGTAATTCTGGGCATGAATTGGTTGGCCCAACATAAAGCTATCCTCAACACTGATCTGAGAACCATCAGGTTGAGCTATGGTCAAGAAGAGGTTCTCTTGTCCATCCCTGTAGCTATTCCAGCTAAACCATTTGGCAGAGTATATGAAGCCAACATACCGAAGATCCAAGATATTCCGGTAGTATGTGAGTTCCTAGACGTCTTTCCAGAAGATTTGCCCGGATTGCCTCCAAAGAGAGATGTAGAATTTGTGATTGAATTAAAGCCCGGTACGGCTCCTATTTCTAGAAGGTCGTACCGAATGCCTCCGAATGAGTTGGCAGAACTCAAGACACAACTGCAAGATCTACTAGAAAAGGGATTCATCCGGCCAAGCTCATCGCCATGGGGTTGTCCAGCCATCTTTGTTAAGAAGAAGGATCAAACACTTCGGATGTGCATGGATTACAGACCCCTTAACGAGGTTACCATCAAGAATAAGTACCCTCTTCCCCGGATTGATATTCTATTTGATCAACTGACTGGAGCGAGGGTCTTCTCTAAGATTGACTTCAGGTCGGGCTATCATCATATCTGTATCTGGCCCGAAGATATATGTGACACCCCAGTGTCACCTAGGGCTTCTCTTAAAATGCCAAACCAAGACCCATCAATTTATGTGAACCAAAGTATGCATGAGCATTAAATTAACTTAAGAATAAAGAATTCACCAGGTATACACTTAAAAGTATCATGATCAAAGCAAATGGGTCTTTCCAAAAGGTAATAATGTTGCAACCCTAATAAATCCTAAGTAAGCCAAGTTAAGCATAAAGGGGAATTGGGAGAAGTCATGAGGGAAAATGCAAAAATTTAGATATGATCAAATTACAAAACCTTAGTTCACCAAATAACTAACAAAACATAGTAAGAGAGTTTGGCCTTTTGGTCTTTTTAAAATTCCCAAATCAGCCCTTGAACCATGAACCCTTGGAGAAATTCAGATTTCTGAATTTCTGAAATTCAGACCTCTTTCCAAAGATCAACTGTGTTCTCTATTTTTCGAAACTCAAAACTAGAAGATCCAAATATCAAAATTGTGCCAAATTCCCTTGAACACGTCCTGGAAAAGTTTGAACTCAAACCAAATTCATTTGACACGGTTTTGGCGTAGTTTGACCTCGGGACCAGACATTCTGACACTGGCACCTTGGTGACGCTACAACTCCATGTCCCTAGCCTAAAACCGCGCGACGTCCATACACAAAAGATAAAGCAAGGTCAGGTGAACAAATCCTTCACAGCGATCTTGACCAAATTCACGAAGATTTGCACCCAACCAGCGCTTAAACATGGACAGAGGCAACGGGCACACGTGTTCGACCGTGGCTGACACCTCCGGTTCACGCCCGTTCGCGCACCGCGCCTCCCAGTGCACGCACGCGCGCGCTCGCCGGTCCACGGCCGCCCGTGCACCGCGCCGTGCCTATAAAGCCTCCCCAGGCGCGCCCCACTTCACCCCGCGCTCACCTTCACCGGCCAGCCCCCTCTCCTTAGCTCCGGCGAGCTCAATTCCGCCCGCCATTGCCGCCAGAGCTTCGGCCACCGTGGCCAGCCCACTCCAGCCACCCCAAAGTCGAGCCAGTGCTTCGGCTAGCTCCGCTAGTGGCCCGTGAAGCTTTCCAAGCCCTCGGACCAGGCCAGACTTCACCGGAGGCCCGAGATCGACCTCACCGGACTTCGGTCTTTCGCCGCCGCGCGTGGACAGAGCTAACCGGTGAGTCTCCGCCCAATTCCTTGCACCCATATCTTCTCTGGCATCCCGTGAACCTCCCTGACCCGTCCAATTGAACTATCTCGCCGTGAACAGGCCGGACTCCTCGCCGCCGATGAGCATCCCCGCCTGCGTGCGTGGACCGACCGACTCAGGCCATCCCCAACGGCGACCCGCACACCGTTGTGATCCCCGAGACCTCCCCTACGTCCTCGACCACTTCACCGGAGCCATCTCGCCGCCGATAAGCCCCTCCGCCCTTTCTTCCGCCGTGGTTACTATTTAAGTTAGGAGAAGGACCTCGGGTTAGGATTTGGAGAACCCGAGGGGTTTACTATAATGTCAGTGACCCATGTGAATAGTAGCCTAAGGACTGATCCGCGAAGAAAACTTAAAATACCCTCCAGGGACCCCAGTGCAAAGTGGTTTTCCATTTAATCAATTCTGTTAATCTTTTTAAAATGACCAGACAACTTAGAAAACCCATAACTTGATGAATTCTTAATAAAAAGTTGTCAAACTAATTTTGCTAGCTCCTGAATATTATGAACTATCATTTAAAAATGATAAACCCTATGCTTTCTATTCTGAGTTTTTGAGTTAAAAATTAAAAACAGAAACCTACCAAACCTAGTTTAATTAAGGAAAATTAGTTTTTCTTCTGTACTAAACTTAAGAAAATTTGTGGGTATTCAAACCTCATCTAGACACTGTTTATAAATAGTAGGAACCCCAGCATTGGAAAATATGATGTAGATATTCATTTAAAGCTATTTTGCCCAAAACTTAGAAAAAATCAGAAAGGCATTAGAAATTAATTAACAGTGATTAAAATTATTTTTTCTAGTTTACTTATGTAACAGAGAACCTAGGAAAAATAAAGAGACCATTAGACCAGATCAGTTTTAAATTAAAATGCTTTATTTAGCCTTATTTGAACTGAAAATCAATTATTATAATTACAAAACTATACCCAAAATGGATAATAAAAATCCAGTGGACTTACAACCACCAGAGCCCCACTACAAAAATAAAGAACACCTCAGCCCAACCTTTTAAGTGAGGAAAATAAATATAAGATGATAATGAGGCATTTTCCAAATAAGCCATGAACAACCCCTAATAATGTGATAATGGGCAACCAAAAATTGACTAAGTCCATAATGAGATAAACCACCAGAGAAAAATGCAAACCCATGAAAAAGAAGCAAACTCTTACCTATTGCTAATGTTTTATGAGAAAGGCCACTTAACTCAAATAATGCATACCACCCCTTCCCTTAAGCAAAAAGATGCCAAACTTCAGAATGATTGCTCTTGCACAAAACAATAACTAAGAAAAATAAGAACTCTGTTGTTTGATATTTTTCAAATATAGTGGTAGTAGAAAGCACCAATGTGGCTAGAAACTTGTGAAAACCATAGAAAAATAATTAAAAGGTATTAATGACTAGAAATTTGTATCAAGTCATGTTATAACACCTAAAAGCCAGCAAAAATAAGTTTTAGAGAATTACCCACTGTTAAATAATAGTTGTAGTTCAAAGCACCTCTTCTGCCCTAGAATTTAATAATTTTGTCGAGAGAAAACCATTCACTTTCTGATCCCCAAATTTTAAGACAGAGAAATATACACCAGTACCAAGCCACTGTAATTTTTGCAGAATTTTTGGAATTTTATTAAAGCAACTTGTAGTTCAAACCTACTCCAAAACATTAAAGAGAATAGGAGAAAAGGAAAGGAGAAATAAACCTCACCCCAATAAGTCTAACCTGAGTACTTATCAACTCTCACTAAGACTTAAAAGGAATTTAGTGGAACCCCAAAAATAAACCTACCAATTACCTTAGATAAAAGTTTGACCCAATTTACCAAGTATACCACCCAAGGGTCTTACATAAGTAAAGTTAACCTTGTTTAACTCAAGTAGATCATACACCGTCAAAAGTTGTAATTTCTTAAAGTATATATCATATCATGCATGTATCTTACGCATTGCATTCATTAGATTGTAATCTTGCCGACGGAGAGTACGTGCTCATCCCCGAGCAAGGACCTGTCCAAGAGGAGGACCAGGAGCAGGCTTCAGAGGCTGCTATTGAGGATCTCCCCGCAGCCCCAGCAATTGAAGGCAAGCTCCGGTTTTATGCATAACCGTTTATATATGCTATTTTAATACACTTAATATTTGTAGGTTTGTAATGTGCACTTAAGTGTAGGAGTTGCTTGAAACCTCTAGATGCATGAACTCAGGATTCCTTTTTGAGATGAATACTAGTATGCTAGGTCGAGTAGCTGCTTCGCTAATCAGGATCTCGGTAAAAGTCGAGTGATTTTTCTAGCACTCGCGCGAGGTCAGGAATTTATTGTATTCATCTTGATAACGGGATTTGTGTTAGTCTATGGACTTGGATCCAGGGAGGATGCCTTGACCATGAGACGGGAAAAAGAATTAAGGATTAATGTGCGGATACCTGAGTCAAGCTTTTGAACGTACTAAACACATGCCGGGAAAAATGGTAACCGGTAAACCTAGTACCTGAGTGAAGACGGGCGCGGACTTTATCCCTCATGCGACCTGAGACTGGGTTCCCATGCTAGCTATGGTGGGTACAAGTGCGGTCACTGCACGGCGGCAGCCGGGGTCAGTGGAGCATTGTATGCCAAGGCGGTGAGGCCTGGACGTGAACGGGGAATCGATGGGGACGGTTGTCATGTGTGGAGTCGGAGTACCCTGACATGCCGTGTGTTTAGGTTTTCCTTGCAAGGTTAAAACTCGATTCGAATCGTCTGCTTCTCGCAGCTAATGATACTGCTTGAACCCTTGTACTGTATCGAGTAAGAAGTGAAATGAGGTTACATGAGATAACTTGTTGATTGAACTAAATGCTTGTCACCATGTACGCTTAGAAGGAGCAAATCTAGCTAAGTTAATGATGATAGAAATTGAAAGGCTAAAAATTGATTTTAGAAACAGCTAGTGCTTTTGGCAAACCGAACCCCTTAGCCAAACAGCTGCATAGTCTAGAGGTAGAGGAGTAGATTCCTCACACCAGTTAAGTCTAGCTGAGTATTAGCATACTCAGCCTTGCTTGTGGCATAATTTTTGCAGGTACCATTCAGGAAATGGTTGATGGTGTGACTTGGCCTACCACCCTGCCACCGGGATGGACGGTCGAGTGGGATGTTGCTCCGGCAGGAGAGGAGCACGAGGAGTAGTGGCTTGGCCTTGCCTATATCCTCGATACCGACGACGTTGATTATCCGCTGCATTTTATTTTTGTGAACTCTTATTTGCTACTCAAAAACTCCGATTTATGTAATAACTCAGTACTTAATTTGAGGTTTCCTGTTTTATTGTATTTCTTCTGTGACTCACCTTCGAGTGAGATTGTGGAATTTGATCCTGGTTAAGTGGCTCTATCAGACTAGATCTGAGGGACTGACGGATTATTCCGATTTAAGTGTGTTATAGCCCCTGAGGCGTGACTTAGGCACTTAAGCTGGAATAATTCGGGCGGTTCTGCCACAGCTGGTATCGGAGCAAATTCCACCACAGAGAAGGACAATAGACCATGAATACCAATTTTCAAAATCTAAAACTTGCCTAGAAACTGCTACGGATCGTCAGGACTAGACCGCTAGACCTAGGACGAAAGGCTTTAGGCATAGAGGGAGAAATAGGTGGCTAATTGATTAGGCCCCGTGGGCCAGTACTTATATTTTTATGGATGCCCTAAAAAGGCACCCTATTTTCTTTTGAGAGGCAACGTTACTTCCAGCATGCATGCATTATAAACACAAAAAGGAATTAAAATTTTGAGCTAACCCGCTTTCTTTAAAACCATCCGGGCTCTCTTTTTCTTTTTCCTTCCACCATGATCTTTACCTTTGATTCCCTTCCGCAGATGAATTCACCCACCCCCGCCAGTGGAGGAGACTCTCGTTTCAGTTCTGACTTCCTTTCTCACGATGGTTTTCCTTCCATCTTGTGGGAAGTGCTTAACTCCGCCGGTTACCCTACGCCCCCTTTGTACACGGTGCAGCTGTATGAGGAGCATCGGGTACCTAGTTGTCAGGTCTGGCTGACTTTGGAGGCTCATCCCCTTCAGCCGGGTTGGCGTTCTCTTGATTCTGAGACGATTGGACTCAGGACGGACGACACCGTTGAAGCAGCAGCCATGAAGACTCTGACGACTTTCTGTGGCTACCATCCCCTGGAGATGGTGATGCACCCCTTGGGACTCTTCCCTACTGAGAAGAGAGATGATCCCATGTGGTGTAACCGCGTGAGCCATGTGAAGGATGTGTGGGCGATGTATCCTGACTTGGTTGGGAGGGTCACCGTTCAGTGCATGAGTGCGCTGTACCGCCTTCAGGCCCTTCAGAGTGATGCTATGGCACTCCTTGCTAACACTGCTCAAACTGCCAAGCTCACTCTCGACAGTCGAGAAGACTTTGTGGTCGATTTATCCACCGAGTTGGTAGAAAAGGATCTGCAGGTGGAGAGGCTGAGCCAGCGCATCACCACCTTGGAGCAGCAGGTGGAGATCCAAGACAACACTATTGATGTCTTGGAGAACCAGCTTCACGATGTGCAGAGGGAACTCGAAGAAGCAAATGACCACTTGGACATGCACCACTTGGAGATGGAGGCCAATGAAGCAGGAAGCGAGGGAGAAGAGGCTCCCGAGGAGTTAGGATCAGCCCCTGGTGCCAATGGGACTACCTCTGCGGTGCCTCCTTCACCCGTATCCAGTGTCGCTTCCACCACTCAGGGTTAAGCAGTCACTTCGACACTTTTAAGCGAATAGAAACCTATGCGAGCTTAGTTAATATCAGATTTTGGACTAGGCTTATGGGTACTTTTCTCCTAATTGATGTAACCCAGTGAACTTTTGAAATCTGTGGGATCTTTGTCACCATGTTATCTTCATTTCGAACCTAATATTATGATTATGGCATTTTTCCTTCCATATGAGATGATATCTTGTCGTTCGAAACTGTGAGTTGGGATAACAATGGCGGCAATCTCTGTTTTCAGATGGCAGCTAGGCAGCGTCGCGGGCATAACGAGCAGGTTCCCCCGCCACCTCCTCCAGCTCCCACAGTGCAGGAGCTGATGGCCCAGCAGAATGAGATTCTGCGACAGCTCTTGCAGCGCCAGCCCCACCCTCAGCAGCATGGTGGAGGCCAGCATCAGCGACCTCCGGCTATGGCAACTTACCAGGAGTTTCTGAGCACGCAGCCGCCCTTGTTCACCAAGGCAGAGGATCCGTTGGACGCCGACGTATGGCTTCGCGTCGTCGAGTCCAAGTTTCCCCTCCTCACGGGAGACTGCCCTGATGAGGCCAAGGCTCGCTTCGCCGCACAGCAGCTTCGCGGCCCTGCTCGGACTTGGTGGGATCACTTCCGTGCTATGCTCCCCGCTGATCGTGAGGTGTCTTGGGAGGAATTCAAGACTGCCTTCAGAGGACACCACATCCCAGCTGGCATTCTTGATCGGAAGTTGAATGAATTTCTGGCCCTTAATCAAGGAACCCGCACGGTACTGCAGTATGCACAAGCCTTCAACGACTTATGCCAGTATGCAGGGTATCATGCTGATTCTGATGAAAAGAAGAGAGATCGCTTCCGCAGGGGTCTCAATACCAAGCTGCGGGAACGACTCAACACTGTTCGGGCTGATAGCTTCAATGAGTTGGTCAACATGGCCATCTCCCAGGAGGATTGCATTGTTGCTCACCGGGCAGAGAAGAAGAGAAAGGCACCAATGGCAGCACCATCCGCTCAGGCTCAGACGTTCCGGATTGTTTCTCACAATCAGAGCAGAGGTTTTCAGCAGCAGGCAGGCAGATGGGTGATCAGGCCACCTCAGCAGCAGCAGCAGCAGCCGGCACCCAACTGCTTTCCAGCTCCCGCCCCAAGGAACAATCAGCCTCCGCAGCAACAGCAGTTCCGCCAGGGCAATGGGAACAAGTGTTTCACTTGTGGCAATGTGGGCCACTATGCCAAGAATTGTCCTAGGAACCAGCAGAGGCAGATGCCAGCACCAAATCAAGACAAGGGAAGAAAGCAGAAGGTGCAAGTCAGGCAAGGGAAGCTCAACTTCACCACTCTGGAGGAAGTACCAGAGGGAGCTCCTATCATGACCAGTATCTTTTCAGTTTATAATCAACCTGCTTTAATTCTGTTTGATTCTGGTGCATCTCATAGTTTCATTAGCCAAAAG
Organism: Zea luxurians; assembly: GCA_029449295.1. Classification (NCBI taxonomy): domain Eukaryota; kingdom Viridiplantae; phylum Streptophyta; class Magnoliopsida; order Poales; family Poaceae; genus Zea; species Zea luxurians. The sequence continues at coordinate 34,692,276 of JAOPSE010000002.1, read as the reverse complement.
TTCAGTGCTAAATGTAAACTGTCATTCTCTCACTCAAAAGGGTCATTCATGATAGTCACACCTGGGGGTAAAATTGCAACTAACCAATTAAACCAAAGTGTGCCTATTCATCTGGGAAGCCACATTGTCAAAACCACTCTTCTTGTGTTGGGATTGGAAAATGTGGACATTATTCTGGGAGCAAATTGGATGACCTTGCACCAAGTTGTGCTTGATGTAGCCAGCCGTAACGTGGAAGTTAATTCTCCGTTCTGCGGGAACTTCACCTTAATTCTGCCCAGTCAAGGTTCTACTCAGTCATGTGCTTTCTCTATGACGGAGTTACCTCTGAAGAAGATCCCAGTGGTCTGCGAGTATGCAGATGTCTTTCCTGATGAATTGCCAGGAATGCCACCAGACTGGGATATTGAATTCGCCATCGAGTTGCAACCGGGAACGACCCCAATTTCCAAGAGGCCCTACCGAATGCCACCCGCTGAGTTGGAAGAATTGAAGAAGCAATTGCAAGAGTTGTTGGATAAGGGATTTATTCGCCCAAGTACTTCGCCTTGGGGATGTCCAGCACTATTTGTGAAGAAGAAGGATGAAAGCTTGAGGCTGTGTATAGATTACCGCCCTCTTAATGCGGTAACTATCAAGAACAAGTATCCTTTGCCTCGTATTGATGTTCTTTTTGACCAGTTGGTCGGAGCCAAGGTGTTTTCCAAGATAGACCTTCGCTCTGGCTACCATCAGATCAAGATACGAGCAAGTGATATTCCGAAGACGGCATTCTCAACCAGATATGGGCTATATGAATTTTTGGTGATGTCATTCGGGCTGACAAATGCACCAGCATATTTCATGTATCTGATGAATTCTGTTTTCATGCCGGAATTGGACAAGTTCGTGGTGGTTTTCATCGATGATATTTTGGTGTACTCAAGGAACGAAGAAGAACATGTCGGGCATTTGCATGTAGTGCTTCAACGCCTGCGAGAGCACCACCTTTATGCCAAGTTGTCCAAGTGTGATTTTTGGCTGAAGGAAATCAAATTCTTGGGTCACACTATCTCTCAGGCTGGAATAGCTGTTGATCCTGACAAAGTGCAAGAGGTGATGAACTGGAAGCCACCAACAACTGTCCGTCAGATTCGGAGTTTTCTGGGATTAGCTGGTTATTACCGAAGATTTATTCTGGACTTCTCTCGAATTGCGAAGCCTATAACTGAGTTGCTGAAGAAAGAAGTCAAATTTGTTTGGAGTCAGAAGTGCGAAGATGCCTTCCATGCATTAAGGCAGCATCTGACCACAGCACCAGTATTGGCGCAACCCGATAACAGCAAGCCTTTTGATGTATATTGCGATGCCTCTGGCACCAGGCTAGGTTGTGTCTTGATGCAAGACAACCGAGTCATTGCTTATGCCTCAAGAGCACTCAGGCCTCATGAGCAAAATTATCCCACTCATGACCTTGAGTTGGCAGCAGTGGTTCATGCATTAAAAATGTGGAGGCACTATCTAATGGGAACCCACTGCAACATCTTCACCGATCATAAGAGCCTTAAGTACATCTTTACTCAGGCTAATCTCAACATGAGATAGAGAAGATGGCTAGAGCTGATAAAGGATTATGACCTGGAGGTACATTATCACCCAGGAAAAGCTAATGTGGTAGCAGATGCCTTGAGTCGGAAGTTGCAATGCAATTGTATTCTGATGGATTCTCGCATTAACACCTTGTGTGATGAGTTGAGCAAGATGCAAATTGAAGTGATTCCTTCTGGTTCTTTGTCTCACATTTCTGTTGAGCCAGCTTTTCAAGACCAGATTATCATGGCCCAGCTCAGTGACAAGAGTGCAAATTATTAAGAAGAATCTCCATCAGAAGGTTGAGAAGTATAATTGTTTCCGCCAGGATGAAAAGGGAGTATTATGGTTCAAAAGCAGATTGGTAATTCCTAAAGATCAGGACCTCAAGAGGAAAATCTTGGATGAGGCTCATCTCTCCAAATTCTCTATGCATCCGGGAAGCACCAAGATGTACCATGATCTGAAGCCTTTGTACTGGTGGACCAGAATGAAGAGGGAGATAGCCCAGTATGTATCGGAATGTGACACCTGTCAGAGGATAAAGGCAAGCCACTTGAAATCAGCTGGAGCTTTGCAACCCCTGCCCATACCTTCATGGAAATGGGATGACATCAGCATGGATTTCATTGTGGGTCTGCCCAACACCTCTCGTCATCATGATTCAATTTGGGTTATTGTGGACCGATTGACGAAAGTGGCACATTTTCTTCCTGTGCACACCACTGATAAGGCTCAGAAGTATGCAGAATTGTATATTGACCGGATCGTGTGTTTGCACGGATTGCCTCGGACCATTGTTTCTGATCGAGGAGCCCAATTTGTTGCCAGATTTTGGGAATAATTGCAAGAGTCTTTGGGAACCAAGCTAATCAGGAGTTTAGCTTACCACCCACAGACTGATGGTCAGACGGAAAGGGTAAACCAAATTCTGGAGGATATGCTGAGAGCTTGTGCGATCGATTATGGCAAGAACTGGGATAAGCACCTCTCCTTGGCAGAGTTTGCTTATAACAATAGTTACCAATCCAGCCTAAGGATGGCACCTTTTGAAGCTCTCTATGGAAGAAGGTGTAGGACACCACTCAATTGGTCTCAACCTGGAGAAAGAGAAGTTTTTGGACCTGACTTAGTGACTGAAGCCGAAAGGAAATCAGGAAGAATCTAGAAGCTGCTCAGGCCAGGCAGAAGAGTTACCATGATAAAAGAAGGAAACCTCTCCAGCTCGAGGTGGGAAGTTTTGTATACCTCAAGGTATCACCCACCAAGGGAGTGCAGAGGTTTGGGATCAAAGGCAAGCTAGCCCCTCGTTACATTGGACCTTATGAGATCATAGAAGCATGTGGACCCATGGCATACAAGCTGAAGTTACCTTCAAAAATGTCTGCCATTCACGATGTATTCCATGTATCTCAGCTGAAGAAATGTGTTCGATTGCCAACCGAGATCATAGCAGAGCCAGAATTGGAGATAGAGCCAGATCTATCGTACCAAGAGTACCCCTCCAAGATTCTGGATTGCAAAGAAAGATCAACTCAGGCTAAATCGATCAAGATGTACAAGGTCCAGTGGAGTAATCACTCAGAGGAAGAAGCTACTTGGGAAACCGAGGAATTCTTGAGATCCAACTTCCCCGATTGCCTACCTAAGGAAGCTGGTACGTACTCACCCCCAACCCCTCCTCCTGCCCTTCGAATCTAATTTCCAAAAATAAGGTCTTAATTCAGAATGAAGTAACTGTGAAGTAAAACTCAAAAAGGGCTTCCTTCTGAAGTTGCAAAGAGAATGACATTCGAAGAGCAGTTTTACCCTAATAAAAACAATAATCACCCATTTCCTATAAGTCTCACCCTTCGCTTCACCCTGGGAGGACTCTGGCCCGAATCTCGGGACAAAATTTCTTTAAGGGGGGAAGGCTGTGACACCCCAGTGTCACCTAGGGCTTCTCTTAAAATGCCAAACCAAGACCCATCAATTTATGTGAACCAAAGTATGCATGAGCATTAAATTAACTTAAGAATAAAGAATTCACCAGGTATACACTTAAAAGTATCAAGATCAAAGCAAATGGGTCTTTCCAAAAGGTAATAATGTTGCAACCCTAATAAACCCTAAGTAAGCCAAGTTAAGCATAAAGGGGAATTGGGAGAAGTCATGAGGGAAAATGCAAAAATTTAGATATGATCAAATTACAAAACCTTAGTTCACCAAATAACTAACAAAACATAGTAAGAGAGTTTGGCCTTTTGGTCTTTTTAAAATTCCCAAATCAGCCCTTGAACCATGAACCCTTGGAGAAATTCAGATTTCTGAATTTCTGAAATTCATACCTCTTTCCAAAGATCAACTGCGTTCTCTGTTTTTCGAAACTCAAAACTAGAAGATCCAAATATCAAAATTGTGCCAAATTCCCTTGAACACGTCCTGGAAAAGTTTGAACTCAAACCAAATTCATTTGACACGGTTTTGGCGCAGTTTGACCTCGGGACCAGACATTCTGACACTGGCACCTTGGTGACGCTACAACTCCCTGTCCCTAGCCTAAAACCGCGCGACGTCCATACACAAAAGACAAAGCAAGGTCAGGTGAACAAATCCTTCACAGCGATTTTGCCCAAATTCGTGAAGATTTGCACCCAACCAGCGCTTGAACATGGGCAGAGGCAACGGGCACACGTGTTCGACCGTGGCTGACACCTCCGGTTCACGCCCGTTCGCACACCGCGCCTCCCAGTGCACGCCCGTGCGCGCTCGCCGGTCCACGGCCGCCCGTGCACCGCGCCATGCCTATAAAGCCTCCCCAGGCGGCCCCACTTCACCCCGCGCTCACCTTCACCGGCCAGCCCCCTCTCCTTAGCTCCGGCGAGCTCAATTCCGCCCGCCATTGCCGCCAGAGCTTCGGCCACCGTGGCCAGCCCACTCCAGCCACCCCCAAGTCGAGCCAGTGCTTCGGCTAGCTCCGCCAGTGGCCCGTGAAGCTTTCCAAGCCCTCGGACCAGGCCGAACTTCACCGGAGGCCCGAGATCGACCTCACCGGACTTCGGTCTTTCGCCGCCGCGCGTGGACAGAGCTAACCGGTGAGTCTCCACCCAATTCCTTGCACCCATATCTTCTCTGGCATCCCGTGAACCTCCGTGACCCGTCCAATTGAACTATCTCGCCATGAGCAGGCCGGACTCCTCGCCGCCGACGAGCATCCCCGCCTGCGCGCGTGGACCGACCAACTCCGGCCATCCCCGATGGCGACCCGCACACCGTTGTGATCCCCGAGACCTCCCCTACGTCCTCGACCACTTCACCGGAGCCATCTCGCCGCTGGTAAGCCCCTCCGCCCTTTCTTCCGCCGCAGTTACTGTTTAAGTTAGGAAAAGGACCTCGGGTTAGGATTTGGAGAACCCGAGGGGTTTTCTGTAATGTCAGTGACCCATGTGAATAGTAGCCTAAGGACTAATCCGGGAAGAAAACTTAAAATACCCGCCAGGGACCCCAGTGCAAAGTGGTTTTCCATTTAATCAATTTTGTTAATCTTTTTAAAATGACCAGAGAACTTAGAAAACCCATAACTTGATGAATTCTTAATAAAAAGTTGTCAAACTAATTTTGCTAGCTCCTGAATATTATGAATTATCATTTAAAAATGATAAACCCTATGCTTTCTATTCTGTGTTTTTGAGTTAAAAATTAAAAACAGAAACCTACCAAACCTAGTTTAATTAAGGAAAATTAGTTTTTCTTCTGTACTAAACTTAAGAAAATTTGTGGGTTTTCAAACCTCATCTAGACACTGTTTAAAAATAGTAGGAACCCCAGCATTGGAAAATATGATGTAGATATTCATTTAAAGCTATTTTGCCCAAAACTTAGAAAAAATCAGAAAGGCATTAGAAATTAATGAACAGTGATTAAAATTATTTTTCCTAGTTTACTTATGTAACAGAGAACCTAGGAAAAATAAAGAGACCATTAGTCCAGATCAGTTTTAAATTAAAATGCTTTATTTAGCCTTATTTGAACTGAAAATCAATTATTAGAATTACAAAACTATACCCAAAATGGATAATAAAAATCCATTGGACTTACAACCATCAGAGCCCCACTACAAAAATAAAGAACACCTCAGCACAACCTTTTAAGTGAGGAAAATAAATATAAGATGATAATGAGGCATTTTCCAAATAAGTCATGAACAACCCCTAATAATGTGATAATGGGCAACCAAAAATTGACTAAGTCCATAATGAGATAAACCACCAGAGAAAAATGCAAACCCATGAAAAAGAAGCAAACTCTTACCTATTGCTAATGTTTTATGAGAAAGGCCACTTAACTCAAATAATGCATACCACCCCTTCCCTTAAGCAAAAAGATGCCAAACTTCAAGAATGATTGCTCTTGCACAAAACAATAACTAAGAAAAATAAGAACTCTGTTGTTTGATATTTTTCAAATATAGTGGTAGTAGAAAGCACCGATGTGTTAGAAACTTGTGAAAACCATAGAAAAATAATTAAAAGGTATTAATGACTAGAAATTTGTATCAAGTCATGTTATAACACCTAAAAGCCAGCAAAAATAAGTTTTAGAGAATTACCCACTGTTAAATAATAGTTGTAGTTCAAAGCACCCCTTCTGCCCTAGAATTTAATAATTTTGTCCAGAGAAAACCATTCACTTTCTGATCCCGAAATTTTAAGACAGAGAAATATACACCAGTACCAAGCCACTGTAATTTTTGCAGAATTTTTAGAATTTTATTAAAGCAACTTGTAGTTCAAACCTACTCCAAAACATTAAAGAGAATAGAAGAAAAGGAAAGGAGAAATAAACCTCACCCCAATAAGTCTAACCTGAGTACTTATCAACTCTCACTAAGACTTAAAAGGAATTCAGTGGAACCCCAAAAATAAACCTACCAATTACCTTAGATAAAAGTTTGACCCAATTTACCAAGTATACCACCCAAGGGTCTTACATAAGTAAAGTTAACCTTGTTTAACTCAAGTAGATCATACACCGTCAAAAGTTGTAATTTCTAAAAGTACATATCATATCATGCATGTATCTTACGCATTGCATTCATTAGATTGTAATCTTGCCGACGGAGAGTACGTGCTCATCCCCGAGCAAGGACCTGTCCAAGAGGAGGACCAGGAGCAGGCTTCAGAGGCTACTATTGAGGATCTCCCCGCAGCCCCAGCAATTGAAGGCAAGCCCCGGTTTTATGCATAACCGTTTATATATGCTATTTTACTACACTTAATGTTTGTAGGTTTGTAATGTGCACTTAAGTGTAGGAGTTGCTGAATCCTCTAGATGCATGAACTCAGGATTCCTTTTTGAGATGAATACTAGTATGCTAGGTCGAGTAGCTGCTTCGCTAATCAGGATCTCGTTAGAAGTCGAGTGATTTTTCTAGCACTCGCGCGAGGTCAGGAATTGATTGTATTCATCTTGATAACGGGATTTGTGTTAGTCTATGGACTTGGATCCAGGTAGGATGCCTTGACCATGAGACGGTAAAAAGAATTAAGGATTAATGTGCGGATACCTGAGTCAAGCTTTTGAACGTACTAAACACATGCCGGGAAAAATGGTAACCGGTAAACCTAGTACCTGAGTGAAGCCAGGCGCGGACTTTATCCCTCATGCGACCTGAGACTGGGTCTCCCATGCTAGCTATGGTGGGTACAAGTGCGGTCACTGCACGGCGGCAGCCGGGGTCAGTGGAGCATTGTATGCCAAGGCGGTGAGGCCTGGACGCGAACGGGGAATCGATGGGGACGGTTGTCATGTGTGGGGTCGGAGTACCCTGACATGCCGTGTGTTTAGGTTTTCCTTGCAAGGTTAAAACTCGATTCGAATCGTCTGCTTCTCGCAGCTAATGAGACTGCTTGACCCCTTGTACTGCATCGAGTAAGAAGTGAAATGAGGTTACATGAGATAACTTGTTGATTGAACTAAATGCTTGTCACCATGTATGCTTAGAAGGAGCAAATCTAGCTAAGTTAATGATGATAGAAATTGAAAGGCTAAAAATTGATTTTAGAAACAGCTAGTGCTTTTGGCAAACCAAACCCCTCAGCCAAACAGTTGCATAGTCTAGAGGTAGAGGAGTAGATTCCTCACACCGGTTAAGTCTAGCTGAGTATTAGCATACTCAGCCTTGCTTGTGGCATAATTTTTGCAGGTACCATTCAGGAAATGGTTGATGGTGTGACTTGGCCTACCACCCTGCCACCGGGATGGACGGTCGAGTGGGATGTTGCTCCGGCAGGAGAGGAGCACGAGGAGTAGTGGCTTGGCCTTGCCCATATCCTCGATACCGACGACGTTGATTATCCGCTGCATTTTATTTTTGTGAACTCTTATTCGCTACTCAAAAACTCTGATTTATGCAATAACTCAGTACTTAATTTGAGGTTTCCTGTTTTATTGTATTTCTTCTGTGACTCACCTTCGAGTGAGATTGTGGAATTTGATCCTGGTTAAGTGGCTCTATTAGACTAGATCTGAGGGACTGACGGGTTATTCCGATTTAAGTGTGTTACAGCCCCTGAGGCGTGACTTAGGCACTTAAGCTGGAATAATTCGGGCGGTTCTGCCACAATATACCAAAGACCGCATTTACTACGCGGTACGGATTGTTTGAATATCTGGTTATGTCTTTCTGACTAATAAATGCTCCTGCCCACTTCACATACCTTATGAACTCGGTATTCATGCCCGAGCTAGATAAATTTGTGGTGGTATTCATTGACGATATCTTAATATATTCCAAGAATGAAGAGGAGCATGCTCGGCATTTACGGATCGTGTTAACACACTTAAGAGAACATCAGCTATATGCTAAGTTCAGTAAGTGCGCATTCTGGCTGGAGGAAATCCTATTTCTAGGACATGTATTATCTGCCAAGGGGATTGCGGTTGATTCCAGCAAAGTCAAGGATATTTTGGAGTGGAAACCCCCAACCACTATACATCAAGTCTGAAGTTTCCTTGGACTGGCTGGTTATTACTGCCGATTCATTCTAGATTTTTCTAAGCTTGTGAAACCAATCACAAGTTTATTGAAGAATGATACTAAATTTAATTGGTCTTCAAAATGTAATGAAGCCTTTGAATAGTTGAAGGTATTATTAACCACTACTCCGGTATTAGCTCAACCGGATATTGAAAAACCCTTTAATGTACGTGACGCATCAGGCAGTGGTCTAGGCTGTGTTCTAATGCAAGAAGGCCGAGTGATAGCCTATGCTTCAAGGCAGTTGCGCCAGCATGAGGAGCATTATCCAACTCATGACTTGGAGTTAGCTGTTGTGGTTCATGCCCTAAAAATTTGGTGTCATTATCTGCTGGGGAACATCTGTCACATTTATACAGACCATAAGAGTTTAAAGTACATCTTTACCCAGTCAGAATTAAATATGAGGCAGAGGAGATGGCTCAAACTGATTAAAGATTATGAATTGGAGATTCATTATCACCCAGGCAAGGCTAATGTAGTGGCAGATGCATTAAGTCATAAGGCTTTCTGCCATTGTTTGACGATACAGACTTCTGACATTACGTTATGCCAAGAAATGGAGAAGTTGAACTTGGGAATGATACAACACGGGACTGTAAATCATTTGAAGCTTGAGTCAGTCCTTCTGCAAAGAATAATTGACGCACAAAGAAATGATGAGGGAATGAAACACATTCATGAGAAAATGGAGGCCAGAAAAGCCAACTGCTTTAGAAAAGATGATCAAGGTGTTGTATGGTTTAACAACCGCATAGTTGTGCCTAAAAATGAAGAGATCTGCCAACAAATTTTAGATGAAGCCCATCTTAGTCGCTATTCTATTCATCCTGGAAGCACTAAGATGTATCAAGATCTAAAACAGCATTATTGGTGGACAAAGATGAAGATTGTAATTGCACGCTATGTGGCAAAATGTGACACTTGCAGACGTGTCAAAGCCATACATATGAAGACTGCTGGTCCATTACAATCTTTGCCTATCCCAACATGGAAATGGGAAGATATAAGCATGGACTTTATTGTGGGATTGCCCAGGACCGCAAAAGGGTATGATTCTATTTGGGTTATAATTGATCGGCTTATGAAAATTGCTCATTTTCTGCCAGTCAAAACATATTACCCGGCCCTCACCTACGTGGAACTGTACATTGCCCGCATTCTCAGTTTGCACGGTGTTCCGAAGACCATAGTGTCGGATCGTGGACCTCAATTCATATCCAAATTCTGGGAAGAACTTCACAAATCCTTGGGTACTAAATTGCTCCATAGTTCGGCCTATCATCCTCAAACCAGTGGGCAAACTGAGAGGATAAATCAGATACTTGAAGACATGTTACGAGCATGTGTTCTAGAATTCCCACAGAAATGGGATGATTGTTTACCATTAGCGGAGTTCTCGTACAATAATAGCTACCAAGAAAGCATCAAAATGGCACCCTTTGAAGCTTTGTACGGACGACGGTGTCGTACTCCGTTAAACTGGTCTGAACCAGGTGAAAGAAGTTTCTTCAGGCCAGATATGGTAAAGGAGACTGAAGAGAAAGTTCGATGAATAATTCATAATTTGAAAGAAGCTCAAGCTCGACAGAAGAGTTATGCAAACAAGCGATGACAACCCTTGTACTTTCAAGTTGAAGATTATGTCTACCTGAAAGTTTCACCAATGAAGGGTGTATCACATATCGAGGTAAAGGGGAAACTTACACCTCAATACATTGGTCCTTTTCCTATCCTTGAAATATATGGACCAGTGGCATACCGACTTCAGTTACCCAAAACCTTGTCTGCAGTGCATAATGTGTTCCACGTGTCTCAATTGAAGAAGTGTCTTCGGGTTCTCGATCGAACCATTAAAGTAACGGATGTTGCCTTAGAACCAGACTGACGTATTCAGAAAATCCTATTCGAGTCTTGGATCAAAAGGACAGAACTACCCGAAGGAAAACTCTCAAATTTTACAAGATACAGTGGAACCAACATACAGAAGATGAGGCTACATGGGAAACTCAAGACTTTTTAGAAAAGAATTTCCCAGGCTTTTTAGCCTCGTGTAATTTGTGAGATATGTACATTTGTTGGAATGAACCCCATACCACCCCTGCCTTATACCAAAAATAAGGAAATAAAAGTATGACGTGTTTCCTTTTCCATTACTTGCCCTAGGACTTTTAATCTCAGGACGAGATTCTTTTATGGGGGGAAGGATGTAATACCCCTGGTGTTACTGTCACTAAAACTTGAGCATAACATCATAAGCATTGGCATATCATGTGTTTGTCACACCTAGAGTGCATTCACTAGGCAAAAATTTCAAACAAGTTGCATTGATGTGACATGTTATAAGTGAAACCCTAGGGTATAGTGCCTAACCATAGGTTGGGCTTAAAAGAGTAACCAAAGCCTAAACAAGAGAACTTCAAAACTTGATAATAATGGTCATAAAATGTCACCATGGATGAACTTAAGTAGCATCCAAATCCTAGAAGTATCAAAAACCCTAAATAGAACCCTGGAAAGCCCTGGACTAAAACCCTAGGGTGCTAAGTGCAAAACTAGTGCACTTTTGGACTAAAGTGCAAAAACCATAAAATTAGGGCATCTTAACTCATGTGGTTCACAAGTATGTGGATTTGCAACCTAAACCCTGAGATTTGGACCTATTTGCAAAAAGCCACATTTGAGCTCTATGGAGTTAAGTCTGAATTTCAGTACATAGGCTCAACTTTAAAAGCTTGTATCTTCCAAATTATGAATATTTTGCCCTAGGTCAACACATCAAAGATTTAGAGCTACAATAGGAGTGCAACTTTGCTTAAGGGATTAAGCATTGTTGTTATGCAAAGTTGAGAGAAAACTGGGCCCAAAGTTGGGCTATCAGTCAGCCTCAAGTCTGAAACTCTGGTTAACAGTGTGTAGGATCAACTTTGGAACCATGTAGCGGTTGATTCAGTGGTTGTTTAACTAAAACCTCTGTGGCAAACTTAAAGCTGGTTTGTTAAACTACGATTTTGATGTAGTGTGTTGGTCTGGTCACTGCACAAAATTTGGCACAAATTGCCCTCAAAAGAGCTCTGTCAGACTAACTGAATAGGATTCGTGATGGTACAGTATCCCGATCGGATTGCCAGCTCAGTAAGCTTGCCGCCGGTGATCCGCGCATCCGGATTTGTGCTGGTCACCGTGATTCATGCTTGGCACGCAGAGGATATCCATGGGAAGGTAAAAGATCTCACGGGGGAATGGATTTGATCGCGGATTGAAGTTCATCACCGTGCCTGTAGCTGTTACGACGTGGCCGGACCGCCAGCATCGCCGTGGAAGCTCCGGTGACCTCGGTTGCGCCACGCCGTAGCTTGTTACTGTGCGGTAGTAATCGTGGCACCCTTAGGAGTATAATCCTTGAGCCATTGCACCGGTGAACGCCACGTTCACAGCCACCCGTGTTCTTCCCTATCTCCGGCCGCCAGCTCACCGTGACCAAATTGAGAGCCACCGCCGTCGGAGTCTATAAATTGAGTGCGCCATCGGCTTCGCTATGTATTTAGGCATCTAGCGCACATACTCGTACCTCAGATCCTCCACCAGAGAGCTCCAATTTGGGATTTCCCACAAATCACTCAAGAACACCGCTCGGTTTGACCTCGCCGTGGCCAGCGCGTCTCAGGTCTGCTCATAACCTCTACCCTCCCGTTTTAGCGTTCTTGTGTGCCCTGATACTCCCCGACCAACTCGATTGAGCTAAGCTATCTTAGATCACCGGGAACACGGTTGACCATCCGTCTTGCCCACTGTCACCGTGGACAGAGCATGTTAAAGCCCCATTAGTCAAATTCGTTGAGGGGAAACATTGGTTAGGGCGGGAATTAGGTTTAAACCAAAGTTGAGCACCAGTCTTTGCGTAAGCCGGCCGGCGTAGGCTTACTGGAGTTCGGCCTAGTGTTGTACGCCGTCGTGGACCTCGGCCTGCGAAAAAATAGAACTTGGGGGAGGTTTCTGTAAAGTGTCAGTGACTCTAGGAATAGTACTGTGACCCCGCTTTCAGTTATTCATAACATCGGGGACCTATTCACAAAGTCTGCATGCGGGTGCGCGTGGGCGCACTTCTGCCTTGGGTTGGGTCGTGTGTGTCAGTTCTAGCCCAACACTGTTGAAAGATTTTCTTTTTCTTTTCCTGTGAAACTTTAGAAATCCATCAAAAATTGTAGAAAAATGCTAAAAATGCCAGACCAATTTTGCTAAGCTTCTAAATTCTTATAGTATTTAATAAAAATAGTTTCATGATTTTTAGTTCCAATAGGGAATTTTGTGGCATTTAAAGTAGCCGAAATCCATACTTCTGGAATTTTAGAGAGTAATTTATAATTCCAAAATTCACCAAACTTTTTAGATGAACTTTAAATATTATTTAGAAGCTTTGGGTAAAATTTGGTAGGTTTTAGACCATGTTTGATACCTAAAACCCAAAACCCTAACCCCTGCCCTATGAACTTCACTATAGACTCTAGAAACCCTAGTTTTCTAGAGATCCGTGAAGGAAAGTTGTATTCAAGACTTTAGATAATAAACTTTTATTATATTTGCACCCTCATGAGCATTACATGGGCATTCATTATTATGTATGGCTATATTTAGAAAACGGAGAGGAAGTAGAAGTCGAAGAAGCGAAGACTTCACCACCACCACTTGAGGAACATCAGGCAAGCAACTGTTTTTATTTTGATATCTCCGGAATAGAGCCTGATTCACTAGTAACACAAGGCAAGCCCTGGTGCATCTGCCCCCCTCCTTGTTATTTTAAAATCTTTCTCACTTACTTGATGCATTAGGTGATACGAGTTGTGTGCTAAACCCGTTGCTGCATTTCCTTCCTTGGATTTGTTTACTTCTCCTTTATCCCTGATTTACAAAAGGTTTTCCTTATGCTTAGCTTGGCTCTAGAAAAACAAAATGTTTTGTTTTTACAAAAGATGTTGCTTCAAAGTGGTGGGATGTTTTCAAAATTAAAACTTGATGGTGGATTCATCATGGCCATGACGGGTTCAACATCGGAAAAGATGTACCTCTGCCAGGTACCAAACTTTGGGTTAAAATGATAAAGCTGAGACCGGGAGGGTGACTGCACGAGAAGAGAGTCTCGGTGTAGTGTCTCTGTCTGAGTCGATTAAGGACCTTCTCGATGTAGGCTTGATAATCGAGGACCCTTTAACTGGTCACATGCCTCGTCATGGGTAAGCTTTGCCTCGGCAGACTAATACCAGAATAAGATAGCACGCAATGGGAGTGGAGAGATGGCGAGAGTAGCGTGTACCCTCCGTGGCAAGAGGCTGGACGGTGGTGTATCTGTACTCTCGGTTGGCGTGAACCTGATCTGGTCTTAAGAACCCCGGTGGCGAGTTGACATATGCAAGGGTTAAGTGCCACATATGTCGTGTGATTGGAGATCCTAAGCTGAGTATAATCGATTCGGATCGCCGTAACTTCGCGGACATGAAGACTTGGTCACTGACCTACACGTAGCATTCTAGTGAATAAGAAGGGTTGATAAGAAATTGGCTAGAGCAGGTCAAGTGCTTGAACTAGCGTAGGAAGAACTCTAGCAATCAGGTAATAACTTAACTGGCTAGTAAAACTGGATTTTTAAGGATCCACTATTAGTAAGCATTTCTGCAAACAGTCTTTGATTTTTGTCAAGCCATACCTTGATTCCCAAAGGCCAGCATATCTAGGGATGGCAACGGGCACATTTTACCCGCATGCCCGCGGGTAAAAACCCTATAGGGTGCGGGTTTGGGTGTGAGTTTGTACCCGTGGGTACGGGTACGGGATTGATTCTCAACCCGACGGGTTTTTTCTCGTGGGTATGAAAATGTTGTACCCGTGCCCGCCAACCCGCATATCCGCGCGCGTGTGTATATATATATGTATGTATGTATATGTATGTATATATATATATGTATGTGTATGTATGTATATATATGTATGTATATATATAGGTATGTATATATATAATATGACAACTTGTGGGTACTGTGCCCGCGGGTGCCATAAACCCGCGGGTAGCGGGTTTGGGTAACATACGCTACCCGTCGCGGGTAGCGGGTGCAGGTGCAGGTACGGGTTTAACATTAATCTCGTGGGTACGGGTTCGTAATCTCTATACCCCGCGGGTTTTAAACCTGTTGCCATCCTAAGCATATCCTTGAGAGTTTTTACTTTGATGGGTAAGTCTTGCGGAAGTACACTTTGTACTCAGGGCTTTGTCCCACGTTGTTTTAGGTGAGGAAGCAGCAAACTTTTGCTGCTTTTGTTCAAAGGTGGTGCCCAAAGAAGAAAACCAGGAGTGAAGCTTTGGGAGGAAAGGATCCTCCGTTAAAACTTTTGTTTGATGTTTATCGAGAGGGTTTTTTGCCTCCCAGTGATGTAATAATAATACTTCAGCACTCTTATATTTTAACTCTGGTCTGTATTAAACACTACTCTTTCTTACTTTTTAATAAAGTAAATTATTGTAACTGCTTCCGCATTTTCGTACCTCTGATGTATTGTAATGTCTGCGTGACGGGTGAAACGCTCTTGGGAAAGGTAAAGAAAGCAGATACCGAACTTGTCAAGTGATTCAGGGACGCCTGCAGGGTTGTCTGAGGTCCGTTGGACAAGGACAACTGTAGATGGGCCTAATGACTTGGGAGGTTCCGTCACAATAACTAAAATGATAGATTAAATATTAGTGAACATAGTTTCCTTTTGAAAATAGACCGGTTGTCCCTAAACTAAAACTACAGATAATTAATAGATTAATTATCCTTTCTCATAATTTATTAATCAAACCCATCGTCAATTTGTTCATAACTAGTTATATAGGCTTGATTAATCGTACCGTCACATTTAGTCCACGTTGTATATATATCACTTAGTTTTTCCTAAAGGGTAAAATATAACGGAGTTATTGTTCATGTTTTTTTATAATTAAAATGTTAGTTTATATATTGACCTTGAGTATAGTTTTCTTAAATCATAGACCACGTGTTTTCCTACAAAGTAAGATAATTAATTGTTCTTGTTTCTTTCTTTTGCATGAAAATCCACTTAAGGCTTATAACCTAGCTTTCATAAAATAGGTGTTTAATAATAATGATCTTTTCACATAAAACATATTTAGACTTATATCTTAGTTTGTCATAAGTTAATGTTTAGCAATGTTTTATAATATGTTTCATAATGCTTCATAAATCATTGTTTAATAATGTGTTTCATAATTCATTAACCTTAGATATATACCATATATCTTTTCTAAAAAGGTTAAAAAGGTTTAATAATGATATAAAGTGTTTATCATCTTATGAATCCTTAATCTTAGACATACCACATATGGCTTTTATAAAATATTAAAAAATGGTAAACCTAATATTTGTATATTTATAATTAAGATATTTTTAAGCTAAGGTCTTGTTTTATAAAATATGAATCAAACTTTTACAAAGGAACACCTTCTCATTATACCCTTTGCTTATGATGCTTTTGAAAAGCAAATGCTCCTTTTGTTATGCTTGCTTTTAACTTTTTCTATGGTGAATGTTGTATGTTATTGAGTGGTGTTTGTTTCTTCTTGTTTGTTATGCGATGTCGAAGAGATTGATCTAGTAGTTGAGAATCAAGATCTATTCCATGCAAGAATCTCAAGTTTTCTATCAGCAAGGCAAGTGGACTTCTCCCTCTGCATACTCCATTTGATCCCAAACAATATATATAATAAAGTTTACTTTTTGATATGTGCATAATTTGATGGGTTACCTTTTCAAATACCCCTAACCTTTCCAACCTTATTCCTTGATCAAACCTGGGTATTGTACTTTACTTGAGTAGCTATGCTATTGCTACAACTTTAACTTTATGTAGTCACTCTTGTTTATGATATTAATGTTCCAAATGGTAAGTTTACTTTATTGTGGTTAATTCGATGATTAAGCAAGATCATATGATTTAATTGGAACATGGAGTGACCACCCAGGAAAACTGTGCTACCATGAGGGTGGTATGGGACGCCCTTGGCTAAATAACCAGGGAAGTCCTATGTTGGGTGCTGGTCTTGGTCAACCGGAACGGGGGCATCTGCCAAGCGCTTATATTTCTGGCTCAGGCAGATTGGATACAGGCATAGTTCTTAAGCTTTACCCTGCTAACTGGACTATAAGTTGGGTTACGTCAGATGTACTCTATGCAGTTTGACCATTTCCAACATCTACATAGTGAGGACTCTAGGGAAAAGCCTCATAGTGAGACCCTAGCCAGTCACCTTGGAAGTGAATACGGGACTTGCAAACCCAGGCTAGAAGGGAATCATGACTCATGGGTAAAGTTGTGCCACCTCTGCAGAGTGTAAAACTGATATATCTGCCGTGCTCACGGTTATGAGCAGCCTGGACCCTCACATGATAATTGAACTTGAAGATGGAAATAAATGGTGATCGGTTTTGTTTAAGCAGTATGCTTAAGTGGTTCGCTCAAGAGGTTGAGCTTCATGATGATGATATTTTGGTTCAAGTGGTTCTGAGCTTGCTGGTAAATATTTATGCTGATGATATATATTGATGAATATTTCTTATGCTTAATATGGGCTTGGTATATTCTTATACTTAGTAATCAGGTGTTGACAATAAAATGTTGACCAACTAAAATGCTAACCGCATTAAACTTTAGCCTTACCTTGTTACCTTGCATTTTCACCCCACTTGCTGAGCCTCGACCATAAGTGAGCTCACCCTTGCATAATTTTGATCAGAAGTTTGTAGATGAAGATTATTATGCTGAACTCCATGGATGCTAGTCTAGTGATACCCCCGGTCATCTTCTTATGGAAGGATGTCCATGTTTCGCTGTACTTTGATGAAAAAGGTTAAGACAATATGTCTGTTCGAAGTGTAATATGTTAATATAATCTTTATTTATGCTTTTATGCATTATTCTTTTGATATATTACACTTGTGATGTCAACATATGTGTGGAAATAGATCCTGGCACACATATGCTATGCATTCGGTTTTGCCCTTAAAACCGGGTGTAACACAAGGCATACAAGTTCTTGATCAACAACTGACCTAGGCCGGGCTCAACTTGAAATCGACACGACACTCATACACAACTTAGGGTGATCACTATACCCTACTAACGAAGCAATCGGCTTAAGTCAGAAACGCCTTAAGTCAGTGCGACATGCTCACGCTTACGCAACTTAGGGTGATCACTATACCCTACCAACGGAGCAATCGGCTTAAGTCAGAAACGCCTTAAGTCGGTGCGACATGCTCACGCTTACACAACTTACGGTGATCACTATACCCTACTAATGGAGCAATCAGCTTAAGTCGGAAACACCTTAAGTCGGTGCGACATGCTCACACTTATGCAACTTAGGGTGATCACTATACCCTACTAACGGAGCAATCGACTTAAGTCGGAAACACCTTAAGTCGATGCGGCATGCTCACGCTTACGCAACTTAGGGTGATCAGTATACCCTACTAACGGAGCAATCGGCTTAAGTCGGAAACGCCTTAATTTGATGCGACATGTTCATGCTTACACAACTTAGGGTGATCACTATACCCGACTAACATAACAATCGGCTTAAGTCGGAAACGCCTTAAGTCGGTGCGACATGCTCACGCCTACACGACTCAGGGTGATCACTATACCCTACTAACGGATCATTCAGCTTAAGTCGGGAGTGCCTCTAAGTCGACGTGACATAGGGGTGATTGCTATACCCTACTAACAAAATAATCAACTCAAATCAGGAGCACTTCAAAGAAAAGCAACTCGAGGGTGGTTTCAGCGCTCTACTGATAGAACAATCAGTTCAAGTGTAGCACAATTACATGCACATGAAATTCATGATACACTGTTTCACTAGAAAGTACTAACTCAATAAAAAGTGTTTTCCATCCGAGCAAATCACTGTGCAGGAGCATTTTTGCAGGAAGCCTCAGCTACAGGAGTAGCAGAAGAAGAAGGTTGGCTCATGATAGTAGGTGCAGCAAGAACATCAGCAACAATGTCTTTAGGCACCACAACACCAGGCCTCCTCATCAGGATTTGCCCGGCGCGAACAGCCTTGTCCATGGCCTTGTCGCGCATCGCTTTCATGACAACATGGTCGTCCTCTAAGGCCTTGATGTTGACGTGAGTGGCCTCCATCTCTTGCGTGACAAGTTTCTTTGAAGCACGCAACTCCTTGATGACAGAATCCTTCGAAGACAGTAGCTTACCAAGTCGAGACACTTCAGTTTGGGATGCCTTCAGTTCATCCCGATGATGGTCTAGGTCCAACATAATGAAGCGATGACTCCTCTCCAGGATAGTCAAGGAATTGCTGGCATCACGATATAATCTGTCCAGATTGTCGCGAGAAGCAAGAAGCGTTCGTCTTTCCTCCTACAAGCAAGAAAAACACTAAGCATCAAAGCAAAGAAAGCAAAGCAGAAGCAGTCAGGAAAATTTACCTTCTTTGAGTCAAGTTGGGCATTCAAAGAAGAGCTCAAGGCCCAAGCACTGTCTAAGAAGGCAGAGACTTGGTTCAGGTCAGCCTAGCTCTGGGTATACCTCTCCATGGCATCGGAGCACCGCTGAGTCAGAACTGGTGAAGCAGCAGGAAAAGAACACAAGATATGAGATGACAAAAGCAATAAACAGCAAAAAAAAGAAACTGCAGACTCGCTAACCAAGGTTTGAGGCCTTTGGATCATCTATTTGTCTTTGAAGCAGTAGAGGGTTCCACTACATCAAAGACGAAATTTGGCTGGGGACAGGGGCGCCACAAGATTTCAGCTGGGCAGATACAGAGTCGAAGACATTCTGTAATTTCAAAAATTAGCAAGAGAACTCGTTGGCCAACATGAATAATAAGAAGCAAAGGTCGGCTCACCTAGAGATTAGAGAGAAATAAAGGAAGTCCTAGAGCTAGAAGCATTGGTGCATTGCCTATTGATGGGGCGCTGGCAGGGATAATGTTTAAAGCATCACTCGGGGAGACCTTAGCTCCATCAGTAGGTGGCGGATTCCTAGCATCTGGGTCACTGGCCTCTAAGGTGACCGGACCAACGAGAGCAATAGATAAATTCGTTACCACAGGTTCCTCAAAATGAACCAGTGGTGATCCAACGTGAACATCCATAGAAGCAGCCGAAGAGGAGCCTGGCCTAGCATCATTGGGGGCTGGGTTGTCCTCAGCACCACACTCGGGGGCTGGGTCGCCCTCAGCACCACCCTTGGGGGCTGGATCAACTTTAGCGGCACCCTCCAAAGCTGAAGCACCCTCGGTCGTACCTAAAGGAGTCGGGTGACTCTGACCAGCGACGTCAAGGGCTAGCATGTCCTCATGAGCTAGACCGCCCTCCAAGGTCAACGAAGCGTGAGAAATCGTTCGGGTTACCTCTTGCCTAACAGGATCACCTAATAAAGGGACATCATCTGGGACCTCTAAACGGACGATGGAACTTTCAACCTCAGGAGGCTCTGATAAAAGGTTTTTAGGGATAATTTCTTCCAATGCATGGTCAATGGCAGACATTGTCAACCCATGGAGGCTAACAAGTCCTGATAAAGCCTGCATCGGGATATCACTGCTCCTACTGCTGTGGCTGTTCTTGCGAATCAAGGGAATTTCTTCTTCTTCCTCCTCTTCGTCCTCATCAAGCACACGACCGCCAACTCTGGCATCATCACAACCTTTGATATTGTCCTCGAGGGTGGTGCTCGTCGAGCCACCACCGAGGAGTGATGTCGAGGGACCAACATCTTGTTCTAAGCATGATAACCACCAAAGTCTTTTCTTTCTCTTCTCATCAGGCGCGGCTAGATAGCTCGTCCGACGTGATCGCTTGCAACGAACACTTTCAGGACTCTGGACTCCTTTGTCCTCACCAAGGTCCTACCTAATCGCAACAGCCATCGACTCAGTGCGGGCAGATTCAGACGATTCTCGTGCCAGCATACTGAGAACATCGTTCACCTCAGTTTCATTAGCGCTAGTTGGCATCTGAAAATGGGTCTATCTCTCCACTTTAGGAAGTTCCGGAACGAAGCAATGAAAGCCTCGATGTCATCTAAGGAGGGTTGCACTCTATGACCTAGGCTGCCATCTTGAATAGGAGGGTTGGAAATGAATTCAGAAAAGGGACTCCATGGAGGTAGATTCCAGGTAGAATAAGATAAGGGGTACCAGCATTCGAGATCTTGCCCCTTAGCATCAAGTCAATCTGGCTCAGCAAGTCCTCATCAGGAATCCGTCTATTGGTAATTCAGGTAGGGTCATTGACCCTAGTGTATAGATAAGCCGGGTAAACTCTCTTTCAGAGGTTGGATGTTCTTAAAGACAAAATCAGCAACAACAGCTTCGACAGTCAGGCCCCTATCTTCTAGCGCACACATTTTGGCAAGTAGCACCCTAGACTCGGCTAGCTCTAAAGCTATGGGGGACTCTGTCTAGCTGGGCGTGCGGACGTCAGGCTTCCTCCCTGATCGAGGAGGGAGGGACTTGTTGTGGTTCTCCATGGTAAACCACTCAAGGTACCATCCCTTAATACTATCCTTCGGAGGGATATCAAGATATTCGATTTTCCTGCCCCGACAAAGCTCCAAGCTGGCACCACCAACAAGCTGATGTTGTCCTCCAGCCATCCCAGGCCGACAGTGGTAGAGGTATTTCCAAAGCCCAAAATGAGGAATAATTCCAAGGAAAGATTCGCAGAGGTGAACAAACACGACAATTTGAAGAACAGAATTGGGGTTTAAGTGTGTAAGATTCAGAGCATAAAAATCGAGGAGGCCACAGAAAAAGGGATAGGCTGGCAGGGCCAGTCCTCGGATGAGAAAGGGCACGAAGATGACAGCTTCGTGGGTGTCCTCTATCGGAACGGTAACCCCATGCCAGATTCGCTAGAAACACAGCTCCTTTGGCAGAAGAACACCAGTTTCGATGAGGTGAAAAAGGTCAGACTCGGAGACAACAGACATGTGGTTGCGGGCAAATGGAAGTTTGCTGTTAGGATCGACTGGCAGGATAATTGGAACAACAACACTCTGTCTCTTCCTCTTGGGAGCCATCGAAATCTCTTAAGCGAAGCGGGTGGAATCAAGAGCTCAAGAAACAGAGAAGCGGTGGAGGAAAATGCGAGAATTAGGGTTCGAAACTCGAGAGGATACGTCAGCATAAATATGGGTTGGCTCGATAAGTTAGGCGCAAAAGTGCCAGATCATAACTCAGAAAAGTGGAGATCACAAGCATCACTCGGGCATTACCTCTAAAATGCCAGCGAGCCGCCAAGTGCGCAAACAAAAGCATGCAACAGTGGACTAGCAAAGAACTGCATTTTTATTCATGGGGGGAGATCGTTGCAAACTTGAGGCTGAGTCGGCCTCACCCCTTGGTCATTACATTACATTACACTATACTACTACTTATACTACACTATACTACTACCTAATACTACCTTACTCTACTACTACTGCTATCTATACTAATATTTAAACCAGCAGCATTATGTCGTCGCCGTCGTCGCCCTTGCAGTCGCCATCGCCGCCCTTGCCGCCGTCGCCCTCGTCGTCGCCATTGCCCTTGTCGTCGCCACCATCGCCCTTGCCATCGCCTTTGCCACCGCCATCGCCGTCGCCCTTGCCGTCGACATCGCCACCGCCCTTGCCGTCGTCATCGCCACTGCTGTCGTCGTCCTCGCTACCGTCACCCTCGTCGTTGCTCCACTCCTAGGAGTCAGAGGAGTCCTCCACCTCCTCCGAGGAGGTCTCCGAGTCATCTGACTCGGCACACTCGATGGAGCGCTAGTATGCTCGGGCCGCAGTGGACAGCCCCATGGAGTCATCCGAGTCCTCGGACGACGCCACGGGGGATGCAGGAGCGGGGGATGTGGGAGCGGGCGATTGATCATACTTGGAGGAAGCTTCCTCCGAGTACTCCGAGTCACCAAAATCCTCCAAGGGCGGACTTGGAGGACGTTTGCGCTTGCCGCCGACACGGCGAGGCCAGCCCTTGCCCCTCTTGCCCCTACCCATGGTCATGCGGAAAGTGGAGAAGTGAAGAAGAAGAGAGCAAGTGATCAAGGACGAGTGAAGAAAACAGACAGGGTAGGCGGGCTATTTAAAGGGGACGAGGGGTGACCGTCCACTTCCTACCCCGCTTGCCAAACAGCCGCAAGAATTCAATAAGCAATTCAAGCCGCCTAAAAATGAGTCAGGCAACTGGCGGCGTTTTGCGTAACACGGCACCGGTTGGACCCAAGTCAACTGCTCAGGCAAATGATTACACCTCTCCGTCACATCAAGTAACTACTTTAGGACAACGCGATAAACACTCTACATAGGGCAGACACCCCTTGGGCACACCCATTGGGTGTATTGCCTAGAATTTTCAAGATTTTATGAAGAAGTGATATCCACAAAATATACACAATGAATGTATCGTGACAAAAGGAATAGATCGGCTGAAATGGGAGGAAGCACGGTTGTGGTTACTGAAGCGCAAATCCAATCAATAGAAGCATTAAAGTACAGAGTAGGGTGGTGTCCAGCTGAAGGCCATCTGTCTCAACCAGCCAGATGTCCAACTTGTCACCGATCAAATTGATTTCAGACCTAACAAGGCATGGACAGATGGCATCGCATGGTTATTATGAAAATGATTTCAAAAGCATAAAATGAAGACCATTGAATGGATTATTTCTAAAATCCACTCAAAGCTCGGGGGCTACACCCATTGGGTGCACCTTCAGTGCACCCAACAGATTCATAATACCTTGAGGCCAAAATGATGATTTCAAAAGCATAAAATGAAGACCTTTGAATGGATTATTTCTAAAATCCACTCAAAGCTCAGGGGCTACACCCATTGGGTGCACCTTCGGTGCACCCAACAATTCACAATACCTTGAAACCAAAATGCTGCTTTCAAAAGCATAAAATGAAGATCTTTGAATGGATTATTTCTAAAATTCACTCAAAGCTCGGAGGCTACACCCAACAGTAGTACAAAAAAACAGGCCATGCAACGAACCCACAGGCAAGACCAGGATCCTTTGAGTCGATTATTTCAAAATCAACTCAAAGATTGGGGGTTGTGGGGGACAGATATCCCCTGGGTCCACTAGAAGGCGAAAGACCCTTGCATGGGGCCACAGACCAGTTGCCCCACAAGGTCGTCTCATTGTGGGCCAGGCAAAGACTGCAAGTGAAATGGGTCGACCCAAGAAGGCAATGGGCTCGTGCCCGGATCATCCGTGGATTACGCATAATCTCAAGGAACCATCCGTTTTTCCTGCGCTCGGCGCCCTCGAACATCAGGGATAGATCGGGATGGAGTCGGTGGGTTCGCTATCTACTAGGAGATAAGCTAGAAGAGTATGATCATCATGTGCGTAGGGAGTATCCCACGGTCGTGTATATAAGGCCTAGGGGGGACCCCATCATTTTCATCTCATTAGCACTTCTCCATTCAGGAGACGCCACTTGTAACACACCACGCATACAGAGCCACCCTAGGAAGTAGGGTATTACGCCTCTCAAAGCGGCCTGAACCTGCAGAAAATCACATATCTCTCTCTCTCTCTTACTCTCTCATGCTCCTGGCACGAACCATCAAGCTACGATCAGCAACACTGTCCTACCCAAAAGCACCGCGAGGGTATCCCCAGGTGTGCGCTCGGACACTAGACACCGACAAGATTCTAGTTCAATAATAAGTTACTTCGAAATAATTTAGGGGGTTACTTCTACGGAATCGATTAGAGTTAAACAAATCCCTTTTTGTTAGGAAGAAACTAACCTCTAAAAGATAAGGAAGCTTAATGAAGAATGTAGCTTAGTGTGTATAAACCTATAGGTGTAAGGTAATCCAGGGTGCTATATAACGCGACCGACGTGAAGCTATGTAGAATCCTTAAGCAATAGTCAGGACCGACCAAGAAAAGATAGACTACATGTTCTTGGACAATGTAGATTATCTTGTAGAAGCTCGTGTGAATAGATTGATTTTGACATACGTGTACATTACATGCATCCATACGCATCATACATCTCTTGCATGAAGCATCATGTATCCTCATATTGTGTCCATACATCATACATGATCGCAGGAGGAAGTACCAGTGGGGATTGTCGAGGAGCTGCTAGGAATTCTCGTGGAAGAGGGTGAACCCAAAGCTGAAGCTCAGGAGTGTCCTGATCACCTCCCCAGTTCCTTCGAGAAAGGCGAGCCCCGGCATCTAACTTCCTATATTTACAAAATTTTGATTTATTCACTGCCTACCTATATTGTTGCATTAGGTATAGGAGTTGATTGAAACCAATTGCTGCATACACCTTGATCTATTGGTTATCTTGTCCTTGCCACCTATTTAAATTAAGCACGCTTTAATGCTTAGGCCTGCTTAGACGGTAGAAGTCAGGTGATTGCCTGTCACCTGCGATATTTAGGTGAATTTCTTATGCTTGACTAGAAGAGGTCTTGGGTAATATCCATGTGGAAACCTAAAGCTTTAAGATGAGACAGGGCTGACTCTTATGGGTGCCATGTAGGCCATAGTGATCCCGCATGTGTCGATTAAGGATTGTACCGTTGTGGTCCCTCGAGTCATGTTGAATTTATGCCTATTCACTTAGCTCGCTGGATAACTCGTTCCGACCGTGAAGCCAGAACACCATTCCAGCCGGATTCGACCTTGCGGTGCACCTACTGGTGTGGTTGAGGAGTGATGGGGACACGACGAGATGACCCATGGTGGATGGTACGCCCTAACCCTCTGGTAGTCGGGTGGTCCCTGTGTATGGTTGCCCCTGTGGAATCTGAGATGTGCAGCAAGGCTACTACTGGAATGTGTGCAGTGGTGATTGTATCTCACGAAGTACTGTGGGTACGATTTGTGATAGGAGTACCCACCAGCTGGTTAGGAAACGATTTGAATTGCCATCGCTCCTGGATAGTGAGCACTTGACTTGAGCTATCTCATCGTAGTAAGAACTACATTTTTAGAATTGTTGAATGGATAAGAAACGGTGTTAATTCCAGTTATGCCTAAGAGATAGGATAGCTTGATGTGATGACTTGATTCGACACTCTCAACTTGGTTATTCTCTAAATGGGTAATTAGATATACTACAAGTGGGGTATGGATCACTTAGAAAATTAGGTGCAAACTTAGTTCGCAACAAAGTAGGTATTAATCCTGACCTGCTAAAATGGAGTAACTAATTGGTAAATTCCCCCTCAAGTTGTTAAGAACTTTTGTAACTCCCGTTACTCTTGAAAAGCAAAGAGCCAACTCTAGATATAGCCTTGCATACTCCTTGGAGTCTTTTACTTTCTTATTTTATGGTTTTGGACGGGTCAGTCTAGCTGAGTACATTTCAGTACTCAGGGTGCTATTCCCAATGATTTGTTGTAGATGGTCAGATGTACTACGGGTACTGTGAGCACTGCTTATACCCCGCTACGGGAGATGACTAAGCCCAGGGTAGGCTTTTCTGATTCTCGTCTCATGCTTTTGGTGGGTTGACATCCTATTGTTGGCACAGTATCTTCAAACCCCGCAGGTGTTGTGGGTACTAGTTAAATAAATGCTTCCATAAAAACTTGTCACTTCGGTGAATGCTACTTAGAGTTATTTGGGGCATGTGTGCCACCTCTATTGTAATAACTCTATATACTCCAATCTATGTCAAAAACTCTATGGAATGTTGTAACACTTGATGCAACGATTGTCAGTTCATTACGATCTTGGTTCGAAGGAAAAGTTTTGAAATCCTTCACGATTTTACTAGACCCTGGGTTTATATGGGCTCAAGTGTGAGGTAATCACTATGCGGCAAGTGGTTTGCATACTTGATCTCTTATAAATCTGGTCGAGTCGCCGCAATAATCCTCGTCATCCACCTGTGGTGCCTGTGCTCCAAACTCAACAATATCCCATATACTATTGTGGAGTGAGGTTAGATGGTGCCTCATTTTATCACTCCACATACAATAATCTTCACCATCAAAATATGGTGGTTTGCCTAGGGGTACGGAAAGAAAAGGAGCGTGTTTAGGAATGCAAGGATAGCGAAGAGGCATATTACTATACTTCTTATGCTCTTGGCGCTTCGAAGATGTAGACTCGATGCCGGATGTGGAAGGTGAGGAAGAATCGGTCTCATAGTAGACGACCTTCTTCATTTTCTTTTTCTTCTTGTCACCCACCCTATGTGACTTAATGGAGCCGGTGGATTCCTCCTTGTGCTCCTTGTTCTTGTCACCGGCCTCCTTCAATGGAGTTCTTTCTTCAATCTTCTTTCCTGAAGATCTGGCCTTTTTCCGGGTCACCATTTCCCTCTTGGCATGTTCTTCCGACATCACTTCGAGTTGTTAAACTCTAATGAAGCACCGGGCTTTGATACCAATTGAAAGTCGCCTAGAGGGGGGATAGGCGAAACCTGAAAATTATAAACTTTGAACACGCACTTCACCCGGGGTTAGGGTTAGAAATAAGTATAGATATTTCTTCTTGCAACGAGTTGCTCAATGAATGCGAATAAATTTGGGAGCCAACTCAAAAGGTTATGAGCAAGAGAACTTTAGAGAGAGAGGAGAGGGAAGAAACAAATCGAATGGTGAAGATCAACACAAATGGACACGGCGATTTGTTTCCCGAGGTTCGGTTCCAAAGAACCTACTCCCCGTTGAGGAGGCCACAAAGGCCAAGTCTGTTCCAATCCTTTCCCTCTCTCAATCGGTCACTTAGATCGGTCGAGTGCTTCTTCTTAATCACATGGATCACTAAGACCCCGCAAGGATCACCACACGATTAGGTGTCTCTTGCTAGCTTTACAAAACACTTGGAAATATTAGAGTGAGAAGAAGAAGCAACCAAGCAACAAGAGAAACAAAAGAAACACAAATCACCCTCTCTCAAGTCACTAAGCACTTTTGATCACTTGACTTGATTTTGGAACTTGGAGAGGATTTGATGCTTTGATTATGTCTTGGAGTCTATTCTTTTGCTCTAGTATTGAATGAGGAAGTTCAATGCTTGGATGGTTTGAATGGTGGTGTTGGTCACTTGTTCCAAAATGCTATAAATCAAGAACAAGGCAACACAATTGTTAATGGTTAAAGACCTTCGTCCTTCGAAGCATTATTTCCTCTCGGATATAATGATCTTCAGATGAAGGTTATGAAGGACGTACCTTCATCATTTCAGCATGTAAATGTAAATGTAAATAAGAAAGTAAAGGAATACAAAGGAACAAAGGTAACAATAATTATGTATTAATAGTCTATTTATTTTTGTATTTCATAAACATGAATAAACATCGATAATATTCAAATTATATTGATACCTTCGGCTTGCCAGAAGGCGAGGATGCGAAAATGAAGCGAGAGAGTGATTACAATCCAGCGTGTCCGTACGGTGTTACTGTTCATCTATTTATAGGCACGAGACGCAGCCCGAGTAAAATTTCATTTATGTCCCTTACACTCATCTATTATTATAACACAGAATATTAGGGACCAAGTAGTCTTTGTCCCTTTTCAGTCATCATCGTGCTCGGGCTTTATCGTTACATCAAAGTCGAAGCTCCTTGGTCATAGCTTTGTCGTTCATTCTTATTACCCTCGGGCTTCATCTTCACCTTGCTATATAAAAGAAACCTTCATCCCGAAGCCGAAGCCCCCTGTAACAATCCATGTCATACTGAAAACATATGGTCAGTTATGTTTTTGAGGACCTTCGGAGGAAGAAGGCCCCCAACAGTAGCCCCTCATAGTATTGATTTGTTTCTTTGTAACAAATTTAGACTGTGACATAAATGAAGGCCTTTAGCCGAGGGTCCGAAAAAACACCTTCCCTTCGCTAGAATAGCGAACGACACTGACATGCCGGACCCACCAAGCCATGGGGCGCTATGCATATAAATATGAGCTCGTACTGAAAATGTTTCTTGTGCTATTTTAGTTGTTTACACTGTGCTCGCCATTTTAAACTTTTTTGTTTTGTCGGGATTTTAAGCTTCGGCATTTCAACAAGTTTTGATTTGATGGATGGTGAGAAGAAGACCGTCGAGCCGGCGCTGTCCGAGTTTTACGAAGCTATGGAGAGAACCAATGCAGAAAAGATTGCACATGAGACATTAGCTGGGATATCTAAGGATTCTAGTGGCAGTGAAGACTTTGATGCAAAAAATGAGAATGAGGGTGCCAAAGATCGGCCCTAGAGGCCAAGCCATGTTGTCTTCGAGAAATCGATAATGAAGCAGGGACAAATTTATGCAATGAGGGGAAGGTACTTTCGTGACATTACTATTGTGAGGGCTGGAGGGGAGAATAACGTGCTTCTGCTGGAAACTGACGAGGTGGTCATCTATAGAAGCTTCATAAAAGCAGGGCTTTGGTTTCCTCTGGATAAGATGTTGGTCGAAGTGCTGAAAACCTTCGAGATTTACCTTCATCAGATCACTCCTAAAGCCATCATCAAGATGGGAATCTATATTTGGGCCATGAGGAGCCAAGGACTAGAACCAAATGCAAAATGCTTCTTCAATATGCATGAATTGTCTTATGAGACGAAGGCCACCGGAAAAGAACAATATCATAATAACTTTGGGTGCTATGGCTTCGTAACCCGCTCTGAAGCGAGCAATCCAGTTCTAACATTTCGCAAGAGATGGCCAGGGGCCTGGATGCAAGAATGGTTTTATGTGAAGAATGATCTGGTTGAAAGGGAAGACATCAGGGGGATTATCCAACGTCCCATATGGTCTCACTTCAGCATTAGGAGACCATTCCTTGCCTTTGGAAACGACGTACAAGCATGCCAAGCTGCTTTTAACACGGTATGCACCTACATAGGCACCAGGGACTTAGTCCAGGAACATATTACTTACAAAGTGTGGCCACTCGGAAGTGGGTGGGAGATGCCGAAAGAGGCTGCTGCTGGGTCTAGCAAAGATGGCCTAGTTTATTTGAAGTATACATTTAAATATAGGAGCCAATTTGATGAGCCAAACGACGATTGGCTAGATGTCATCGAAGCAACCAGCAATGAATTACTTGGTGCTTATTCAAGGGCCGAAGATGATGCTATGATCGCGGCCTTCAGAGGTCGACGCAAGAAGAGGCTGAATAGGGTTTTTTATGACATTGGTTTTGTATACCCAGATTACTGCTACCCTTCGTAAAAGCAGGGGAAGAAAAGAAGAGTTGCTGCTTCGGCGATCTCTAATACGCCGAAGCCAAAGAAAGTTAAAGTTTTGACACATCGCCCCAAGCGCGCTGAAACAGTAGAAGAGTCGAGGCCTGCTGAAGGGTCTTCTGCTTTTGAGTCAAATCAACCCGCTCCTGCCAAAGCTAGGATAGAATCGGCCAAAGAGCCAAAACCGAAGATAGCAGCGGAGCAATTAAAGGTTTTGAGACCACTTCAAGAGACGGAGGTATCGAAGGTACCAAAGATTCCTTCAGTAACTCCAAAGAGAAGGAGAATGGCCAGCGTACTAGACGCTGTTATGGAATTCACGAAGGCGTTAACTCCTGCTTCTGCCGAAGCACTTAGTGTGGAAGGCAAAAATGCCAAGAAATCTACCGAAGCTGGCATAACGTGTAACACCTCTGGTGTTACGTGAACTAAAAATTTGACATGTCATAATAAGCATTTGCATTAACTTGCTTGTTACACCTAGAATGCATTCACTAGATCAAAATTTTACAATAAGGTGATGCTATGTGTAGAGTAGATGACTTAGTTAAGGACCTAAGCTTAACAGGAGTAGGTCATCTCTTGAGCAAGTAACAAATTGACTTGGATACTTTGAGTGCTAAAGGCAAGTCCTAAAGTCTATAGCAACCTTGTTTCCAAAGATAGGTCAAGTGGAAGAAGCACTTAAGGAGATGGAATGACTCCAAACCTTAACTTGAGCTTTGCTTGGAAGAGATGGTTAAGTAAAGCAAATTCTAAACCAAGGACACTTTGGACATGAGCTTCATATACTAGAGTTGGATTTGAGATTAAGGTGTCACTTGGCTTTTAGGAGTATGGATTGAGTTGGTAAATCACTAGGTGAGAAGGAGTCACATTTGAAACCCTAAACTAGCCCAAAAGTGGAATTCAAAATTCAGTAAGAATTGGTTAGAAGTTCATATACCAAAGTTATATAGCTTGTAAAAGTGAATAGCTTTCTTATTTGGAGATTTCCAAGTTTTATAGAGAAAATTGGAGTAATTCACAAAAATTCAGTTTTGGGTTCATTTTGGAATTCCTGAAAATAATATAAACTAGTCAACTTTGAACCCTTGTAACTTCTGATCTAGAACCATTTTGAAGATGGTCATTATAACAAAGTTATATATCTACATGAGGAGTATAAGTTTGGTTGAGTCACCAAGCTCTAAAGCTATTTGGAACTTAGAGAAAAACTGGTCCAAAGTAGAGATAACAAAGTTTCTGGATTTCAGACTTGGTAGAATTCAGAGTCTGAATTTCAGCAATTGGAGCAAACTTTGAGCTATTGTAGTTTAGAATCCAAAAGGTTTTGGTTAATGACCACTATAGAAAACTTGTAGAATAAGTATAAGAGAACAACTGTTATTAAGTGTCACAGCCCTGGAACTATATACAACTAGGAGAAAAAGGTGATCCAAAGTGAGGCTGTCAGACTTTTGAATTTCAGATTGTGAACAGTGTCTGAAATCAGATTTCTGTGTTTGATAGCAGTTTTGGGAGCTTTTTGTGACTAATCCCTAAGGATTTAGGCTGAGAGGTCCATAAAGGAATTGAATACCGTATGTTGGGGAACAACTTTCTTTAAATGTGTTTGGAATGATCCTATACAAAAAGTGGAGAAAAACTTAGCCAAAGTTGGATTATCAGATTGTTGTTTACTTAGTTTATTCAGAACTGAAAGTCTGAAATTAGTATTTTTAGTGCAGTTTTGGAGCTGGTTTGTGGCTGTTCTATAATGTTTTGTGCTATGATGTTTATGGAGGAAGTAAAGACCATATGATGTTGAACAACTTTGTTTAAGTTAGTTTGACTTGGTTTTACACTAAAATTGGAGAAAAGGTGGCTCAAAGTTGAAATATCAGATTGGTTGGACTGAATTTGTGTTCAGACTCTGAAATCTAAATTTCAGGTTAGGGTGCCTTGTTTGGGGCTGTTTTGTGGTTAATCTGTGTGGTTTGACACTATGGTTTCCATAGCAACGTTGGAGACCACAGTAAGGTAAACAAGTTTTCTATAGTGAGACAGACTTGGTGCTACACAAAAAGTGGAGTAACAGGCTCCTAAAAATGGATGGTCAGTGTGTTGGTGGCTGGATTCTGTTCAAAACTGAAAATTTGTTTCAGCCATGGAGTGTTACACTAAAATTTGTTTCAGCCGTGGAGTCAGAGTTAGTATGGGGCTGTTCAGTTAGCTGAGACAGGATATGTTATTATTTTTACTCAACTTCAGTGCACCACAACTCTTGTTCTGAGCATTTTCAGCCATGGAGTGTTATACCAAGTAGGAAGGGCTATAAGTGAAGAATAATTTTGGTTAAGGAAGATTGACCTGTTGGCATATGGAATTGTGAGAAACCAGGATCTGAACATGGAGGTCTGCAAGGGACCAATGTTGTGTTGATTAAGTTCACTGTTGGCTTGGTTTAGAGTTTTTCCTTGGATTTTCAGAGCTGTGTTGTGTCTGATCCAAGGGGTACAAGACTAAGGTCCCCATGGAACATTGTTAGAGGGTTAGTTGGTGAACAAATTTCATTAAGGTTGATTCCCTGTTGTTGCTAGAAACTGGAAGAAATTAAGGGGCTGAACAGGGAGGATTAGACCAGCTAAAGTAATTTAGTGATTCCTAAATATCTGAAGAAGATCTTTTTCCCCTACAAAAAAATATCAAACTTTTGGATGTGTTTGAGCTTGCGGCAGTGGAGTTTTTATATGTCCTTCATCTGTCTGTATTACTGAACAGTGGATATTTGTGGGCAGTGAACCTTATCTGCTCTACCTCCTATTTGAATAACTAGACAAAGAGGATATTTTTGGCTGATGAATTCAGCCGAGTTCAATGTCTCTGGCTAAGGTTGTGAGCCTGCGTGGTAGTAGTACTTGGGGGCCACGTAGATTACTTCATGCAGTGCTGGCATCTCCAGAGATCTTCTCCCCATGGACTAGACGAGCCCAGTGACCACACCCTTATTTAGAGTGCTGCAAGGCTTGGTTCAGACGAGGCTTCTTCCTGTCCTTGGGCTTTGGTCTTGGGTTCCCTGCATGTGTAGGGTAATCCTCGAGTCTCCAAGCTTGTGCAGTCCTCTTCCCAGCCACCAACTCGGTCAGTTTTCTACATAGCGCGTCATCTCTCTGCCAGTGGCTACCACAGCCACCAAATTCCCACCTCACTGTCGCCAGGGCAGCTGGAGCAGTTGCACACCCAAGTAAGGCTTGTTGTGAGTCCTCGCGTGGCAATGATGCTCACCGAGGTGAGTTCCCTAATTTTACTAGGGTCTGCTGATTGGAACAGGACTACGTCGCTGCAGAACACAGCCGTGGACAGCTCTAGTGCTGGCCATCCAATCCATGTTGATCCCGACTAATCTTGCACGAGCACTGAAGGCGTGGTGAGTCACTAGTACTCCCTGTATTTTTTTTAGTAGAGCTCTACTGTAGGAGATGCCTCGGGATCGAGTTGTCGGGCCAAGAGGGTCGTCGGCGTCGTGCCTAGCGTGGGCGCGTGCTTGACTCGGGCATGAAAGCCTTGGAGCTTGTTCACGTTAATCATGAGCGCGTTTCAGCGGTGATTATGATGCGCCAGAGGTCAGCTCCACCGTGGCTGATTGAGCACTGTGTCGCCGGAGTAGGGCTGCGCCGTCGTGGCCGAGTTTGTGCAAAAGCAAAGAAGAGGGGGGCCTATGTGCGTACGTCAGAGAGACAGTAAAACAGTGGCTGGGCCTCGGCTTAATTGTTTTGCGCAGCGGGGTTCCCTGTGCAAGAATATACGCATGGGTGCGTACTCCCGTCTGTGGGCTGACTATGCCTGGAAATGGGCCGGGTGGTTCAGTTTCAGCCCGAGTTTAATGATTTTCCTTTATTCATTTTTCTGAGAGCTTGTTAATTATGTCACAAATTGTAAAAATATGGTAAAATCATGGGACAAATTTTATGGGATGTCTAAATTGGTAAGCTCTCTAGTAAATGTGTTTTTGGGATCTTTAGTGCAGTTTACAAATTTTAAGTAATTTAAGTGTGCTCTAAAAAGAATTAATTGAATATTCAGGGAGCAAATGTGAGCACCAAAAATTGTGAAAACTTGTGGAGAGTCTTGTTATCAGAAGATAAACTCTTGGTAAAAGTTTGGGCTGTTTGTAAGCCATTTGGTCAAAAATCCTTGTAGAGTCCCTAATTGGAATAATAATCACATGTGGATTAGAAATTTGGAAGAAGGAACAAGTTTAACAAGTGAAACCTGATCTTTGGATAAAGAAGCAAGAGTGCCTAGTGGGATCTGGATTTTTGGCGTAGTTTGAAGATTGTTCTAATCCTCTAGAAGTTCAAGTTTTAGGATTCAAGTTAGAGAAGTAAGTCCTTACTTAAGGCAAGCATAGAGTTCTTGGTTATGGAGGCAGAGTTCCCTGGTGTGGTTTGAGAGCTTAGTGATGATATTAGAATGTTTAGCTCCCCTGTTGTTTGGTTAGTTTTGTGTGCACCTTTAGTAATGTGTAGTTTGTACTGCTTGAAAGTATCTTCTTTGTAGTTGCACAAGTATATGCATTCATGTTCATATCATTTCATGTAGAGCACCCAACAGAAGGAGTGTAAATTCAAGATGAAGTGGTTGTGGAAGAGGAGTTTGCTCTAGTGCCTATTTATCAAGTGGATGGAGTTATCTAACTGGGTATTGGATAGAGGGATCTAGAACCACTTCACTGCAACAAAGGCAAGCCCCGGTGCATTTACCCCTTCCTTGTGTTTTAAAAAGATATTTATACACTTTAAGTCTAGTGAAATGTGCATTAAGTTTATAGGAGTTGCTTGGAAACTATTGAATGCATTGCCTACCTTGTTATCTATACCTTTATAGATACTTCTGATGAAGTATCAAAATATGATTTACAAAAATGCTTAGCCTTGCTTAGATCTTGTGGGTAGAGGTTGTCTTTTGCATTAATGCCTAGCTCAGGGGTTATCCTGAGGAAGGACGGCTTCTACCTGCAAGAATATTTTCATTGGGGGCATGGTGGGATCTTACTACAAAGTTCCCTATAATGCTCTTTTCATCCTAAGGAATACAAAACAATCCTAAGGATGGAAGTACTTAAATCGACACTTGGGCTAGGAACAGGTGATGCTCCGCCCAGGTTAATTAAGGATTGGATGCGTATGTAGGCCTGTATGATCAAGGACTATCTTAACTGGCCACATGCCCTGGATATGGGACAGGGTAAGCTTGAACCCGGCTATTCCATACATGAAAAGACAATCGCGCACTGGGAGTGGAGAGATGGCGAGAGTGGCACATACCCTCCTGGCAAAGGACCGCCTAAAAGGGGTGGTGTGCTCTCGGGTGGCGCGGACCTATTCATGCATTGGAGGATCCGTGGGAATGGTAGACATATGCAAGAGTTACGAGAAACATATGTCGTATGGTTAGAGATCCTCAGCTGAGTAAATCGATTCGGATCGCCGTTATATCCTCGGAGAGTGGAGACTTGATCTCCGACCTACAACCTAAGTCAGGATGTAAACATTATGAATAAAAATGATGTTGTATTGATGAGATGGTGAAATTAGACTAATGCAACTAGAGTCTATTAATATTTAATCTGGTGTTACAATATTGAAAGTAAGGACTCACTTTAGTAAGTTATTTCTGCAAAAGTATCTAAGTTGATTCTTGCTAAAGCCTTTTCCTTGATTTCTATTTAACCAGCATATCCTTGAGAGTCATTTTTCCTTAGTCGGGTAAAACTTGCGAAAGTACACTCCGTACTCAGGGTTTTCGAACCCATGTTGTTGTAGGTGATGATGAGTACTCTAAGTGTTCCTGAGGCTGGAGGGCGTTTCCAGTTCTAGAGGAGGACTAGCTAGGTTTATGTATGAGCTTCGGAGGGTTCCTACCTTCCTACTATTGTAATAAGTTATGCACTTCAAGTATATCAGGACTTGTAACAAATGTAACTCTTCCTATGCAATAAACTTCAGTTTTAGAAATGAAAAGAATGTTTTATAAAGTCTTCCGCTCTTATCTCCGAAGTGTGTGTGTATCGAATGTGATTACTGTAATATGCATGAATGTGGGAGATCCTTGGGATGATGAGTTCAAGTTGTTGAACTCGTGATAGCCTTATTAAGTTACCTGGTACACGTGCATAGCCATCTGAGGCCATCAATGCAGAGATTGGTGCACGTGGGCCCGATAACTTGGGAGGGCTGCCACATAACGCAGGTTGCAGTTGAGGTTGGGTCCTCAGCTCCCGCCGAAGCAGGACCTTCGGAGGCTGTTGAAAAGGGCGTTGAAACAAGACCTTCAGATGCTGCCGAAGAGTCTGAATCCCCTGCTCCAGGAGCACCTACCGAGGAATTGGAATTTATAGTGCGTCATGCTTCAGGGAAAAGATTATCAAAAGAGCAAATTGCCGAAGCGCAACATTACGCCAGGGATCTGCAGTACCCTCAAGGGTCCTTGGTGTATGGTGGGGATGATGAAGATGACTTCCTTTGTTGTATGCCTGACAATAAAGAGATTCATGTCTATCGGGAGATGGTAGACAATGTAGGATATCTGAAGCTCGAGCTAGGCTTGTGTGCAATGACGAAGGACCAACTCGTAGATAGCCTTTGAAGGTGAGAGCACTTTAACTTGTTAGAAAGCAGATTATTTTTGTAATAATTTTTTTTCTTGTTCAGTATGTGCTCATCCTTTATTTTTGTAG
Organism: Zea luxurians; assembly: GCA_029449295.1. NCBI lineage: Eukaryota > Viridiplantae > Streptophyta > Magnoliopsida > Poales > Poaceae > Zea > Zea luxurians. Next base: position 34,655,729 of record JAOPSE010000002.1, on the reverse strand, counting down.
GGCTTAATTTTGAGCAAGGCTTTAAAGGCCCAGAAGAAAGCAAAAGATGAAAGCTGCCAGCTAGCGCTTGGAAATCTTCGATTAGAAGTTATTACACTAAGGAATGAAGCTCTTGAAAAAAAACAAAATACTGTTCTCCTTAGTGGATAGGCTGAAAACCAGTGAAGCCAAGCTTAACGCACAAGCCGAAGCTCATAAAGCCGAGGTTGAAGGTTTAAAGAAGAAACTTGCTGAAATGAATGAAGATTTCGAAGTTGCGAAGGCGAAACAAGAAATAAGTGAAATGAAAACATAAAGGGTGCAGAAAAATATTGAAGAGCTTCGGGATTCCAAAGAAAAATGCTATGAAGTGTCCATGGATTATGCGAAAAAACTAAAAGATAGCTTTGCAAAGGTAGGTGCATACTCATCAGGGCAAAAATTTATCCGAGGCGATCCCGAAGGAGTTATTCAGTGGATCGGCAAAGAGGTCGAAGCTTTTGAAGAAATACTCAGTGATCGTGGGGATTTTTGTGCCTTCGTCGGTGCACGAGGGGTTGCAGCAGTTTTGGAGAAAACCGGCTGCGAACATGTTAAGGCTGCAGCCCAGGCAGAAGCCATCTTCTTTGTAGACGATACGAAGGAACCTTCAGCCGAAACTACTTTGATGGGCGGGAAGTTCTATTCTGACGTTTGGATGAAGGGCGGCCGTGAGATGGTCGATGAAGCTATAAAAAAGAGTGAAAAAGAATCTCACAATGCCCGAGTAGAGGCAAAGGAAGCTGAAGAGGCTGCTGAACGCGCAATTATTATAGGTATCCTTTTAAAGACTTTTTTGTCTCGTTGTTTGTTTTTAGCTTTGAAATTCACCATTATGCTCTTTGTTACAGCCGGCCTTTCGCCTCCACTGGAGCCATACAACCCTGAGGCGGATCCAATTATGAAATAGGCATTAGATTTAATGAAGATTGCTAACGAGGTTGTTGACGAAGTCGTCGACAGACTTTTACATGAAGTCGCTGAAAGAATACTGAAAGAAGACTAAATTCTTGCATTCTAGGAAGTGTAATATTTGTGTATGGGTCAAACATCAAATATTTGTATGTGTATTAATGTAATATATTTCTTTGTGATGCATGAAATTTGTGTACATACCATTTTTTAGCCTTCGGCGAAAAAACACCTTCCCTTCTTTTTGTGCTTCGCAAAGAAATACTGCCCCTCTATTGATTGAATATCTCATACTTTGCCACGGTTGTTGTACGATAACATTGCTGACGAAGATTTCCTTGCTGTGTAAAATTATGTCTGCCGAAGGTATACTTTTGTGCTTCAGCCCATTGTTTCATAATCCATCAAATATTTTTGGAGGAGCATTTTTTCTTCTCCGCAACTTTCTCACTAATGCAATATGATGTATGAAGTAATGCTATGCGAAATGATATCATGGTATAATGCAGTATGATGTTTATGTCGAAGATGAGCACCCACACGAATACACACCCAGACTCTGCATCCCTTTAGAAACGTCTTTTGAGTCTCTTCACCTTTTACTTAGGTGGTATTTTAGCTCTGCATCCCCTTAGGAACGACTTTGGAGCTAAGCTCTGCATCCCCTTAGGAACGACTTTGGAGCTTCTTCACCTTTTACTTAGGTGGCATCTTAGCTCTGCATTCCCTTAGGAACGACTTTTGAGCTTCGGAACTTACTCTGCGCTCCCTTAGGAATGACTTTGAAGCTTCGGAGCTTACTCTGCACTCCCTCAGGAACGACTTTGGAGCTTTGGAGCTTGATTTTTGTCACACTCGATGATGTAACCACAATATTATTATATCAAGTTGAAGGCTGATCTTTCCTGTATTGTTTTTCTTGCGAGAAAATATAAAGACAGAAATAGTTAAGATACATTAGATGAGGATATTATTTAGCCGAGCCCCTGTAACCCTTTTAGTAGATGTGCTTCGATTCAGGCACAATGTTGTTGACTGTGCGAGCTTCGGACTCCTCCCGAAGGTCATGTTGTTGCTGAGCATGAAGGTGCCCTTCTGGCTGCTGATTGTGAACCAACGATGGCGGTGGTGGAAACTAAGGCCAGGAAGCTCGGGAGTGACTTGTCGAAGTGATAGAAGTTGTAGGCTGTTGGTTGCCTACATACTTCGGGATATACAGGGAGTAACATGAAGCAGTATGTAGGACCTGCTTCGGCTGATTCTGTCGCGCTTCGACTTCAGCGATTTCCTTCTGTTTCTGGATCATTACCTGGCACGACCTTGTGGTATGCCCCTTATCTTCACCGCAGAATAAGCAAAATAGTATCCTGGGCTGATTTCCAAATCTTCCTTAGAAGCTTCTTCCCCCTACCTCTTGGAGTCGGTGGTCTAAAAGAGCTTTGTTGTGCTCCTAACGATTGAGAGCTGTGCTGCTGGCCTTGGGCAGGATTTCCCCTATCACTGCTTGGGCTGGGATTATGGATCGACCTAACATGCCTAGGGTGAAGTCTTCCTCCAAAGCCCCTAGCCATCTCGGAGTATCTATAAGCTTCTTCCCTTCTTTATCGAAAATCATTGTTAGCTTGGACGTATTCATCCATCTTCCAGAGGAGCTTCTCCAAAGTTTGTGGTGGCTTTCTTGCAAAGTATTGCGCTGTAGGTCCTAGCCGGAGCCCCTTGATCATGGCCTCAATGACGATTTCATTAGGCACTGTAGGCGCTTGGGCTCTCAGTAGTAGAAACCTTCGGACATATGCCTGCAGGTACTCCTCATGGTCCTGCGTGCACTGAAACAAATCCTGAGCAGTGACTGGCTGTGGGGGACAGATATCCCCGGGTCCATTAGAAGGATAAAAGACCTCACGAAAAGCCCAAGGGCCCGACGGATCGTAAGGTCACTCCTTCATGGGCCTGGGGAGGAGCAATCAGTAAAGCAGATCGATGTGAGGCCGGGTCGGTGCAAGCCCGGATGACTCCGCGACGTCGAGCAAGTGACCACCACAGAAGATCCGACTTTCCCGCGCTGGAGCCCCGCACAACGGAACCGGGCGAGGATAAGTCGGCCAAATCATAGGAAGATAAGCTCAAACAGTTCACTATCTTTTAGGTGCACGTTGTTATCATATCAGCTTGTATTGCCTCACGGTCAAATATATAAGGCCTAGAGGGCACCCCTTCAAGATGATCGATCCCACTACTTAGCCATCCACCTCAACTCTCCGTGTTCTCACTTTAGAGAGCTACCTTGTAACCCATATACAAAGCAAACTCGCCAGGACGTAGGGTGTTACGCATCTCAAAGCGGCCCGAACCTGTAAACACTGTCCATTGTTCTTCGTGCATCTGGCACGAACCATTTAGCTACAGTCGGCGACACCGTCCTACTCCTAAAACACCTTGAGGGGCAACCCCGGGTGTGCGGTCGGACCCAAAACACCGACAGCTAGCGCGCCAGGTAGGGGGTGTGTCGTCGATCTAAGCTAGCTCAATGGCCGTCACCTTCCGCCGCAAGATCACCCTCCATCCCGGATCCGTGTTCTGCTTTGGAACGATCTCATCCATAGAAGATGAAGAGGGAACTCTACACCACATCGTCGATCCGCCAAAGAAGAAGTCCACTTCAACACGCTCCGAAAATATCGGGGTGAGGAAGGAAAAAGCGCAACCTCCTGCGCTCCGAAAAAAGATCGCCTTCGGCAAGCCAGGGGCCGAGAGCCCGCTGACCCGGAGAACTCCACTGTCTACTTCCTCGACGAAAAAATGGAAGCTCCACGATCACAAAAGAAGGTTCAGCGACTTACCGGATGTATGGCAGCCCTGAGCAGATTTATATTCAGGCTGGGAGAAGAAGGTTTATCATTTTACAAGCTACTCAAGAAGGTGGACAAGTTTCAGTGGACTTCAGAAGCACAGGAAGCCCTAGATGCACTGAAGAAATTCTTGACAACCCCACCAGTACTGAAACCACCACGGCGAGCCACATCAACTCAACCGGCTGAAGATCTGCTGCTGTATATCTCTTGCACGACTCACGTGGTAAGCACCGCATTGGTAGTCGAGCGAGCAGAAGAAGGACATGCCTACCCAGTGCAACATCCTGTTTATTTCATCAGTGAAGTTCTGGGTCCCTCGAAGAAAAAGTATCCTCAAGTTCAGAAGCTATTATACGCAGTACTTCTAACTGCCCGCAAGCTACGTCACTACTTTGATGACCACAAAGTCATAGTAGTCACTGGTTTTCCGATAGGAGACATCCTTCACAACAAGGAAGCCATTGGCCGAATAGCCAAGTGGGCTTGCAAACTGGGATCTCATGACATCGAATTTCGACCTCGCACTACCATTAAAACCCAAGCATTGGTTGACTTCGTATCAGAATGGACTGAACAACAAGTACCAGAGAACCCAGAAACTGCAGAAGTATGGCGGATGTATTTTGATGGCTCGCTGAAGCTGCAGGGAGCAGGCGCGGGAATTCTCTTCATCGCACCTGGAGGCGAGCACCTCAAATATGCCCTCCAGTTGTTATTTCCAGCCTCCAACAATGCAGCCGAGTATGAAGCTCTGAACCATGGACTAAACATCGCCATATCATTAGGCATCAAGAGACTAATGGTATACGGAGATTCTTTGGTAGTCATAAACCAGATAAACAAAGAATGGGACTGTTCGAATGATTCAATGGGAAAATACTGCACTGCCGTCCAAAAACTAGAAGATAAATTTGAAGGCCTGGAATTTCATCATGTAGAAAGAGATCGAAACACGGCAGCCGATGTATTGTCCAAGCTAGGATCCAGTCGAACTCAGGTCCCACCCGGAGTCTTTGTACAAGAAATACCACAAGCAAGCATCTCAATGGATCAGGCAGAAGAGTGTAATATCGTGAATCAACCAGAGTCAGACTCTGATGACTGGAGAAGGCCGATCATCAGATATATAAAGAATGAAGAGGAACCAGATGACAAAAATGTAGCCGAGCGCATCGCCAGACAGTCAGCCCACTACACACTCATTGGGGAGACATTATACAGACGGGGCGTGTCAGGCGTCCTCATGAAGTGCATTCTCTCATCTACCGGGAAGCGACTTCTAGACGAGGTCCACGCTGGGCAATGTGGAATACACGCAGCATCCAAGAAGCTAGTCGGGAAGGTCTTCAGGTCAGGATTCTATTGGCCAACCGCGATAAGTGATGCAGCCGAGTTAGTGCAGAAGTGCGAAGCTTGCCATTACTTGTCAAAACAACAACATCTACCAGCACAGCAGCTGCAGACCATACCAGTAACATGGCCGTTCGCATGCTGGGGACTGAATATGATTGGACCTTTCAAGAAAGCTCAAGGAGGATACACTCATTTACTGGTAGCAATCGACAAATTCACCAAATGGATAGAATTCAAACCCAATGCTTCTTTAACCTCAGCCAAGGCCGTGGAGTTCATACAAGACATAATATTCAGATTCAGAATACCAAACAATATCATAACTGACTTAGGATCCAACTTCACAAGTTCAGAATTCTTCGATTTCTGCGAGCAAAAGAGCATTCAGATCAAGTATGCTTCGGTAGCGCACCCGAGGGCCAACGGGCAGGTCGAACGAGCTAACGGGATGGTATTAGAGGCACTCAGGAAAAGGGTCTTCGATAAGAATGAAAAGTTCACAGGAAAGTGGATAAGGGAATTGCCCTACGTCGTTTGGAGCCTAAGAACCCAACCTAGCCGAGCTCTACATGGAAACACTCCTTTCTTCATGGTCTATGGGTCAGAGGCAGTACTGCCCGCTGATCTCAAGTTTGGGGCGCCAAGGTTGATCTTTGAAAGCATAGCAGAGGCCGAAGCAACCAGGCTGGAAGATGTCGATGTACTCGAAGAAGAGCGGCTGAACGCAGTAATTCAATCGGCACGGTACCAGCAGACTCTGAGACGCTATCACGACAAGGCCGTGCGATAACGATCCTTTTCAGTAGGAGATCTCGTCCTCCGCCGAATTCTAACGGGAGAGGGACGGCACAAGTTATCGCCCTTATGGGAAGGACCGTTCATAGTAGCAGAAGTCACTCGGCCGGGATCATATCGTCTCACTCAAATGGATGGCACAGAAATTGGGAACTCCTGGAATATAGAACACCTCAGACAGTTTTATCCTTAGCTATATTTCAAAAGCTATCAGGACGACGATGTACTCTGTAAAACAGGAAATATGTCATCAATAAAGAAGGCTTCAAAGATACTCAGTTTGTTCATGATTGACTTGCATTCTTACTTGACTCGGGGTGACCACTATGCCCTGCTAACGGAGCAATCGGCTTAAGTCGGCAACGACTTAAGACGGTGCAACATGCTCACGCTTACTTAACTCGGGGTGACCACTATGCCCTGCTAACGGAGCAATCGGCTTAAGTCGGCAACGACTTAAGACGGTGCAACATGCTCACGCTTACTTAACCTGGGGTGACCACTATGCCCTGCTAACGGAGCAATCGGTTTAAGTCGGCAACGACTTAAGACGGTGCAACATGCTCGCGCTTACTTAACTCGGGGTGACCACTATGCCCTGCTAACGGAGCAATCGGCTTAAGTCGGCAACGACTTAAGACGGTGCAACATGCTCACGCTTACTTAACTCGGGGTGACCACTATGCCCTGCTAACAAAGCAATCGGTTTAAGTCGACAACGACTTAAGACGGTGCAACATGCTCACGCTTACTTAACCTGGGGTGACCACTATGCCCTGCTAACGGAGCAATCGACTTAAGTCGGCAACGACTTGAGGCGGTGCAACATGCTCGCGCTCACTTAGCTCAGGGTGACCACTATACCCTACTAACAAAAGCAATCGGTTTAAGTCAGTAACGACTTAAGGCAATCTCGCATGCTTACGATTACTCATATAGGGGTGACTTCTATACCCCGTAAACAAATTTCAAAACCATCACTCAGCATTTTACTACTGATTTATGTACTGTTAAATTCTAAAACAATAGGAGAGTAGCAATATCATTCAAATGCCGAACTGGTGTTCTCTAGCAAATATCCGACCATGCTAACCGCGCGCTCAAAGCACACAAAATATTTCTCTATTTTGCAATATCTTTCTCAGGAGCAACCGACGAAGAAGGGCGACTTGAGGAATCAGGAGCAGCGTTCACGTCGGCCCTTATGTCTTCAGGAACAACCACGCCGGGTCTCCTCATCAAGATTCGCCCCGCACGAATGGATTTATTCATGGCTCTGTCGCGCTGGGCCCACAGAGTAATGGAAGTTTCTTCAGCAACTTTGGCAGCCAATTGAGCGGTCTCCAGCTCCTGGGCGATGGACTTCTTGGAAGCACACAGTTCCTTGATAGCAGCATCCTTAGCCGATATCAACTGCCTGAGACGGATCACGTCATCCGTGGATTCCTGCAGCCTACAGCGAAGATTATCTAACTCCTCCATGGTGAAACGATGACTCATTTCCAGAATGGTCAACGAGTTGCTAGAGTCACGATACAGTCTATCCAGATTATCGCGAGAAGCAACAAGGGCACGTTTTTCTTCCTACAAGCAAGAATCAACTCCTTCAAACATCAGGCCAGCAATAAGAACACAGCAATACAAGGCGCAGTTTCACAAGTCACCTTTTCAGAATCAAGCTGAACGCGAAGAGTAGAGTTCAGCGTGTTAGCAGCATTTAGAGCAGCAGAGACCTAGGCCAGCTCAATTTGGCTTTGGGAATACTTTTCCTCAAAATCAGAGCACCGCTGGACCAGTTCAGCCTGACCTTGAGAATGTTTTTCTTCAAGAATAGAAATCTGCCGAGCCATGACTGGCGAGAGAAAATCAAGCAAAGGGGGTCAAAATGTGAAACAATTCAATAAGGCAGACGAAAGGAATCAAAAGAGCACTAACTAGCATTCGCCACTTCCAAGTCAGAGACACGCTGTTGAAGCAACACCGGATTCCAACGTGCCAGAGACGAAGCTCCTTCTGGAACAGACACACCTTGCGACCTCAGCTGACTAGCCATCCCGTCCACCAATGCCTGATATTGAGAAGAGATAAATGTAATAACAGCAGTTCATGCGGTATAAAAGTCAAGCTAAAATATATCACAATACCTGGAGGTTGGAGAAGAACGAAGGGACACCCAAATCGTGAGAGGTCAATTCATGGCCTGGCATAAAGTCGCCACCCGACGCAGCTTGCAATGAACCAGCAGGGACCAACTCAGTACCATCAACAGAGCCCAAAACTTGGTCAGCGGGAACGCTAGCCTCTAAGGCGACTCCTTGACCAGAAACATGGGCCACCACCATGCCACTAGAGTGTGGAGGAGATCCGACGTGAACATCCATGGAAGTACAAGAGGGAGACCCCGCTCGGACACCCTCGGGGGCTGGGTCATAGCTCGTGCTGCCCACTTAAGTCGGATCGTCTCCGGCAACACCCTCGAGGGCTGGGTCGTGACTTACGCCACCCACCCGAGCCGAACCATCCCCGGCAACACCCTTAGGGGCTGGGTGAGCGTTAACACCATCCCTGAGGGTCAAGCTTTCTGTGGCAGCCGCCTCTAATGCTGAAGGCCCCTCAGTTACTTCCATGAGAGCAAGACGATCAAAGTCAGTTTCCTGGCCCTCAAGACCGCGCTCTAAGGTCGATGAGGCGTGGGACACTGCCCGGGATGACCCCAACCCGGCGTCGAACACATCAGCACAAACATCCATCGCGCCACCATCCGCTGGCTCTGATAATAAGTCCTCTGGAACCATATCTTCTAGAGTCTGATCAAAGTTCGCCAGAGATAACTCCTGTAGACCGACGAGGGCTGACAGAGCAGGAGAAGGAACTCCACTACTTTCCCCACTAGCAATATACTGTTGACTGTTCTTCTGAGTCAAAGGGACCTCATTTTCTTCCTCCCCGTCATTTTCATCAGCAACACACCCATTGGGGTCAGCGACAGATGGATCACACCCATTGGGGTCAGCAACAGGCATACCACACCCATTGGGGTCAGCGTCAGTAAATTCAGGCACGGGAACTTCCTCAGCATCAGGAACCGAAGGACCAGCGCCCCGATCCAAACTAGATACTTGTCGAAGACGTCTCTTTTTCTTTTTCTCCTCATCAGCAGAAGGATCAAGTTGATTGGCTCGGCAAGGACGTCTCGGGCGAACACTGACAGGTCTCTGAACATCCAAGGTTGTACCAGCTTCTGGGAGAGGCGCCACCGCCAATGTCCCAGCAGGAGCAGCATCAGAAGAATCTTCGACCAGCATATCAAGCATAGCACTTATTTCTGCATCATTAGGATCCAAAGGCACCTCAAAGTAGACTTGCCGTTCATCATCGGGAATTTCTCCAATCGAAGCAACTAAGGCGCTAACTTCTTCAGCAGAGGGTCGCACTCTAAGGCCCAAACTGCCATCAGCGACAGGTGGATTTGACACAAAAAGAGTGAAGGCCTTGGGAGGAGGTAGGTTCCAGGCTGAGTATGCCACTGGGGCACCAACATTTGATACCTTGCCTCTAAGAATCATTTCAAGTCGGTTCACCAAGTCTACAGAGGGAATCCTTCTGTTGGTAACCCGAGTCGAGTCAGCTAGGCCTCTGTACAGATAAGCCGGGTAAGCCCTGTCCTTCAGCGGCTGAATGTTCTTGAAAACAAAATCAGCAACCACAGCCTCTGCAGTCAGACCCCTCTCCTTCAGCAGTCCAACTTCAGCTAGCAAAGACCCAGCCTCAGCCACCTCCTGATCTGTGGGGGACTTGGTCCAACTTGGGGTACGAACGTCCGGCTGTCTCCCCGACCGTGGGGGAGAGAATTTCCGTGGTTCTCAACGATAAACCACTCCAAACGCCATCCCTTAATACTGTCCTTGAGAGGGATTTCAAGATAATCAGACTTCCTTCCACGGCGCATCTCTAAACTAGCACCCCCAACTAGCTGATGCTTCCCCCCGGCCATTCCAGGGCGACAGTGATACAGATACTTCCACAGTCCAAAATGTGGCAGAACGCCAAGAAAAGCTTCACACAAATGAACGTAAATGGAAATTTGCATAATAGAATTGGGATTCAGATGGGTCAAGTTAAGGCGATAGAAATCAAGGAGGCCGCGGAAAAAGGGGGAAATAGGAAGAGCGAGACCGCGGAGAAGAAAAGGAACGTAAATCACGGATTCATGGGTATCCTCTGTCGGAACAGTGACCCCGTGGCAAATCCGCCAAGAACAGAGCTCCCTCGGGGGAAGAACCCCGATGGACACGAGGTGGAGAAGGTCAGGCTCGGAGACAACAGACATATGGTTACCTGCGAAAGGCAACTGGCTGTTGGGGTCGATGGGGGGAATCACCGCAGCGGATGAACTCGAGGCCTTTCTCTTGGGCGCCATCTCAACTCTACTGGCGAACAGAGCGAGAATCGAATTGCAGAGAGGATCTGGAGGCAGGAAAGTAAGAACTAGGGCACGAAAAGCAGAGGCAGCTGAAAGCGCAGTATATGCGGGACATTCCCGAGTCAGATACCGTCTCCAAAAGCGCCCAATCAGCACCCGACAGTTACTTCTAAAACCCCGGTGTGCCACATCGTCACTCGGCTATTATCCTCAAAGTGGCCGACACGACCCGTTTTAACTCGGCTGTTATTTCTAAAACACCAACGTTATCACCAGTCGCTCGGCATTTATCTCTAAAGTGCCGACGATGTCTTCAGTCGCTCGGCGGTTACCTCTAAAGCGCCAACGATGCCTCCAGTCGCTCGGCGGCTATCTCTAAAACGCCGATGATGCCTTCAGTCGCTTGGCAGCTATCTCTAAAGCGCCGACGATGTCCTCAGTCGCTCGGTGGTCATCTCTAAAAAACGCTGGCGTTGTCACAAGGTCACTCGGCTGTCACATCTAAGAGCGCCGACGTGGTCAACAGTTATTCCGACGCTGACATGGTTTCGTCATCACTCGGACGCTATTTCAAAGGCGTAAATGTGACAATAATAGCTCGGCCACCACCCCCAAAAGTGTCAATATGATGCCTGAGTTATTTAATCGCTATTCCAAAGGAATCAATTTCACCAACAAGGTGGGCGGAGGAATGGTTCAAGAACTCTAAGTTATGCCACAGACATAACAGATAGAGAACATTACGGGCAATAAACATCACGACAGAGATCAACTGAATACAAAGCTAAATAATTGACACAGAGGAGGCAAAATGATTCTTCATTAAGGGAAGTTACAATACTTACAAATCAACTCATTATGAGTTGATACTTCCCTACTGCTACTACTACTACTACTACTACTACGCTACACTATACTACTCTACATTACTAAATACTACTACATTATTTCACTATACTATTTCTAATCTATACTAATATCTAAAAACCAGTGGTGTCTAGCCACTGGCCTTGTTGCTGCCCTTGCTGCTGCCGCCACCGCTGCTGCCCCTGCTGCTGCCGTCGCCGCCCCTGCTGCCGCCGTTGCCGCCCCTGCCGCCGCCGTCACCGTCGTCGCCTCCGTCGTCGTCGTCGTCACCTTCGCCGTCCTCCTCGGGCGAGTCCTCCTCGTCCGAGGACTACTCCGACTCATCCGAGCCCTTGAGCCCGGAGCGCTCGACGGCCCGGATGTAAGTCCAGATCTCTGCGGCAATCCCCTGAGAGTCGTCCGAGTCATCGGACGACGCTGGGGGAGAGACGGGAGCTGGAGACCCCTCAGACTCAGAGGAGAACTCCTCCTCTGAGTATTCCGAGTCGCCAAAGTCCTTTGATGGAGGAGTTGGCTCGCGCTTGCATTTGTTGTTCTTGCCCATGGTGGAAATGCAAGGAGAGGAAGAAAGCAAGCAGCGGAGAACAGCAAGAGATGTGAAAAAATCAGAGAGGCAAAGGCACTATTTATAGAAGAAGAAGGCAACCGCTCACCTCCAACCACGGTCACTGAACAGTCGCGAAGCATTCAATACACACTTCAACCCGTCTGAAGACACGTCAGGCGGCTGATGCCGTTTCACGCAACGCAACACCCATTGGGACTCTAGTCAACAGCGCGGATGATATGATTACGCCCGCCGTCACATCACATTACTACTCAGAAGCAGCCGGCTAAAACGCTCAGCGTACCAAGCCGTCCCTTGCCCACACCCATTGGGGGGGGACGCCCAGGAATTATCAGTATATTTTTTTCAAAACTGTCACATCCGTGCAGGACATGCAATGAATACCTCAAGACAAAAATGAGATATCAGTAAGGATCAAAGGAAAGCCAAATATAGCCGGTGAAGTACAAAATCTAACCGACAGAAGCGACGTGAAGACTAGCCAGGGAACGTCCATCAAATGTCCAATCAGTCGCAGAGCAAATAAATTGCACCACTTAGCAAAATATGGGCGGATCACGAACTCGGCTGTAAAAGACAAAATACATGCTGACCTCTGAAGCATAATATTGATGACATAATGCTGACCTCTAAAGCATAATATGGATGACATAATGCCGACCCCTAAGGCACCCGAAAAAAGAAAAGATGACCCTCAGCAAAAAGACACGAAATGAAGACCTTCGAATGGATTATCTTCAAAAATCCACTCGAAGCTCGGGGGCTACACCCATTAGGTGCACGTCCGGTGCACCCAATGAAGTTCAGGGTCCTACAAAATGAAATGCCGACCTCTAAGGCACAAGTATGAGGCAAAACTCCAGATTTCGAGTGAAGCAAAGCAGAAGAAGACAGTAAGAAATCGTTTTTACCAAACTGCCTGAGAAGCATTTCTTATCATAAACGAAGCCCGCAAGTTGGGCCTAGGATCTTTGGGTCGATTATCTCAAAATCAACCTAAAGATCGGGGGCTTGTGGGGGACAGATATCCCCCGGGTCCATTAGAAGGATAAATGACCTCACGAAAAGCCCAAGGGTCCGACGGATCGTAAGGTCACTCCTTCATGGGCCTAGGGAGGAGCAATCAGTAAAGCAGATCGATGTGAGGCCGGGTCGGTGCAAGCCCGGATGACTCCGCGACGTCGAGCAAGTGACCACCACAGAAGATCCGACTTTCCCGCGCTGGAGCCCCGCACAACGGAACCGGGCGAGGATAAGTCGGCCAAATCATAGGAAGATAAGCTCAAACAGTTCACTATCTTTTAGGTGCACATTGTTATCATATCAGCTTGTATTGCCTCACGGTCAAATATATAAGGCCTAGAGGGCACCCCTTCAAGATGATCGATCCCACTACTCAGCCATCCACCTCAACTCTCCGTGTTCTCACTTTAGAGAGCTACCTTGTAACCCATATACAAAGCAAACTCGCCAGGACGTAGGGTGTTACGCATCTCAAAGCGACCCGAACCTGTAAACACTGTCCATTGTTCTTCGTGCATCTGGCACGAACCATTTAGCTACAGTCGGCGACACCGTCCTACTCCTAAAACACCTTGAGGGGCAACCCCGAGTGTGCGGTCGGACCCAAAACACCGACACTGGCTTCGTCTAGAAACCCTGAAAGCTAGTGACTAACATGTCCTTCCACTTTTTCCATGAGGTAATTGTTCCTGGCCGAAGAGAGGATCACCATGTCTGAGCCACACTTCTAACTGCCATGACGAAGGATTTTGCCATGACAGCAGTGTTGCCCCCATATCAAGAACTGCTTCGGATCTAAATGTCCATCGTACATGGGGAGCTGAGGTGGCTTGTATGATGGTGGCCATGGGGTAGCCTGTAATTCTGTTGCCAGGGGAGAAGCATCATCAAAATCAAAGTTACCATGGTGGAAGTCGTCATACCATTCATCTTCGTTGAATGGGCTTTCCTGACAAAGCTCCCTGTGCTGAGGCCTTCGGTCTTGGTCATCTTGAGTAAGATGACGCATCTCCTCAGTAGCTTCATCTATCTTCTTCTGGAGGTCGGCCAGCTGGAGCATCTTCTCCTTTTTCCTTTGTACTTGTTGATGGATGGCCTCCAGATCCTTGATCTATAGGTCCAGCTCCTCCTCTTGAAGTGTTGGGCTGGTGGCTTTTCTCTTCTAAGTCCTACTTCTCGGAGAGAGAGCGTCTCCTGGTTTGTGTCCAGTGGCTGCAGTGCAGCCCCTGGCGCTGTTGTCTTCTTCGGCGGCATGACAAAGGTTGATGCTTTGCCGAAGATTGTGGAAGTGAGTACACCGGAGGTGGGCGCCAATGTTGGTCACTTGTTCTCAAATGCTATAAATCAAGAACAAGGCAACACAATTGTTAATGGTTAAAGACCTTCGTCCTTCGAAGCATTATTTCCTCTCGGATATAATGATCTTCAGACGAAGGTTATGAAGGACGTATCTTCATCATTTCAGCATGTAAATGTAAATGTAAATAAGAAAGTAAAGGAATACAAAGGAACAATGGTAACAATAATTATGTATTAATAGTCTATTTATTTTTGTATTTCATAAACATGAATAAACATCGATAATATTCATATTATATTGATACCTTCGGCTTGCCAGAAGGTGAGGATGCGAAAATGAAGCGAGAGAGAGTGATTACAATCCAGTCTGTCCTTACAGTGTTACTATTCATCTATTTCTAGGCATGAGACGCAGCCCGGGTAAAATTTCATTTAGTCCCTTACACGCATCTATTATTATAACACAGAATATTAGGGACCAAGTAGTCTTTGTCCCTTTTTAGTCATCATCGTGCTCGGCCTTTATTGTTACATCAAAGTCGAAGCTCCTTGGTCACAGCTTCGTCGTTCATTCTTATTACCCTTGGGCTTCATCTTCACCTTGCTTTATAAAAGAAACCTTCATCCCGAAGCTGAAGCCCCGTAACAATCCATGTCATACTGAAAACATATGGTCAGTTACGTTTTTGAGGACCTTCGGAGGAAGAAGGCCCCCAACAGGTGGTGGTTGGAGGTATTTATAACCCCAACCATTATTCCAGCCGTTGCTGTCGATGGGCACACCAGACAGTCTGGTGGTGCATCGGACACAACATTGTTCACTTGCCGGTGAGTGCCATATCAGCCGACCGCTGGGGTTTGGAGCAGTTGACCGTTGAAGTCTTCTGTCTTCTTGCAGCACTAGACAGTCCAATGGCACACTGGACAGTCTGGTGCGACCTATCGTTGCAGGCTGTCTTCTGACTTCTGGTATCGCAAACTGCACGCGCAGTTGCGTAGTCGACCATTGGGCGAAGTTGACCGTTGTTCCGTTGTCTCACCGGATAGTCCGGTGGCTCACCGGACAGTCCGATGAATTTTAGTGGACGCGCGCTGAGAAAACCCGAGAGCGGCCAGTTCGCAAGGTGCTCAGCTAGGGCACCGGACAGTGTCCGGTGCACCATAGGCTGCACCATTTCTATTTTGCTCCAATGTGTAAACTTCCCCTAAGTCATTTTCTTAGCATGTTAATGTGAACTTTATGCACCTGAGGAAAACATCCACTAGGCAAACTAGTTAGTCCATATGGTTTGTGATGGACGTCAAACACCAAAATCGATTATAGGAAATGTTGAGGCCATTTCCCTTTCACTAGTTCCTCATCTTGAGTTGGTGGAGATGCTTATATGGAAGATGATGGTTGATCTTGTGCTTATGAAGGCTCTTCGGGTTCTTGTGGACACATATCTCCAATGGACATGTTCCTTAACACGATGCACGGAGCCTCTTCATCATCTAACTCATCAAGATCAACTTGCTCTACTTGAGAACCATTAGTCTCATCAAACACAATGTCACAAGAAACTTTAACTAATCCAGTAGACTTGTTGAAGACTCTATATGTCCTTGTGTTTGAGTCATAACCAAGTAAAAAACCTTCTACTGCTTTAGGAGCAAATTTTGAATTTCTACCTCTTTTAACAAGAATAAAGCACTTCCTCCCAAAAAACTCTAAAATAAGAAACATTGGGCTTTTTACCGCTGAGGAGTTTATATGATGTTTTCTTGAGGATGCGGTGAAGGTAGAGCCAGTTGATGGATTAGCAAGCGGTGTTAATCACCTCCGCCCAAAACTGATCCGATGTTTTGTATTCCTCAAGCATGGTCCTCGTCATATCCATAAGAGTTCTATTCTCTCTCCACAACATCATTTTGTTGAGGTGTGAAGGGAGAAGAGAACTCATGCTTGATGCCCTCCTCCTCAAGAAATCCTTCAATTTGAGAGTTCTTGAACTCCGTTCCGTTGCCGCTTCTAATCTTTTTGATTCTCAATCAAAACTCATTTTTAGCCCAT
Organism: Zea luxurians; assembly: GCA_029449295.1. NCBI lineage: Eukaryota > Viridiplantae > Streptophyta > Magnoliopsida > Poales > Poaceae > Zea > Zea luxurians. The sequence continues at coordinate 34,639,566 of JAOPSE010000002.1, read as the reverse complement.
CTCAAGAATTTCTTTAAGGTTTCTTGGGTTTATGATTTTTCCTGCAAAAAGAACACCTAAGTGAAGTGAGAATAGTCATCCATAATTACAATACAATACTTACTCCCGTTGTTGCTTATGTAAGCAATCGGGCCGAATAGATCCATGTGGAGTAGCTCAAGTGGCCTTTCGGTCGTCAAGATGTTCTTGTGTGGATGATGAACTCCAACCTGCTTCCCTGCTTGACATGCACTACAAACTCTATCTTTCTCAAAATGAACATTGGTTAGTCCTAAAATGTGTTCCCCCTTTAGAAACTTGTGAAGATTCTTCATCCCAACATGAGCAAGTCGGTGATGCCAGAGCCAACCCATATTAATCTTAGCAATTAGGCAAGTGTCTAGTTTAGCATTATTATCAATGAAATCAACTAAATATAGCTGACCATCTAACACTCCCTTAAAAGCTAGTGAATCATCATTTCTTCTAAAGACGGTAACATCAACATCAGTAAATAAACAGTTGTAGCCTATTTTGCATAATTGAAATACAGAAAGCAAGTTGTAACCTAGAGATTCTATAAGAAATACATTAGAAATGGAATGGTCAGGTGATGTAGCAATTTTACCCAATCCTTTGACCAAACCTTGATTCCCATCCCCGAATGTGATTGCTCTTTGGGGATCGCCATTTTCTCATATGAGGAGAACATTCTTTTCTTCCCTGTCATGTGGTTTGTGCACCCACTGTCGATTATCCAACTTGTTCCACCAGATGCATAAACCTACAACATGGATTTAGACCTTGTCCTTAGGTACCCAAACGGTCTTGGGTCCTTTTACATTAGAAACAAGCACCTTGAGTACCCAAACACAAGTCTTTAGACTCTTGTGCTTGCCCCCAACATATTTGGCAACTACTTTGCCTGATTTGTTAGTAAGAACAAATGATGCATCAAAGGTCTTAAATGACATGCTATGTTCATTTGAAGCATCAACTATCTTTTTCTTAGACAACATAACATGAGTTGTATGCCTAGAGCTAAAAGCTTCATTTCTGTAAATATAAGCATGATGAGCAACATGATGATATTTATTAGCATGAATTTTTCTAATCTTATGCTCAGGATGATATAAAATGTAACCTTCTCTATCTTGCACCATGGGAGTCTTGCCCTTAACAAAGTTGGAAATCTTGTTTCTATGGGCATTAAGTTTGATGTTTGTCAGAGAGGAAATCTCTGGCCGGGTGGTGGAGTGCACCCGCCCTAAATCCTAAGATGAGGAGGGGCCTAAGCGTTCTGCTTGCCATGAGATTTGGGGATGAACACAAGAACACGCAAGAGTTTAGAGTGGTTCAGGCCGCCGGAGCGTAATACCCTACTCCATTGTGTGTTGTATTGCTCGTGAGCTTGAGTTGTGTCCTGAAGACTTGGGTCCTTTTTGTCCCCCCGCATGCCTCCCCTTTTGTAGCCCAAGGGGGGCACGTACAAGGATGTTGAGCCCGACATTTGGACCCAGGAACATAACGGGTGTAGTACTTGGAGCCATTAATCCAGTGCAATCTCCTCGTGCCCTGATATATGCGATCTCCGTAGTATTGGCTTGCGGCAGAAGCTTCCCTGGCAACGTACAAGTCATCATGAGTATGGAACATGTGGCAGTACGGCTCCTGTCACCTGATTGGACAGACACGCCGTCTGCAAGATAGCCCAGTCGCTGCCTACTAGAGGAGTAGAGAGAGAGGGTGCATTAAATGCCGAGTAGTCACATCACCTGCCAGTGGAGTGGACGGGGCGTATTAAATGCTGAGATAGCACATCGCTTGTCAGGTGGCAGGCATCCTCTACATTAAATACCAAGATAGCATAGCATGCGACGCGCGGCGCGACCCGCGGCACATAGTCCTTACGTCAGGCTCCGCCCGCTGGCTTACGTCATGAGCAGAGGGCCACGTGGCAGCATCGGGTCTCCGCCTGGGCGGGGAGCTGAGCCGTACATGATGGGGTCTAGACATGTGCCAGCGCCGGACCCCTATCTGGTCTTTGACCAGGGCTTTAAGCACTTTCCGTCCTAGTGCACCGGGACCCCGCCGTGAGCGTTTCGGACCCCTTGCGAAGGGGTCTGGTTCCTACCTTGGGGGCCCAGTATGCACACGTGGAGGTCTCGGACCTCCCCTGGGAGTCCTGTCCGCAAACTTAGGTGGACTCTCATGGGGGTCCGGACATACTGCAGATGCCCAGGAGTATTCCATCACGATAGACACGTGGCGGTCCCGGACCTTCCCTAGTGGTGAGGCCGGGCGCCGCTGTGGGCCCTGAGCAACCGCCCTTGGTTGGGCTAAGGCACGCCTTAGTCACAGACGCAGTCCCACTACCACGTGGCTAAGAGGTAGCCGTACGGGAACTGCGCCTTGATACAGTAGTATGGGGTACCCTTGATCCAGGGTACCGATAGTGGCCCCTGGGCCCGCCTCAGGGGAGGGTAAGAGCCTGCAGGTGGGGCCAAAGCTTGTAAGTTGCGTCAACTTGGCATGACCAGCAACTGGGGCGCCTCCTATGCACGCGCCGCATTAACTCGACGTGCTTGCACTACCGGCCTACCATTGGTCATATCAACCGGCGCGCCTGTTCCCGCGGCTGACTGACCCATGATCTTCGTGCTCGATGGCTTTTACTGGGCCATGGGCGGGGCACCTCGATACTGCTGCATATGGTTGTGAAAATTCACCTTCTCTGTCTTCCGCGGTGGCCCTGAGAAGGCACGGTACTGGTGCGCGTGGCGGTTCATTTTCTCTGCACCCAGGAACCGGCGCCCACGGAGGGTGACCCGTGGGCCTGGGCCCTCGCAATAGAGCTTGGGTTGTTGGTTTCGGCAGAGATGAAGGGGCACACTACCACAGCTGGTGGCGTGCTCTTCACGCGGCAGTTCGCCTTCTCCTCACACGTTGGCCGACGTCCGAGGAGTATGACTCCTGGACCTGGGCCCCCATGCCAGAAGCTAGATCGCTGCCCTTGGCAGAGATGAAGAGGCGCGACGAATCGTTCCCCGCATGACGGTTCACCTTCTGCGCACCAGGAGGCTGTTGCGCCAGCCGTATGACTTGTGGGGTCGGGCCCCCGTATCATAGGCTGGGTGCTCTGGTGTGTGTCGGGGGGGAACTTCTCGTGGCCTTTCGAGGCGCGATCAGAGTAATCTGCCTTTAAAAAGGGGTTCACCCTCGGGTAACAGCCATGCCTTGTCTCTCTTCCTCTTGCTGCGCCCCTTCGCCTTCGAGGTTTTGCTCTGCGCCACCGCAGTTGCCATGGCCTTGTTGGTTCACCCCGAGCGCTTTTAGACCGAATGGACGCTTGTCCTGGTGCGCCGCTTGCCTGGATGGGGCGCACCAATGTTCGGTGGAAGGATTCGCGCCAGTGTCTTCCCTTTCGGTGATTTTGCCGCCGGGGATCTCGCGCTCCTCGTTTCCTGTGCGATGGCGCTACCAATCTCGCCTTCTTCATGATCTCGTGGGGGCTGGCGCCCTTCCGCCATCGCTCAGCTTCAAGGATTTTCATCATGCAGCTAGGCTACGGTCTCCCACCAGTGGTCATCTACAAGGATGACCACCAGTCTTGTGGTGGAGAGAAGCGAGTCGGGCTGCGGCCTCCCCCCTGCCCTCAGCTTCAAGGATGTTCATCATCCTCGCTGGGGTGGGGGGCGAGCCGACTTGGGGTCCTGCCTTCCGCATGGGCTGGTGACCCACTTCTTCCTCCAGCATTTGGAGGAAAAGGATGTTCACCAGCCTTGCGAAGGGGGCGAACTTCGGCTACGCGGTGCCGGCCGGCCCGCAAGTGCCACCAGCCGCCGGGCCTCCAGCCCCTTGGCTTGGATGGTCTTGTCCTCACTCCCGTAGGAGGGCGAGAGCGAGGGCCTCTTCGCCATGGCGAGCGCATTGAGGTGGTCGCCGTCGCTGGCGAGCCACTAGCGATCCGCTGGTGCAGAGGTGGTCGCCACCGCTGGCCAGACCACCAGCGCTGCCAGCCACCATGCACCCAACTCTTTGGCTTTAATGGCCTCGTTGTCACCCCCTGTAGGAAGACGGGGGCGAGGGCCTCTCTGCTATGGCGCACACGTTGAGGTGGCCACCGTTGTTGGCAAGTCGCTCGGGAGAATTCCGCGAGGACAGCGTCCGCGAGCTTCTAGCGTGATCCTGCTGGCATTGAGTAGTTTACACTTGTAGAAATGGAGCTAGGACTCCGCTTGAAGGCAGATGTAATAATTTTTACTTTTGTAATGTACTTTTTTAAGTACTATTTATCAAGCAGTATTAGCACTTATCTGTGTACCATCTGTTCCTGTTGTGTGTGATGTTTGTCGACTCTTCCCTGGCACCTGGCCCCCCTGGGATGCAGGCTCGATGTGTCGAGGCTGGATACCAGCGTTCCTGAGAGAGTTGGCAACATCCCTCAAGAGGCAGCCTCGACCAGGATCTGGACCTGTACACAGCTTCGGCTAGGGGCGTTAGTAGCACACCCATAGGGTCCCACGTCTGACATTAGCCACCCTTTGATACATGCTCGGGATTCGCAGGATTTGGCCTAGGAAGCCAAGTTGTGTGTCCGGACCCCCTGGATCACGGCTCTAGATACTAGGACCCCGCCGCATAGTGGTGGAGCGTGCAGGCTTACGGTACGGGACCAGGCTAAGCGGCTACACGGCTCCAGACCACCCCAGGAGACGAGTGTCCATTCTCTGGAGCCGGACCCCAGGTTGTCGGACCCACGGAACTATAGCTCCAAATACTAAGGTGCCCGTCACGGAGTGGTGGACTGTGCAGGCTTACAGTACGGGACCAGGCTAAGCGGCCATACTGACCCGGACCACCCCATGGAACAAGCCCCCATTCTTTAGAACTGGCCCCCAGGCTATCGGGCCTCCCAGCTTTCGTAAGGGGGTCCTAACCTGCAAGCCTGGCTGCTCAATCCGAGTGTCATCATGCCAGAACAGACGGTAACTGTACGGGTGGGTTAGGTAAAAATAATACCCGGAAACTGCAGGATAAAACTATGGAGCAGGAAGATAAAGTTATCACAGAAGCAGATCTGAGGGGGTAAATCTCCTTTTTATAATTCGTCATGCACGGGTGTAAACCAACAGCCTGAGTTTATGAGGGTGGACCTTACCGGGCTGGCGTACGCGTATGCGAGACCTGACTACAAAAGAAGAAAAAATTAACCCCTCGGACTTGCTTCTATGGGCGGAACATACATAGATGCTCTAGAGGTTACGAAGAGATACTCCTTTAGTTATAGCAAGGCAGGCACTCCCCGGGCTGGCACATTCCTGTCACCTTGAAGGGTTCCTCCCAGCTAGGGGAGAGATTGCGGACCCCTTCTTGGTTCGGTACTCGCCGTAGGACTAGGTCTTGACCCTGGGCTCCCTACTATGCACGAACCGTTGGCCACAGTGTATGGGCGCCGGGTTACAAAGTGCATTTTGGGTTGCCGCTTGACACCTAAGCTCGTCGACGGAGTCCTCGTCCTTGTGCTGTAATTGCTCCTGTATAGGCTCATCAAAAGGTTGGACCCGTGAGGAGTCCAGAAGGGTTTCCGGGGAAAGGCAGGCTTCGTCCCCGTGGACCAAGGAGTTTGGGACCCCCTGGTGGCCCGTCTAGCTGTCATCACCGGAGTTGGTGCCTCCAGCGAAAACATCCTTCAGGACCCCTTCAGGTGACTGATACCTGAGGGCCGGTTCGGCCACAGCCACCTCATCATCGTTGACCCTTTCCTTACCAGGTCAACGATGAGGTGGGGAGCCGTCGCCAGAAGACTGCTCGCGCCGCGCGCTAACGAGTTTCGTGAGGTCGATGATCTCTCGACACTCCACGGCGCTGTGGCGACCGTTGGGGTGCACAGGGCATGAGCCGCTGTTACCCTTCTGCGACCGTGGGTGTTTGTTGCGGTCACCCCAGCCCCCAGTCGCAGCTGCAACGACCAGAGCGGCAGGGTGCGACTTCTCATGGCCGCGGTTCTTTTTCTTCTTCTTTTTGCCGTCTTGAGCGACGGCACCCGAGCCACCTATCTGGGCGGCCCCGGTCTGTGGCACCGAGTGCCACGCACGGCCCTCAGCGGCCCTAGCACACTTGTCGGCCAAAGCGAAGAGAGTGGAGACAGTTTCGATGTCGTGCGTGGCTAACTTCTCCAACATCTTTTCATCATGCACTCCCTGACGGAAGGCCGTGATGATAGAAGCATCAGAGATGCGAGGTATAGTACCCCGCACCTTGGTGAAGCAGGAGATAAATGTTCGGAGGGTTTCCCCGGCCTCCTGCCTCACTGTGTGGAGGTGGGCCTCCACGCTGTATTGTTGGTAGGCGCTGGCAAAGTTCGCTGTGAACCATGCGCAGAGCTCTTCCCAGGAGTAGACTGATCCTGGAGCAAGGTTCATGAGCCAAGTCCGGGCGGGCCTAGACAAGGCGACATGAAAATATGTCGCCATCACAGTGGTGTTTCCACCTGCTGTTGTGATAGCCGTGACGTACACCTGCAGGAATTCTAACGGGTTTGATGTACCATCGTACTTTTCCGACAAGTGTGGCCGGAACTTGGATGGCTAGGACGCTGCACGGAGATGATCTGCGAGAGCAGCGCAGCCCACGCCAACCAATGGGACACCCGCTTGGGACCGGGCGCCCACTGGGGTTTGTGGTGCTACCGCAGCGAAGTCTTTATTGAGGTTACGGCCCTCGATGTTGTGCCGGTGCTCTCGCATCCTCTCCAGTGAGACGCGGGCATCTTCGCTCACTCGCCTGCGGTTGAGCTCTGCCCGCAGGTCATTAGACCTATCCCGAGAGACTGGAGCGTCTTCTGCCGCGCGCCGGCGGCTGAGCTCTGCCCTCAGGTCCTCAGTCGGTGCTGCCCTCACCGAGGGTGAGCGCACAGATGCTGACGCCTCATGTTGGCGCCGGGATGACCACGGCCTCGACCTGGTCGAGCCGGAGTGCGCCATGCCAAGCAGCCGGTCGACGTCTTCACGCCATTGCCTCATGGCCCCTGGTGAGGCCATGGAGCTTGGGGGCGGCGCAACAACTCCCTGGCTGCAGACAATGCCCCTGGGGTTGTCCTGGGTAGAGTTTGGGATGTCTGTGCAGCTGGATGCTGCTGCACAGCGTGCAGAGCGGCAGCGCCCGGCACAGGACGGTTGGGAACCTGTGGCGTGGAAGAAGCAGCTTCTTCCTCCACCAGGAAATCCACTGAGGTCTTGGTGCGGTGCTCAACGATTTGCACCATCATGCTGAGGAAGTAAACAAGCAAAACCTAAAGCTTAGCCCCCTACTTGGCGTGCCAAATGTCGGAGAGGAAATCTCCGTCCGGGTGGCGGAGTGCACCCGCCCTTAATCTTAAGATGAGGAGGGGCCTAAGCGTTCTGCTTGTTGTGAGATTTGGGGATGAACACAAGAACACGCAAGAGTTTAGAGTGGTTTAGGCCGCCGGAGCGTAATACCCTACTCCACTATGTGTTGTATTGCTCGTGAGCTTGAGTTGTGTCTTGAAGACTTGGGTCCTTTCTGTCCCCCCGCATGCCTCCCCTTTTATAGCCCAAGGGGGGGCACGTACAAGGATGTTGAGCCCGACATTTGGGCCTAGGAACATAACAGGTGTAGTACTTGGAGCCATTAATCCAGTGCAATCTCCTCGTGCCCTGATATCTGTGATCTCCGTAGTATTGGCTTGCGGCAGAAGCTTCCCTGGTGTAAGGAAAATGGACCCCGGGCCTTTTGGCTAATTGAGTTTTAGTGTTTGATGAACAACACAATCCGTGAACTAATAAGTTTTCTAGTGTTTGTGTTTGTAGTTCACAGGATGCAAGATTTACTTGGACTAAGGAATTAAGGAAAGCAACACCTCAAAAGAAGACATTAAGAAGATCCAAGAAAAGTCTAAGTGTGCTGCTGCGGACTGTCTGTGCGAAGGCGCACCAGACTGTCCGGTGGCACACCGGACTGTCCGGTGCCCACACGCCGGACTGTCCGGTGCCCACACGCCGGATTGTCCGGTGCCCAGGGAACTCCAGCCCAACGGCTAGTTCCAGGTGGCACTCGGAGAGAAGACCACCGGACTGTCCGATCTGAGCACTAGACTGTCTGGTGTGGAAAAGCCTGCGGCGCCAACAGTCACCTGCTCTGACAGGGCAACGGCTAGGCGCACCGGACAGGCTACAGTGCGTTGTCCAGTGCACCACCGGACTATCCAGTGTGCCGTAGAGAACTGCAGCTTTTCTCCAACGGCTATTTTGGAGTTGGGGCCTATATATACTTCACCCAACCAACCATTTGGAGGTGTGGGAGCCCAAGCAACATACCAAGGCATATAGTGCACATTTCCAAGATCTCAAACACCCAAGTGCTTAATAGAATCACTCGGTGATTAGCGTAGGTGCTTTGCAAAGTGCTTAGGTTAGTTAGACCGCTTTAGCGCTTCCTCTAGGTGAACCCTAGTTAGTTGAGTGAGTTTTGTAAAACCACACAACCCCTCGGCTCTTGCGCGAGCCGTTGTAATTGTACCGAGTGGGGCGAGAGTCTTGCGAGACCGTGACAACCGCATTTGTGTCACGACCGCCACCGTGTACCGGAGAAAACGAGGCCCGGCGTTTCGGCCGGAAGCTCGATAGTGGAGACGGCGGGGAGCGTCCGAGAGGAGCCGAAAGCGGAGCACCACTTGCGCGTGGAGAAGGCCCGCGGCTCTCTACGGAGTTACTCGACCGTGGTGCTTGGCCCTCGCGTGGGCTTCCCTTTGCTTAGGGGCACCAACGAGGATTAGTCGGGACCTTGCGCGGTTCCGGATACCTCGGTAAAAATATCGGCGTCATCCACGAGAGTTTGCATTCTCTACCTTGCTCTTTAAGCTTCCGCATTTATATTAAGCATTTAAGTTTCAACCTTGTATTCATACTTATATAGTATAGATTGAAACTTAGCCATTGCGGTAGAGATAGCAACACTTAGACAAAACCTAGTTTGCACTCTCTAGTTTGATTATTTGCATAGGTTTTGCTCTAGGGATTTATTTGTTGCCTAGTTTAGTAAAAAAATTAGAAGTCCTAATTCACCCCCTCTTAGGCGTCACCCGTTTCCTACAAGTGGTATCAGAGCCAAGTTTGGCTCATTTGAAACGCTTTAGCTTCACCGCTAAAAGAGTCGACGTTTTTAGAGGAAGGGATGGATACCCATAGGCCACCACACTTCGACGACACTAACTTCCCATATTATAGTGCTAGAATGGCTTGTTACCTAGAGGCCGTTGATCTAGATGTTTGGAGAGTCACTCGTGATGGGATGAAACCCCTCAAGAATCCCGAGAAACCCACCACGAGTAAGGAAAAAGAAATTCATTTTAATGCTAGAGCCAAAAACTGCTTGTATGAATCTCTTAGCATGGATATTTTTAATCAAGTATTTACCTTGAAAACTGCTAATGAGATTTGGCTAAAATTGCATGAGCTCCATGACGGCACATCCAATGTCCGTGAGCAAAAACATTGCCTAGTCTTAAATGAGTATAATTCCTTTGCTATGAAAGATGATGAGCTTGTTAGAGACATGTATTCTCATTTGAATCTAATTATCAATGAGCTCAATTCTATTGGCATTAATAAGCTAGGTGATGCGGACATTGTGAGGAAGATTATCTCCCTACTACCACAACAAAGATATGGGAGCATCATCACCATCCTTCACAACATGGAGGACTTGAGCAATATGACCCCGACCATTGTGATTGGGAAAATCGCGGCTTTTGAGATGTCGCGAAAAATGTGTTGGGGAGAGGAGCCAACCTCCTCAAGACCATATGCTTTTGCATGTGATGAAAGGAAGGGCAAAAAGAAGGCTCCCACTCCAAGTTCCTCAAGTGAAGAAGAGGAAGAGGAACAAAGTGATGATGATGAAGATAATCAACCATGCACATCATCCTACAAGGACGAAGAAACAATCCGATGCGTTGGAAAGGTAATGAGGATGATCTGCAAGATTAATCTAATGGGTGTGCCCCTGCAGGTCGAGGATCTTCTCTTTAACATTGACAGGAAAAAGCAAAGGAAGAGAGGATGCTTTGCATGTGGGGAGAAGGGCCACTTCAGGGACAATTGTCCAAATATGGCCAAATCCAAGAAGGAGAGGAGCAAAGGCAAGGCGCTAACAAGTGTTAGAACTTGGGATGATTCTTCAAGTGAAGATGAACCTCCAAGGACGAGCAGCCACCGGTCCTCATCACGCTCATCACGATCGTCACACAAATGCCTTATGGCAAGAGGTAACAAAAGCATTCCATCCTCTAGTGATGAAAATAGTAGTGATGATGAAGGTGAGGGAAAGCCCTCTCTAGATGAGCTTGCGGAAGCCGTAGAATTTTTTTAGGATGTTTGCACTAAGCAAAAAGCTCAACTTAAAACTTTGAAAAATAAGTTGATTAGCTCCAAAAATGATTATAAAGGTTTGCTAGAAAAATTTGAAACTTTTGCAAACTTAAATAGTGAGCTGTCAACTAAAATTGAGCTATTAGAATCTAGTGCTCCATCCACTGCTACCGATGATAATCTCATTAAAAAGAATGAAAAACTTAAGGCTAAGTTAGCTAGCTCCCAAGAATCTATTGAAAATTTGCTAGAGAAAATGGAAATTCTTAGCATACACAATAATGAGCTAACTACTAAGCTAGAAAACATTGGTAGCACCCCAGCAGCATCTTTAGTTGAAACACCTAAAATTGTTAAGAAAGATGCTTCTACTTCTTGCTTTGATTTAATTAATGATTCTAACCCCTGCAACCAAGTCGCTGTTGAGAAAATTGTTGTAGAGACATGTTCGGATGAGGTTGCAAAGGAAAATGAACAATTAAAGCAAGAAGTGGCTCGCCTTGGCAAGGCTTTGTATGACAAGAAAGGCAAAGCCAAACAAATCCGACCTCCATAGGATAACACCACTGCGGGAGTGAACAAGCCTATGGAGGGAGAAACTGTGATTTGTAGGCTATGCCACAAGGAAGACCATAAGTCTTTCCAATGCAAGGCGATGACCGGGGATAAACAAAGGCAAAAGCTCAAGCAAAAGCCATCAAACAAAATCTCCAACACCTACATCAGAAAAGGTGGATAAAAAGTCTGCTACACCATATTTAATCAAGAAGAAAAAGAATGGAAAGTTGATAGCAATCAAGGCCAACAAGCAAGCCAACAAAGGAAAAGGGGCCAAACGCATCTGGGTGCCAAAGGAAATAATTTCAACCATGAAGAGCACCAAGAAGGTATGGATCCCGAAAGGGAAGTGAGTGGACCGAAGGTCGTCGGGAAATTTGGAGACTTGGCAAAGTTGGGATGTATATCATGGGATACATCATATTGGATCAAGTTTTTTTGCCAAGTGGGTTAGTGTAAATTTTGGACCCAAATTTCCCACTCATGACTAAGGTAACTAGATTTATTGTATTTCTTGTTTTTAGATATGCGTATCTATTTACCTTGTATCTAGTTTACCTTTCTTGCCTAGTATTACATTTGTTATGTATTTTTGTTTAAAATCATGCATACTAGGTAAATCATATGGTAGGATTGCTTGTTTTCAATTCATATACTTAAGCAAACCTACATGGCTTAAAATGTTTATTCAAGCACGGCACATAGCTTCTATATCACTCCATAGTAAATGATGCATCAATTGAAAATTTTGATTTCTACAAGTTGTATCATTTAACTTATATGTGCCAAAGTTCAGATTATAGATAATTTGCCCCTCTTGATATCAAATCAAAGTGCATGTCTCCTACAAGTATTCAAAACTTGTATGCACACCTTTAGGGGGAGGTTACTCTATAATCTAATACTTTGAGACTAACACCTTTTCAAGTCTATTTCATGTGATAGTCTCATTGTAAGGAAAATGAGGTCCCTAGAGAAAGACAACAATCTTCCACTGCAAAATCTCCAAGAACTCTCATGTCTCTCAAGCTCGCCATTGAATTTCAATTGGTATCTTTTGAGACTACATCTAGTATCATCTACTATTTGATTAGACTATATTTCATATCATATACTTTCATGTTGCTAAAAATGCATAAGTGGTTAACTCATATTCTGTTACCTATGCATAAGGGAAGTTAGTCTTTTCAAATCATGTCTTGCACCTCTAATTTTCACATGCTTTTTCCTAAGATCTCTACTAGGGGGAGCTTTTCTTCATCTCTAAAGGGGGAGAAAACTCTTTTTAAAAGAGAACACTCACTTAAGGGGAGTAATCCTTTGAGGACAAGCTTTTATTTACTTCCTACATGCTTTTAATGTCTTCCTTTTCGGTGGTTGATGCCAAAGGGGGAGAAGTTTAGGGACCAAAGCAATAAAAACTATATCAAACACCAAACACCACAAATTTAAATTTTTATATCTAAAAATGGCTTTTCAAGTGGTTTTGGTTATTTGGTCCTAAAATAGGAAGTAAGTGAATTATGGAGTTAGGGGGAGGCTTAAATCCATAATATCACATTGTGGGGACAAGCATGCATCCTAGCAAGTAGATTACATATTTTCATTCAAATACTTGTATTATTTGCTTGCTTTGGTTGTGTTGTCATCAATCACCAAAAAGGGGGAGATTGTAAGGAAAATGGACCCTGGGCCTTTTGGCTAATTGAGTTTTGGAGTTTGATGAACAACACAATCCGTGAACTAATAAGTTTTCTAGTGTTTGTGTTTGTAGTTCACAGGATGCAAGATTTACTTGGACTAAGGAATTGAGGAAAGCAACACCTCAAAAGAAGACATTAAGAAGATCCAAGAAAAGTCCAAGTGTGCTGCTGCGGACTGTCTGTGCGAAGACGCACCGAGCTGTCCGGTGGCACACCGGACTGTCCGGTGCCCACACGCCGGACTGTCCGGTGCACCAGGGAACTCTAGCCCAACGGCTAGTTCCAGGTGGCACTTGGAGAGAAGACCACCGGACTGTCCGGTGTGAGCACCAGACTGTCCGGTGTGGAAAAGCCTGCGGCGCCAACGGTCACCTGCTCTGACAGGGCAACGGCTAGGCGCACTGGACAGGCTACAGTGCGTTGTCCGGTGCACCACCGGACTGTCCAGTGCACCACCGGACTGTCCGGTGTGCCGCAGAGAACTGCAACTTTTCTCCAACGGCTATTTTGGAGTTGGGGACTATATATACTTCACCCAACCGGCCATTTGGAGGTGTGGGAGCCCAAGCAACATACCAAGGCATATAGTGCACATTTCCAAGAGCTCAAACACTCAAGTGCTTAATAGAATCACTTGGTGATTAGCGTAGGTGCTTTGCAAAGTGCTTAGGTTAGTTAGACCGCTTTAGCGCTTGCTCTAGGTGAACCCTAGTTAGTTGAGTGAGTTTTGTAAAACCACACAACCCCTCGGCTCTTGCGCGAGCCGTTGTAATTGTACCGAGTGGGGCGAGAGTCTTGCGAGACCGTGACAACCGCGTTTGTGTCACGGCCGCCACCGTGTACCGGAGGGAACGAGGCCCGCGGCGTTTCAGCCGGAAGCTCGATAGTGGAGACGGCAGGGAGCGTCCGAGAGGAGCCGGAAGCGGAGCACCACTTGCGCGTGGAGAAGGCCCGCGGCTCTCTACGGAGTTACTCGACCATGGTGTTTGGCCCTCGCATGGGCTTCCCTTTGCGTAGGGGCACCAACGAGGATTAGTCGGGACCTTGCACGGTTCCGAATACCTCGGTAAAAATACCGGCGTCATCCACGAGAGTTTGCATTCTCTACCTTGCTCTTTAAGCTTCCGCATTTATATTAAGCATTTAAGTTTCAACCTTGTATTCATACTTATATAGTATAGATTGAAACTTAGCCATTGCGGTAGAGATAGCAACACTTAGACAAAACCTAGTTTGCACTCTCTAGTTTGATTATTTGCATAGGTTTTGCTCTAGGGATTTATTTGCGGCATAGTTTAGTAAAAATTTTAGAAGTCCTAATTCACCCCCTCTTAGGCTTCACCCGTTTCCTACACCTGGCAACGTACAAGTCGTCATGAGTACGGAACATGTGGCAGTACGCCTCCTGCCACCTGATTGGACAGACACGTCGTCTGCAAGATAGCCCAGTCGCTGCCTACTAGAGGAGTAGAGAGAGAGGGTGCATTAAATGCCGAGTAGTCACATCGCCTGCCAGCGGAGTGGACGGGGCGTATTAAATGCTGAGATAGCACATCGCCTGTCAGGTGGCGGGCATCCTCTACATTAAATACCGAGATAGCGTAGCATGCGACGCGCGACGCGACCCGCGGCACGTAGTCCTTATGTCAGGCTCCGCCCGCTGGCTTACGTCACGAGCAGAGGGCCACGTGGCAGCATCGGGTCTCCGCCTGGGCGGGGAGCTGAGCCGTACATGATGGGGTCTAGACACGTGCCAGCGCCGGACCCCTGCATGGTCTTTGATCAGGGCTTTAAGCACTTTTCGTCCTGGTGCACAGGGACCTCGCCGTGAGCGTTCCGGACCCCTTGCGAAGGGGTCTGGTTCCTACCTTGGGGCCCAGTATGCACACGTGGAGGTCTCGGACCTCCCCTAGGAGTCCTGTCCGCAAACTTAGGCGGACTCTCATGGGGGTCCGGACTTACTGCAGATGCCTAGGAGTATTCCATCACGATGGACACGCGGAGGTCCCGGACCTTCCCTAGTGGTGAGGCCGGGCGCCGCTGTGGGCCCTGAGCAACCACCCTTGGTTGGGCTGAGGCACGCCTTAGTCACAGACGCAGTCCCACTACCACGTGGCTAAGAGGTAGCCGTACGGGAACTGCGCCTTGATACAGTAGTAGGGGGTACCCTTGATCCAGGGTACCGACAATGTTGTTTTGGCTCCCAGGTTGGAAGCCAATCCCATACTTAATGCTAGGGCGTCTCCCATTGTAAAGCATACCATGAGCAAATTTAAAATTTTCATTTTCAAGCTCATGCTCGACAATTTTGGCATTCAACTTAGCTATGTGATCATTTTGTTCTTTAATCAAAGCAAGGTGATCATTCACAGCATCAACATCAACATCTCTACATCTAGTGCAAGTAGTAACATGCTCAACAGTATATGTAGGGACATGGCAAGCATTCAATTCCTCAATCTTAGCAATTAAACTAGCATTTTCAGTTTTGAGACAAGAAATTGAATTATTGCTTGTATTTAGCTCTTTAGTCAAGTTTTTGTATTTTTCAACTTCAAGAGCAAAAGCATATTTTAGCTTAACATTTTTTGTTTTCCTTAACGAGTAGATCTTCTTGGCATTCCAAGATTTTATCCTTCTCGTTAATGGTTTTTATTAATTCATTGATTTTCTCCTTTTGTTCTATGGTAAGGTTTGCAAAAAGAGAAGACAAATCTTCATTCTTTTCACTAGAGCTACTCTCATCATCGGAAGTAGTATATTTAGGGGTATCTCTAGAGTATACCTTCTTCTTTTTGCCCTCCTTAGCCATGAGACACTTGTGGTCGGCGTTGGGAAAGAGAAGGCCCTTGTTGATAGTGATGTTGGCGGCATCGTCGTCGTCGGAGAAGTCGGTGGAGCTCTCGTCGGAGTCCCACTCTTTTCCCATGTGCGCCTCGCCACCTTTATTTTGGTTATAGTACTTCTTCTTCTCCATCTTCTTCTTTCCTTTCTTATCGTCGTCCCTGTCACTATCACTTGCATATGGATATTTAGCAATATAGTGACCGAACTTACCACATCGGTAGCAAACCCTCTTGGAGTGGGGTTTGTATTCCTTCCCCTTTTCTTTGCTTGAGGATTTGAGTGAAGCTCTTAATAATAAGAGTCATCTCCTCGTTGTCAAGCTTAGAGGCATCAATTTGAAGCCTATTGGTTGGTGTAGCTCTTCCTTCTTTTCTTCTGTTGCCTTGAACGCAATGGGTTGCATCTCGGGTGTGGAGGTGACTCCTTGCTCCAAGTCGCTAATGTGTTTGGAGTCTTTGACCATAAGTTCAAAGCTCACAAACTTGTCAATCTACAGTGTTTTATCTCTATGAATTGCAGCTGTAGTAGTCGAATAATTGAATTTACTTGAAACGAATAGCCCCATGAAACATGAATTCTGGCAATGCAACGAAGTTGGATCTTCATATCGATTTGAATGAATCACTCTTTCTACATAGGACAATCTTTAGGTTCTTACCAATTTACTATATTCTTTTAGAGGACATATGTTATTATTTTATTTACCAAAGACTTCGATCCTATAATTCTTTTTTACATGAAACAAAGAGTTTGGTCAGGGTCATCAGCTTACAAGGCGTGATTCCACTCTGGGTATTGCCTAACTCCAAGAAGATAGTGAAAGGACCAAAATTTCAACCAAGGGCTACCGTGCCTCAATGCCTGATTATTGTGACGGTTCTCTGATTGGAAGCAAAGTTAGGAGTGGAATCGCATGCATTCACCGCACAAACACACCTCAAAAGTCTAAAGCCACCCCAAAGTACAAAATACTTAAGAGCATCTCCAAGAGACTCTTTATTTTTTACTCCCTATTTAACTCTTTATTTGTCTCTAAATAAATATTAAACTCGATATGTAACATCTCATTCTAACAGATCTCCAAAATGCAATTTAGCTTAGCTAGCGAGAGTTGCTAGCCAAATTTGGCTAGTGAGGGAGTTAATTTAGAGAGCCAGATAACTTAACAAGTTAAATAACTACTCTGTTGTAGAGCTATTATGCTATTAATTAAATAAAATTTAGCTTGACAAGCTATTTAACTTACCAATTTGTATTGTATATTCTATATCCTATTTATTCGCAATCAAAGAAAAAACTGATTACCGAGTAAATACCGTTTCCGACCGTTTTCATCCCTATATATATATATATATATATATATATATATATATATATATATATATATATATATATATATATATATATATATATATAACTACCATTTCTATAATTTGTTAAACTTTTTTTTTTAAGTTGATCAGCTCATTTTATTTATATTTTGCAAAAAATAAAAAGTAAACTATACTTAAAATATATTATAGAGTACACGATATCATAATAATAATTATATTTTTTTAATAAGACGAGTCAAATAAATTTAAAGAAAAAGGTTAAATAAATTATAGATTGGAACGGAGGTGTACTATTTATTCATTCGTTTATTTTTTTTAAAAAAATTGCGCGTTCGTTTGCACGTCAAATTCGTCGTCGGACTTCTCCTCAACGTTCTCTCCCCGTCTCCGTACCTTCCGTTCCCTTTCTCCCATTCGCACGCCGCCCCGTGCCGTCCTCCTCCCAGATCTCGTGGTCTCGTGGCCGTCGCCATTCCCCCCCGCTCCGCTACACGCCGAGCGCACCGATTGCAGATCAGGCGTCTCCGCTGCTCCTCGCCCTCGCCCCGCCCGCGGCGTGGTGAGGAGAGGAGATCCCCCTGAGGTTGTACGAGACGGTGCTTCAGGACCGCCCTCTGGCGCGGAGGACGCACAAGCTCGGCGGCGGCGGCGGCGAGATGAAGGGCTCGACCATCCCTTCTGTCGCGATCATGCCCTCGCCGCTCTTCCTCTGGCGGTTTAAGGTGCCTCCGTCTTTCAAACATTCCGACTCCTTTTTTTTTTTCCTGCTGGGCCTTGACATGCCGTGAAGAGGAATTAGTTTAAGTTCAGTTTCTGATCAAATGGACACCGATTTCAAGTCAGGTGCTCATTGCTTAATTTGTCTCTTGAGGTTTGACGGTGCACCAATTCACGAATGCAACATTTGTTAGTACATTATGCATTGAGTTACTGCTAGTACCAGGCTCTGTTAACTGTCGACTTGGAACCATGTCAGTATGCCTTGCATCATGTTCCTGAGAAGTGAGAAGTAGTATCTGTTGAGGTCACATTTGGAGCTAACCCAATTTCATTGGAGCTCTCAAGGAACCACCGATCTTCTAATAAAAAAGCACGCTGTAGTGGAAACAGTAACTAAGGGACTGCCGAGTTAACAGTCCCCTTTCTGCACTGTGAAATGACAAGTGTAAGGACCATTCAACGACAGTAGTTTTGATAGTACATTGCTTAATTTAGCCCATGAGATATTGCAATGCACCATTTCATGAAACACAAGTGTGTCCATTCGAATTGAATTGAATTATATCTAGTTTCCACCTTGCAGGCTTGCAGCTAGGCAGTCAAAGCTGTCAAATGCTAAGAGGCACATGCAACCTATTTGTAGATCTTGAGGAGTTGCTCTATTACACAAAGCACATTGTAGCGACCTTAATAACTTATGGAGAGTTAGTTAGGAAGAATGACCAGTCAGGCTGAACGTATCTGAACATTTACTTCCACCCAATCTTTGGGGAAATTGTCTGTAACTTTGACAGCAAAATTACGTTATGAGCTTCTGTTTGTGTTCTCCTGTAACTTAGTGTTGAGTTACCTCTAAAGGGAGGAATATGTTAGCATGTCATTTCTAATGCTACGATTAACAACAATGCTGAACAGCAATGCTTGTTTTTTTTTCTTTGCTTCATATTGTGTTTAAACAGACCACATGCTGTATCTGTAGTGTTTTATACCTAAGATGTTAAGCATAATCTCACCATTACGCGAATGTGTGATTTGAGTCAATACTAAATAACTGCTGGCCCTCTGGTTCCTTTTCAGGTTGTGTTGTTTCTTCTATGGGGCTTATGTTGTTGCAAGGTCAGTCTTGATATACTCCATCAATAACTTTCAATTATGCATTACATGAGTGTCTCGTTTGTTAATTCGGTAATTCTCTTGGCATTACAGATAGGTTGGGACTCAGTTATGAGGATGAGTGTTGATCTCAGAGACTTATTTCTTTATGAGGCTTTCTTGTACTATAATCCTCTTCTTCTTGTGGTGAGTTATCACTGTACTCGTCTTATGCTGATAAATGGTTGTTCCTATATAACAGGAATCAATTAAGGCCCTCTGTTAGCATATATGTAACTGTGATTCTTGTCTTTATTGTAGGCCTTGATGATTTGGTTGTGGGGAGTAAATCTATGGGTCTTTGCACAGTCATCTGTGAATTATGCAAAAGTGTTTGATCTTGCACAAACACATTTATCTCACCGTGAGATATGGAGGGTATGCTTATTGGACTCTTGCATTTGTCTTTTTTTTAAATACTTCATTTTGAATTTACTATGATTCCTTTTCGTTAGGAAGTGCATCTATAATAGTATAGTACTGGTTTGGCTTGAGTGCTCAGTTCACAACTATCTGTTCTGTTGAGTTACGCTGCAATAGTTTGCATCACAAATATACTTGTAGTGATTTCTGCGAGCAAGCATGCTGAACTTGCTTTCCTGTGTAAATATATTCTACCGTCTTTCTTAAGCAACATGATTCACTGGTACATTTCTAATTCTAAATCATTTTACTGAGGCAGCCTCTTTTCAATCTGGCTCTCTTGTATCAGGATTTCTAGACGCATTTCATATTAGTTGTTTCTGCCTTTTATCAATATTCTTTATGCTGCCATCAACCCCTTTCAATCTGAAGTTGTGCTTTGTATGTCTTCCATATTATTTGCATTTGACACTTTATTCTGCTATGATGACATGGAGTGTTTTTTGTTGTTTTTTTTTGACAGTGTGCTACTTGGTTGACGTTAATTGTCCCCACTAGCATGACAGCCTACCTATATCTGTACTCACATGGAGAAGTGTCCCTTGCAGCATCTCAACCAGTGTAATATCTAGCCTATTCAGTAGTAATTCATTCACTGCTTTGTCATCTTCCTTTTGTGCTTGCGCTCATGAGACACTCTGGTTTATTTCTTATAATTTCTTATTATGTTTTTCGGTAGTGCTTCCATTGAGCCAGCATTGCTTGAACAGTTAAACTAATCAAATGTATATAAGAATATAATTCACTCATTCAGTACCTGTATCCTAAACAATTGCTAATTGATAACTAGCATCCCGTCATAATAGAAAATCTAAGCGGTAGTTTATACAAGGTAATAATTTTACTGAAGATCTGTGATGACTTGTCTCTGTCTAAAGAAATGACCCAAAACAATTCAGTGAAATATAGCAAGGTATATCTCAGCAAAGTCTACACAAGATTGGTGCACATACTGATGGTTGCATGTAATACCTTTTTTAAAATAAAATAAATAAAATTGAAGAGCGTGTTACCCAGTCATTTATTCAGTTGATGAATGCTATATATTCCATGTTCACATGCTATTTCAGATCCAGGGTGGTGAACTAATTGACATATCTTTTTGCCTCTTTGCAGGTTCTCTTGTATGCTATTCTTCTGATGATCCTCCTTTCTCCTTTTGATATGTTTTACTTATCATCACGCTTTTACTTTCTGAGAACAGTCTGGCGTATAATACTGCCTTTACAAGTAAGTTGTACAATTTATTATTGATGATAAATTCTTTAGTCATGCTACAAACAGTATGATATGTGTGTTGTGGCTAGAGTTACCTGATTGTACCTGTGGAGGGCAATTGAATTGTAGCAAACTACTAATGATTCCCTGTCCCTTTTTCTGCAGGCAATTACATTTCCTGACTTCTTTTTGGCTGATATTTTTACATCCATGTCAAAGGTATGTGTTAGTTTACCGAGAAGTATTGATTGTAGACTGTTTTTCTTGTTCGACACATCCCAACTTGGAGACAAAATGTCAGGACCAGACTTCTCATATTGTGTTTAGTATAATATATAGTAATACATTTTTAGTAGACATTAGTAATACATTTTTAGTAGACATTACCTTTTGACTATATGACAAATTCATGCTGTTCCTTTGTTTTCAAAATCAGAGAAGTGATTCTAAGTTGTAACTCCTCCATTGTCTTGAGTTATAGCATGTTTTATCTTTGATGTTCTGTTTTGCCATTTGTTGATTTTCTTCAACTCTACACAGGTGTTCTCAGATCTGGAGCGTTCGGTTTGTCGTATGGTGAATCGCCAGGTTGATTTCTTGCATGTGCTCTTTGTTATGCGCAGACCTTCCTCAGTTTAAATTCTTGTTGAGACTTAAATCTCGCTTTCCTGTAATGTTTCTCATTTTCATATTTTACAGGTTGCAACAATCGCTTGGTTTGAAGCAGATTCTATTTGTGGCAGTCATTCCGTAGCTATTCCTCTTGTTCTCGTGTTTCCCTACTTGTGGCGTTTCTTCCAATGTCTCCGTCAGTACAAGGATACAAAGGAGAAGACATGTCTCTTCAATGGTATTTCATTCATCAAGCATTAACTTCACTGTTTATTTGTTCTGCAGGAAACTTATATGTTTACTTCTATACCTGTCTCTGGAGTCTGGAATAACTTGTCATTTTTTATATCCTGAATTCAGCTCTCAAGTACTCGACAGCAATTCCTGTGATTTTCCTTTCCGCTCTCAAGTATCATGTATATCCTGATCAGTGGGTTGGCTTCTACCGCCCCCTCTGGCTTATCTCTAGTGTTATAAATTCACTGTATTCCTTCTACTGGGATATAAAGCGAGATTGGGATTTGAGGTTTGTGGCACCTTTACATGATGACTTTACCATCTGTTCAGCATTTCACACATCCATATTGCTGTTGCTAACGAGCTTTGATTTTCATACCTGCAGCATCCTAACCAGGATTTTCATGTTCAAAAATCCAAGCATATGGACTAATCTTCTTTACGGGCAGAACTGGGTATCGACCTGAACACATAAATGCTTCTTAGTTAACTCCATGGACAGTTTGTCACCGGTCTGTTCTGTACAAATTGTACAGGTATTCTACTGGGTACTGGGCAGCAACTTGGTTCTGCGATGCACATGGACATACAAGCTCTCGGCGCATCTCCGGCACAACTACCTGACAGTGTTCACCATAGCAGCTCTGGAAATCCTGAGACGGTGGCAGTGGGTGTTCTTCCGGGTCGAGAACGAGTGGAACAAGATGACGGCCAAACAAAACTTGGAGATGTCATCTGACATGCCTTCCGAAGGAGACAGGCTACTGGATTCGAGTAACCATACAGTGTGAGCTGAACAACAGCCTCATATTTCGCGATACAGATTCATTGCCATTCTTTTAGCGTTACCATTGTGGCCAATCTTACGTCGACGGTTCAGATTTTGTCTGTAGAGCTCAAAAGGTCAAAGGGATACAGATACACAATAGGTTTCTATATATAAAAAAAGTTGAAATTTGTTGGCGGCTTCGGATGTAATACCTCTTGAGGATATATACTGTTATAGCCCTCTTGAACGATTGAATCCAACAGGAGGTATTCGTTGAGACATGAAAGAATAAAAGTAATGCTGAAATTTTACGAAACTTCTTTCAGGTTGTCTTCACTTACGACTATTGTCCTGCTTTTATCTTTATTGTGTACCAAAGTCTACCTGCATTAAATCATGAGTTTTTTTGGCCCCCAGCACATATCTCTTTCATATTGTTTAGCATATCCTTGGTGAGTGCCGTATAGCAGGCATACAAACTGCTTGCGTGAGCAAGACATTTCATATCACCAGCTTATCAGGTGGCTGGGACCTGATGAAGTAGCATCATAGCAGTGAAGAAAACAAATCGTTGAATCCAAGGAGCCCTAGTCTAATGGGTATATCATGTGATCCACTCACATAACGAAGACATTTTGTTGTTGTTTTTTTTATAAAAAAACTGAACCCAGAACACAAATAAACATTTAATACAGACATGCTTTGTTTAATTACTTGAGCATGATTCATAAAACACCAAGTACGCAAGCAATTATACAAAGGCGCTCCCAAAACAATCCTTGCATATGCATGGCTCCATCCTTGCAGTACAGTAGCTCACATACTACAGATGATTATTTAATCTGCACCTGTTCTTGACGATGTACACAACAAGAGGCGATCATCCACGGCATTTGCTTAATCTGCGGGCACAAGAGACGAGCGACTAGTGATTCTATATCACAAAAGCTACGGCGCCGAGAAGGCGTCGTCGAGCGGCCACGGGAGGCGCCGTTCGGCGCAGTCCGGCTCCGCCGGCTGCGCCTGCAGCACCATGGAGCGCAGCGTGTCGCGGAGGCGGCTGTGGCGCCTCCGGTGGCGGATGCGGCGCAGCACGGCGTCCCTGTCCAGCGCCCCCGCCCCGGGCCGCAGGTACAGGCAGCTCGTCACCGGCGCCGCCTCGACGCCGCCTTCGCCATCGTACCCGGTCGGTGACGGCGGGTTCTTGGGCACCATGGAGGACGACATGCCTAGCTCCAGACACAGAGAGAGAGAGAGAGAGAGAGAGAGCAACAGGTAGGCTAAATGCCGACGTGAGAGAGTGATAACGAGTGGGACTGGGAGAGGTGAAGGTGGCATGCAACGGTGAGAGTTATTTATACACGGCTTGAGTTATTTATGCTTAACCCATCGTTTAGAAAACGGAAAGGTCGTTCACGTCTTGTCAGGCGCCGCCTGTTTGCTTTGTTCATTTTCGTTCCGTCAGTCATTGACAGTTTGACGCTCTGGTGGTCGACGATGACTCCTCGAGCACATCGCGTCGTCCTCTGCTGCCTCTTCACCTTTCTACTGCCTACCAATCAGATGCTGATGCTGATGCCACGCGTGGTGCTCTCAGATTCGCGCTGTCACCCGTAAGCGCAGCGAGTAATTAACAAGTTTTTTTTAGGTTCAAAGGTACCTACTCCGTTCTTTTTTATTTGTCATGGTTTAGTTTAAAAATGAACCGGGGGACGACGGATGACAAATATTTGAGAGAATGGAGGTAGTACTTATTATTCTCGACGGAATCATGGACGCACTACTTGTTAGGTAATTCCCTTGCCAAGGCACCGATGCAGGGAAAAGGGGGAAAAGAAGATTCAGCTTTCAGTTGCAACGCTTTGCCGGCTTTGCAGACAAACCTAAAAGAGTTTGGTTAAAGCACTAAGCACTACGCAGTGGCATCCACCGTCAGTGGCCTGTGGCCTGAATCTTAAACTAGGACTGGCTACAGTGCCGTCAGACTGTCTCGGTAAGCTCGGGCTAGGGCACAGCAAGAACCCACCGTCCAAGCATGGAGCAGCACGGTGACCGAGGTACATGTTCATCAGTTCATGTCGGTGACACTGGCTCCAGCGCCTTTGCAGGAAATGCGGTGAGAGATCAAGTACCAGGTCAGGTGTCTCAGATCAAACCAAAAGTTTAGCCTTGTCAATTGATACAAAAACCAAACGAAGTTTATATCAGCATAGCCAGCATTCCAGCATCTGTTGCACATAATTACAGGTTCCAAGCTCATATTTTTACAACCCATGGCCCACCAAAAAGCTTGAGTGGTCTACCATACATCTATCTGGCAGACCCTCACAACCTACACGAAAAATTGTTGACGTGTGGCCACAGCAACCCGCCTGCGCTACTCTTTTTTTTTCACTCAGATACATGTAATTACACCAGAAGCCCTCAACATGGGGTGCAAAAAAGGATGTACACAAGAAGCATATTTACGTCAGGATAGAATACACACCGTGACCAGTACATGTATATATATACTCTATGCACACATAGGAGCCTCGCGGGGTCAGTGCAGAAGCTGATTGCAGCTAAAAATAATCTGCTGGCTGATGTTTATAACACCTCATCATCTGGTTGCCGGAGCCTGTCCCCCTCTCGCCTGAATCACTGGCGGCATGGCTCGGAGCCTGTCGGTGACCTCGGTGAATGAGGGGCGGGCGTCAGGGTTCGCCGACCAACATTGCTCCATCAGCTTTTGCCAGTCCGGGTCACACTTCTCAGGTATCGGAGGCCGGAGTGTGTTATTGACGATACCCCCTTCTCACAACAAATAACGCTAGTTAGCTAAATGGAGGATATTCAACAAGATTAAACAGACTTCGGATGACTAGGGCGCATGTATTTTGATAGCTTTCTTTCTCGATAAACGAAGGGCAGGTCTGGTGCAGTGGCGAGAGCTAAGATCACGGGTTCGAATCAGCCTCTCCGCATTTGTGGAGTAAAAGCTTGCCTCGGTTTATCCCTTCTCTAGACCCCACCAATTTGGGAGCCTTCGGCACTAGGCCTGCCCCTCTTTTCTCATTAAGTGTATCAATCATTGTTTGTAAGTCGTCCGACTAATCGTGATTAGTCGAGCTGGTAGCCAAGTAGCAGGCGACTAGGAGGACGACGCGATCAGATTGTCTAGTCGTCCAAGTCGTCCGATTAGGCGTCAATCTGGGCGACGTCTCCAAGCTCTAGTCACCTGCGCTGGCGTCTCCAGTCCAGCAGTGAGCAGACCAACAACAGGGAGCCAGTGACCCTCACTCCCTTAGTCCAGATGAGCTCGTCATCTGAAGGTAGCACCTGCTCCCCTCCTTCTCTCCCTTTCC
The DNA here is from genome assembly GCA_029449295.1 of Zea luxurians. NCBI lineage: Eukaryota > Viridiplantae > Streptophyta > Magnoliopsida > Poales > Poaceae > Zea > Zea luxurians. The sequence continues at coordinate 34,614,276 of JAOPSE010000002.1, read as the reverse complement.
TATCTCTTACCAGTTACCAGTTACCACTGTCCACTCGAATCCTATAGTTCACACTTCACAGGATGTATGTAGATTGCATAGTTCACACTTCACAGGAGCCTATCTCTTACCAGGACCGATTAGGCGTCCTAATCGTTACCCTAATCAAGATTAGGCGCCTGGTCGGTCCTATAGCACGACCAGCTAGTCGCCCGACTTGTAATCACTTCTATCAATGCTGACGCATTCGAGAAATGTATCAATGCTTAAAGGCAAACAAAAGGTTGGATGGGCATCGCAGATACATACCTATGATAGCACCACAATGCATATTTGCATACGGTTCCTCACCAGTCAAGATCTCCCATAAAACTATCCCAAAAGAGAACACATCCACCTGCATGTGTCAAACCAAATACTCATTATGTATTAGCCTGTCATGGTTCCATATGCAAAGAGCTATCAGGAGTATGGTCGGAAAAAAACTTGCTTTCTCAGAGACTTTGCTGCTGCTGCCATTCAGTAGCTCTGGTGCCATCCATGGAAGAGTGCCGCGGACACCACCAGAAACCAGAGTGTTGCGCTTGATCCTTGACAACCCAAAGTCTCCAACCTAAGAATTAGCAACGAATTATTAGTGTAACAGTTCAAACAACATGAGAGTTGGAAGGCCAAACCAAGGTGGAAACTTTGCTGTTCACTGGCAATGAACACAAACTCCTGATAATTCACCCCAGACCTTGATGAACCAAACCTACCTTGCAAATTGGCCTCTGAGGATCTCTCAAGTTAACAAGTAAGTTGTCGCATTTCAGATCAAAATGCACTATGCTTTTGGAGTGCAGGTATTCCATCCCAAACGCCGCATCCATAGCAATTGTAAGTTTTCTCCGGCGATCAAGCATTCTACACAGATCTAGTAAACAGTCACATCACTGTACGGAGTGGAAAGCATCCAAGTGAAACATAAAAGACCCACCTGTCTTTCCTTAAAAGAACATTCCTTAGTGAGCCATTCACCATGAATTCAGTCACAGTGGCAAGTGTTCCTCCAGTTCCATCAGGGACCACACCGTAGAAAGCGACAACATTTGGATGATGTAACTTCGAAAGAATCTTTGCTTCCCTCCAAAAGTCATTGGTCTGTGTGAAAAAAGTTTTAACATTAAAATCAGAAAAATAAAATAATAATGCACGTAATAATATATAAAAAGGTCTCCGTTCCAACAGTCACATCAACCTTATTGTCAATGTTTTTAAGTGGAAATGGTTAAAAAGATTAAAGGAAACAATACTCACAAGTTTCTCTTGTTCAGATGATCTTCCAGCAAAACAGCTTTTCTTGATGCGCTTGATAGCAACATCAGTTCCTCGCCACTTTCCATAGTATACAGTTCCAAATGTCCCGGATCCCAGTTCACGTAGTTCCTCGAGGTCACCATTTTTAATGATCTGTTTATCAAATCACAACCACCACATGTTTCTATCATTTGCATGTCATCGATAAAACACGTGACAATATTGTTTTGTAAATCAGATAGCAATGTTGCTTAAGAATAAATTTAGAGCATGGGAGAGCTGCACCTGTAATCCATACATGCTGGCTTCAAGTTCAGCAACTACAGCATCACTAATGGATCCATCGGCAACTCCATCATGATCCTGAGATTTGGAACAATGAATGTGAGATGCTCAAACATCAATGTGGATGAATAATAATATATAAATATAGGCTATAGGCTATACCTCATTAGCTAACTCTGGCCTGTTGCTCCTACTATCGCCATCCTTCTGTGATGAAAGAATCACCTCTTGGTGTTCTTCAGCTGCCATTACAACCTGAGGAACAACTGGTCTCGATGACGGAATGCCTGAAGGCACATTATCAGTCACGTCCTCAACTATGACAGGTACATTCATTTGAACATTATCGTGCAGCCTGTGTGCTAGCTTTATGTGTTCATTATCGGTGGTGGTATGGTCACATCCAATTATTCCTTCACTGCAGGCGATATTGCCCCAATCACGAAGGGGATCCTCTCTCCTAGAAACACAGTCCACAACTGGATTTTGAGACGAAGACAGAGAGAGGCCACCATTGCCGTGCAAGTTCACACTTGGATCAGTATCAATCAGCCCAGTATGTAGCACTGATGACTTGTGCAAATTATCATTCTGATATACACCAGATTCTCCATTGCCCATTGATCTTTGCGTGATAAAAGCTTCAGAAGACTTTATATGCAACAGATCCTGAGGATTTGGAGCAACCTTATCAGTTCCATGCACATAGCCAGTAGTTCCATAATCTTTAGTAACAGGCCCTGAATTCAGTTTCTCTACATGTGATCCACTTTCTGAATTGTCTCCTTGGGATACATTAAGGAGATATGAAAGGGAATGATCAGTAGCATGCATCGGCTTTGGAACTGAACTTTCTAAAGCATCTAAATTATCTGAGGGCAACTTTGCACCATGTGCGTTGTAAATTAACCCTGTATCAACAAAATTGCTCCAGGGAGCAATAATTGGACCTGCGCTTTTATCCTGATGAAAAAACTTATCCTGCTGTTGAACTACATGATAACCATCATGGCATTTTTGTGTCACATTACTTGACAAACTTTCAGCTTGGTAATATACTGGTGGCTGTGAACTGGCTGGGCCAATAATTCCTTGATTGTACCTTTGGTCAATATGATTAGAAACAAGGTAATTTGATTCATCTGCACGGGCAATGTCAGGGGGTTTAACACATTCAAAAGCTGGCCCAGTCCTACTTATTGTTCTCTCCAACTCATTAGTATGGCATATTTTCTGGGAAAATGATTGGGTTATGTAGGAACCAGCAGGTAATGACAAATTCGATGCAGGCAAGTCATTAAGATTCTTTAGCAAAGGATCTGAGAAGGCATGGGGCATGCCTAGAATTTGACCGGCATGTTCCTGCAGCCCAGATGTCCCTCCTGCATTTTCTGGATGCATGATAACCTTTTCAGAATATAAGGACGCTTCCACTGGAGTAGAAACATCATAGTTGGTATGTGGAATCAAGTCAATACCATTTCCAGCCCAATCTTTTACCTGCCTTCGAATGTGAAGATGTTTCATGGGAGATCCAGTTCCAATACCCTTGTCCGCATCATTGTGCTTCTTATCTAGATGGTTCGGAAGCATGGTTTTCAAATTTGAGCTACTGGAAACTTCACATCTACTCACATGTTCTTGGTTTGTTGTCAATTCATCTGCAGGGGGTTGCTTCCTAGATTGTTTCATGGTCCTCTGCTGACCTAAACTTGGGGACGGAGTTGTTGATGGCTCGACCACCAATTGTTGTGTGTATGGAGCAAGGAAAAACTGAGAGGAAGATTCATTGAGAGTTGCTCCAACAGAATCTTTGGCTTTAACTTCTGTATTGGCTTGACAGACAGGCGAGTCTCTAAAGGAGTGTGGAGAAGGATCCAATTGATGGCTCGGCTGGCTCATTAAATTGTTGCCACTAATGCTCCGGCCCAAATGTGCAAGATTGTTCACAGCAACAACAAAATGATACTCTGGTTCACTCTCCAAGCTCTTTGCGTCCAATGACGAATCTTCACATTCATTGAGGGAGACAAGAAACATCCTTAGTCTAACGGAGCCATTGGCCTTTTCAAGACTGCAGTATTCTTCCATCATATTCTGGAAATCCTCATCACACGAAAGAGAAATGAGGGCGTCCAGATCCTCGTCAGGAAGTTGATACTTGATGATATGAGGCTGACTGTAGATTGTGAGAGTTTTCTGCACTAGTTCATTCCACGAGAAGTTCCTGGTTATCGAGATGAGGCGTGTCTCCCCGCCGACATACCTGAGCTTCCCATCACTTGGCCTAGGCAAGATTTTCCCACCAAAGCTGCACATGAACTTGACTTTTCCAGCAAGGGGGCTTTCACAAGCCAAATCCTGTAGATTGTCGCTTGAATTTTCAACCAGTTTGAGTCCATTCTCAGATGGGACAGTCTTCAGATGCAACAAATTTGTAGGATCCATAGCAACACCTTTCAGTGGCAAAACTGTAGTTGAGACATCCAAAAGGTTCTCAGAGTCAAATCTATCCAGACCTAGAACTTTGGTCAGATCTTGATAGACAATCTGGTTATTCATTCATTACAGAACAAAAAAAAGGAAGGATTGGTGTGCTAGAAGCTCTTCCCTGAGCAGCCACAAAGGCTTGAAGGGGCAAAACACGGTCATTGTGCATCACCTTGGCTCTGTAATGCCAATTTTATCAAATTGTGAATGTGTCCTAGTGCTGGACCATTCGTCTCCTGAAGGAAACCCCTGCCAGGATGCCACGTCTGTCTTCGCTAATAACTGAGCAAAGGGGATTGCTGTGACAAATCATCAAGAGCATGCATTGTAATTGTATACCCTTCCCTGGTCCCTGCAGCAAAAGGGCAGATTGGATTGAGCTATAAACTTTCCCCATTTATATGCGGGATGGATTAGCCAAGTTGCGCAACAATGCGAATTGCTCACACATTTATGGTTCCAATATTATGCCCTTAGGGTACCACCGGGGACGCAGCAAATGCGTACGGTACGGGGATTAAAAAGGTGGAATTTTGATTTGATCTCTCGGAGGGCAAGACAGCCTGAAGAACAGACCAGCGCATCGAATCAAAGCAAGGGTTCCTTACCAGGGGAAACGGGAAGAAATCGATCCCGAGCCGGCCACACCGGAGTGATACGCCCACGGCGGCGGCCGCCAACGCCCGCGAGCTCCGGCGGCTACGCGCGAGGGACGGGCACGCGCGAGTCCTACGCCAGAAGGCGCTGGCGACGATGCCGCGCTCCTCGTCAATCTTTCTCCCTTTCTTTGTTTTATTTATCTCTTTTTTTTTCTTCGGTGGGTGGCGGTGGCGGTGGCCGGTGGCGGGGGAGGGAAGGCGGACGGCGACGACGGGACGAAGCTGTGGGCGGTGCAGTGATCGAAGCCACCAAACAACGCAGCGACGGGTGGTTCCCTCGGCTAAAAGGCACTCGTGGCTTCCGAATTGATTGCAGCCACAGAAAAAAGGCAGGATTCCATTTGACAAATTTTACGTTATGATTTGCCAAATTAAGGGCGGTGGCAAACGGCGTGCCAGGTCGCTGCTGCCGCCCCCCTCTTGCTTGCTTGCTTCTTGCCACCGCGTTTTGCACTTATTTTTCTGTTTCTTTTTTTTCCTCTTTCCGCTGCTGCCGCAATTGAATTTATTAGTGTGAAATGTGTGGCATCCTAGTTATTGGTCGGTGAAGATACATTGTCAGCATCAGCAGGTGCTTTGGCGCTAAGGATGATGCCCCTCGATGAAATTGTTCTCTAAAGATAGTACTTCTATTTTAAATTATAATTTATTTTAGCCCTTTCTATTTAGGCTGGAAAGCAACGTTATATTGTGTCCTTTACATTACGCTCAGGGGCGGACCCAGGATAAAACGGGAGTGAGGGCACACTTGTGAGGACGAGTACCAAAATAATAGAGTGAGGGCATCTAAGTTAGATTGAGCAGAGGACCTAATGGTGAAAAATTGTGCTCTACTATTTACGGGAGAAAAATGAGCGAGGGCCTGTGCCCTCACTCCCACCAACGTAGGTCCGCCCCTGATTACGCTCTAAGATCATTTTCAGCGGCTCCCTATCCCTACTGTTATTTCATTACTTATTTCAAACTTTATTTTACAAACCGTGTCAAACAATATCATCTATAATTCCATGTTTTTATTGTACCGTATCCGCTATAGACAGCCTAAGAGATTTGATCCTCTATATTTTTTCTCTAAATTTTATTCTCTATATAAACTGTGTTACCAGAATTCGTATTTTATATTTTTTTCATATCGGAAGCACAAGAAAAAGGTCTCGATCCGGTATTGAAATACGATCTATATTGATTTTTTCTTCGTCTAATCTTCGTCACGCTTGTTTATTAAAATGTTACATTCGCATGTCTCAAAATATAAAATACTCTGCATATTAAATTCTTCGTTACTTAGCCTACATTATTCATTATTATTTTATACACAACACATTGCCGCACTATGTATTTTACAAATGTTTCGATTCAGACACATGGAAAATAATGGCAACAATAAAAAAAATGGCATGTACGGCTCCAACCGGCGGTGCCTATTATGGGTCTTCAGCAATATTATCTAAATTCAGTTCTTTAAAAGGAATATTCTCTGTCTTTTACATTATCTAAAGGAATATTCTCTGTCTTTTATAGTACCCTCTAAAAGATTACATTCTCTATATTTTCTTAATCTTCAGTAACGTCACCTAAATTTGGCCCTCTATACGTACAGTACTACCAAAATTCGTATTCTAATTAGTATTAAATGTGACGCATAAAAGACGCTGGCATACATACGCATCAACAAATATTAAAGTATGTGGTCGTACGTTTAGAGGATTTCACCGTTCGCTACATATAGAGGATGAAAGGCGAGCGACAAATTTTACCGAAGCCTATACCATGTCTTGCTAGACGCGTTGAGGAAGTCGGCATCCGCTACATTTATCGGACAGTGTCCTTTACCCAACAATGCTGGAGAGAGCCTTTACTGGCATCCATAACCTCTGTCACCCACGAACACCGGTAGCGGACGACAGCAGTCCTCCAAATTTAGCGAATCCTAAAGCTTGTCTATATTTTACTGAACGTGGTAGCGAACGTTGATAGAGTCTTACGTAACCTAAGAATTGTTCTTAGGGCCAAAAGAAAGGAAGAAGTTCTAGACATCCCACTACCAGAGGTGCCTGCTGAAGATGCACCTGCCGCCGTTAAAGCTGCTTACAAGAAAGCGATGGATGCTAATCTTGAAGTGAGTTGCCTTATGCTTGTTTGCATGGAGCCCGAACTACAAATGCAGTTTGATACAAACCATGAGGCTCATGATATGATCGTGGCGCTAAAGGATATGTTCCAGACTCAGACTAGGACTGAAAGGTTCAATGTGTCCAAAGGCTTTCTGGAATACAAGCTAGCAGAAGGCGCAACCGTTGGGCCACATGTAATCAAGATGGTTGGTTACAGTTAGAGATTGGAGAAGCTAGGCTTCCCAATAGGCCAAGAGTTGGCCACTGACTTCATTATGATATCTCTTTCCCCCAACTATGGAAACTTCATTACGAACTGTCATATGCATGGGGTAGAGAAGGGCCTTAATGAACTATGTGGCATGCTAAAAACAACAAAGGGTGACATAAAGAAAAGCGCTGGCAACAGCGGCCATGTGATGGCGGTCCAAAACAAACCCAACTTTAAGAAGGGTAAATCTCAAAAGAAGAAGGGCAAGGCAAATGATACAATATCCAAGCCAAACCAAAAGCTCAAAGCTGGACCAGTTGCAGATGCAGAGTGCTTTTACTGCAAAGAACTGGGTCACTGGAAGAGGAATTGCAAACAATACTTGGCCTCTATTAAGAATCACGGCGGTAAGGGTACAACCGCAGCAGGTACACTTGCTATTCACATTACAGAAAATTTTCTTGCTGATTCTTATATTAATTCTTGGGTATTTGATATCGGATCGATTGACCATATTTGCAATTCGATGCAGGGAATGATAAGAAGTAGAAGCGTGAAAAGAGGAGAGGTTGATTTCCGGGTAGGCAATAATGCAAGAGTTGCTGCGTTGACCATCGAGACGATGCAACTCCACCTTCCATCAGGATTTATTTTAGAGTTAAATAATTGTTATCTAGTTCCTAGTATGAGTTGAAACATTGTCTCCTTCATGTTTGATGAAGGATGGTTATTCATTTGCGAGTGAAAACAATGGTTGTGTGATCTCTAAGAATGACATGTTTGTGGCTTTTGCGTCCATTATGAATGGGTTATTCATTTTAAATCTTGATGATGCACCTATTTATAGTATTAGTGCTAAAAGGCCTTGACGTAATGATTTAAGTCCTACCTACATGTGGCACTGTCGTTTGGGTCATATAAGTGAGAATCACATGAAGAATCTTCATTCTGATGGACTTTTAACTTCGTTTGATTTTGAATCATACGAAACATGTGAGCATGCTTACTTGGCAAGATGACCAAGGCGCCCTTCATAGGTTTACCTGTGAGGGCATTAGATTTGTTGGAACTCATGCATATTGATGTGTGCAGACCAATGAGTATGACAGTTAGAGGAGGATTCCAATACTTCATAACCTTCACTGATCATTTTAGTAGATATGGATATGTCTACTTAATGAAACATAAGTCTGAATCTTTAGAAAAGTTCAAAGAGTTTTATAATGAACTGGAAAATTGGCGTGACAAGAAAATTAAAGCACTACCATCTGATCGTGGAGGTGAATCTTTGAGCCATGAGTTTAGCAATCATCTAAAGAGTTGTGGAATTGTTCCACAGCTTACGCCACCTGGATTGCCTCAGAGGGATGGCGTGTCTGAGCGATGTAATTGAACTTTATTGGATATGGTTCGATCAATGATGAGCCAGTCGGACCTACCTTTGTCGTTTTGGGGATACGCACTAGAAACAACAACTTTCACACTAAATAGGGTACCATCTAAGTCCGTAGTTAAGACACCATACAAGATGTGGACTAGGAAAAATCCCACTTTGTCTTTTCTAAAGATTTGGGGTTGTGAGGTTTACGTCAAGCGACTGCAGTCGGATAAACTCACTCCAAAATTGGACAAGTGCATGTTCGTGGGATATCCAAAAGAAACTTTGGGATATTACTTTTACCACCGGTCAGAGGGCAAAATGTTTGTCGCCAGGAACAGTGTTTTCTTAGAGGAAGAGTTTCTCAAAAGAGAGAAAAGTTGAGACGTCTATGGCAAGATAATCACCACCACAACCACAAAGGTCAGCAAGGCTTCACGAGGCACGACAAGTGCTATTATTGGGCAATGAGGAAGTGTTGTTGTTAGACAACGACGAACCTATAACATATGCAAAAGCGACGATGGACCCAGATTCCAACAAATGGCTAGTCGCCATGAGATCCAAGATAGATTCCATGGGAGAAAATCAAGTTTGGAGCTTGGTTGACCCGCCTGATGGTGTTAGACCCATAGAGTGCAAATGGATCTATAAGACAAAGAAAGACATGGATGGAAATGTTCACATCTATAAGGCTCGACTTGTTGCAAAGGGGTTTAGACAAGTTCAAGGAGTTGACTATGATGAGACATTCTCACCATTAGCGATGCTTAAATCTATTGGGATCATTCTAGCTATTGCCGCATATTTCGATTATGAGATTTGACAGATGGATGTCAAAACAACTTTCCTTAATGGAAACCTAGATAAGGATGTGTATATGATACAACCCGAGGGTTTTGTCGATCCGATCAATGCTGGAAAGATATGCAAACTTCAGAAATATATTTATGGGTTGAAGCAAGCATCTCGGAGTTGGAACATTCGTTTTGATGAAGTGGTTAAAGGGTTTGGTTTTCATCAGAATGAAGAAGAAGCTTGTGTTTACAAGAAGAAAAGTGGGAGCGTTGTTGTATTTCCGATCTTGTATGTGGATGACATATTATTGATTGGGAATGACATTCCTATGCTAGAGTCCATCAAGGCTTCACTGAAAAAGAGTTTTTCTATGAAGGACTTAGGGGAAGCATCATATATTTTGGGCATAATGATCTATAGAGATAGGTCGAAGAGGCTTATAGGATTAAGTCAAGATATGTACATTCACAAGGTGTTGAAACGGTTCAACATGGAACAGTCCAAGAAAGGGTTCTTACCTATGTCACATGGTATACACCTTAGCCAGAAGCAGTGTCCTACGACGGCTAATGAGCGAGAGCGCATGAGCAAGGTACCATACGCCTCGACAATTGGATCAATCATGTATTCCATGATAAGTACATGTCCATATGTTTCATACGCTATAAGTGCTACGAGTAGGCACCAGGCTGATCCAGGTGAGGGTCACAGGACAACGGTAAAAGGCATTCTTAAGTACTTGAGAAGGACTAAAGATATGTTCCTGGTATATGGGGGTAAGGAGGAGCTCGTTGTAACTGGTTATACCGATGTTAGCTTCCAAACTGACCTAGACGAGTTAAAATCGCAATCAGGTTTTGTGTTCACAATAAATGGTGGTGTTGTTAGTTGAAAGAGTTCCGAGTAGGAGACTATGATTGGTTCTACAACAAAAGTCGAGTACATTGCAGCTTCTGAATCTGCGAAGGAAGGTATCTGGATAAGGAAGTTCCTCATCAAGCTTGGTGTGTTTCCTAATGCCTCTAATCCATTGAACCTCTACTATGATAATAATGGGGCTATTGCACAAGCTACTGAGCCAAGGAACCACCAGAAAAGCAAACACGTACTGCGGAAGTTTCACCTCATACGTGAATTCGTTAGGTGGGGTGAGATAAAGATATGCAAAATACATACGAATTTGAATGTTGCTGATCCTTTGACAAAACCTCTTCCACAACCTAAGCATGAGGCACACATGAGATCTATGGGTATTAGATATCTTCTAAATTAACTCTAGTGCAAGTGGGAGAGTGTTAGAAATATGCCCTAGAGATAATCATAGAGATGAACATATTTCTTTGTATCCATGATATATATATTGCTTAATTGAATATCCATAAAAGGCACCTTGTATTGATTAGCAATTATGTGAATTGTTTGTGAGATTCTTTACTTGTATGGTTATTCTAAATGATGTCCCTAGTCAGAGTTGATGACTAGCACATGTGATGACTACATTTCACAAGTCATGGACATGGAGATGTTAAACTAATAATGTGGGCGCATGTATGACATGAGGCTGGACCAACCCAACGTGAGATATTGTAATATAGTTCTCTTTTTGCAACATGTATACTATGTCCTTAGACCTAAAATTTTCGCATGATCTCAATATGTGAATTGACTTACTTAGGGACTATCAAACGCTACTCCATAATTGGGCATTTATAAAGGTAGTTTTGGGTTTGTCAGGAAGCATGCTGTGAGACATGGTTAATCAAGATGGAATTTGTCCCTCTCTTCTTGAGAGAGATATCTATGGGCCCCTCGAGTGATTGGATTAAGAAATGCATGGCTGTGCTAGGGTTAAGTGTTAACCATTGTGAAAGTGCATTCATCCCTTTTGTGGGCTTTGGTGATTTGGATAACAACACATTTAAAGGTCTAACAAGTTTGCTAAGTGTTGAACAGGAAATTCAGTATGATGAACATACTTCAATATTGTATAATGACCAGTGAACAAGGGTTCAACTCAAGGTTGAGACAACGCAAATGGATATAATATGATCTCTATATTGGTTTGAATATATGGACAAGACGTGAGAAATCACTATGCATAAATATGATTAGAATAAAGGTTGAAGTGATTAAGGGGATTGATCAAGCCAAAGTGAATAAGGTATGAGGAATCATGAATTGACTTGACCATATTACTATTAGTCCATATATGCTTCTATGAGAATCAAACTAGAGTTTGATTGATCTTAGCATTTATATCTAGATGACATTCAAGCAATGTTGGGGGCCTTCGTCCTCCGAAGGTCCTCAAAAACATGATTTGACAATGTTTTCCAAGTGGATTATGTGAACAGGTATCTTCGGACTCAGAACTATGAACATGAAGTACGGTCAGGACGAAGCCTAGACCAGACGAAGGACGAGCTGATTACCAAGCTCTACGAAGGATGGTGCACAGCCGAAGCTGTGCGCAGGGAAGCTTCGTCGCGATAGCAGAGAGGGGAACCGACTTAAAGATGAAAAGACTACGTGGGCCTTGGCAGATTTCCATAAGTCATTAACAAATGTAATGGACATGGATGTAATTTTATGTGGGCTGCGTCCCGCGTCTATAAATAGATGAACAGTACTCCCGTACTGTTCACGCTGACTTGGCATTTGCTTTTTGCGTCACGCTTGTACTTTTTACCTTCTCTCAGGATCAAAGGTACATTTGTAATTTGAAATCATTTCTATTTTTCCATGTTAATAAAATAGAAATGATTCTATGAAGATGTTTATATTATATTTCATGCTTCATATAAGTCCTTCGTCATTACTAGTTATATTTACGAAGGTACGTCTCTTGTGACCTTCGTCCGAAACTCATTATTTCCCGAAGGGGAATAATGTTCCAAGGGACGAAGGGCTCTAACATTTAACACTTTTTATGTTGCCTTGTTCTTAACTCTTAGTATTTGAGAACAAGTCCCCAACATTGGCGCCCACCTCCGGTGAACTCACTTCCACTTCGAGCTTTTTGAACACCTTCGGAAGCTATAGACCTTCGCTATGGCGCCGAAGAAAGCTTCAGCGACTGGGGCTGCAGCACTGCAACCGCTGGACCCCAACCAGGAGACTGTCTCTCTTCGGGAGGCCCGAAGTCAGAAGAGGAAGGCCGTCAGCCCGACGCCTCAGGAGGATGAACTAGACCAGGAAATCAGGGATATGGAGATGCTTCATCAACAGGTGCAGAGGAAAAAGGAAAAGATGGCCAGGCTAGCTGAGCTGCAAAGGCAAATAGACGAAGCTTCTGAAGAAGTTCGTCATCTTACCCACGATGAGCAGAACCGAAGGCCTCAACAAAAAGACCTTCGTCAGGAGGGCTTCTTCAACGAAGATGACTGGTATGACAATTTCCATCATGGAAATTTTGTTTTCGATGATGCCTCTCCTCTGTCCGCTGAGCTGCAGGCTACACCCTGGCCTCCGTCCTATAAGCCACCCCAGCTTCCCATGTTCGACGGCCACTCAGACCCGAAGCAGTTCTTGATGAGCTACGAAGCAACAGTGTCTTCGTATGGTGGCAATGCTGCAGTTATGGCGAAGTCTTTCGTCATGGCCGTCAGGAGTGTTGCTCAGACCTGGTATTCCTCCCTTCGACCAGGAACGATCACTTCATGGCAGAAGCTGAAGGATATGTTGTTAACCAGCTTCCAAGGATTTCAGACGAAGCCGGTCACTGCTCAAGCCTTGTTCCAGTGCACTCAGGATCATGAAGAATACCTTCAGGCGTATGTCAGAAGGTTCTTGCGTTTGAGGGCACAGGCACCAACGGTGCCCAATGAAATTGTCATCGAAGCCATGATCAAGGGGCTTCGTCCTGGACCTGCAGCTCAATACTTTGCTAGGAAGCCTCCTCAGACTCTGGAGAAGCTGCTCCAAAAGATGGACGAGTACATTCGTGCCGATAATGACTTTCGCCAAAGAAGGGAGGAGGCCTTCAGATTTTCTGAGATGACCAGGGGCTTCGGAGGAAGATTCTATCCGAGGCATGTCAGGTCCATCCACAACTCCACTCAAAATGATGATAAGGGGAGTCAGCAGAACAGGCCGCAGTGCTCTTCACAGGCTTCGGGGCAACAGCAAACTTTCTTCCGGCCACCAGCTCCAAGAGGCAGAGGCACCAGGGGCTTCGGCGGAAGATTTAGAGATCAACCAAGGAGGATATTTTGCTTATTCTGTGGTGAAAACAAGGGTCATACCACCAGGATGTGTCATGTCACCATCCAGAAACAAAAGGAGCTAGCAGAAGCTGCAGCGCAACAGGGCCAGCCGAAGCAGGTCATGCATACTGCTTCGTACCATCAGCCCTACATCCCGGAATACGTGGGCAACCACCCTGCAGTTTCCGTAGCTTCGGCGAGTCAACCTCAAGCTTCATGGCAACAGCCCCCGCCTCCACCTCCGCTGCAACAAGGCCAACAGCCAGAAGGAAGCCAATATGTTCCGCACCAAAGGGATCTCAGAGAGCAATCTGAAGCTCGCACAGTCAATAGTACTGTGCCAGAGTCGAAGCACATTTATTGACATATATCCTACTTTGATAGCAGTCTTTTCCGTTTAAGTTCTATTTTTTGTGTAATAAAGAACATTTCAGTTTTCATATAATAATTTCGTGGTTGGTTATGAGAAAAACCTATCTTCTCCACAGGCTTAAGTTGCTGAAGCTTAAAAATTTGCGGTAACAAGGAGGACCTTCGAATTATTAAAAATCCTTCGAAGCAACAAAAAGTCGTTCTAAGGAACGCAGAGTAAGTTGCCGAAGTTACAAAAAGCCGTTCCAAAGGGAGCGCAGTGTAAGTTTTTTGCTCCAAAGACGTTCCTAAGGGAATGCAGAGCATACAGCGAAAAGTCAACGCTGATACCGCCTAAGTAAAAGGCGAAGAAGCTCCAAAGACGTCCCTAAGGGGATGCAGAGCTTATACCGCCTAAGTAAAAGGCGAAGAAGCTCCAAAGACGTTCCTAAGGGAATGCAGAGCTTATACCGTCTAAGTAAAAGGCGAAGAAGCTCCAAAGACGTTCCTAAGGGAATGCAGAGCTTATAAAGATATTTTGCGTGTATCTTCGGAACAAATGTCATTTGCATAACATAACATCATCACATCATTTTGCATAGCATAAGCATCATACATCATGTTGCATATGGCAAAAGAAGGGGACACAGTATCAATCTTCGAAAGGATGCTTTAAGAAAGTGCAAATTGTGTAAAGTCACGAGGAAATACAATGATAATCTTCGGAGTACAGCTTCGGAGAAAGTTTTTTCAAAGTATGGACATGCTTCATCAGAATAATATCGAAATTGCACAGCTTCGGAGAATGTTTCCACGAAGCGTGGACGTGATTCATCAGAAAGTTTTAATGAAGAAAGTCTTCTTCACGAAGCATGAAAAGAAGGGAAGGTGTTTTTTCGCCGAAGGCTCAAAAATGGTATGTATGTAGAATTTCATGCATCGTAAAGAATTGAATAATGAAAAGAGACTTGAATATTACATTCAAATGTACAAAATATTACATAGATCACACTTTAAATGTTTTTCTAATAACACCTAGTCTTCTCTTAATACTACTTCGGCAGCCTCAGTTAGAAGTTGTTCAACAACTTTATCCATGATAGCTTCGGCCATTTGTTTGATTTCGTCATCTTCCTTTGTGTGAGGGTCAATTGATGATCCAGCAGGTTCTGAGGAAGCAGAATATTTTTGCATTACTATTACAAACCACGAGCAAAGTTTGAAATAAAAATTACAACACAACAAGAGTGACTAATTAATACCTATATGCCCTTCGGCAGCTTCTGTCACTTTCCTAGCATCATGGATGCCTTTTTCACTCCTTTGAATGATTTCCTGTGCCATTTCTCGGCCGCCGTTGTCCCAGATATCAGTAAAGAATTTGCCACCAACCATGCTTGCTTCGGCCGAGGGGTCTTTGATGTCTTCGGAGGATAAGGCAGCTTCGGACTGAGCTAAAGATTTTACATGCCCGCAACCTTTCTTCTCCAAGACAGAAGCAACTCCCCTGGCGCCCGAAAAAGCGCAGATGTCGCCACGGCTATTCAGGATTTCCTCGAAGGCCTCTGCTTCGTGACCGATCCATTCCAGTGGACCTTCGGGATTGCCTCTTGAGAAATTCTCTTCACTGGAAAAGGCGCCCACGCTGGCGAAGCTGGTTTTAATCTTCTTCACGCATTCCATGGATTTTTCGTAGCATTTTTCTTAGAAGACCGAAGCTCTTCCACGGTTGCTTCCAAATGATTAGCCCATTGATCACTACATTCCCGTCTTGTTTCTTCAAGTATGCGTTCTTCTTTCGCCCGGGCCAGTTGCTTCTGAAGATCTTTAATCTCGCGTCTGTGAGCTTCGGCCTGAACCTTCGCAGCAGCTTCGTCCTTTTTTACCTTGTCTACTAATGTAAGCAGAATTTTGTCTTTTTCTAGAGCTTCGTTTCTCAGTTTAATAACTTCTGAACGTAAATTGTTGAACGCAATTTCGTAGCTTTCATCTTCGGCACTCTTTTGTGCTCTTAATGCGTTGCTTAGGATTAAACCCTATACGAAAAAGAATCTATATAAGAATAAAAGAATGAATTACGTAATAAAATTTTTTTTTCCCAAGCGTCTAATTCCCATACCTTTAAGCTATTGTACGCAAGACTGTCCGCGAGATCTTCCTTCGTCATAGCACATAATCCAGCTTCGAGCTTCGGGAAACCCATACTTCTAGCCATCTCCCGGCAGACAGATAATTCTTTGTTATTAGGGAGGCAGTATAGGAAGTCATCTTCATTTGTCCCATTGAATACTACTGCCCCCTTCGGATACTTTAACTCTCTAGCATAGTGATTCGCTTCATAAGTCTCTTCTTCAGATAATTTCTTCCCCGAAGCATGTCGCACGATGTAATCGCGTGCGCTGAAAGGAGCTTCGGGGGCGGCAGTGTCAATTTCTTTAACCAAAGCTGGTTCTGATATTTTCTCGGTCTCCAAAGATTGTTCCTTGGTGGGCTCTGAAGGCCCAGCTTCAGCTTCAGGTTGTTGCTTCGAAGCTTCAGCAACTTCAGCTTCGGTAGACACTTCAGCAACTTTAATAGTCCCTTTTGGAGTTGTGCTTGAAGACTTAATTGTCTCCAAAACATCTAACACGTTCACCATTCTTTTTCTTCTCGGGGTCACCAACGGGCCCTTTTGATTTTTTGTTGTTTCAACAGTTGCTGAAGGACTTAAGATTTCCGATATTTTTTGCTCTTCAATCTTCGGTTTTTCTGCTTTTTCGGCTGAAGGTGCTTCAGTTTTCTCTTCTATCTTCGGCACTGGAGCTGGTTCTGTAGCTTCAGGGGCCAAAGAGACTTCACCAATAAATTTTGGCACTGTGGCCGGCTCAATAAAGCGCGCTCGGTGGGTGAGCACCTTCATCTTTTTCCTTTGCGGCGCTGGCTCACTAGTGGCACTCGTGGTAGCTTCTGTCGCAGGAGAAGTAATTTTTCTTTTGCGACCCAGTACCGGATAATGATAGTCAGGGTAGACAAACCCGACTGCGTCAAATACCCGGTTGAGCCTTTTCTTCTTTCGGCCTCCGAAGGCTGCTGATAACGCAGTATTTTCGGCCTTCGAATATGCCCCAAGCAGTTCGTCACTTAGTGTTTCAATGCTTTTCAACCAGTCATCATCAGGTTCAACAAACTTATCCGCATATTTGAATGTGTATTTCAGTCTGACCAGTCCGCCTTCGTCGGACTCTTTAATGGTCTCCTTCGGCATTTCCCACTTTCCTGCAAGTGGCCACACCCTGAAGGCAATATGTTCTTGGACCAAGTCCCTTGTCCCAATGAAAGAGCAGACCACGCCGAAGGCTCTCTGGCATTCCTCGGCTGCTTCATCCATTTCAACCTTCGGCCTTCGAAGTCCGAAGCGTTGCCAGATGGGGCGCATAATGATACTCTTGACATCTTCTTGTGCCGTTAAGTCATTCTTTACATAGAACCATTCAGTCATCCAGGCTCCGGGCCACCTCTTCCGAAAGGTTGGCACAGGGCGGCTTGACCCGGAGCGGGCACCGAAGCTATAGCACCCGAAGTTGTTGTGATATTGTTCTTTCCCCCAGGGCTTCGTCTCATATAACAACTCATGAATGTTGCAAAAGCTTTTAGCATTTGGTTCTAAACCTTGGCTTCTTGCAGCCCAGACAAACATCCCCATTCTTAAGATAGCTTCGGGAGTAATTTGATGGAGGTAGACTTGAAATGTCCTCAGGACTTCAACAACAAAGTTGCTTAGGGGGAATCGAAGCCCAGCCTTGAGAAAGCTTCGGAAGATTATGACCTCATCTTCTTCGGGGGTGGGAGAAGTCTTTTCTCCAGCGTCAACTCTCACAATAGAAATATCTCGAAAATACCGCCCCCTCATATTATCAATATGGCTCTGCTTAATAGTAGTTTTCCCGAAAACCGTGTGACTTGGTCGCTATGGTCGATCTTCGGATTCTTCCCCACCACTTTCTACATCGAAACTGTCGCTGCCATCAGTATCTTCGGACAAACCTTCAAGAATTTCCTTGGTGATTTTCTCTGTATTGGTCTCCGCCATCGCTATAAGGAACCCCAAGTTCTTCTCTTCGTCAAGACTCAGCTTCGTCTCAGCAGGGATCTTCTTACCTTCAGACATCTTCGGAAGCACTAAAAAACTGTTTCCAAGGCCGAAGCTTTAAAATCAAAAAGATCAGCAAATCTTAGTGCACAAGAGCTAAAAATTTAGTGGGCCGAAGCAGATGGCAAGTGTGCGTACCAAATAAGTTTGTGGTATGATCTTATTTATACCCCCAGGGCGTTGAAAATTGAAAGACCCCACTTGTCAGTGAATGTTGCTATTCTAGCAAAGGGAAGGTGTTTTTTCGGACCTTCGGCTCAAGGCCTTCGTCCATATCGCAATTTGAATTTATCATTAACAAATTAATATTGCGAGGGGCTACTGTTGGGGGCCTTCGTCCTCCGAAGGTCCTCAAAAACATGATTTGACAATGTTTTCCAAGTGGATTATGTGAACAGGTATCTTCGGACTCAGAACTATGAACATGAAGTACGGTCAGGACGAAGCCTGGACCAGACGAAGGACGAGCTGATTACCAAGCTCTACGAAGGATGGTGCACAGCCGAAGCTGTGCGCAGGGAAGCTTCGTCGCGATAGCAGAGAGGGGAACCGACTTAAAGATGAAAAGACTACGTGGGCCTTGGCAGATTTCCATAAGTCATTAACAAATGTAATGGACATGGATGTAATTTTACGTGGGCTGCGTCCCGCGTCTATAAATAGATGAACAGTACTCCCGTACTGTTCACGCTGACTTGGCATTTGCTTTTTGCGTCACGCTTGTACTTTTTACCTTCTCTCAGGATCAAAGGTACATTTGTAATTTGAAATCATTTCTATTTTTCCATGTTAATAAAATAGAAATGATTCTATGAAGATGTTTATATTATATTTCATGCTTCATATAAGTCCTTCGTCATTACTAGTTATATTTACGAAGGTACGTCTCTTGTGACCTTCGTCCGAAACTCATTATTTCCCGAAGGGGAATAATGTTCCAAGGGACGAAGGGCTCTAACATTTAACACTTTTTATGTTGCCTTGTTCTTAACTCTTAGTATTTGAGAACAAGTCCCCAACAAGCAAGGTTCACAATATTGAATAAATGATTTTCTCAATGGATGCTCAATATGATGTGACTCATGAATGGCTTGATAGGGTGAAGATTGCAAGGAAAGGTCTTCGAAGGACTAAGTGAAGGCGAAGGCCAAGTGACGGCTTGTGGACCGAGGTACCATGGTTAAGGTGAAAAAGAGATTACTTGCACTAAGTCGATGAACTAATCTACTATGAAGAGTTATATTGTGTTGATGCATCGGTAAGGTGACTTGAAGCCATGAGTTGAGCTCATATATGGTGAAATGGTTCAAGTCACA
The DNA here is from genome assembly GCA_029449295.1 of Zea luxurians. Lineage (NCBI taxonomy): Eukaryota > Viridiplantae > Streptophyta > Magnoliopsida > Poales > Poaceae > Zea > Zea luxurians. The sequence continues at coordinate 34,595,062 of JAOPSE010000002.1, read as the reverse complement.
GGTTTGATTTGTGTTTGCTTCAAAAGGTGAGACAAAGATGTTTGCGATCCTTATAAACCAACACCATGGAGAAATCACACAGGAGACACCAATGACTCAAGGAGTTTACTTAATTATATTTTATTTAACTTGAGTATAGGAATCGTCGTACTATCAAGGGGGATCCAAAAAGAAGGTTGATGTTTGCCAAAGCTCAAGCTTCTAAGATTCAAAAGCTATTTCGAAAAAATCTTTTAGACACTCTGTGAGTTCAACTGGAGTGAGGTTTGGGACACGGAGATCCTTTCTATTGAAAAGTTGTTGAGCTTCTTTAGCTGAGTTGAACTTCTTCAGCTGAGTTGAGCTTCTTCAGCTAAGTTGAACTTAACTTCAACCGAGGTCCAGGCAAGTTCAACCGGGGTCTAGATAGGTTCAACCGGGGTTCAGGGCAGGTTCAACCGTGGTCCAGAGCAAGTTCAACCGGGGTCCAGGCAGGTTCAACCGGGGTCTAAGGCAAGTTCAACCGAGGTTTTTTCTTGGACCTCTCCGGTCAAAACCGGTTGAACCGACCCTAGGGGAGGTTCAACCGATGTTAGGGTCAGGTGACCGGTCTGACCTGCTAACTGGTAGACTGACTGTCTGTCTGACCACTAGGCGGTTCACCAGTCTGACTGGCAGACTGGCAGTTAGTCCGACCACCAGGCGGTTGAACCGGCCTTGGGGGCGGTTCAACCGGTCCTGCTCAAAAAAGTCTAGCCCAACGACTAGTTTTGGAGCCCCACCTATATATACTCACTCCTACCTCTCTCCCCACACAAGAGCATGTCTTGAACTCCATTTCGAACCTGAGAAACGCCTCCCACTCTCTCTCACACACCTCTTGCCTCTCCCATTTCAAATCTTTGGAGAGAAATCTTTGAGTGAGATTGAAGAGCTATGGGTTTTTGTGCTTCATCTTTAAATCCTTCTTATTCTTCTTGATTCGAGCTTTGGTACTACATCGAGTTCTTTGTGGATTCATTACTCTTGGAGCTTCTAGCTACTAGACGACTAGGTGTCGTTTGTGAGTCTCCAAATCTTGTGGAAGACCACAAGAAAGTTTGTATTACTCGCTCGTTTGAGCAAATATTAGTGTGTGGGCTTGACCTTTGTGGTCGGCAAAGGGAGGATTAGGGTTGAAAGAGACCTAGCTCTTTATGGGCGCCTCAACTAGGAAGTAGGGCACCTTTAGTGGTGTGACCGAACCTCATGATAAATCTTGTGTCTCTTGTGTTCTTGCTCATTGTGTTTGTTCATGTTCTTCGTTCTCTCACCATTTAGTGGAAGAATTGTTCATATCTCTTTGGTGTGTGGATTTTGAGAAGTGCCCTTCTCAGATCTACTACTTTGAACCCTATGAATTATCTAGGACATCCCATTAGCAAAGTTAACTGGGTGAATTTCGAGATCAATTTAGCTTTATATCTCATTCTTTAGTTGAGCTCGTGCAAACCAGTTGAACTGGTTTTGACACCGGTTGAAACGGTTTTATCCACTTTGTTTCTAGTTTTTATTGAAAATATTTTTGCTTGCCTATTCAACCCCTCTAGGCAACTTTCACATTGAAAGGATTCCAATTCACAATATCGAGAAAGAGATGTCAGCTTAGAGCCAGACCAAATATCATGAGACAAAGGGAACAACATGTACGTAATGTTGCAATGGTTCGTCTGATATGATCTTTACATGTGCATAGGAGTTGACATGTCTTGATAGAGGCCACTGTTAATTATTGGGCTAGGTAATAGTACTCAGGCCATGTCTATATGTACGTGAACCTATAGTGTCACACACTTAAGGGGAAGAAAGCCTAACAAGGATTAGATCCAAAATTAGACTGGGCTTCTGGGTTACCGATGGGCCTCGGAGTCAGAAGCCCACTAGAACGCCTATATAATGAGGGACAAGGCACGATTAAGAGAACCCTAATCCGCCACTAGTAAACGAGCAGTTGCCCATCTCTCGCCCTCGCCTAGCCACCGTCGCAAACCTAGCAGTTTGGTACGTGACGCTTCCTCCCTGTATGTGTGGATACCTCGGAGGTGCTGCATCTGGAGCACTAGGACAAACTGTGCAAGGACGTGAAGGACACTGTGAAAGTTCCCTATGCTCGGGAACAAGATCTGGATGTCGTCTAAGGGGGGTGAATAGGCGAATAATAATTATCACTGTAAAACTTAAAACCTTGCTCAACTCAAAGACTGGACCACATCGGAATGAAGATTGCTTCAAGTAGGTGGCAGTGGAAATGAAGTTCCTATCTCAAAGAGTCCTGCACTTCACAAGTAAGTTATACCACAGATAAGAGTATATGAAGTGCACACCATACTAAAGCAAGAGACAAAGGACATAAATAGAGACAAGACAAGAGACATAGCACAGAGCACACAGGACATGAGGATTTATACAGAGGTTGTAACACCCCTAGTGTTACTGTCACTAAAACTTGAGCATAACATCATGAGCATTGGCATATCATGTGTTTGTTACACCTAGAGTGCATTCACTAGGTAAAAATTTCAAATCAGTTGTACTAATGTGACTTGATGTGTGGTTAACCCTAGGATAAAGTGCTTAACCTCAGATCAGAGCTTATGGATATAAGTGAAGCCCAAATATGTGAAAACCTCAAAAGACATGAGACATGATCCTAAGATATCATCTTGGAAATACTTTAGTGACACCAAAACCCTAAAGTGCTAGAAACCCTGAAAAGACCCCTGAAAAACCCTAAACTAGAACCCTAGGGGGCTAAGTGTAAAATTTGTGCACTTTTGGACCCAAGTGGAAAAACCAAAGTATTAGAGCACCACAAATCACATGTTTCACACATTTGAGGATTTGCAAATCAAATTTTGGGATTTGGGCTTATTTGCAAAAAAACACCACTTAAGCCATATAAGCCTAAGTCTGAAATTCAGTGAGCTTGAGGCATATTTGGAGCCTTATATCTCATAATCCATAAAGAAATTGCCTAGGGTCAATACATCAAATTTGAAGAGCTACTAAAGGAGTATAACTTTGTTTAAGTCAACAGACACAAGTGTTGTGCAAAAGTTGGAGTTAAATGGACTCAAAGTTGGTTGTCAGTCAGTTCAGAGTCTGAACTTTTACTTACAGTGACTTGGGATGAACTTTGGGAGCTCTTTTGAAGATAATCCAGTAAGTATTCGAGTATGGTTACTATAGCAAGATTATATCTGGATTATAGGGCTAGAAATTTGTTACAGGTGGATTAGCAAGTTCTCACATAAAAGTTGGAGATCTGGGCGCTGCAAACCTCTCTGTCAGATGATCTGAATGGTGTTCTGATAGTACAGTAAATTGAAGAAGATCCCTGGTGCAGTGCACCTTGCTGCGCGGCGACCCCTGCGCCTGGATTCGCGTCGATGAGGTGATTCGTGCTCATTGGTGCCTGGATAATGCTTCAAGGTAAAAAGATCTTCGCCGCGGATGACGCTAGGGGCTGGCCGTCGTACCTCCTTGCTTTACGGCTGGCTCAGATAAGGTCACCGGAGTTGGCCGCCTGCCGACGGGTGCCATGTGCCTTAAAGCTTCACCACGTCACAGTAAGTCGTTCTATATTGCTGGCTCGTTGCCAGTAAGCCTACCACGGTGAAAGACACACAACTATTGCGCCAGTGCTCTTCCCTCTCTCCGACCACCAGCACGCCATGACCAAATTGGGAGCCACCGCTCTGGGATACTATAAATTGAGCACACCCCTAGCTCCGTTAAGTCATCACGAAGCCAAAGCATCCGCTACTGCCTCCGATTACCCACCAGAGAGCTCCAATTTCTTTCTTCCCCCAAATCAGTTTTCCGCACCCGTGAACACCTCATCATGGCCAGACGCCTACAGGTTAGTTCAAGCATCCTTGTTTGATGTTCTAGCCTCCATTAAGTCCCCTGCTACTCGTAGACCTCTTTAATTGAACTAGACTGCCCTAGATCGCCAAGAACACGTTGAATTGTTCTCGGTTTCCGCCGTCATCGTGGACAGAGAGATTCCGACCCGGATTAGCGCAATTGATGGAGGGGAAATAGTTATTAGGAGTCGAATTAGGTGTCAACTGCTCTAGAGCACCGGTCATTGCATATCTTGGCCAGTACAGGCTCGCCGGAGCCACTGCTCCGCCGTCCATGGTCGAGGACCTCACCTTGCAAAGAAATAGAAAGGGGAGGGGCCTTAATGGAGATGTCAGTGAGACAGAGAAACAATAGAGAGGAGTCTTTACGAGTTATTCGAACAGCCAGGGTCCTCTGTGCAAAGACGCCAGCGCGGGCGCACGCGGGCGCGTTCTGCCTGTATTGGGCTGACTCGGGCTTAATTGAGCCCATCACTGTTGATGCTTTTTCTTTTTCTTTTTTCTACCAGACTTAGGAAATCCATAGAAAATTATAGAAAAATGATAAAAAAATGAAACTAATTTTGTTGGACTCCTAGATTTCTCTATTATTTAATAAAAACAGTTCCAAGATTTTTAGGCCAAACCAGTAATTATGTAGTATTTAAGAAGGCCTAAACTTAGTCTTTTTGAATTTTATAAATTATTAGATGGCTCCAAAAATCATAAAACTTTTTGGGTGAACTTATTTTGGTACCTAGAACCCATGGGTAAAGTTAGACATGATTTGAACAATGTTTGATCCCCAAACCCAAAACCCTAGTCTTCTAAGTAGTGTGTGCCCTATGAAATGAAGTACTGACTCCAAAAACCCTAGTTCCTCGGAGTACTGTGAAGGAAAGCTGTATTCAAGATACAACTTGATACATCCTTTCTATTATTGAATTTTTATAAGCATTACATGAGCATTCATGGTTATATATGGTTATATATAGAAAACGAAGAAGAGGTGACTGTTGAAGAGAAAGAGACTAAACTCTTTATCGCTTGAATGATGCATTAGGTGATAGGAGTTTGATGTTAAACCAATTGATGCATTGCCTTCCTTGGAATGTTTATCATTCCTTGATTACCTGTTTTTCTTAAAAAGGTTTTTCTGATGCTTAGTCCTGCTTTAGAAAAACAAATGTTTTGTTTTTAAACAAAATATGATGCTTCACAGTGGATGGGATGTTTTCAAAAATAAAACTTGATGGTGGATCCAACATGGTCATGATGGGTTCAACATTGGAAAAGATGTACCTCTGCCAGGTACCAAACTTTGGGTTTTAAATGATAAAGCTGAGACCGGGTGGGTGACTTGCACGAGAAGAGAGTCTCGGTGTAGTGTCTCCGTCTGAGTCGATTAAGGACCGTCTTGATGTAGGCTTGATGATTGAGGACCTTTTAACTGGTCACATGCCTCGTCATGGGTAAGCTTTGCCTCAGGAAGACTAATACCAGAAAGGCCAACACGCAATGGGAGTGGAGAGATGGCGAGAGTAGCATGTACCCTCCGTGGCAAGAGGCTGGACGGTGGTGTATCTGTGCTCTCGGTTGGTGTGAACCTGGTCTGGTCTTAAGAACCCCGGTGGCGAGTTGACATATGCAAGGGTTAAGTGCTACATATGTCGTGTGATTGGAGATCCCCAGCTGGGTATTAATCGATTCGGATCGCCGTTACTTCTCGGACATGAAGACTTGGTCACTGCCCTACACGTAGCATTCCAGTGAACAAAAAGGGATTGATAAAAGGATGGCTAGTATAGGCCTAGTGCTTGAACTAGGGTAGAAAGAACTCTAGTGACAGGTAATGACTTAACTTGCTAATTAAACTAGATTTTTAAGGATCCACTATTAGTAAACATTTTTGCAAGTAGAGTCTTGATTCTTGATTAAACCTTACCTTGACTCCCTTAAGCTAGCATATCCTTGAGAGTCTTTTATTTTGACGGGTAAGACTTGCGAAAGTACACTTCGTACTCAGGGTTTTCGAACCCATGTTGTTGTAGGTGAGGAAACAACAGAATTTTGCTGTTTTTCACTAAGGTGGTGCCCAAGGATGTGGTGCCCAAAGATGAGGCTTAGCAGTAACGTGGTTGCGGAAGGACGTGGTCCTTCCTTTTGAAAAACAATATACTTTTATGCGGGAGGGTTTTGCCTCCCAAGTTTGTAATAATAATACTTATGCACTCTTGTAACCTGGTGATGTAATAGTAATACTCCTTCTATATTTTAAATGTAAATTAAGTTATTGTAAATCGCTTCCGCTTATTCGTTCCTCCGATGTGTTGTAATATCTGTGTGACGGGTGAAACGCTCTTGGGAAAAGTAAAGGATACAGATACCAAACTTGTCGAGTGATTATGTGCATCTACAGGGTTGTCTGAGGTTCGTTAGACAAGGACAACTGTAGGTGGGCCTAATGACTTGGGAGGTTCCGTTACAGAGGTCCGGCCAAGCCTGAAATGTTTGCCTAGTCCTCGTTGGAGTTAGCCACACCTTGGCTTGGAGTATCTTACATCGTCCTCCGATGTGCTCAAATATGTCAATGTGATATAGATAGAGCCTTCCAATATGTTGATGATTGTTACAACGTTCCCGTGGCTGCTTACAACCTTCTTGACAGCACTCTGACAGAGTAACAGTGCTCAAGATCTTGATCTTGCTGTCAACAGCACTTCCCCTCTCTTTAAAGGCTTATAACCGTGCCTCTACACAAACTAGAGAGAAATACACAATAGAGGGAGAGCAATATGATTTGCAATGAGTCTATAAAGTGTTGCTGCACTTGGGAGTGTTCCATACTTGTAGATGGATGCCTAGGGGTCCTTTTATAGCCCCAAGGGAGCCCCTAGCCGTTGGTTCTTCAAATGGGAAGCAATCAACCTTCCCTGTTTGCATGTGCACCAGACTATCCGGTGTACACCAGATAGTGAACAGTAGTTGATTTCCTTCCTGTCCTAGGGGAAGCCGACCATTGCCACCCTTCGGCCACTTGGCACACCGGATAGTCCACTGACGCACCGGACGGTCCGGTGCGACTTGATGACCGTTGGCTTGGCTGACGTGGTCCACGCTGATTGCGCGACCGACTGTTGGTCAGGTGTGCGGCTAGAACATCGGACAGTTCGGTGCACACCAGACAATCCGATGATTTATAGTTGTAGCGCCCCCACTACTTCCCGAGAGCGACCTGTTCACCGAGGGCCATCCTGGGCACCAGACAGTCCGGTGCTCCCAGACTGGTGCAACTTCTTTACTCCAATTTGTCTTCTTTTGGGATGATCCCTAACACTTAGACACGCACAGTTAGCTACTAAAACAATTGACTAAGTCTTGGGATCATACCTCTTTACTCTAGGGTTTCTGATCTACTTTAGGCAGAGCTTCAAAACCATGAAGTCAACTTGACTTGATCTAGGTTAATACACATAAGCTCCAACACCTTGAAAAGGTCACATAGAACATATCCAAACACAGGAACAACCCAAACTAAAGGTCAAAGTAAACTTAGCTCTTTTGGACTGCTTCCAGTTCTGGTTTTGACACTGCTCCTTCTAGTGACCTTGTTCACTTCTCGAGCTTGATCTTGAGCCTTATGACTTACACCACATAACTGTAGATGTTACCTCATTGGTTGTAAGTCATGTCCTTATATAGTGATCCTTGATGCACCATAATCTTCTTAACTCGATCAACCTTGACTTTGCAAGTCTTCTTCTTCACCCCTGGCTTTGGGTTCCTCGGTCTCCTTGACTTTCTCCTGTGCACTCGGTACCTCGAAGCTCTTCTTGCCTCCATCCTTGGCTTGATCGGTTGTCTCTGAGTTACGCACACCGAGTCTAAGTTAAGAAATGTCTATCTTACTTGTGATGTCCATTATCTATAGATATTCCAGTCTTTGGACCATCACACTTGTTCATTTGTGTTGAACCCTGTAAGCTTTGCATTAAGCACCTATTCAACACTTAGCACACCTGTTAGTCTTTTAATTTGGTTGTCATCCAAACCACCAAAACCCACAAGAGAGCTTTCAATCTCCCCTTTTTGGTGATTGATGGCAACACAATTAAATCTTACATAAGAATAAAATTTAAAGCACAACTTTTTGAATTCTAAGTTATAGAATGCTCCCCCTAAATATGTGTTTACATTAAAATCTTAACTTTGGCCTTATATGCCAAATTGCACATAGTTAGGCTAATTGCGAAGCATTACTACACCTTAGCACCCGTGTGATGCATTGTGTCAAGAATCAAACCATGATGCGCATGACACACACATGCACAGAATCAGAGTTAAACTTCAATTAAATAGATATACCACAAGAATATCAACCTACCACTATTCACCATTAAGATACCAATTTAAAGCACCAGAACCACATGAATATCTATCACAAGATAAACAACAAACACAATAGATACTAATTGATTCATATCAACGGAAGCACTAATTATGCATTATCACCATATAATACAACAAGAAGCATATGATAGGCATTATCAACAAAACCAACACATTCTTACCCTTAAGATCACAGGAACTCAAGGAAACCCCTTTGAGTCCTTTAGCACACAAAAAATTAATATTTACCCTGAAGATAAGCTTTCCTCTCAGGTCATGGTAAGCTTTAGTGCACAAATTCTCCCCCTTTGACATCAAACACCAAAACCATATTCAAGCAAGAACTTAGGATGATGTCAAGGGACAATAGGGTATTAAGCAGGGAAAATGCAACACACTAACATTACTATCCCTTACACATTAAACATATGCAACACAAGCATTGGAGGGAAATTAAGGTACAAATACGCAAAAAGGTCAATACTTCCTTTTGTACCTTTACCATGTGATGATGTACTTTCCATCTAAGTAGGCGGAGTTCTTTTTGTCATCAGTTTAAGATTTCCATCTTGAAAGCTTTATCTCTAGGGAGATCCTTCACACTTGTGTCTGATCCTTTATCCTGACCTTTTCTTGTTGCTAAGACACCAAACTTAGAACAAGTTATAGTATTGTGGCATAAGAGAAAACTTCTATTCTAGTGATCACCAAGAAATACCAATTGAAGCACACTACCGAGGCTACCAAATGAAAGATTGTTACCAACATAGCTCCATGATATTTAAAGCAAGCATCTAGGATCACCAACTATTATAGAGCACGAGCAATCTTTAAATACTCAATTACTCACAACTTTTGATACCAATTACTCGACTTGTGGAGGTATCCAAGTCCCGATCGCTCCATTTCTTGCTCATCTTCTCTTTTTCCACCTTGAGACTGTATAGGATCACTCAAGAAACAGTTAGTCTCAAAAGACACAAGTTATGTTTGCTCCCCCTAACGTTGTGAATCAAATATTTGAATGACTTGCACTTTGCACATTCTAGCATCCTCAGAATTAGAGGGGATCACAACATACCTTGGTCTAGGCATAATATATCAATTGCGTCACAAAAATATACCAATTGAATAGATGACATAATACAACTTATGCCTAGTGGAAACAATGCATGCCTTAAGATATATAACATTTTAAAAGCAACCTAGGCATGCTTCACACATGATGATCATTGCAACACATATACCAATTGAAAAACAACAAGATCATACATACAAAAACCAATATCTAAGTGCACCATGATCACAAAGAAATTTTCTTAGGTACACCAATTTAAGGGGGTCAACATATTAAAGCATAAAGCACCTAAGCCAAGATACTACCAATTGAAAGGCAAGAGCACAACTATGATCACAATTAACGGAACTTCAAGATATTCAATGAATTTGCATAGTTCCATTCTCCATACCTTTGCCTCTTACCTGAGTGCAATGAGATCCATTCTTCTGGGTAGTATGAAGTGGGATCACCTGTTGTTACCAATTCATGGCTTCTTTTTGCTTATGCAGTTCCTTCTTTAAGATTAACTTAACACAACTCAAGGGAGTGCATTAGAGACCCAACAAGGATTTCCCTTTTCAATATGCATAATACTTAAGACAGAGAAATCATGTGAACATGGACTTAAACAAAACTGTCATGCTTGCGAATAGGTTAATACATAATCATTAAAAACCACACATCATGATTTATAAAAAGATACAAGTTTAGCCACATACACCAAGAGAGTTAATCATGGTAGATATATCAAATGAAAATCTACCTATTGAATGATTCAAGAGATATAACCTACAAAGCACACAATCATGATTGAGCAAGCATGGTTGTTATCTTGGAAATCATGGATCACTAATTGAAAGATATTCAACACAAGCAATCTCAAAAGCATAACTACTCCAAGGATAGGTATAGTACGACAATCCTTTGCTTGATTCACCAAAATTGATTAAGGACTTCTACAACTTATTTAACTCGAGATGAACATGGGATTAGTATTGCACAATAATTCAACCTTGGGTCAATAAATATACAATAAAATCGATAGCTCAAGCATAGAGTTGAATTAACCATCTTAAGGTCTCCCAAGGTCTTCAGTCCATCTCGACGCACCTGCAAGATCTAGTTGGCACAGTTTGGTACCCATCTCGGGATGGGTCCATAGAGATAATTTATTAGTGCCTTGGGTACCCAAATAGCATTCGTGCTAGATCTAGGTGATCTCATTATTGATCTAGAACAAGTGTATGATTTGGGTCTCCTAATAAGCGAATAAGATTGAGACAAATTTACTTGCTTAGGAACCTTACCCTTCTTATATACCTTACATAGATGACCTTGCTCACCACACATGTAGCAGAAGCGTCGCTCAACCTAAAATGACGCTTGCTATTCGTTCTTTTGTCTTAGTGAGGGTCATCTTGGAGGGTGCACGTCTTTGATTCTTCATGAGCGGACATGAAGTGATCATATGGTCCTTACCATTGCATCCAAAACATCTCCTCATCCCTTCATCCTTGTCTTTGTGTGGACAAGACGCAATGAAGTGGCATAATTCCTTGCACTTGAAACATCTCCTTTTCCCTCTTCCCTTTTTACTCTTGGGTGACATAGAGAGATGATCAGTGCGAACAATATGACTAATTGAATCTTTACCTTTTTTCTTGTTCATTTCGATTGCTTCATTTATTGCCTTAGGAACTTCTTTCTTGTGGAGTTTGACCCTTGCTACGGTTTCTCCTTCCTCAAGCTTCTTCACTATGTGTTCATGGATATCTCGAGGAAGTCGAGCATGGCGCCTTCTCCTCAATTGTCTTCTTTTCTTGTTCCCAAGCAATTTTCTTTTTGACCCTACAACTTATTGCTCAATCAAAGATTGGCCTTTCTTGGGGGCAGTAGAGGCCAACACATGATAATACTTTAACTAATTTATCACATGTGCAAGAATGAGGTTCACATGAATTTAGACTTGTAGCTACTACCTTATGAGCAATGCCAAGCATGATGTGATCATCAACTAATTCATTATGAGAGTAAGACATCATATCATACTTTTCACTTAGAGGAAGTTTTTCTAAGTTTATCATTTCTACTTGACTCTTAAGCATGGAGTTTTCAGTTTTAAGTTGGGCATCATCAGACAATACATCATTATTATTTCTTTGCTCAAATAAAACAGATTCCTACAGTTGGACCAAATTATCATGAGAGCACCTTAGCTCATGTTCTTTGGCCCTCATCTACAGGTTGTTGTTGGTTTTAATGAGAGTCTCCTCTAGCCTGAGAAGCATCTCACCTTGTTCCTTGTTCCTCCTCAACAACTTAACCAAGAGCAATTTGTCTTCTTTGTTGAGATGGGTGTAGAACCGACAAATCTCCTCTTATTCCACATCGTCGGACTCATTTTCCCTGTCATTATTATTAGTGGAAGCAATACAGGAAAATGTACCTTGTGGTGATGAAGACTCATCCTCGCTATCATACTCATATTGCTCCTCGTCATTGCTTTCGTCTCCACTATCATTGTCAGCAATAAGACATTTATAACTAGTGGAAGACAAACCTGTCGGTGAGGTGGATTCATCGTTTGGTGTCCATCGTTCTTGTTCTTCTCCCTTGGACAAGTTAGTACCACCATCTATAGAGGGAGCAGAAGCAGTGCATATGGACTTAAAAAATTCCAACTTAATTTTAGTCCATAGATCATGAGCATCAACAAATAAATCACTATCACTACTCATGATGGTGAAATAAGCACCTCTAGAAAGAGAGTCAACTAAGATGTTGCAAGCATGGTGATTGAGAGATAAACATCTCAGTTCAACCTTAGAAGGATTTTTACTAATATCGGAGGGAAAAATACTTCTACTAAAAATCTGTCTCAAATCAGGATCAATATGCATGAAAGCATTATAAATAGAGACAAACCAAGATTTATAATTAGAACCATCGCTTAAAAGGAGTTCTAGAGTTACCTCTTGTGATGACATCGTTATCTCCGGACGGCTAAGCCCACACTGGAGAGGCCTCGCTTTAATACCAATTGAAAGTTCCCTATGCCTAGGAATAGGATCTAGATGTCACCTAGAGGGAGGGGGTGAATAAGTGAATAATAATTATCTCTGTAAAATTTAAAACTTACTCTACTCAAAGACTGGATCACAACGAAATGAAGATTGCTTCGAGTAGGTGGCAGCGGAAATGAAGTTCCTGTCTCAAAGAGTCCTGCACTTCACAAGTAACTTATACCACAGATAAGAGTATATGAAGTGCACACCATACTAAAGCAAGAGACAATGAACAGAAATAGAGACATGACAAGAGACAACATAGAGCACGCATGACACAAGGATTTATACCGAGGTTCGGTCAAGCTTGAAATGCTTGCCTAGTCCTCGTTGGAGTTAGCCACACCTTGGCTTGGAGTATCTTACTCTGTCCTCCGATGTGCTCAAATCTATCAATGTGACAGATATAGCCTTCTAATATGTTGATGGTTGTTACAACGTTGTCGTGGCTGCTTACAACCTTATTGACAACACTCTGGTAGAGTAACAGTGCTCAAGATCTTGATATTGCTCTCAGCAGCACTTCCCCTCTCTCTAAAGGCTTATAACTGTGCCTCTACACAAACTAGAGAGAAATACACAATAGAGGTAGAGAAATATGATTTGCAATGAGTCTATAAAGTGTTGCTGCATTTGGGAGTGTTCCATACTTGTAGATGGACGCCTAGGGGGTCCTTTTATAGCCCCAAGGGAGCCCCTAGCCATTGGTTCTTCGAATGGGAAGCAATCGGCCTTCCCTGTCTGCGTGTGCACCGGTCTGTCCAGTGCACACTAGACAATGAACAATAGCTGATTTCCTTCCTTTCTTGGCAAAGCCAACCGTTGCCACCCTTCGGTCACTTGGCACACCAGACAGTCCGTTGGTCAGGCGTGTGGCTTGATGACCGTTGGCTTGTCTGACGTGGCCAACGCTGATTGCGTGGCCGACCGTTGGTCAGGCGTGTGGCTGGCGCACCGGACAGTCCGGTGCACACCAGACGATCCAATGATTTATAGCCGCAGCACCCCTAACTGCTTCCTGAGAGCGGCCTGCTCACCGAGGGCCAGCTTGGGCACCGAACATTGTCTGGTGCACACCGGACAGTCCGGTGCTCCCAGACTGGTGCAACTTTTTACTCCAATTTGTCTTCTTTTGGGATGATCCCTAGCACTTAGACACACACAGTTAGCCACTAAAACAATTGACTAAGTCTTGGGATCATACCTCTTTACTCCAGGATTTCTGATCTACTTTAGATAGAGCTTCAAAACCATCAATTCAACTTGACTTGATCTAGATTAATACCCATAAGCTCCAACACCTTGCAAAGGTCACATAGAACATATCCAAACACAGGAACAAGCCAAACTAAAGGTCAAAGTAAACTTAGCTCTTTTGGACTGCTTCTAGTTCTAGTTTTGACAGTGCTCCTCCTTCTAGTGACCTTGTTCACTTCTTGAGCTTAATCTTGAGCCTTATGACTTACTGAAAGGGAAATGGACTTAATCATTTCCTAAAAATCGATTTTGGTGGTTGATGTCCAACGCAAACCACGTGGACTAACTAGTTTGTCTAGATATCATTTATCACAGGTGCATAAGGTTCAACACAACCAAGAAAGAAATTCAGTTAGGGACTCAATCAAAAAATGCAGCAAGACTTAGAGTGTGCTGATTTTTGGCGCACCGGACAGTGTCTGGTGTGCACCGGACAGTGTCCGGTGTGCACACCAGGCCAGGCGCCATTCAAACAAGCCACTCTCGGGAATTCAGAGGCACGCTCCGCTATAATTCACCGGACTGTGTGGTGAGCCAGCGGAGCAACGGCTCCCTACGCTCCAACGATCGACTGCGTAGAATCTACAGTTGTGAACAGTGCTGCGCAGAGTCTACAGTTGTGAACAGTGCCACGCAGAAGTCAGAGCGCAGAAGTCAGAGGTCACCGGACTGTCCGGTGCAACAAAACGACAAGGCACTCCAACGGTCAACTGCTCCAAACCCTAACGGACGCGCTGACGTGACGTGCACCGGACAGTGAACAGTGACTGTCCATTGCGCCCCCGGACTGTTCAGTGCGCCCATGGCCAGCAACGGCTATGAAGTGGTTGAGGGCTATAATTACCCCCAACCACCTCATTCAAAGCCATCCAAGCATTCTGAGTTTCTCATTCATTGCAAGAGCAAAGTGCAACACTTCAAGACACAATCAAAGCAATCAATCCACTCAAAGTTCCCAAAATCAACGCTAGTGCTTTAGGGCTTGTCAGAGGATCATTTGTGTTCTTTTGTTGCTCTTATCGCTTGGATTGCATTCTTCCTTTCACATTCCATTTCTCAAGTGGTTTGTAAAGCTAAGCAAGAGACACCAAGTGTGTGGTGGTCCTTGCGGGGTCTTAGTGACCTGTGTGATTAAGGGAAGGCTCACTCGGTCTAAGTGACCGTTTGAGAGAGAGGGAAAGGGTTGAAATAGACCTGGCCTTTGTAGCCTCCTCAACGAGGACTAGGTTCTTTGGAACCAAACCTCAGTAAAACAAATCACCGTGTCTACTCGCTTTGATTCTCGCTTGATTTGTTTGCCCTCTTTCCTCTTTCTAACGTTTCCTTGCTAGTATTAATTTGAGTTTGCTCCCATACGTCATCCTCATCCTTTGAGCAACTCTTAGCAAGAGAAACAATCTTTTGGACTTGAATTTAATTCTAACGCTAACCCCGGCCTTAGTGTGTGTTTAAGTTTATAAATTTCAGGTTTCGCCTATTCACCCCCCTCTAGGTGACTTTCAATTGGTATCAGAGCCAGTGCTTCATTAAGAGTCTAACCAACTCGAAGTGATGTCTGGAGATCACGCCAAAAGGGAGATCATGACCGGCGACAAGCCCGCGAGCTCGGGGAAGAATCTCTCAAGAGAGTCCGGTAACAAGTATAAGGAGGAATCCTTTTCCTCCATCAAGTCACATCGGAGGGGTGACAAGAAGAAGAAGAAAATGAAGAAGGTGGTCTACTACGAGACTGACTCTTCATCACCCTCCATGTCCGGCACCGAGTCATCCACTACTTCTAAGCGCCATGAGCGCAAGAAGTATAGTAAGATGCCCCTACGCTATCCTCGTATTTGCAAGCACGCTCCTCTACTTTCCGTTCCCTTAGGAAACCACCATAAAATGAGGCATCATCTAACCTCACTCCACGAAAGCATTTGGGACACTGTTGAATTTGGAGCGCACGCACCACCGGTGGGGGACGAGGACTACGATTCGAACGAGGCCGCCCAAATTAGGCACTTCAACTCACAAGCAACTTCTATTCTCCTTGCCTCTTTATGTCGAGAGGAGTATAATAAGGTGCAAGGGTTGAAGAACGCTAAAGAAATTTGGGACGTCCTCAAAAACGCGGACGAAGGGGACGAGGTGACCAAGATCACCAAGCGTGAAACGATCGAGGGAGAACTCGGTCGATTCGTATTTAACAAAGGGAAAGAGCCACAAGCCATGTACAATCGGCTCAAGACAATGGTGAACCAAGTGCGCAACCTCGGGAGCACCAAATGGGATGACCATGAAATAGTCAAGGTTATTCTAAGATCCCTTGTTTTTTGTAATCCTACTCAGGTACAATTAATACGTGGGGATCCTAGATACAAATAGATGTCTCCCGAGGAGGTAATTGGCAAGTTTGTGAGCTTTTAACTTATGATCAAAGACTCCAAACACATTGTCAACTTGGAGCAAGGCACCTCCTCCACACTTGAGGTGTAACCCATTGCATTCAAGGCAACAGAAGAAAAGAAGGAGGAGTCTACACCAAGTAGGCTCCCAATCGACGACTCCAAGCTCAACAACGAGGAGATGGCGCTCATCATCAAAAGCTTTCGCCAAATCCTCAATCAAAGGAAGGGGAAGGACTGAAAGGGAATTAGGCTTACACCTAGTTCCTAATTAATGTTGGTGGTTGAATTGCCCAACACAAATAAATTGGACTAACTAGTTTGCTCTAGTCTATAAGTTATACAGGTGCCAAAGGTTCACACTAAGCCAATAAAAAGACCAAGAAAAAGGGTTCAAACAAAAGAGCGAAGGGACAACCGAAGGCACCCTGGTCTGGCGCACCGGACTGTCCGGTGTGCCACCGGACAGTGTCCGGTGCACCAGGGGACTGCAAGCTAAACTTCACACCTTCGGGAATTCTCAGAGACGCCGCGGTATAATTCATCGGACTGTCCGGTGTACACCGGACAGTGTCCAGTGCTCCAAGAATGAAGCGACTTTGAACTCGCCTGCTTCGGGAATCCGCTCCGCTATAATTCACCGGACATGTCCGGTGCACACCGGACTGTCCGGTGTGACAGCGGAGCAACGGCTACTTCGGCGCCAACGGTCACCTGCAGTGGCATTAAATGCGCACCAGAGCACGTAGAAGTCAGGCACGCACGAGACGGCGCACCGGACACTCTACAGTACATGTCCGGTGCGCCACCGGACATCCAGGCGGGCCCAGCAGTCAGAGCTCCAACGGTCGGAACCCTATGGCCTGGTGACGTGGCTGGCGCACCGGACTGTCCGGTGCACCATGCGACAGACAACCTCCACCAAACGGCTAGTTTGGTGGTTGGGGCTATAAATACCCCAACCACCCCACATTCAATTGCATCCAAGTTTTCACACTTCTACACCTTACAAGAGCTCTAGCATTCAATTCTAGACACACCCAAGTGATCAAATCCTCTCCAATTCCACACAAAGCCTTAGTGACTAGTGAGAGAGATTTGTTGTGTTCTTTTGAGCTCTTGCGCTTGGATTGCTTCTTTTCTTTCTCATTTGTTCTTGTGATCAAAACTCAATTGTAACCGAGGCAAGAGACACCAATTGTGTGGTGGTCCTTGCGGGGAAGTTTTGTTCCCGGTTTGATTTGAGAAGAGAAGCTCACTCGGTCCGAGGGACCGTTTGAGAGAGGAAAAGGGTTGAAATAGACCCGACCTTTGTGGCCTCCTCAATGGGGTGTAGGTTTGCGAGAACCGAACCTCGGTAAAACAAATCATCGTGTCTCACTCCGTATTTGCTCACGATTTGTTTTGCGCCCTCTCTCTCGGACTTGTTTCTATTTCTAACGCTAACCCGGCTTGTAGTTGTGTTTAAGTTGTTAAATTTTAGATTCGCCCTATTCACCCCCCCTCTAGGCGACTTTAAATTGGTATCGGAGCCCGGTGCTTCATTAGAGCCTAACCGCTCGAAGTGATGTCAGGAGATCACGCCAAGAAGGAGATGGAGACCAGTGACAAGCCCACTACAAGCCACGGGGAGACTTCATCGGAAGAGTTCCGCAACAAGAGGAAGGAGAAGAGAGACTCCTCCAACAAAGGGAAGGGGAAGGAGAAGAAATCCTCTTCCCACAAGTCGCATCGGAGAGGCGACAAGCACAAAAGGATGAGGAAAGTGGTCTACTACGAGACCGACTCTTCATCACCATCGACCTCCGGCTCCGACATGCCGTCCGTCACTTCTAAGCGTCATGAGCGCAAGAAGTATAGTAAGATTCCCCTACACTACCCCCATATTTCAAAGCGTGCTCTTTACTCTCCGTTCCATCAGGCAAACCACCGGTTTTTGACGGTGAAGATTATAATATGTGGAGTGATAAAATGAGGCATCATCTAACCTCACTCCACACAAGCATTTGGAATGTTGTTGAGTTTGGTGTACAGGTACCATCCGTAGGGGATGAGGACTACGACTCGGACGAAGTAGCCCAAATCCACCACTTTAACTCCCAAGCCACCACTATACTCCTCGCCTCTCTAAGTCAAGAGGAGTATAATAAGGTGCAAGGGTTAAAGTGTGCGAAGGAAATTTGGGACGTACTCAAGACCGCGCACGAGGGAGACGAGGTGACAAAGATCACCAAGCGGGAGACGATCGAGGGGGAGCTCGGTCGCTTCATGCTTCACCAAGGGGAGGATCCACAAGCTATGTACGACCGCTTGAAGACCTTGGTGAACCAAGTGCGCAACCTCGGGAGCGAAAAATGGGATGACCATGAGATGGTCAAGGTTATTCTTAGATCCCTCGTATTTCTTAACCCTACGCAAGTTCAATTAATTCGAGGTGATCCTAGATATAAGCTAATGTCTCCTGAGGAGGTTATAGGAAAATTTGTGAGCTTTGAGCTAATGATTAAAGGCTCAAAGAAAATCATCGAGCAAGGCACCTCCTCAACGCCCGAAGCATAACCGGTGGCATTCAAGGCGACGGAGGAAAAGAAGGAGGAGTCTACATCAAGTAGACAACCCATCGATGCCTCCAAGCTCGACAACGAGGAAATGACACTCATCATCAAGAGTTTCCGCCAAATCCTCAAGCAAAGGAGGGGGAAGGATTACAAGCCCCGCTCCAAGAAGGTTTGCTACAAGTGTGGTAAGCCCGGTCGCTTTATTGCTAAATGTCCATTATCAAGTGATAGTGACAGGGACAACGACAAGAAGGGGAGAAGAAAGGAGAAGAAGAGATACTACAAGAAGAAGGGCGGCGATGCCCATGTTTGCCGGGAGTGGGACTCCGACGAGAGCTCCACCGACTCTTCCTCCGACGAGGACACCGCAAACATCGCCGTTACCAAGGGTCTCCTCTTCCCAAATGTCGGCCACAAGTGCCTCATGGCAAAGGACGGCAAAAAGAAAAAGGTAAAATCAAGATCCTCCACTAAATATGAAACCTCTAGTGATGAGGATGATGCTAGCAATGAGGAGGATAACTTGCGCATTCTTTTTGCCAACCTAAACATGCAACAAAAAGAAAAATTAAATGAATTGATTAGTGCTATTCATGAGAAGGATGATCTCTTGGACTCTCAAGAGGACTTCCTTATTAAAGAAAATAAAAAGCATGTTAAGGTTAAAAATGCTTACGCTCTAGAAGTAGAAAAATGTGAAAAACTATCTAGTGAGCTAAGCACTTGCCATGAGACTATTGACAACCTTAGAAATGAGAATGCAAATTTGTTAGCTAAGGTTGATTCAAATGTTTGTGATGTTTCAATTCCCAATCTTAGAAATGATAATTTACTTGCTAAGATTGAAGAATTAAATATCTCTCTTGCTAGCCTTAAGGTTGAAAATGAAAAATTGCTTGTTAAGGCTAAAGAATTAGATGTTTGCAATGGTACAATTTCCGATCTTAGAGATAACAATGATATTTTGCGTGCTAAGATTGTTGAACTTAATTCTTGCAAACCCTCTACATCTACTATTGAGCATGTGTCTATTTGCACTAGATGTAGAGATGTTGATATTGATGCTATTCATGATCATATGGTCTTAATTAAACAACAAAATGATCATATAGCAAAATTAGATGCTAAAATTGCCGAGCATAACTTAGAGAATGAAAAGTTTAAATTTGCTAGAAGTATGCTCTATAATGGGAGACGCCCTGGCATCAAGGATGGCATTGGCTTCCAAAGGGGAGACAATGTCAAACTTAATGCCCCTCCTAAAAGATTGTCTAATTTTGTTAAGGGCAAGGCTCCCATGCCTCAGGATAATGAGGGCTACATTTTGTACCCTGCCGGCTATCCCGAGAGCAAAATTAGGAGAATTCACTCTAGGAAGTCTCACTCTGGACCTAATCATGCTTTCATGTATAAGGGAGAGACATCTAGCTCTAGGCAACCAACCCGTGCTAAGTTGCCTAAGAAGAAAACTCCTAGTGCATCAAATGATCATGACATTTCATTTAAAACTTTTGATGCATCTTATGTTTTAACTAACAAATCCGGCAAGGTAGTTTCCAAGTTTGTTGGGGGCAAACACAAGGGCTCCAAGACTTGTGTTTGGGTACCCAAAGTTCTTGTGTCTAATGCCAAAGGACCCAAAACCGTTTGGGTACCTAAAGTCAAGAACTAAAATTGTTTTGTAGGTTTATGCATCCGGGGGCTCATGTTGGATCATCGATAGCGGGTGCACAAACCACATGACAGGGGAGAAGAAGATGTTCTCCTCCTACGAGAAAAACCAAGATCCCCAAAGAGCGATCACATTCGGGGATGGAAACCAAGGTTTGGTCAAAGGTTTGGGTAAAATAGCTATATCTCCTGACCATTCCATTTCCAATGTTTTTCTTGTAGATTCTTTAGATTACAATTTGCTTTCCGTTTCTCAATTATGTCAAATGGGCTACAACTGTCTTTTTACTGATGTAGGTGTCACTGTCTTTAGAAGAAGTGATGATTCAATAGCATTTAAGGGAGTGTTAGAGGGTCAGCTATACTTGGTAGATTTTGATAGAGCTGAACTCGACACTTGCTTAATTGCTAAGACTAACATGGGTTGGCTCTGGCACCACCGACTAGCCCATGTTGGAATGAAGAATCTTCACAAGCTTCTAAAGGGTGAACACATTTTAGGACTAACCAATGTTCATTTTGAGAAAGACAGGATTTGTAGCGCATGCCAAGCAGGGAAGCAAGTTGGTGTTCATCATCCACACAAGAACATCGTGACGACTGACAGGCCACTGGAGCTCCTACACATGGACCTATTCAGCCCGATTGCTTACATAAGCATCGGCGGGAGTAAGTACTGTCTAGTTATTGTGGATGATTATTCTCGCTTCACTTGGGTGTTCTTTTTGCAGGAAAAATCTCAAACCCAAGAGACCTTAAAGGGATTCTTGAGACGGGCTCAAAATGAGTTCGGCTTAAGGATCAAGAAAATAAGAAGCGACAACGGGACGGAGTTCAAGAATTCACAAATTGAAGGCTTCCTTGAGGAGGAGGGCATCAAGCATGAGTTCTCTTCTCCCTACACCCCACAACAAAATGGTGTAGTGGAGAGGAAGAATAGAACTCTATTGGACATGGCTAGAACCATGCTTGATGAGTACAAGACGCCGGATCGGTTTTGGGCCGAGGCGGTTAACATCGCTTGCTACGCCATCAACCGATTGTATCTACACCGAATCCTCAAGAAGACATCATATGAACTCCTAACCGGTAAAAAGCCCAATATTTCATATTTTAGAGTCTTTGGTAGCAAATGCTTTATTCTTGTTAAAAGAGGTAGAAAATCTAAATTTGCTCCTAAGACTATAGAAGGCTTTTTACTAGGATATGATTCAAACACAAGGGCATATAGAGTCTTTAACAAGTCCTCAGGACTAGTTGAAGTTTCTTGTGACGTTGTGTTTGATGAGACTAACGGCTCTCAAGTAGAGCAAGTTGATCTTGATGAAATAGGTGATGAAGAGGCTCCGTGCATCGCGCTAAGGAACATGTCCATTGGGGATGTGTGTCCTAAGGAATCCGAAGAGCCTCCCAATGCACAAGATCAACCATCCTCCTCCACGCAAGCATCTCCACCAACTCAAATTGAGGATGAGGCTCAAGTTGATGAAGGAGAAGATCAAAAGGATGAGCCACCTCAAGATGACGGCATTGATCAAGGGGGAGATGCAAATGATCAAGACAAGGAGGAAGAAGAACCAAGACTGCCACACCCAAGAGTCCACCAAGCAATCCAACGAGATCACCCTGTCGACACCATCCTCGGCGACATTCATAAGGGGGTAACCACTAGATCTCGTGTTGCACATTTTTGTGAACATTACTCTTTTGTTTCCTCTATTGAGCCACACAGGGTAGAGGAAGCACTACAAGATTCGGATTGGGTGGTGGCGATGCAAGAGGAGCTCAACAATTTCACTAGGAACGAGTTATGGCATTTAGTTCCACGTCCTAACCAAAATGTTGTAGGAACCAAGTGGGTCTTCCGCAACAAGCAAGACGAGCATGGTGTGGTGACAAGGAACAAAGGCCGACTTGTGGCCAAGGGATACTCCCAAGTCGAAGGTTTGGATTTTGGTGAAACCTATGCACCCATAGCTAGGCTTGAGTCAATTCGTATATTATTAGCCTATGCTACTTACCATGGCTTCAAGCTTTACCAAATGGACGTGAAGAGTGCCTTCCTCAACGGACCAATCAAGGAAGAGGTCTACGTTGAGCAACCTCCCGGCTTTGAAGATAGTGAGTACCCTAACCATGTCTATAGGCTCTCTAAGGCGCTTTATGGGCTCAAGCAAGCCCCAAGAGCATGGTATGAATGCCTAGGAGATTTCCTTATTGCTAATGGCTTCAAAGTCGGAAAAGCCGATCCTACTTTATTTACTAAAACTCTTGACAATGATTTGTTTGTATGCCAAATTTATGTTGATGATATCATATTTGGGTCTACTAACGAATCTACTTGTGAGGAATTTAGTAGGATCATGACACAAAAATTCGAGATGTCTATGATGGGGGAGTTGAAGTATTTCTTAGGATTTCAAGTAAAGCAACTCCAAGAGGGCACCTTCATTAGCCAAACGAAATATACTCAAGACATTCTAAACAAGTTTGGGATGAAGGATGCCAAGCCCATCAAGACACCCATGGGAACCAATGGGCATCTCGACCTCGACACGGGAGGTAAATCCGTCGATCAAAAGGTATACCGGTCGATGATAGGTTCTTTACTCTATTTATGTGCTTCTCGACCGGATATTATGATTTCCGTATGCATATGTGCAAGATTCCAAGCCGATCCTAAGGAATCTCACCTTACGACCGTAAAACGAATCTTGAGATATTTAGCTTATACTCCTAAGTTTGGGCTTTGGTACCCTCGGGGATCCACATTTGATTTAATTGGTTATTCGGATGCCGATTGGGCGGGGTGTAAGATTAATAGAAAGAGCACATCGGGGACTTGCCAGTTCTTGGGAAGATCCTTGGTGTCTTGGGCTTCAAAGAAGCAAAATTCGGTCGCTCTTTCTACCGCCGAAGCCGAGTACATTGCCGCAGGCCACTATTGCGCGCAATTGCTTTGGATGAGGCAAACCTTGTGGGACTATGGTTACAAATTAACCAAAGTTCCTCTTCTATGTGATAATGAGAGTGCAATCCGCATGGCGGATAATCCCGTTGAGCATAGCCGCACTAAACACATAGCCATTCGGTATCATTTTCTTAGGGATCACCAACAAAAGGAGGATATCGAGATTGCTTATATTAATACTAAAGATCAATTAGCCGATATCTTTACCAAGCCACTAGATGAACAAACTTTTACCAAACTTAGGCATGAGCTCAATATTCTTGATTCTAGGAATTTCTTTTGCTAATTTGCACACATAGCTCATAAGTATACCTTTGATCATGTCTCTTTTTTATATACTACAACTAATGTGTTTTCAAGTATATTTCAAACCAAGTCATAGGTGTATTGAAAGGGAATTGGAGTCTTCGGCGAAGACAAAGGCTTCCACTCCACTCTATTACTCATCCTTCGCCGTCGCTCCACATCACTCTCCACTTTGGTATAATCTTCACTCCTACGTTTTATTTGCCAAAAGGGAGAAAGTAGTTAGCAAAGGGCTTATATTTCACTCTAAGTATCTGTTTTTGGCGATTCATGCCAAAGGGGGAGAAAGTATTAGCCCAAAGCAAAAGGACCGCACCACCACCTAATTTTAAAAAAAAAACTAATGATTTTCAATTGGTAAATTTCAAATTAGTATCTTATTGTGTTCAAAAAGGGGAGAAAGTAGTATTTTCAAAATTGATATCCTAAAACCCTCTTGAACACTAAGAGGAGATTTCATTAAGAGGGAGTTTTGTTTAGTCAAAGGAAAAGCATTTGAAACAGGGGGAGAAAATTTTCAAATCTTATAAATGCTTCGCAAAAATCTTATCCATTTACCTTTGACTAAGTTGCAAAATGTCTTTACAAAGATTTTACAAAAGAATTTGCAAAAACAAAACATGTGGTGCAAGCGTGGTCCAAAATGTTAAGAATAAAAGAAACAATCCATGCATATCCTATGTTAATAATTATTGGCTCAATTCCAAGTAACTTTTGCACTTACAATTATGCAAACTAGTTCATTTATGCACTTCTATATTTGCTTTGGTTTGTGTTGGCATCAATCACCAAAAAGGGGGAGATTGAAAGGGAATTAGGCTTACACCTAGTTCCTAATTAATGTTGGTGGTTGAATTGCCCAACACAAATAAATTGGACTAACTAGTTTGCTCTAGTCTATAAGTTATACAGGTGCCAAAGGTTCACACTAAGCCAATAAAAAGACCAAGAAAAAGGGTTCAAACAAAAGAGCGAAGGGACAACCGAAGGCACCCTGGTCTGGCGCACCGGACTGTCCGGTGTGCCACCGGACATGTCCGGTGCACCAGGGGACTCCAAGCTAAACTTCGCACCTTCGGGAATTCTCGGAGACGCCGCGCTATAATTCACCGGATTGTTCGGTGTACACCGGACAGTGTCCGGTGCTCCAAGAATGAAGCGACTCTGAACTCGCCTGCTTCGGGAATCCGCTCCGCTATAATTCATCGGACATGTTCGGTGCACACCGGACTGTCCAGTGTGACAGCGGAGCAACGGCTACTTCGGCGCCAACGGTCACCTGCAGCGGCATTAAATGCGCGCCAGAGCGCGCAGAAGTCAGGCACGCGCGAGACGGCGCACCAGACACTCTACAGTACATGTCCGGTGCGCCACCGGACATCCAGGCGGGCCCAGCAGTCAGAGCTCCAACGGTCGGGACCCTACGGCCTGGTGACGTGGCTGGCGCACCGGACTGTCCGGTGCACCATGCGACAGACAGCCTCCACCAAACGGCTAGTTTGGTGGTTGGGGCTATAAATACCCCAACCACCCCACATTCAATTGCATCCAAGTTTTCACACTTCTACACCTTACAAGAGCTCTAGCATTCAATTCTAGACACACCCAAGTGATCAAATCCTCTCCAATTCCACACAAAGCCTTAGTGACTAGTGAGAGAGATTTGTTGTGTTCTTTTGAGCTCTTGCGCTTGGATTGCTTCTTTTCTTTCTCATTTGTTCTTGTGATCAAAACTCAATTGTAACCGAGGCAAGAGACACCAATTGTGTGGTGGTCCTTGCGGGGAAGTTTTGTTCCCGGTTTGATTTGAGAAGAGAAGCTCACTCGGTCCGAGGGACCGTTTGAGAGAGGGAAAGGGTTGAAATAGACCCGGCCTTTGTGGCCTCCTCAACGGGGAGTAGGTTTGCGAGAACCGAACCTCGGTAAAACAAATCATCGTGTCTCACTCCGTATTTGCTCACGATTTGTTTTGCGCCCTCTCTCTCGGACTCGTTTCTATTTCTAATGCTAACCCGGCTTGTAGTTGTGTTTAAGTTGTTAAATTTCAGATTCGCCCTATTCACCCCCCTCTAGGCGACTTTCAAGGACTATAAGCCCCGCCCCAAAAGGGTGTGCTACCGGTGTGGTAAGTCCGGTCACTTTATCGCTAAATGTCCATATTCTAGTGAAAGTGACAGGGACGAAGACAAGAAGGGGAAGAAGAAGGAGAAAAGAGATACTACAAGAAGAAGGGCGTCGAGGCGCACATGGGGCGCGAATGGGACTCCGACGAGAGCTCCACCGACTCCTCCTCTGATGAGGACGCTGCCAACATCGCCATCAACAAGGGCCTCCTCTTCCCCAACGTCGACAACAAGTGTCTCATGGCAAAGGATGGCAAAAAGAAGAAGATACATTCTAGAAGTACCCCCAAATATACTACATCTAGTGATGAGGGTAGTTCTAGTGATAATGAAGATGATTTAGTTTCTCTCTTTGCCAACCTTAACATGGATCAAAAAAATTAAATGAACTAATAGAGACCATTAACGAGAAGGATGATCTCTTGGAATGCCAAGAGGACTTGCTCGTTAAGGAGAACAAAATTTTTGTTAAGTTGAAAAATGCTTATGCTCTAGAAGTAGAAAAATATGAAAACTTAACTAGAGAGCTTAGCATTTGCAATGATTCAATTTCATGTCTTAGAGATGAGAATGCTAATCTAAATGCTAAGATTGATGAA
Source organism: Zea luxurians (assembly GCA_029449295.1). Lineage (NCBI taxonomy): Eukaryota > Viridiplantae > Streptophyta > Magnoliopsida > Poales > Poaceae > Zea > Zea luxurians. The sequence goes on along the minus strand of JAOPSE010000002.1, from coordinate 34,568,813 downwards.
TTGAATATTTGCAAACCACCTACATCTACTGTTGAGCATGTTACTATTTGCACTAGATGTAGAGATGTTAATGTTGAAGCTATTGATGATCACATTGCTATGATTAAAGAACAAAATGATCACATAGCTAAATTAAATGCTAAAATTGCCGAGCATGAACTTGAAAATGAAAAGTTTAAATTTTGCTAGAAGCGTGCTCTATAATGGAAGACGCCCTGGCATTAAGGATGGCATTGGGTTCCAACAAGGGAGCCAATCCAATTTCAAGCTTAATGCCCCTAAGAAATTGTCTAATTTTGTTAATGATAAGGCTCCCATGGTTTAGGATAGTGAGGGCTACATTTTATATCCTGCAAACTATCCTGAGCATAAAATTAGGAAAATTAATGCTAGGAAACCTCATTCTGTCTCTTATCATGCATTTATGTATAAAAATGAGGCTTCTAGTTCTAGGCATACCACTAATGTTAAAATGCCTAAGAAGAAAATTCCTAATGCATCAAATGAACATAATATTTCATTTAAAACTTTTGATGCTTCTTATGTGCTTACTAACAAATCAAGCAAAGTAGTTGCCAAATATGTTGGGGGCAAACACAAGAGTCCAAACACTTGTGTTTGGGTACCCAAGGTGCTTGTATCTAATGTAAAAGGACCCAAGACCGTTTGGGTACCTAAGAACAAGGCCTAAATTTGTTTTGTAGGTTTATGCATCCGGTGGATCAAGTTGGATAATCGATAGTGGGTGCACAAACCACATGACAGGGGAGAAAAGGATGTTCTTCTCATATGAGAAAAATGAAGATCCCCAAAAAGCTATCACATTCGGGGATGGAAATCAAGGTTTGGTCAAAGGTTTGGGTAAAATATCTATATCTCCTGACCATTCTATTTCCAATGTTTTTCTCGTAGATTCTTTAGACTACAATTTTCTTTCTGTTTCTCAATTATGCAAAATGGGCTACAAATGTCTATTTACTGATGTAGGTGCTATTGTCTTTAGAAGAAGAGACGATTCAATAGCATTCAAGGGAGTGCTAGATGGTCAGCTATACTTAGTTGATTTTAATGATAACAAAGCTAAACTAGACACTTGCTTAATTGCTAAGACTAATATGGGGGGCTCTGGCATCGCCGACTTGCCCATGTTGGAATGAAGAATCTTCATAAGCTTCTAAAGGGAGAGCACATTTTAGGACTAACAAATGTTCATTTTGAGAAAGATAGAATTGTAGCGCATGTCAAGCAGGAAAGCAAGTTGGAGTCCATCATCCACACAAGAACATAATGACGACTGACAGGCTGCTAGAACTACTTCACATGGATCTTTTCGCCCTGATCGCTTACATAAGCATCGGCGAGAGTAAGTACTGTCTAGTTATTGTGGATGATTATTTTCGCTTCACTTGGGTATTCTTTTTGTAGGAAAAATCACAAACCCAAGTGACTTTAAAGAGATTCTTAAGACGGGCTCAAAATGAGTTGGGATTGAGAATCAAAAAGATAAGAAGCGACAATGGGACGGAGTTCAAGAATTCACAAATTGAAGGTTTTCTTGAGGAAGAGGGCATCAAGCATGAGTTCTCTTCTCCCTACACACCTCAACAAAATGGTGTAGTAGAGAGAAAGAATAGAACTCTATTGGACATGGCAAGAACCATGCTTGATGAGTATAAGACACCGGACCAGTTCTGGGTGGAGGCGATGAACACCGCCTGCTACTCCATCAACCGGTTATATCTTCACCAAATCCTCAAAAAGACATCATACGAACTCCTCACTAGGTAAAAAGCCCAATGTTTCATATTTTAGAGTCTTTGGGAGCAAATGCTTTATTCTTATTAAAAGAGGTAGAAGTTCTAAATTTGCTCCTAAAGCAGTAGAAGGCTTTTTATTAGGTTATGACTCAAACACAAGGGCATATAGAGTCTTCAACAAATCCACTGGACTAGTTGAAGTTTCTTGTGACATTGTGTTTGATGAGACTAATGGCTCCCAATTGGAGCAAGTTGATCTTGATGAACTAGGTGATGAAGAGGCTCCGTGCATCGTGCTAAGGAACATGCCCATTGGTGACGTGTGTCCAAAAGAATCCGAGGAGCCCACACAAGCACAAGATCAACCATCATCTTCCATGCAAGCATCTCCACCAACTCAAGATGAGGATCAAGCTCAAGAGGATGAAGATGAAGATCAAGACGATGAGCCACCTCAAGAGGAGGACATTGATCGAGGGGGAGATGTAGACAATGATGACAAGGAAGATGATCAAGAAATAAGGAATCAAAGACCGCCACACCCAAGAGTCCACCAAGCAATTCAAAGAGATCACCCCGTCAACTCCATCCTTGGTGACATTCACAAGGGGGTAACCACTAGATCTCGAGTTGCACATTTTTGTGAACATTACTCTTTTGTGTCTTCTATTGAGCCATACAGGATAGAGGATGCACTAAGAGATCTGAATTGGGTAGTGTCTATGCAAGAGGAGCTCAACAACTTCACAAGGAATGAGGTATGGCATTTAGTTCCACGTCCTAATCAAAATGTTGTAGGTACCAAGTGGGTATTCCGCAACAAGCAAGATGAGCATGGTGTGGTGACAAGGAACAAAGCCCGACTTGTGGCAAAGGGATATTCACAAGTCGAAGGTCTAGATTTCGATGAAACTTATGCACTCGTAGCTAGGCTTGAGTCAATTCGTATATTACTTACCTATGCTACTTACCATGGCTTTAAGCTTTATCAAATGGATGTGAAAAGTGCCTTTCTCAATGGCCCTATCAAGGAAGAGGTCTATGTTGAGCAACCTCCCGGCTTTGAATATAGTGAGTACCCTAACCATGTGTATATGCTCTCAAAGGCGCTTTATGGGCTCAAGCAAGCCCCAAGAGCATGCTATGAATGCCTAAGAGACTTCCTTATCACTAATGGCTTCAAAGTCGGAAAGGCCGATCCTACTCTCTTCACTAAAACTATTGCAAAAGACTTGTTTATATGCCAAATTTATGTTGATCATATCATATTTGGGTCTACTAACATGTCATCTTGTGAAGAGTTTAGTAGGATCATGATACAGAAATTCGAGATGTCTATGATGGGGGAGTTGAAGTATTTCCTTGGATTTCAAATCAAGCAACTCCAAGAGGGCACCTTCATTAGCCAAACCAAATCCATTCAAGATATACTTAAGAAGTTTGAAATGAAGAATGGCAAACCCATCAAGACACCCATGGGAACCAATGGGCATCTCGACCTCGACACGGGAGGTAAATCTGTAGATCAAAAGGTATACCGATCGATGATAGGATCTTTACTCTACTTATGTGCATCTTGACCGGATATTATGCTTTCTGTATGCATGTGTGCAAGGTTCCAGGCAAATCCTAAGGAAGTTCACCTTAGGGTCGTGAAAAGAATCATGCGATATTTAGTTTACACTCCTAAGTTTGGGCTTTGGTACCCCAAGGGATCTACCTTTGATCTAATTGGGTATTCCGATGCTGATTATGCCGGATGTAAAATTAATAGAAATAGCACATCAGGGACTTGTCAGTTTCTAGGAAGATCCCTGGTGTCATGGGCTTCAAAGAAACAAAACTCCGTAGCTCTTTCCACCGCCGAAGCCGAGTACATTGCCGCAGGACATTGTTGTGCGCAATTGCTTTGGATGAGGCAAACCCATAGGGACTATGGCTACAAATTGAGCAAAGTCCCTCTCCTATGTGATAATGAGAGTGCAATCCGCATGGCGGATAATCCCGTTGAACACAGCCACACTAAGCACATAGACATCCGGTATCACTTTCTGAGAGATCACCAACAAAAGGGGGATATCAAAATTTCTTATGTGAGCACCCACAACCAATTAGCCGATATCTTTACCAAGCCACTAGATGAGAAAACTTTTTGCAAACTTAGGAATGAGCTAAATATACTTGATTCTCGAAACTTTGATTGAAACATTGCACACATAGCTTATGTATATACCTTTGATCATGTCTCTTTCATTTGGTACAAATGCATATTCTTATTCTTCTTGTGCCAAGGCTAAGACTAATGTGTTTTCGAATAATATCTCTATGATTAGTCTTAGATTGAAAGGGAAATGGAGTATTCGGCAAAGACAAGGCTTCCACTCTAACTCTGATAGTATCACTTACCCTTTGTCGTTACTCATGTATCTCTCAATTGGTATGACCCTTCGCTCTTATTTCTTTACCAATGGGGAGAAAGTATTAGGAGAAAGTATAAAGGGCTCTCAAATTCTTCGTTTTTGGCGATTCATGCCAAAGGGGGAGAAAGTATTAAGCCCAAAGCAAAAGGACCGCACCACCATTTCAAAAACATTTTCACAAATGCTTATTTCAATTAGTATTTGAGTTTATTTCAATTGCTACTTGAGTTAGCCTCAAAATGAATTTTCAAGTGGTATCTAATTTAATTGGTATCTTTTGAGTCAATGTTCAATTGGTATCTCATCAGTATGAAAAAACTTTCAATTGGTATAATCTCACTCGGTATCTATTTCAAAAACCCTCTTGAAAGCTAAGGGGAGAATTCAATCAGGGGAGCTTTTATTTAGTCAAAGAAAAAGCATTTGAAACAGGGGAAGGAATTTCAAATCTTAAAAATGCTTCTTGCAATCTTATTCCTATACCTTTGACTATTTGCAAAAGATTTTGAAAAGATTTTTACAAAAGACTTGCAAAAATAAACATGTGGTGCAAATGTGGTCCAAAATATCAATAAAAAGAAAAGAAATCCATTCATATGCATAAAATCTTTCATTGGTTTAATTCCAATTAACCTATGCACATCTATCTCAATTGCAAACTAGTTACATTTCTACACTTCATATTTGCTTTGGTTAGTGTCGGCATCAATCACCAAAAAGGGGGACATTGAAAGGGAAATGGACTTAATCATTTCTTAAAAATCGATTTTGGTGGTTGATGTCCAACGCAAACCACGTGGACTAACTAGTTTGTCTAGATATAATTTATCACAGGTGCATAAGGTTCAACACAACCAAGAAAGAAATTTAGTTTGAGACTCAATCAAAAAATGGAGCAGGACTTAGAGTGTGCTGATTTTTGGCGCACCGGACACCGAACAATGTCCGGTGCACTAGGCCAGGCGCCCTTTGAACAAGCCACTCTTAGGAATTCAGAGGCGCGCTCTGCTATAATTCACCGGACTGTCCGATGTGCCACCGGACTGTCTGGTGAGCCAGCGGAGCAACGGCTCCCTGTGCGCCAACGGTCGACTGCGCAGAGTCTGTAGTTGTGAACAATGCCGCGCAGAAGTCAGAGGTCACCGGACTATCCGGTGCAGCAAGACGACAAGACGCTCCAATGCTCAACTGCTCCAAACCCTAACGGACACGCTGACGTGGCGCGCACCGCACTGGACAGTGAATAGTGATTGTCCGGTGTGCCCATCGCCAGCAATGGCTAGGAAGTGGTTGGGGGCTATAAATACCCCCAACCACCTCATTCAAAGCCATCCAAGCATTCTAAGTTTCTCATTCATTGTAAGAGCAAAGTGCAACACTCCAAGACAGAATCAAAGCAATCAATACACTCAAAGTTCCCAAAGTCAACGCTAGTGCTTTAGGTCTTGTGAGAGGATCATTTGTGTTCTTTTGTTGCTCTTGTCGCTTGGATTGCCTTCTTCCTTTCTCATTCCATTTCTCAAGTGGTTTGTAAAGCTAAGCAAGAGACACCAAGTGTGTGGTGGTCCTTGCGGGGTCTTAGTGACCCGTGTGATTAAGGGAAGGCTCACTCGGTCTAAGTGACCGTTTGAGAGAGAGGGAAAGGGTTGAAATAGACCCAGCCTTTGTGGCCTCCTCAACGGGGACTAGGTTCTTTGGAACTGAACCTCGGTAAAACAAATCACCGTGTCTACTCGCTTTGATTCTCGCTTGATTTGTTTGCCCTCTTTCCTCTTTCTAACATTTCCTTGCTAGTATTAATTTGAGTTTGCTCCCATACGTCATCCGCATCCTTTGAGCAACTCTTAGCAAGAGAAACAATCTTTCGGACTTGAATTTGATTCTAACGCTAACCCTGACCTTAGTGTGTGTTTAAGTTTATAAATTTCAGGTTTTGCCTATTCACCCCCCTCTAAGCGACTTTCACTTACACCACATAATTGTAGATGTTACCTCATTGGTTGTAAGTCATGTCCTTATGTAGTGATCCTTGATGCACCATAACTCTTCTTAACTCGATGAACCTTGACTTTGCAAGTCTTCTTCTTCACCCCTGGCTTTGGGTTCCTCGGTCTCCTTGACCTTCTCATGTGCACTCGGTACCTTGAAGCTCTTCTTGCCTCCATCCTTGGCTTGATCGGTTGTCTCTGAGTTACGCACACCGAGTCTCACTTAAGCATTGTCCATCTTACTTGTGATGTTCATTATCTATAGATATTCCAGTCTTTGGACCATCACACTTGTTCACTTGTGTTGAACCCTGTAAGCTTTGCATTAAGCACCTAGTCAACACTTAGCACACATGTTAGTCCTTTAATTGGGTTATCATCCAAACCACCAAAACCCATAAGAGAGCTTTCACGCTGGTGACTGCACGACACTGCTTGACGCGTTCATCTACATTGAGACGTCTAACCCTACCCATGCGCGTCTAGTGGTAATTCCATGATCTATAACCACACTAGTTCTTGGTTTTATGGGGTTGAAAATTTCGTTTTGCGCTAGCATAGTGAAGCAATCCGATCCTTTGGGACCCAAATGTGATACAATTACTAGTTCGAGGAGGCTATAAAACACATTTATTTCATCAGATAGTTCAGAGTCTTACACAATAATTAGTACAATACCAAAAGCAAGCTCTAGAGAGTTTGGGAAATAGCGGAGCAGGAACGAGCCCAAGCCATAGGTAGAACTAGGTGCGGACACAACCCCCTTCTAGTCGAATAAAGTAGAAAAGAAGTCTTCAGCCGCTCAAAAACATAAATAAAGCCGGGTGAATACTTACGTATTCCGCAATCCCATTCTAGCCTGTAAAAAGAGAGAGACCTATGTGGTACATGCTTGGTATGGTGGAGCTATAAGGCACTCTTTTTTTTTCTTTAGAAAAGGCATCATCTTGGTATTTTACCGAGAGAAGAGGGGAGTTGCACATTTTCTTACTCAACCACCACTGAGCTTCCCGCTCCTGTGGCATCATTTTCTTTTTCAAAAACACTCACACATTTCCCCTTCCTTTTTGAAAATAAAACACTAATTGTCATACCACACCAAACTCGTCTATACCAGTGGATATAGACTATTCGAATATGTTTCAAACTCTACGCAGAGGTGTACACTTTACCCACTAGTCCGGCTCTGCGGTTTCACTGCCATGAGACCCGACACCGAAGCTCTTTCCTTCCTTGCACAACCTTACCTTATCAGTTGTTCCGAAAGGAACAAGGCCATCTCCTCGCCCAAAACAGGACGAAATTAATCCCCTCCTTGTCTTTCCGGTGCTCCCCAGCCACCGTAACCCTGGGGTTCGAACGTGCAAGTTCAGATCAAGTGACTGCCCATACGGTCTAGAGTGGTTGTACTTTTTAAGAGTATAGGTAGTGAAGAATGACAAACCGGTCCTTATACAAGCAGGACAATCCTTCATGGTCACACCTAATCCAGCTGGGCCAACACCCTAAGTCCCTCCCCAAACCGGGGAGTCCCTGATCATCCCACTCAAAGGTGATAAGGGTGATAACCCTTCATCATACCCATTTTGAAAAACATTTTTCTTTTGAAAACATAACCCAACCCACTTTTCCTTTTTGTAGCAAAAAGTATTCTTAATGCAGGCTGACAGTCATCTCATAAATGCAAAATAACCATCCCATAACCCAGGCTTAGGTAGTGGTAGAAAGAATAGGTATTTTATGCATCAAGGGTAGAATGAACTTGCCTTCATCGAAGCTCTCGTGACATGAAAGTTCTATTTCCGAGAGGTTGGGCTCCTGCCCTTTTTTCGGGGCTATAGGTACCAAAATGTCGATCACTGCTTCCTCTAGCAAAACAAGCAATAAACATTACATCAAGCATTGGTCGTGCTAAGTAAAGTGTGTCTACTTCCTAACATTATTATTTTTTGTGGCTTAGAAAGTGCTTGTACTATTTTTGGTTCATAAGATATCAACATATATGTATAAATATGAAAATGTGAAAAGGGAAAAGAGAAAAGTAAAAAAGAAAAGGAGTTTCTCGGTTAAATGGGCCAAGGGAGGGATTTTCAGCCCAGGTCGAGCGCGGGCATGGGTGCGCGGCCACGCGGGCGAGCCGACCCAGCATGACCCATGGATAGGGGACAACACGGGCGAGCGTGGGGACGACACCGTGTGCATGGGTCCATGTGCCAGGGAGAGTGAGGGAAGAGACGACATCAGGGGGTGAACCGAAGGCCAGTGTGTTCAACGACGGCTCTTCGTCGGTGGTCTGTTTCCCGAAGGTCGGGGAGGTGGGCTAGCATGGGTATGGGTAGGCGATCCTGGTGGTGGTGTTGATTTTGGCAGTGGCGGTCTAGAGGAGGCTGGACATGGTGAGGTGGTGGAGCTCCACGACGGGGGTGGTCGCCAGTGACACTCCGGTGGTGATCGGGGATGGGGAGGTGCTGTTCTGTGTTCGTGAGACTGTCGTGAAGCTTGCTAGCTATTTTGATTTGTCACTGGGCTACTAGAGAGGGAAGGGGGAGGCTCACCAGAGTAAGGGAGGGCGACGACGCTGCCTCGATTGAGCTCAGGGGAGGGGGAAGAGTGGCCAAGGGCCGGTGCGGGGAGAAGAGGAGCTCAAGGTGGCCCTTTTTATAGGCGCTCGGGGGAGGTGAGTGGTAGAGGCTTGCTGGCATCCAGCGAGGAGCACATCGGTGGCGGTAATGGTGCACAGCGACAGCGACAAGATGACTCGGTGGGGGGAGGTGCCATGCGAGTACATGAGCACAGTGGCGCGGGGGACAAAATGGTGCCAAACTTCCCTGTGCGAGTGAGTAATGATGGGGAGGAGGGAGGACGGCGACGAACGCGCCGATGCTGTGCGCTTAAGAGAGAGGGGAGGGGCTGATGAGAGGGGCCGGTTTGTCAACGAGCGCGTGGGTGTGAGAGAGATGGCACGCGTGCTGGTAGGTGTGGTCGGGTGTACAACACGAGAGTGTGGCGCACAAACGCAGGCTGACGCACACGAAGACGGGTCAGAGATGGGCTAAGGGAGAGGGGACGCGCGAGAGAGAGAGGGGCGCCGCGGGCGTGGGCCGAAGCCGGCCTAGCCGAGGGGAGGGACGAGTTTTCTTTTTCATCTCTTTTTCTATTTCCCTTTTCTTTTATATATATACATATATATAAGATTTTCCTAGTGCAAAATAAGATGCTAGGTGAGACTACATATGTGAGGTGTCATTAGCAAGCCTGGTTTATGCATATGAGTAGTAGAAATGCTTATGAGGCTAGGGCTTAAGGGGGTTAAGGAGTTAGGGTTTCTAACCTCTGGAGCCAAAAACCGGGGTGCTACACGTAGCCTCCCCATAATCCAACAAACCCGCCTTGGCTTCCCCTCTTCCCTCTCTCTTGATCCTGCCCTTGCTCACCCTCTCCCCTGTGTAGGCTGGAGCCACCGCCATCATTCTAGACCATCGCTGTGCCGTTGCCGTCGCCGAGGGGTCCCTGAGGTTTGCCCTAAGGTAAGGAACCTCCCCTTCTCCATGGGTTCTATCCCTCGCTCTCTGCCATGTGTAATTGCTCATCGGAGTTCCTAGCGCCACCGCCTAGCCACCTCACCGTGGACCTCCATTGTCTAGTGCCCCTACATCAGTTCAGTCCCCACCATCGGGTTTCCCGCACCCTCCCAAATCTTACCAGGCCATCCCAGCCCCCTTAAGACCGTCGGAGCGCTCATGCCCCTCGTCTCTCGTGAGTTCCTCACCGCGGACGCGGGCGACACTGCTTCTGGTGGCCGGAGGGAAGGGCTGAAGCCGACCGCCCGATCCCCGTCGTCCACCCAAATCCAACGGTATGATTTTAATTAACCCGAGCCTAATCCTAACCATCCACCCGAGATCTGATGACCCAGCCACATCGCCCGCACCCGCGTCTCTGTCCCTGAGTCCCACCTGTCAGCCATCTGAGCCTCGCACCACACCCTCGACAGAGGCGAGAATCCGTCAGCCATTCGAGCCCCATGTCGTGCCCTCGGCTGAGGCGAGAATCCGTTAGCCATCCGAGCCCCATGTCATGCCCTCGGACGATATAACACCCAAAATCCTATTTTTTGGTTCTACAAGAAGATTAAGTATCAAAATGATTTTCATTAAGAATCTCTTACTTTTTGAAGTTGTTCTTCTCTCCTAAAACAAATAGATGGTAATATTAGCATACTAGGAGTAATAATACTAATAATAATGTATCTAAGTCTTTGAATCTAAGATCTAATTTGAATCTCAGAAAATAGGTAGAAATGAAGACTTTCGAATTATCTACGAGAATGGATTATTTTCCCCATGAAATCGGGTGACTAGAAACCATTTGGGTAAGATAAGTTTTTAAAGTAATTCTCGGTAGATAATAATTTTATAAAACAATAAATAAACAAATAATAATGAATGAATTTCCATGTTGAATTTAATTTCTATTTTTCAACACACATCCAAAATAGTATTTTCTTAAAAGGAATAATATGTGCATATGTGTTTCATATTTGGATCATTTTCTCTAATAAATGATTAGAAATAAGTAATATAAATTGCATCCCATGCTGGATATCTGGTTGTGCATTTAGTGTAGGTTTGAAAGTTGAAAACCAAATTTAAATTTGATTAACAAGTTGAAAGCTGGAATAAAGAAAAAGAAAATGGAAAGAGTAAAACCATTAGAGCATCTCCAAGAAAATATGTAAAAGGTTCCCAAAACCATTTTTGATGGCGAAACACCATCTTCATTCACTCCAATAGTACCTCTTTCCGTCCCCGCAAATTTTGGCGACCCGCAAACGAGGGCTGGCGTTCCGTAGATATGCGCGAGGAAAATACTCCCCCAATCGCCTGCGCGCGAATCGTGGAGAGTTCCCGCGTCCTGCTTTCTTTATGGTTCCCGCGTCTTCCTTTTGGTTCCTGCGTCCTTCCTACTTCGTGAGTTTCTGCGAGGCGGTGGCGGTGGTAGTGCTGGTAGTGACGGCTGCGACTTCCAGATGCGGCCGACGTCGGATTCGAGAGTGGCTGTGGTATCTCACCGGGACACTGATGCGCTGCGGGAGGGAAACTCTGTCGGTGGTCTGGTGCACCCATGGCAACTGGTCGGCAGCGACTGCCACGACCACGATGGAGGCAGCTCATTGCGAGGGATTTTCCAAGTTGGGGCAGATTCTCTTGATCCGGTTCCAGGAGGAGTCACATTTGACACAGATGCACAAGCGTCGACCTTATTCGGATCCAGCGAGGCACATTATTCATCATTCAACCTACGGACAAATGGTACAACCCTTGATTTTTGTGTTAATTTACTGCTTCTTCACTCATTCTAATGCCATATGCGTTCCCAGATATATGCCCATTGTTGATGCTAGTGCAATATATACGAGTACCATAATTCTATTAATTTACAGCATCTTGTTCTGAGTGGGGCCTCTGTTATGGCTGGATTTTAGTACCATAATTCTAAAGCTTTGGTTAGAATTGCTTAAGAATACTTGGCATCATATTTATTTTGGTGATTATGCATCGAAATAAACTTGCTGCACCCTGATCAGCAAGTACTCAATCCTATCCTCAAACTGAATTGTCGTGAAGTGACCATTTTATTCTTAATTGTGTACTACTATGTACTTGTGGGCTTTTTAAATGTTTCCACTCTCTGGAAGCATGTCTCAACCTATGGTGCTTCAGGCTTGTGTCTTATGCCGGTGATCATCTCATTGGACCCATACCAAGTTGTAAAGTTCAGCTAACTGCAATGTTGAGTTGTCCCATGGTTGGACTGAACCTTTTAAAACCTAACTGAAATCGTAATGTTCAGCTAACCAATAATGAAATCAAGCATGAACATGGAAGTGGGTTGTCATGTATGCAGGAAATGGATACTTTTCTAGCATGATGAGGGATGACAACAATCAAAGAGAATTCAATACTCATAGCAACACATGCCCTGAACTACAGTCACAATCAATGTCTGTTTGTCCAGTAGCCCCCAACGCAAGACCGAACAATAAGAGATCCAAAAATTTCAGTGATGACGAAGATGAAGTTTTAGTTTCAGCGTGGCTCAATATTAGTTTGGATCCTATTGTGGGCAAAGATCAAAAAGGTGGTCGGTATTGGTCTCGTATATACTAATACTTTCATGAACACAACAAGTGTCAGTCAAAGCGTACACTTAATTCTCTAATGCACCGATGGGAGACAATTCAGAAATGTGTCAACAAGTTTTGTGGATGTCTAACACGAATTGAGTTAAGACGACAGAGCGGTACTACAATGCAAGACATGGTAAGATCTTCATTTGCACTCTCATTTTATCTTTGAGTATCCTTATATGTCTCTCACAAATTAAAAAATGTGAATAGGTTACACAGGCATGTGCTTTGTACAAGTCTGAAGATGAGCATAAAAAATCTTTTCAGTTCATGCATTGTTGGAACAAGCTGAGAACACAACCTAAATGGTTAGCTAAACTTGATGATTTAGCTTCTGGTAGAACATCAAACAAGAAACAGAAGACACAACCAAATGTTGATGGTTCTGCAATGGTACCAAATGAAAATGGAGATAATGAAGTTCAAGCTGGAGAGGATCAAGCTTTGATTAGGCCAACTGGCAAGAAAAAGTCAAAAGCAACAATTATACAAGAAAAGAGAAAGAGTGTGACAACAACTTTAGAAAACATGTGGGCACAAAAGAAAGACACTGATGGGGAGAAGGAAGTTAAAAAAGAGGAGAGATTCAATAAAGCATTTGCACTAGAACAAGAGCGAGTTACAAATGAAAAGCTCCTTCTGGCGGTGAGGAAAGAAGAGGTCGAACTGCGGAAACAACAGGTTGATTTGCAGAAACAGAGGGATGAAGAGAGAATTATGACCCTAGATCTTTCTGCTATGCCAGAAGAGCTAAGGAGATACTACATGGGCTTACGGGCTAAAATCATGAGAAATGAAGCTACACTTTTAACTTAGGTTTGGTTACTTTGTGTCATTCTTCTTCCACATTTGTTTATTTATCTTAGTTCCTAACATTTGTTTATTGAACTTAGTTCTTGGGTGGTGACCAGCATGGCATGGAGTTACTGCAAATCTATGGAGAAACTGAATATTGATGGAGTTAGTGCATTTTCATGTAGTATGTTACTGCATATTCCAGTTGTTGTCATTTGTGACATTTCGTACCTGTTTAGCTCTTTGCTGCTCATGTAGTCTGATAGTGCATATGTCAGTTCATGTCATTTGTTACATTTCATAGCTGTCAACACATTGCAATATATTAGGTTTGTTACAGATACTGTCATCTTTGTTTCTCTATTCTGGTTCCGGTAGTCATTCCAGCGAAGGCACATAAAGGACTAATTATGTGAACCATAATATTATTAAACTAGAAAATAAATCCAAGAAAATTACAAAATGTATGTGGATTATTTAAAGTAAAAGTATCCAAAGAACACATGAATATAAAGAAATTTATTTGTAGAGGTCTGGATGATGTTGCCACAAGTGCTCAATGAGATCGTCTTGAAGCTTACTGTGAGTACTTTTATCCTTTATTTTCTTATAATTTTTTATGAACTCCTCTAGTTCTGGTGTTTCGTCATGAGAAATCTTCACCTTTTCTCCCACCCCTTCATAATTGAAATCATCTTCATCCTCACGCTCATCTTCTACTATCATATTGTGCATAATGATACAAGCCCTCATGATTAGTCTGAGAGTGTGCTCATCCCAGAAACGAGCTGGCCCCCTAACGATAGCGAAACGAGACTGAAGAACCCCAAAAGCTCTTTCCACGTCTTTCCTACAAGCTTCTTGTGCAGTGGCAAAATATTTTTTCTTGTTACCTTGTGGTTCAAGTATGGTCTTCACAAATGTAGCCCACGAGGGATATATGCCATCTGCTAGATAATAACCCATTGTATAATCGTTGTTATTAATGGTATAATTGACCAGTGGAGCTTGACCTTCAGCTAGCCGTGCGAACAAAGACGACCTGTGCAAAACGTTGATGTCGTTGTGCGAACCAGACATCCCAAAAAATGCATGCCAAATCCAAAGATCTTTATCTGCGACAGCTTCTAGTATAATCGTTGGCTCATGAACATGTCCTGTGTACATACCTTGCCATGCCGATGGACAATTTTTCCACCTCCAATGCATACAATCAATGGATCCAAGCATACCAGGAAATCCTCTGCTTTCCCCAATGGCAAGTAATCTAGCAGTGTCATCTTCATTAGGTGATCGCAAGTACTCACCACCAAATACGGCCACAACACCACTTACAAATCTTCTTAAACTTTCAATAGCCGTACTCTCCCCAATACGAATATAATCATCCGTAGCATCAGCTGCAACTCCATAAGTTAGCATCCGAAATGCCGCGGTAACCTTTTGCAGACTAGAAAGACCAAGTATACCAGCAGCATTTCTTTTTTGCACAAAATATTCATCATGTTGTTCTACCTCTTTCCATAAGCGTTCAAACAATGTACGCCTCATTCGAAACCTGCATTTAAAGATTAATAAGACACATGCGTACACTAGTTTTTAAAAAAATGCAAAAAAAATATATGTAATATATACATACCGACGTCGGAAATAGCAATGTCCGTATGTAGGATTCTCTGAAAAATAATCTTGATATAGCCTATGATACCCTGCTATTCTGTCTCGTCGAAGGACTCGATGCCCTTGAATAGAACCACGATATTTCTTGTCATCATCGGATTCATTCACATTCGTGGCCACATGCGTTACAGGGAGAAAATAATCATCATCTTCCTCATCTGATGACGATTCCAATACTAGTTGCATTGAAAGGCTTAGTCGAGTCATAACCAATCTAGACGTCAAACAATCTGTTTTATTCATAAAATTCCTGATTACGGTGAAGCTAAGATGCAAAAACCTATATCACGACGGAGAGAAAAAACCATAATTGAAAACTTGCTGTCGTGATGCGATGATTCGTCGATCTCGTCCTGCGCGTGAACGCGGCTGGCACCTGGTGGCGGCTGAGTACCGCTCCCAGAAACTTGCAGCGTAAAAGTAAAAATCAACGGTATGCAGTATGCAACAAATGGGCTGCAATTTAGGCAAAAAGGGCCATCAATGTTTAAAAGTTGGCCCAGTTTTATTTCAGTTTTTTATTTTAAGGAAACTGTTGGAGTTACCATTTGTTTCACCCCTGCAAAATGTTCAATATGCCCTCCATATTCAGTTTTTGGGGATTTTTTTTTCATTTCCTCTTGGAGATGCTCTTACTAGGCCAGTTCCCCGCTCTCGGCCTAGCTAACCTCCAAGCGCAGCCCAACTCGAACCCGCATCGTGTCCAGGCACCGACATGTGGCCCCTCGTGGCCAGTCACCCGCACCACTTCCCCTGCCGTTGCGCAGGCACCGCTTCGGCTGGGCCCTCACGGTCAGTGACCGCACGTGAGCGCCCGCTGCTGACTGATCGCCCCCTGTTGTTAGTCCTTTTTCTCCGCTGAGCTCGCGCTGGGTTGTCGAGAATCGAGATCCTACGCTACCTCCGCCTGCGTAACATCTCAATCGCCCCATCTTGTATCCATGCCCCTATAAAAACCGAGCCGCAACTTTCTTTGACCCATGAATCAAACCCAGACCACCATAACACCATGAGTCATGGGTGAGAGCATCGGCCTACAAAGAGATGGAGGGAGCGAGGGCGCTGCACCTTGCTCCGGCCTCGGGAACCAGCCCATGGGGCTTCGCCGTATCATCTGGAGAACATCCATGGCTGCGGCGGAACAGATCGACTAACATGGCGGCTTCAACTGAACCCGTCGAGTTGTGATTCACGGTAAAATCACTCCCATCGAGTTCGGTTCCCTCCCTGCTTCACGTAGCACCTAACCACACAAACAATAGAGGGCTAGAACGTCGAATCGTCGAACTCAGGTGTGCAGCGCCGTCGCAGAACAGAGCGGCGCCGTCGTGTTTGGTCATCAGGGTAGGAGGAGATGTCCTGGCCGTCGATCTGTAGATAAGTGGTCTGGATTAGATGGGCAGTGGATTGATCTGGTTGGTTAGATCATTATAAGACGGGAGAGATTAGCCCAGGTTATTTTAAAATCTGGAGCGTTAACCCTGGGTCCTATGGATGAAAGTGAGCGTGGATTCATAAGGTTGTGACATGATCTTAGCCGTTGAGATCTGATCGAACAACTGGGAATCAAGGATAGCCCTTCGCCGGGCCAGATTTACAAAAGCGTCCTCAAGATGTGATTAAAATAACCCATGATCCATCTTTATACAAAGATCAATGCAACTAAGTCCTATAATTTATGTTTTCAACCCCGATCTCTTTAAAAACTATGCCCGCCATCCTTGGCAGCGGGATAATTAAATAAAATGGATTATATAATTCAGAAAACCCTTGATAAATAAGTTTATAGTATAAAAATAATCCTAGAATCATAGAGAATTGATATATCTTTCGTTTTAACTCTGATTTGATCTGTTTAAATTGTGTTAGCCTCATAATTAAATTGTCTATGCATTAACGATATTATTTTATAACATGCTTTTAGAAAAATAAATATCTAATTTGTTTAACATATGTTATTAAAGTAACTCCCCTAATCCAAGTTAATGTAACATTTTAATTTGGATCATCTATAATTTGACTAAAATATGATTTGGTCGCAACTTATATTAAAGGTTGAATAGAGTTAGTTATATTTTGTCTCATGATTTATAATGATCAATGTAGAATATAGTTTTATTAATTAATAACCTAACAACTTTAGAAAAATCATATCTTTTTAATTGAAACTTCGATTTTAGTCGTTCTCGAACCTACGCTCTTGTAGCAGCGCGTAAAATATTATTACGTTATTTGATTCCATGTTTGGTGTAATATTATTTTTATGTACTCTTTGGTTATCTGTATGTATTGCTACGTATACAAGCGAGGTGCCGGGTGAAAGGGAAATAGGGTCAAACCTTTTCCTAAATGATTTTGGTGGTTGAATTGCCCAACACAAATAATTGGACTAACTAGTTTGCTCTAGTTCATACATTCTACAGGTGCCAAAGGTTCAACATACACCAATCAAAAGAACAAGTTAGGCTTCAAAAGAAAGGAGCAAAAAGGAAACCGAAGTGTGCCCTGGTCTGGCGCACCAGACTGTCCGGTGGACCACTGGAGAGTGTCCGGTGCACCAGGGTGAATCAACTCAAACTCCTCAGCTTCGGGTTTCCCAAGCGCAGCTCCTCTATAATTCACCGGACTGTCCGGTGTGCCATCGGACTGTCCGGTGCACCAACGGAGCAACGGCTATCTGCACGCAACGGTCGTCTCTCACAGTGAACAGTGCAGCATAGTACACGTGGCAGAAGTCAGTGCAGCAGGTCAGAGGGGCACCGGACTGTTCAGTGCCACATGAGGACAAAGCCTCCAACGGTCGACCAGCTCCAAGCCCTAACGACAGAGTGACGTGGCGGCGCACCGGACACTGTCCGGTGCGCCCATCGCTAGCAGCCATCTCCAACGGCTACAATTTGGTTGGTGGCTATAAATACGACCCCAATAGGCCACTTCGTGATGTGGGAGCCCAAGAAACATTCCAAGTCATATAGTTGACATATCCAAGCCCTCCCAACCACCTCTATTCGTTGATCCATCCTATACACAAGATTTAGACCACTACAACCAACACAAGTGCCACAAAAGAGAGATCAAGCAAAAGAAAGCTACTCGTGTGAGTTTAGCGCTAGTGCCTTGTGAGATTCATTGAGAGAAAGTGTGTGCTACATCTTGCGTTCATTTGTGCGTGGAGTTTTGACTCCCATTGAACTTCCTCCGAAGTTTTGGAGGCTTGTAAAGCTAGCAAGAGACACCTAAGTGTGTGTTGATCCTTGCGGGGTCTTAAGTGATCCTTGAGAAGAAGAAGAGCTCGCCGATATTGGGGATCGGTAGAGAGAGGGAAAGGGTTGAAAGAGACCTGTCCTTAGTGTACTCCTCAACGGGGACTAGGCCTTCGAGGGCCGAACCTCGGTAAAACAAATCACCCGTGTCTCGTGCGTTTATTGCTTGTGATTTGTTTGCTCTCTCTCTTTCGAAGTTCTCTTGCGCTACTCTTTGCTAACATTATTTTGTGTTGCTTCAAGTTAAATTCGCATTTAGAGAAGCAACTCCTTACAAGAATGAACTTGTGTTTATCTTCTTCTTAACTAAGCCCTCTTGCATTATTCTCCACTAACCTTTCTAATAGTATTGTTATTGATTAAATTCTGCACTCTTTGAAAACAATACTCATTGCAAGCAAAGGACTTAGTTTTATACTCCAATAATTGTGAATCTTGTTCTAACCACTAATCAAGGGATCTAGTTTGGATTTAGTATTATAATTTTCAGGTTTCGCCTATTCACCCCCCCCTCTAGGCGACTTTCAATTGGTATCAGAGCTAGGCACTTCATATTGAGTCTAACAACTCAAAGTGATGGCTCGAAGAAGATCCCAAAAGAATAAGAAGACCAAGGAGAACAAGGAGGTAACTCTTGAGATATTACTTCCCGATTGTTCTAATTATAATTCATGGTCTACTAGGGTGATAAATGGTTTTAGGACCGTAGATCCTCAATTAGAACAAATTTTAGACAAGAGTATCATTCCTTCTAACTATGCTAGGGAAAATGCCTCCGAAGAAGATTTAAGATGTATATGCTTAAACTATCTAGCTTATGACATCTTAAGTAAATCCCTTAGCAAAGAAGATTATCATGCCTTCATAATAAAATATGATAAACCTATTTGTGATGTGCATGATATTTGGACTAGAATTAAGAGCAAATTTGATGAGTCCAAACATGATAGTTCATTTTGTGCTTCTACTTCCTTTGGTCTTTGTGATACTAACCCTTGCAAGGAAGAAGAAGAAAATGACCGATGGAGACCAAACGATGAATCCTTCTCTCCAAGAGGTTTGTCTTCCCATTTTGATTCCCACATATGTTGTGTGGCTAATGAAAATGATAGCAGAAGCACAAACGAGGATGAGGAGGAAGAAAGAAGCTTCATGCAACTCTACGCTCGCCTAAGCCAAGAAGATAAGGCGGTCATGATCAAACTTCTAGAAAGAGCGAGAGAGCAAAGCAAAGCTTGTCAAAGGCTAGAAAATGTTCTCTCCATGAAAATGCTACACTTTGACGAGTTGACTAAAGAACATGAGGAGCTAAAGTGCTCTCATATTGATTTGGTCCAAAGGTATGAAACTATTTCAATTGTGCAAGATAACGCTTTACATTGTATCGCTCAATTAGTAAATAGGAATGCCTTGCTTAAGGACCAAGTAGAAAAGCTAAAAGATGAAAATCTAGCTTTTCAAGAAAAATATGATATGCTCCTATGTTCTCATGAAAATCTTATGGATGATCATATCATATTAAATATTGCTCATGAGGTTGTGATAGAAAACTTAAAATCCTAACAACCTCACTCATGCACATGTATTCAAATTGAAACTACATTACCATGTGCTAATGCTTGTTGTCCATCGACAAGCAAATCTTCCTTTGAGCTAGAATTTGCAGGAACAAACGATGATACATATCAAAAGCTCAAAGAAGAAAATGAGAGGCTAAAAATGAGCTTGACACAACTAAAAGGGAAGTGCATTGCTCAACCTTCTCAAGATAACTGTGATCACATGGTGAAGAAGCTTGAGATGGGAACAACCGTGGCATGCACTAAATCCCTTGAAGAAAATGTCAAGGACTTGAGGATTGTCAAGAGGAAGGAACAAAAGAAGAAAATCAATACCTCTTCCAAAAGCCTCAACCACGCCTCCATAAAAGGTAACATCTAAGGTAATAATCAAGTCACACTTCACACTAAGAGAAGTAAGAAGTGTAGTGAATGCTTTGAGAAGGGGAACTCTATTAGGTCATGTCCCTATATTAAAAGTGACTTGATTATTAACAAGGATGATAAACTCTGTTTTAAATGCTCCAAGAAGGGACACTTGTTCAGATCTTGTCCCCATTTAAAACAAAAAGGCATAGTGTTAGAAAAGAAAATATTCACTAACCATATAGCAAGAAAGAAACAAGGAAAGAAGAAATCTTCAAGACTTGAGGATCGCCTATGCTACATATGCCGAAAGAAGGGACATCAATGCAAGGATTGTCCCATTGGTAACAATCCCACTCCTAGCTTGTCAGTTAATTCTCATGTAACTAGGCAACCCAAAATTGCAACTTGTGCTAGAAAGGTAATGAGTTTACCTAGTGCTAGCACAAAGGACGTTTGGGTTCCTAGATCTTTGTTGACTAACCTTGATGGACCCATCAAGAGATGGGTACCAAAATATGCTTGACAAGCTTTGCAGGAGAAGGAGATGATATGAAGCTTTGGGGGGCTTGAGAGAGTCAATTCAATTCTTGTTAACTCAAGCTATCAATCTTCAATGATCTATATCCATGATTGACCCGAGGTTATTTTTCAAATTACTATGTCTTAAACTCATATCATCTCGGGGAAAGTATTGATGTTGTAGGAAATATAGAATTATCCTGTGCGGAAACAACAAGGCCTACAACGTGGAGGAAAGCCAAAGGATGGTAACATTTATGCTTTTATGTGCAAGTATCTTAAATTATCATTTCTTATGTGTCTTATGTAGTCACATAGAAAAGGAAAAAGCACTTCAAATGTTTTTGAATTATGTCACCATTCTTTGAAGAAATTCCTCTCATATGGTAGATTGCATATTCATCATTTCTATTCTATGGCAATCTACATACTTTAATCAATTGCAAGCACCTCATGGCATGCTTTACATTAATTATCCTTCTATTGCTAGGTTCTAGATATAGAGAGATATTCCATGTTCTTAAAAGAATAAGGTGTCACGTAAGGAATTCAATTCCTTAGGACACTTATAAAGAGAATCTCTCTTTATATCTAGAAATCGTGAGACTAATATTTTTGTCTAAATAACCTAAGTAGTCTCACATGTAGAGAATAAGTTTCTCTATGGAGATGCGTAATCTAACATGAAAAGTCAATCCAATGATTTATGTTGTTTTGCCTCTTGCTTAAGTTGGATATGATTCTTCCATATTTATCGCTCTCCATATTATGAATTAGATTTACTCCCATAATCTTAAAAAATTATCTATGCTTGTTTTGTAAGCAAAATTAAGCATACATCATGGAATAACCTAGTTCATATTATAAAGTTTCCATGCTTTAGTAATCTTTTTCCCATTCCTATCAAAATGATTACTCAAAGGAAACTAGTGCTTGTGTTACTAATGACATATCTCTTGAGCTTACTTATGAAAATCTACAAGAGAGTAGGTGCAAGCCGCAAGCCTCAAGGGTTACTCTTCACCCAAAGGAACAAAGGTAAAAGCAAAGGTATGGGAACTCATCTTCTTAATCAAATATAGTTCCCATCAATGGTTATTTACTCTAAATTCTACATATGTGAAGAATAGATTCTTTATTGGACTTAAGTCAGTCAGATGTGCATTCAAATTCATTCTCATAAAATGCACTTGTCCATTAGAATCTAATTCATGCCTTTGCTATATCTGTTCTCATATTGATATGCTTTTAAGTCATGATAATAAATTCAATATGAAGAAGTAAAATTTCTATGATTGATCAAGATATTTAAAAGGTGCTTATTCCTCTTTTATAATAATGTGCACTAATGTTAAGGATTTTACTTCATGTCTGTGTGACTTGTGGATGATGAATTGTTTATATTTCTTATCTAAAAGAAATCATCCTTCATCATATACTCCCTTGTGCTATTAACATCTCTCTTGAGTTTTTTCAATAAGTTTGGAAGGAAAAAGAGACAACTACAAAGGGAGGACACTCAAATGAAAAAGGAAGACATCAAGAGCAACAACACCAAATTGGATAATGAAATCTTAAAAACAATCATGGTGTGGTTGTAAGCATTCTAAATCTTTTTCATTACGAGAATAACTAGGCATAGGTCATTTATTGCAAATCTTATAAGCCTTGATCAAGATGAATAATGCTTCTCCCTATTTGTCTTTAAAAGTAAGTCCAATTCTTTCAAAACTTGATACATGTCTTTAGGGGGAGCATATTTCTATATCTTGATTATATTGAGACTAACACTTTATCTCAGTAATCTCATATAATCTCATGTATGAGAACAAGTTTCTCATAAAGCATGCTACTACATTTCAATCCATCTTGGTAAAATAATGTCACCTTTATCAAGGATTGTAACTTAAAATTAGCATATTTATTAGATTCTCCTGTTTTTAAGCTTATATGATAAACTAATGCCTATGTTGTTCTTTTGATCACATCTGTTATTTGTTTGATCATTGAATAACTTCAATTAACACTTATGTTTCTTAGTGCCTTATATGATTTCAATCGATATCTCTCTTGATATGCACTAAGTTAAAAGGAGAATTCATGATTTATTTATGCAATTTGTGATATATTTGATATATGCTGACAATGACTTAGAAAAGGATCACTAGTTGTAGAACTCTTTCTTGTGCAAAATATTTCCATATATTGTCTTGAGTATAGGTCTTAAGCATCTAAGACTAAGGACAATGCATAATGAAGAGAGCGTCTCTATGTGAAGGTACAAAAGGGTAAAACCACTTCCTTTCATTTAAACTTGTACCTAAATCTTCCTTCTCTATACATTCTTTGCATATCTTGTATAAAAGGAAGAGAAAACATGTCCATGCATTAGCCCTGCTTCATACCTAGTTTAATCTCTCAAAATCTCACTCCTGCATTAATGCATCTTTGTTAACACTAGATGAAGTGATTTTATTATCAAAGAGCTTAAAGCTTAACCTTGTAACGAGGATAATCTGCCTTTGTTCCAAAGGTGGATGGCCCTTAAGCCTCTTTGAAATCCTTAAGGGAAAAATGCTTAAGATGTTTATAACATGCTTTCATAAGTGCGTAAACTGTCATAAGCATCACACTTATACTTTGACACAATGCACTTCACATTCTCTATGATATAGATATGTTCTCATTAACCTAACTATGTGCACTTGGCATTTTAAGGCCAAAATTTGTATTCCTCTCAAGTCACATATTTAGGGGTAGCAATCTATATTATATAGAACTATGATTAAGCTTAATTGATACATATTTCGATCACATCTCTTTATGTCTACGACTAATGTGCTTTCAAGAGATTTTTATGCTAAGTTGTAGATTGAAAGGGAAATGGAGTCTTCGGCAAAGACAAGGCTTCCACTCAACTCCATCGGTATTATTTATCCTTCGCCATCACTGCACATAGTACTCTCCACTTTGGTATAATATTCACTCATATTTATTTGATTACCATTGGGGAGAAAGTAAAAGGGCTTATATTTCACTCACAAGTATCCGTTTTTGGCGATTCATGCCAAAGGGGGAGAAAGTATTAGCCCAAAGCCAAAGGACCGCACCACCACCAATTTCAAAAATGTAGTCTTTCAAATTTGGGTTAAGAAAAGATTTTTCAATTGGTATATTATTTTTGATATAATTTTAAAATTGGTATACCCTCTTCAAAATTAATATCTAAAACCCTCTTGAACACTAAGAGGAGGATTTCATTAAGGGGGAGTTTTGTTTAGTCAAAGGAAAAGCATTTGAAACAGGGGGAGAAAATTTCAAATCTTGAAAATGCTTCTCAAAATCTTATTCATATACCTTTGACTATTTGCAAAAGTTTTTGAAAAAGAATTTTCAAAACATTGCAAAACAAAACAAGTGGTGCAAGCGTGGTCCAAAATTTTAAATAAGAAGAAAGCATCCATGCATATCTTATGAAATGAATATTGGTTTAATTCCAAGTAACCTTTGCACTTACCTTATGCAAACTAGTTCAATTTCGCACTTATATAGTTTCTTTGGTTTGTGTTGGCATCAATCACCAAAAACGGGGAGATTGAAAGCGAAATAGGGTCAAACCTTTTCCTAAATGATTTTGGTGGTTGAATTGCCCAACACAAATAATTGGACTAACTAGTTTGCTCTAGATCATACATTCTACAGGTGCCAAAGGTTCAACAAAAACCAATCAAAAGAACAAGTTAGGCTTCAAAAGAAAGGAGCAAAAAGGAAACCGAAGTGTGCCCTGGTCTGGCGCACCGGACTGTCCGGTGCACCAGGGTGAATCAACTCAAACTCCTCAGCTTCAGGTTTCCCAAGCGCAGCTCCGCTATAATTCACCGGACTGTCCGGTGTGCCACCGGACTGTCCGGTGCACCAGCGGAGCAACGACTATCTGCGTGCAATGGTCGTCTCTGACAGTGAACAGTGCAGCACAGTACACGCGGTAGAAGTCAGTGCAGCAGGTCAGAGGGGCACCGGACTGTCTAGTGGCGCACCAGACTGTCCGGTGCCACATGAGGACAAAGCCTCCAACGGTCGACCAGCTCCAAGCCCTAACGACAGAGTGACATGGCGGCGCACCAGACACTGTCCAGTGGCGCACCGGACACTGTCCAGTGGCGCACCGGACTGTCCGGTGCGCCCATCGCCAGCAGTCATCTCCAACGGCTACAATTTGGTTGGTGGCTATAAATACCACCCCAATAGGCCACTTCGTGATGTGGGAGCCCAAGCAACATTTTAAGTCATATAGTTGACATATCCAAGCCCTCCCAACCACCTCTATTCATTGATCCATCCTATACACAAGATTTAGACCACTACAACCAACACAAGTGCCATAAAAGAGAGATCAAGCAAAAGAAAGCTACTCGTGTGAGTTTAGCGCTAGTGCCTTGTGAGATTCATTGAGAGAAAGTGTGTGCTACGTCTTGCGTTCATTTGTGCGTGGAGTTTTGATTCCCTTTGAACTTCCTCCAAAGTTTTGGAGGCTTGTAAAGCTAGCAAGAGACACCTAAGTGTGTGGTGATCCTTGCGGGGTCTTAAGTGATCCTTGAGAAGAAGAAGAGCTCGCCGATCTTGGGGATCGGTAGAGAGAGGGAAAGGGTTGAAAGAGACCTGTCCTTAGTGGACTTCTCAACGGGGACTAGGCCTTCGAGGGCCGAACCTCGGTAAAACAAATCACCCGTGTCTCGTGCGTTTATTGCTTGTGATTTGTTTGCTCTCTCTCTTTCAAAGTTCTCTTGCGCTACTCTTTGCTAACATTGTTTTGTGTTGCTTCAAGTTAAATTCGCATTTAGAGAAGCAACTCCTTGCAAACATGAACTTGTGTTTATCTTCTTCTTAACTAAGCCCTCTTGCATTATTCTCCACTAACCTTTCTAATAGTATTGTTATTGATTAAATTCCGCACTCTTTGAAAACAATACTCATTGCAAGCAAAGGACTTAGTTTTATACTCCGATAATTGTGAATCTTGTTCTAACCACTAATCAAGGGATCTAGTTTGGATTTAGTATTATAATTTTCAGGTTTCGCCTATCCACCCCCCCTCTAGGCGACTTTCACCGAGAATCTGAAGATCAACTTTGGAGAAGTACATGGAATCTCAAGTCACAGGCAAGTTGTGCCCTTGATCACTCTTCTTTACCTATTGATATTCCTGTTAATCACTGTGACATACTTAGGTTAATTTGATGGGACCTAATAGGTTGCCCTAGTTTTGTTTACCCCACACCTTGCAAACAAAAGAACTATTGGGTAGACTCGCTATTGCTCTACCTGGTTTTGGGATTAATGTTACATCTAAATTATGATCATGTTCCAATGTTACTGTTGATTTAATTATTGTTCATGATAAGACTATTGTGTTAATTGGAACATGGAGCTTCACTTGAGAGAACAGTGCTACCACAAGGGTGGAATGGGATGCCCTTGGCCAAGTAATTAGGAAAGCTGGGGAGAGATTACCTTACCCGAAAGGGGCAAGTGGGGAGGCGTCGCTGCAGAGTATAGGGAGGTCCTCAGGTCGGACTGTCTGTAAAGCGTTTCGGACGAGTGATTCATATGCTTCCTTCTTCCTAAATTCGTAGCGGGTTTTCTCGAACTAGTGGAACTTTGGAAAGGATTCACAGTGGATCCCTGGCCATTCACCTTGGAAGTGTCTAAGGGTCTAGCAAACACTGGCTTATCGGGAAACACGTATTATGGGTAAAGACGCGCAACCTCTGCAGAGTGTAAAACTGATATTCAGTCGTGCTCACGGTCAAGAGCGACTCAGGACTCTCGCATGATTAACTTATGGAACTAAACTTAATCTGCCATTTGCATTGCATTGTGGGTTTTATTTTTAATTTTGATCTCTTATTTATTTGGGATGGTATCTACTTATACCTAGTAATTGCTAATAAAACTTTGACCAACTTTAAAAGCAATGCTCAGCTTTGACCATTCCTCTTGGTAAGCCTTACACTTCACATGAGCCCTCACCGTAAGTGAGCTCATGCACATTATTCCCCACAACTTGTTGGGCTATGAACGTATGTGAGCTCACCCTTGTTGTACTCACATCTCCTAGGTCAAGGACAGGTACCACAAGATGAAGAGCATGCAGGATGTCGTGATGAGTTCGTGAGAGGTCTTGGTCGTCGTCTCCCAGTCAACTAGGGTTGCAGAGGATCGTTTTCTTCATATGATGTAATTATTTAGCTATTTTGTATAGAACACCTATTATATACTAAATATGTGACATTTGTTTCTATACCATGAGTCATCATATGCGTGAGACTTGACCCTAGCACACATTTGATTCGCGCCCGGGTTTGCCCCTTGAATCCGGTTGTGACAGCCGAGGCGAGAATCCCTGTCATCTAACCCATCTCCCTTTCTTCTCTATGCCCGGCGTGGCCATGGTGCCCGCCCTTGGCTCGACGGTGCCTGCCCTGGACGTGGTTGTGCCACGCGCGGGTGTCCCTGGGTCACGACGATCAACTGTTCATCGGATCAGTCGTTATCTAGTTGCACTCTGGTCAAAAGGTGGAGTACTTCAAGATCCCTCTCCCTTCCTCTGTCTAGTTCAAAGGCGAGTGGTTTTATGTGAGGAATGTGGCTACGAATGTTTCGTTATTCACTGACCGTGAGTCGATGTCCTCAAATGAGTGCCAACGTGACAGAGAGGCATGCCTCAAAGCTGAGGTAGGAAACCTGCTAACGGCAGTGAAGACGTTGAAGCAGGAGGGTCTCTCTGGCACATAGCTAGTGTGGACCTTCATGCATCGCTGAATCCAGCCTCTGATGTCTTGCCGAAAACTGAGGCATCAATACTCTGAGTCAATGATTTCGACCGCTATTCCTCTATGTCGCTTGCTCTATCCGAGATCGAGGCCAGGGTCAGGGTCGTCATGACATTGTCGTTGGAGTCCTTCATGGACGAAGACCTTCCCCTCCCTTGTCCAAAGACGTCATGAGCACCCTAGTGAGTTCCTTCTCGCTGGTGCATCGCTCTATTTCTTCCCTTTCCCCTTTCCTCTAATACGCGCTCTGTAGAGGATCGAACCCTTGGCGATGTGCCTTCCGCCCCTTTCTGAGGTCACCGTTATCGAGTAGTAGCGGAAGCGAAAGAGGGACGTGGGTGGTGAAACCTTGGCGACACGTTCAAGGCATGTTCGAGCGAAGATGGATAAGGGGAAGTCCACACAACCCACTAGCGCAGAGCTAGGGGTGAGTATCTTCCTTTCCTCTAACTCGGGGGGGGGGGGTCCTCCACCGCCTCTGGGGGGATGGAGTTCGGTGCGTTGGTGAGGAATCCATCTTACTACGATGATGCATAGGTCATCTCCAATGTTCCCGCATAGAGGGATGAGTTGGCCAACGATCCTGCCTTGCTCGCGGCACCCCTAGAGGCTCGTGTGGAGGCCGCTAGGATCGGGTCTCGTGATGGGGAGGAGCAAGTATAACACCTCAAAATTTTATTAGTAGAATTTGTTAAAATTCTTCAAAGAGTTTGAATTTGGAATACCTTCTAATGAGGATTTTCTTTTGTGAAAGCTACATTTCCTAAAATAAACATCAAATAAAATGATTTCTATTCAAGTATTTGTTGAATTATATATTGGAGTTAAAACGTCTCTTAAAAAATACTACACCATAGAAGACATTTTCTTAAACCACTATTTTGGGTGCATGAATGGATTATGTGGAAGCATTTCTTAAATAGAATTAATAGATGAATAAATATATTAATAAAATATTATGGCATCTCATGCTAGAGTTTTATTTGCTTGGGCATTTCAAATTTTGAGTGTGAATTTCAAACTAAATTCGAATTTAATCTAAAATAATAAAGGAAATAGAAGAAAATAGAAATGATAAAAAGGAAAAGAAACACCTGTTCTGGGCCACAAAACTAGAATTGGACCCATTTACCCCTGCGCGGGTGCGACCCACGTCTCATCTCCACGCTCGCCTGCACTTGCTCCAAGCCAATGGCAGGTGGGCCCATGGCCTCAGCCTCACTCTCGCCGCGCGCATTACTCAACCTGGCTACTGTCGCATGGGCCCGAGAGCTCAGGCTCTTCGTTCATCTCCTATGCCGACATCATGGATGGCGGAAGCCGCCGGTGTAACAGAAAGAAAAAAATCACCGGGGAACTCGGAATTTCTGTTTGGATTCGTTCCACTTGAGCCTATAAAACGTAGTCGCCCCCATAAGACAAATAGCCATGCGCCCTAACCTCGGGTTGCCGGAACTGAGAGCTTTGTGCAATGAGATGGACAGTGGTAGCGGCTGCGGTGTCCTCTGTAACACCTCAGGTGTTACTTAGGGTTTTCACTTAAGGCTACACAAGCCAAGCCCATCATCACATGTGGTTGAAATAGAGCAAAGCACCCCAAACTTGGAACTCAAGATCCTAAGCAAGTGCAACCCATCTTAGATATCATACCCTAACTTATCATGCACATATAATGGGGAGATTTGCCCAAACCCTAATTCAAACCCCTTTGGACAAGTGGAGCACTATAAGTAAGTATGACCAAGAGGTTATGAAAACCCCATGATCATGACTTGGGCCATTTATAAAAGTTGTAGTACCCTTAATATCCTACAAATAATAGTAAGAAAGTAACCCCAAAAAGAATTCAGAAAAGCCCCAAAAGGTTCACCAAAGGGGTGAGCACAAAAGAAAAATCAGGATTTTTCTAAGTCCAAAACCAACCCTTGGCCAAAGATCACACATGTTCACCCTCATTGAAACTTCAAAACAATTTGACCCAATTGACAAAGTGGCACCAAATTACCTCTAAAATACCCTGGAGAAAGTTGACCCCTACCCTAAGTCGTTTGACACGACTTGGCATAGCTTTTGTCCCGGTTTGGACAGCTATGACATAGGCAACTTCTCACCCCTCTATCTCCCTACCCCGACCGTATCTTGGCTTGGAACTCACATAAAAAAGGTAGGATATGGTGCAGGGAAGAGACCGTACACAGTGGTTTTGCCAAGATATGCACGCTATGGTGCTCAAATCCGCCGTTGAACCATGGCAGAAGCAAGCTCCCACGTGTTCGACGCGGGCTGACACTCGGGGGCGCGCTTAGAGCACGCCCGTGCGCGAACCCCCGCGCGCCCGCGGCCGCTCGTGACCACGCCCGTGCCACGACTATAAAGCCCGTCCCAGAGCCTGGCTGTCTTCCCCGTTGCATCCTTTGCCCCGCGCCAAACTCCCCGGAGCTCGCCCATAGCTCCGGCGACCTCTCCGCGACCCGCCAGAGCCGCCCGAGGACAACCACCATGGCCGAACCATTCCCTGTCCTCCTCCGCTCGATCCAAGCCCCTAGGTAGCTTCCCTAGGAGGCTGTAAAGCTTGCCAAGGCTTAAACCGAGGACCCCCGCCACCAGAAAAGCACAATCGTGCTCGCCAGAGTTCAGAACCCCGCCGGCGCACGTGGACCGGGTAAGTCTCTGCGCCATTTTCCGATTCACTGCACAGATAGCCTCTACGTCACCCCGTGGAGCTCACCGTGCCTCCTAACCGAACTAGATCGCCATGGTTAGGCCAGAGCTCTCACCGCCGACGTACTCACCCGCCTGCGCACGTGGACCGGTCGATTCCGGCCACCTCCGTCGTCGAGTCGTACACCGCTGTGACCGCCAGGACCTCCCGGAGCCAACCCCGCCCCTCACCGAACCTCTCTCGCCGCCGGTAAGCCGCGCCGCCCTTTTCTTTTCCGCGGGTACTGTTTAAACCTGGCCGGGAGGGACCGCGGGGGAGAAGAAGAAAAGGCTAGGGGGTTTTGTGCATTGTCAGTGACTCGGGGGAATAGTAGCGCAGGGGTATAACTGAGAGGATTAGTTTAGAAAGAACCCAGGGTCTTCGGTGCAAAGTGGTTTTTCTAGGAAACCTTTTTATTAATCTGATTTAAATTCGAACAGAACTTGAATAATTCATATCTTCTGTTTTGTTCACCCAAATCGAGTCAAACCAATTTTGCCAGATCTTAAATAATGTAAACTACCTAAGAAAAATATAAAACCCTCTAAGTGTTACAGAAAACTTTAAGGTTTTGATTTAAATATTGATTTGGCCAAAAGCTAAATAATAGGAGGAAAAATAGTTGCACTGTTAGACTGAGGTTAAGTAAATTTGGAGAAGTACCTAATTACTTCCTAACCTGTTTAAAAATAATAAACCCCTCTGTACACCCAGCTAAGATAGAGTTTACCATTTAAATCCTTTTTAGCCTAAAGTTAGAGAAAATATTAATGGAGGTTTAAATAAAGAACCAGAGAGCACCCATATTTTTGTTAGTCTACTTTTTAGTATAGTTCACTAGAAAAATTTATTATACCTTGGTTTAGTATAAAATAATTGGGATACCTTTTATTTTAAGAAAACAAAGAAAACTTAGAAAAACCCTAGAAAAATAACCCCAAGGTGAAAACACATCAAACCTTGGGATAATTAATGTTTTGTTATTAAGAACATAGAAAAAATAGGAAATCTGTTGTTTGACATTTTTCAAATAACAAGATAATAGAAAGTGCCTTTTTGACATTAAACTTTAGAAAATCACAACTAAATAACCACCAATTAATCTTCTGTGATTTTTGGCACAGAAGCATGTGATTACTGTTAGATACCAACAAAAATTACCCTTAGGACAGAACCCACCCCTAGTTAAGAGTTGTAGTGCAAAGTGACCCCCTTTGCCCAACTTTTGTTATTTTTGTCCAAGGCATACTCTTTTTATTCTGGACCTCAAATTCATAGAACATACTATAGTGACAAATGGTAACCCACTGTAATTTTTACAGAATTTTTGGAAAAAGTTAAACCACTGTTGTAGTTCAAACCCACACTAGAATTCATAAATAGAAAATGAAAAAGGGGAAATTAATAGTGGAAATTAGTGTCACCCTAGCCCAACCAGCAAAACCCTTTTTAAATTGCCCACTGAAATATATAAGGGAATTACAAATCCACTATGCTTATCCCTAACAAAACTCCAAACCTAAGTTGATAAGCATACACCACCAAGAGCCAAGTAAGACCAAGAAACCCTAAGTTACTAAACTAACTTAGTTTTCTTTTACTTAGCATAATGTTTACCAAATCCTGCATAATCATGGCATGCATATTCTTATTCATTGCATTCGATAGATTGCAACCTCGCTGACGGAGAGTACGTCCTCGTGCCGGAGCAAGGAGCTGCTCAGGAGGTAGCCCCAGATCTAGCACCAGAGCCTGCACCAGAGGATCTGCCTGCCCCAGCTTTGGAAGGCAAGCCCGGTTTTATGCATAACCTGTTTTATATGCTATTTTAATACACTTAATGATTGTTGGCTTGTATTGTGCACTTAAGTGTAGGAGTTGGTTGAAACCCTAGTTGCATGAACTCAGGAATCCTTTTGAGATGGATACTAGTATGCTAGGTCGAGTAGCTGCTTTACTAATTAGGGATCTCAGTAGAAGTCGAGTGATTTTTCTAGCACTCGCGCGAGGTCAGGAATTGGTTGTACCCACTTTCATATCATAATGATGCTGGCCTGTGGACAACAATCTATGGGGATTGGTTGTCTACGAGATGGAAAATTGGAATAAGGATTAACGTGCGGATACCTGTGTCAAGCGTTTGAACATACTAAACACATACCGAGAAATATGGTAAATCGGTAAGCCTAGTACCTGAGTGAACCTGCCCGCAGACTTTACCCCTCACGCGACCTGAGACGTGGTCTCCCATTCCGGTTATGGTGGGTACAAGTGCGGTCACTGCACGACGGCAGTCGGGGTCAGTGAGGCATTGTACGCCAAGGCGGTGAGCCCTGATCTGTTGCCAGGGAATCGATGGGGACGGTTGATATGTGTGGGGACGGAGTGCCCCTACATGTCGTGTGTTTAGGTTTACCTTGAAAGGATAAAAACTCGATTCAAATCGTCTGCTTCTCGCAGCTAATGAGACTGCTTGATCCATTGTACTGCATTGAGTAACAAGTGGAAAGGTGATAATGTGGCAAAAGATGTTGATTGTTAAATTTGCTTGATACCATGAATGAGTAGATAGTACACATTTAGTCTTAAGAGAGTCACACTTAAACTTGACAAAGCTAAAACTTGATTTTTAGACTCAGCTAGTGCTTTTGGCAACCAAACCCCACAACCAAACAGCTGCATGTCTAGAGGTAGAGGAGTAAACTCCTCACACCGGGTAAGTCTAGCTGAGTATTAGTATACTCAGCCTTGCTTGTGGCATAATTTTTACAGGTTCTTTGGAGGACATGGTTGCTGGAGTGACTTGGTCGTCCATCTTGCCACCGGGTTGGACTATCGAGTGGGACCCCGCCTCGGCTGAGGAGGAGCATGAGGAGTGATGGGACAGGCTTCCCCATCCCTCTGTTTATTTATCGTTAGTTTTATTCCGCTGCATTTCGAACAATGATCACTACTTTTGCTAAATCTCCGATGATGTTGTAATAAATTTAATACTCCTTAATGTATGGTTTTATGCTTTATTATATTTGCTCTATGCCTCACCATCGAGTGAGTACGTGGTACTTGATCCTGTTAGTGGCCTCGTCGGACTAGATCCGAGGGACTGACGTGTTATTCCTCTTTAAGTGTGGTCTAGCCTCTAAGGTGGGACTTAGGCACTTAAGTTGGAATAATTCGGGCGGTTCCGCCGCAGCTGGTATCGGAGCTTGTACCACCACAGAGGAATCAATAAACTATAAATACCATCCTTTTCCAAAGTAAAACTTGATAGAAACAAATGTTGGATAGATCTT
Source organism: Zea luxurians (assembly GCA_029449295.1). Lineage (NCBI taxonomy): Eukaryota > Viridiplantae > Streptophyta > Magnoliopsida > Poales > Poaceae > Zea > Zea luxurians. The sequence goes on along the minus strand of JAOPSE010000002.1, from coordinate 34,535,446 downwards.
AGGACGATCCGGATAGACCTAGGACGTGAAGCCTTAGGATGATAGAGGGGTAGCTAGGTGGCCAATTCAGTAAGCCCTACATGCTACTATAAGGATGGGAGTTCCTCCCTATTCTCTCTAAGTTGATGTGAGATCGTTTAGGATGAGCATGCATGCATTATTAATTAAACTATTAAATAATTGGGTAAGAAATTTAAGACAAAATAATGATGAACTAAGCACCCCAGTACCACTGTCGTAATTATAGAGAGGCTAAGTTGTGATCCCATTTTCTTTTTATAATTCTTTTCCTTTTACTTACGCTTAACCCTACACAGATGACTTCTCACGGATCCTCGGACGAAGGGAATGCACTGTCCCACACTGACGGGCTTGCACGAGAGGGTTTTCCCCGTATTTTGTGGGAGGTACTTCAGGGGGGCGGTTACACGATGCCTCCTCAGTACGCGGTGCAGTTGTTTGAGAAGCACCGAGTGCCCCGCTATAGGGTGAGGATGACCCTGGAGCCTCATCCCCTACAGCCAAGCTGGCATTCGCTGGACTCTGAGTCCTTTGGATACCGGGCTGAGGATACGATCGAGGCGATTGCCCTTCACGGACTGACCACCTTCTGCGGATTCCACCCCTTGGAGCTGTCCACTCACCCCATTGGCTTGTTCCCCGCAGAGAAGGAGGACGACCCTATGTGGAAGGACCGAGTGGAGCATGCCAAGGACATCTAGGCTATCTACCCAGGTCAGACTGCTCACTTAATGGTGCGGTGCATGAATGCCCTGTATCGTCTGCAAGTGATGCGTGGAGAGGCAATGTCCCATCTGATGGCATTGTTGGAGGCGACAAAGATCACTTTGGATAATAGAGAGGAGCTTGTGGTTGACTTGTCCACTGAGATGGTGGAAAAGGACTTACAGGTGGAGCAACTATCAAATGAGATCCAAGAGCTTGAGGAACTAGTGGGAACAAGGGAGAACACCATCGAGGTTCTCGAGGATCAGTTGATCAACACTCAGCAGCAGCTTGCAGAGGCTAAACAACACCTGGATATGCATCACCAGGAGATCCAGGACATGGAGGCCAATGAGGATGTCGACATCGAGGGAGGAGGGGAGCCTGCCTCTAGCTTGGACACTGCTGGCTCAGGGAGACCCCCTTCCCCGAGTCGAGTGTTGCCTCGTTTGCTCACTAGGTCGCAGGGATAGAGTTAGAAGTCGGTGATGGTAGAACTCCTCGAAGCTAGCTTAGCTTTTGCACCCTTGGGGTACTAGGCTAGATAGAGTTGAGTCTTTTGGGCTATTGATGTAATCGCGATGAACCCTTTTTGGAAGCATGGTTGATGAATGATGTCAGTCTTAATTTAAGAAGAAAAGTTTATGCCATGTGAAATCTTTTATGATTATGCAAGAATAGATGGATTTCGCCTTTTGACTCTTTCACCGCGATTGAACCTTGAACCTCAAAGTTGTGTTGTTGAAAATGTATGTGATTTTTCAGATGGCCGGGAGAGCGCGCCGTGGTCAAAATGAGCACGTTCCTCCACCATCGCCACCACCTCCTACCCTACAGGAGCTAATGGCTCAGCAGAATGAGATCTTGAGACAGCTAGCTCAGCGTCAGCCACCACCTCAGCACTATGGTGGTGGTGATCATCAGCGTCACCCCACAGCAGCCACCTACCAGGAGTTCCTCAGCACCCAGCCACCATTGTTCACCAGGGCAGAGGACCCACTTGATGCGGATGTATGGTTGAGAGTAGTGGAATCCAAGTTCCCGCTACTCCATGGAGTTTGCTCAGAGGTCACTAAGGTCAGGTTCGCCACCCAGCAGCTTCGCGGACCCGCAAGGACATGGTGGGACCATTTTCTTGCTATGCAGCCAGATGACCGAGAGGTGGAGTGGAGAGAGTTCAAGGCAGCTTTCAGGGGGCACCATATACCAGTAGGCATTATGGACCGAAAGCTCAAAGAGTTTCTGGCGCTCACTCAAGGGAACTGGACAGTGTTACAGTATGCTCAGGCCTTCAATGACCTGTGCCAGTATGCCAGATATCACGCAGACACAGACGAGAAGAAGAGGGACAGGTTCCGGAGGGGGCTCAGCACTAGGCTCCATGACCGTCTCAACACCGTCAGGGCCAACAGCTATAATGAGTTAGTCAATATGGCCATTTCTCAGGAGGATTGTATCACCGCTTGTCAGGTAGAGAAGAAAAGGAAGACCCCTGTGACAGGACCTTCAGCTCAGCCACAACGCTTCAGGATTGTGTCTGACACTCAGAACAGAGGACCTCAGCAGCAGCCAGGATGATGGGTGATCCGACCACAGCAGCAGCAGCAGGCACCCAACCACACCCAGTTTCCAGCTTAGAGGAACAATCAACAGCAGCAGCAATATCGTCAGGCCAATGATAACAGGTGTTTCACTTGTGGCAACACCGGACATTATGCCAAGAATTGCCCCAGAAACCAGCAGAGGCAGGGGAAGAATGTTAACCAGAACCAAGGCAAGAGGCAGAAGGTGCAAGTGAGGCAAGGCATGCTGAACTTCACCACCATGGCTGATATTCTAGAGGGAGCACCCGTCATGACTGGTATCTTTTCAGTTTTGAATTATCCTGCTATTATTCTTTTTGATTCTGGTGCATCACATAGTTTTATCAGTGCCAAATTTAGTGCCAAGTGTCAATTGACTTTTCACCACACCAATGTGGGTATTACAATTTCGACACCAGGAGGCAGGGTTGCCACCTATCAAGTCAACAGACATGTGCCCATAATGTTTGGTAGTCTAATAATTAAAACCACCCTCCTCATATTGGATTTGGATAGCGTGCATATCATATTGGGAACCGACTGGTTAACAAGGCATCAAGCAGTTATTGATATTGCAGCTAGGGCCATTGAGGTGCACTCACCGACTTGTGGTGAAACCACATTATATTTGCCCGACCAAGGCTGTACCCGTTCTTGTGCCTTCGTTATGATAGAGTCCCCAGTGGAAAGGATCCCAGTGGTCCGTGACTACCCAGATGTTTTTCCGGATAAATTGCCAGGGATGCCACCTGATAGAGACATTGAGTTCGCGATTGAATTGCAACCCGGGACTGCTCCTATCTCTAAGAGACCCTATAGGATGCCTCCCGGGGAATTGGAGAACTGAAAAGGCAACTGCAAGAGTTGTTGGACAAGGGGTTCATTCGCCCAAGTACTTCACCGTGGGGATGTCCGGCCTTATTTGTGAAGAAAAAGGATGAGAGTTTGAGAATGTGTGTTGATTACCGCCCTCTCAATGCGGTGACCATCAATAACAAATACCCACTGCCCTGCATTGATGTTTTGTTTGATCAGTTGGTGGGAGCCAAGGTGTTCTCCAAAATAGACCTTCGCTCGGGTTACCATCAGATCAAGATCCGTGCCAGTGATATTCCCAAGACAGCCTTCTCTACCAGATATGGGCTCTATGAATTTTTGGTGATGTCTTTTGGGCTGACCAATGCCCCGGCTTATTTTATGTACCTGATGAACTCAGTATTCATGCCAGAGCTGGACAAATTCGTGGTCGTTTTCATTGATGATATTCTGGTTTATTCCAAGAATGAAGCCGAGCACACTAAACATTTGCATACTGTACTTCAGAGACTGCGTGACCATCAGTTGTATGCCAAATTGTCTAAATGTGAATTCTGGCTAAGAGAAATTAAATTCTTGGGTCACACAATTTCTCAGGATGGGATATCAGTTGATCCTGAGAAGGTACAAGAAGTAATGGATTGGAAACCTCCTACCACAGTGCGGCAGATTCGGAGTTTTTTGGGATTGGCAGGGTATTATCGACGATTTATTACGGATTTCTCCAGAATTGCCAAGCCAATGACTGAACTGTTGAAGAAAGGAGTCAAGTATAATTGGAGCCAGAAGTGTGAAGATGCCTTTCATACACTAAGGCAGCATTTGACAATAGCCCCAGTGCTCGCTCAACCTGACAACACCAAGCCCTTTGAAGTGTATTGCGATGCTTCCGGTACTGGATTGGGATGTGTCTTAATGCAAGATAACAGAGTGATTGCTTATGCCTCCCGAGCACTTAGACCCCATGAGCAGAACTACCCTACCCGTGACTTGGAGTTAGCAGCTGTGGTTCATGCTCTCAAAATATGGAGACATTACTTGATGGGAGCTCACTGTAACATTTACACTGATCATAAGAGTCTCAAATACATTTTCACTCAGGCAGATCTTAATATGAGGCAGAGAAGATGGTTAGAGTTAATCAAGGACTATGATTTGGAGGTGCATTACCATCCGGGCAAAGCCAATGTTGTGGCAGATGCCTTGAGCATAAAGGCCCAGTGCAATTGTATGAGCATGGATGCAAAAGTCACCACCCTGTGTGATGAGTTGTGCAAGCTAAACCTGGAAGTTGTTTCTTCAGGTGCTTTAAATTATATCTCGGTGGAGCCCACATTACAAGAACAAATAGTCAGGGCACAGATTGAAGACAAGGGTGTTCAGGTTATCAAGGAAATGATCAAGCAGAAAGCAGAAAAATACAAATGCTTCCGTCAGGACAGCAAAGGAATTCTATGGTTTGGAGATCGATTGGTGGTTCCCAAGGACCCTAAGCTCAGAAAGAAGATATTGGATGAAGCTCACCTTTCAAAATTCTCCATGCACCCCGGCAGCAACAAGATGTATCATGATCTCAGATCCTTATACTGGTGGACCAGAATGAAGAGGGAAATTGCCAAGTACATATCCGAGTGTGACACCTACCAGAGAATCAAAGCCAGTCATTTGAAGGCAGCGGGCCCTTTGCAACCCCTTCCCATACCATCTTGGAAATGGGAGGACATTTGCATGGACTTTATCGTGGGATTGCCCAATACCTCCTGGCACCATGATTCCATTTGGGTCATTGTGGACAGACACTACACGACGGTTCACTTACAGCAACCTACGTTTGGTTGCTAAAACGGCTTTCAGCGACCTACGGTTGGTTGCTAAAAACTTTTAGCGACCCATAAGGATGGTCGCTGTAAGTGCCGTCGCTAAAGGCTTTAGCGACCAACATCTTTTTAGCGACCGACCGTCCGTTGCTAATATTGTATATTTAGCGACCAACCGTGGGTTACTGTACTATAGATTTAGCAACCAACCGTAAGTCGACATACTATACATTTAGCAACCAACAGAAAGTCGCCCTTTTTACAGTTGTTATTAATAATAATATACATTTAATTAAGCACCACAAATCACATATTTTTATACACAAATCATAAAGACATACACAGTTAATCAGTATACCACAGTCATAGATCCATCACATAAACACAAAAGCACCACAATTATATATTCACAAAAGTATCACAATTATAATATCATTCACAATTAGACCATTTACAGATAGCTAGCTAGATCATTCACAAAAACTCCAGAGATGATCATTCACAAAATATCTTGTACCAGAAGTTACAAAATAGCAAAGATCAGCCACCCCATCTCATTTTTCATCTAACAAAATGGAGGTACACCCTATTAGTGACGACAGTTCTTCTTGTGTTGCAGATCCAGAGCCTTGCCATCTTATTCTTCCCAGGCCATCAACCAGATATATGTATCTGCAGTTCAAGAGTACACCTACCTTATATTGACAAGAAAAAACTACTTTTAGTATTTATGAAATGACCAAAGAGAGTATTTATGAAAAAACTACCTTAATTAATGATTGTTAGATTTCCTCATCGCCTTGAGAAATGCTCGTCTCATAGGACTCAATGATAATACCCAAGAATCTATAAATGAGACCTGGAACATAACATTAAAGCATCTTAGCCATTATCAATGATGTGAAAAGGCAAAAAAAATGGATAATGAATTGTACGGTTACAGGGTAACATCAGTGCCGTCCAATATTTTCTTTCCTTTACTCTCAAAAAATTGTCAGTGGAACTTGATCCAACATCAACCCAGTAATCATTAAGAAATGGAAAATAGCACGTTGCATCCAACACCAAACCAGTAATCATTAAGAAACTGTCAAGTGTCAACGACACTTTGGATCCAAAACCAAGCCAGTAATCATTAAGTACAATAACATCAATACCTCATAAACATGCATGTTCTTGGCAGCACCGAAAGCATCCAGGTAAGGTAAACTCCATGACTCTGCCAATTTCTGTTGAGGATCAGTTAACCATTGAATCATTAAGATCAATATAGCATATTAGCTTCACTGCATACAAAATGTAATGTAAAGTGATAGATGTAAATAAAATATGAAAATTCGTATTAGTAATAGCTTTTGGAACAAAATCATTAATTAAGAAGCAAAAAAATCAAAATATGTAGGGCAGTCTGGTCTCAAAGGTGACTTCGCCTTTGCAGGACAGCAGAATTATAGAATTTACTGTGTACAACACAGACTGGAAGTACTCATATCATGGATCTGTTGTAAAATAATACATAATCCATTTTATTTCTTTATTAAGTTGATCAATATTGCCATCCCTCTCCTTTACAAGTCAAAATAGGCTTTGCTATTTAGATTAGGTCATTTTGCTTAGAAGTAAGACCTAAGGAGGCTTAGGACTCAGGGTGACTATTAATAAATTGAAACGTTTGGTTGGGACTTGGGAACAAGAGGTAACCATACAAAGTCCAAATTGCAAAACACAAGCAACGCCAGGATGCACATACAAGTCTGCACATAAACATAAGCATGCAGGTGCTGCAAGGTCTGAAAATAGAAGATGAAGGGAAAGTTCTGAGAATGACACATGTGCAGATGCCCCTTAATCATCACAACATGGCTTATGGCATTGTTTCTTTGTCATCTAAGTGAATAGCTTGTTTAATATTTACTTTTACTAAATAACGAGGTTTCACTCACTAGATCATTTGTTACTACTAGCTGCAAGCGACAGGGGTTGTGATTCATTTGTTACTACAAGCGACAAAAGTTGAGCAGAGTCTCAGGACCCCAGTACTTGTGTAACACCCGGATTTTAGGGATCCAAAACCCGGGGTTAACATAAACACCAGGTATGCTGGGACCAAGTCTCATACATATGATGTATAGTGGCACAGGATCGAATGTCACATCTTTACATATAACAGGAGTTCTATACAAAATAAATAATTACATTATAAGGAGACAACGGTCCAGCAACCCAAAGTTGACTGGGAGACGACGACCTAGACCTCTCACGAACTCATCGCAGCATCCTCCATGAGCATCATCCTGCGGTACCTGTTCTTCTCCTGTGGGGTGTGTGAGACAGCAAGAGTGAGCTCACATACGTTCATCGCTCAACAAGTTGTGGGGAATAATGTGCATGAACTCGCCAAAGGTGGGAGCTCACGTGAAGTGTAAGGCTTACCAAAGAAGATGGTTAGAGCTGAGCATTGCTTTTAAAGTTGGTCAAAATTTTATTAGCAGTTACTAAGTATAAGTAAATACCAACCCAGTTAAATAGTAGAACAGAAGTAACAACATCACCTGCGATGCAATGCATATGACAAATTGAATTTAAGTTCCATAATTTAATCATGTGAGGGTCCGAGCTGCTCATGACCGTGAGCACGGCTAGTATACTAGTTTTACACTCTGCAGAGGTTGCGCATCTTTACCCACAAGTCGTGTATCCCATGTCGCCAGGGTTTGCAAGGCCCTTAGACACTTCCGAGGTGAATGGCTAGGGATCCACTACGAGGCCTTTACAAAGTTCCACTAGCTTCCGAAAACCCGCTACAGTTTATAGGAAGATCCAGTGCAGGAATCCCTTGCAGGACCGCCATCGCAGCAAAATCCTCCCGAGGGCCTCCCTACACTGACCTCTCCCCTACTGCCCTTGCCCCTTTCGGGTAAGGTAGTCTTCCACTAGCTTTCCTAATTAATCAGCCAAGGGCGTCCCATACCACCCTTGTGGTAGCACTGTTTTCCCGGGTGGTCGCTCCATGTTCCAATTAACATAATGATCTTAACATGAACATTAAATAACAACTGATAACAAAAAGTGTAATCATGAATAGTGTATCTCCATACCCAAAACCACATATAGCACTAGCAAGTACTACCCAAAAAGTTCAGTGGTAAACAAGGTATAAAGATAGACAAACTAGGGTAACCTATTGGGTCCCATCAAAATTAACCTATGCAGATCATTATGATTAATCAGAACATGGCTGGGTAAAAAGAAGTGATCAAGGGCACAACTTGCCTGGGTCTTGAGATTCCAGGTACCAGGATGATCTTCAGGTGATACGTGACCTCGCACTAGTCGTAGCAATACAAACAAACAGTGTATAGGCAAAATTAACATTACACCAAACATGTATGCCAAAATACATATTAATAATCTACATATTAAAATAAGATCACAGGAAAAAGAATCATTAATTTTGGAGTTATATATTTCAAGTTATGACTTTCTGTAGCTCTTATGTATTTAATACAAGATTAAGTATTGGATAAATTTAAATGAGCCTTTCATGCCAAAACAGAGGCACAAAATGATGAAGAATATTATTACAAAATTTTAGAAACTGGAATGGTTCAATTTGGAGCTAAAATAAATTTTCTATGAATTATCTAAGTTCTAGCAATTATTTTCATATTAAAAATCTATTTTCTAATTCATTTAATCACTTTAATACTGCACTGGACTGGGCCTCAATTTTCAGAAAGCGCAGGGGGTTCGGCGCAAGATTCCCGAGACACAGGGAACAGGGTCCCTGGACGGCGGGTTTATTCCGTGAAAGCCGAGGGGCTCTTTTGCAAAACAACCCGGCCGAAGGGGTATCGGCCGATCGTGGCCGTCAGATCCGAAATGAGCGGCCACGATTACATCGCGCGTATTGCTTAACATCCCATCCCGGTGACCGCTCGATCGAGCATCAACGGCAGAGGAAAAATCAAGTCCCAGCCACCCGATCTGAATCGACGCACTGGATTCAAAACGGTGAAGGGGTAACTTGAATCTAATCTCGTCCGTTCGCTGTGAGATCGACGATCCACCGCCCCTCTTCAACCCACGGCCACGCACTAGGCGGCGCAGCCATCCCCAACCGGCGAAGCTCGCCGGCGTACACGCGACACGACGCACCAGTGCCCCAAGGGTGAATCTGAGGACACCAACGCGATCCCCAGGGAACAGCGAATGTACACGGAGTAGATTTACCTTGAATCGCACAATAGTTTCACCAGGCCACGGCGGAGTGCGAGCTCCGCGGGGTTTTCAATCCCGGTGAGCAATTCGGCCTCCACCGAGAGTCTTCTCCTCGCTCAAGTGCCACGGACATCATCTATGTACCCCAGCGTGTCACCCAGACCATGCGACCAAGCCTGAGCGACGGTTTTCCCCGGTTTCTCCCATGGCGGCATACATTCATCCAGCCGGCTTGGCGACGCCTGAATTAATGGCCGAGGAAGGTGTGGCGGGGGTCACCTTTATACTCAGATGAAGGTAGAGTCCGAGCCGAGTCCAACCGAACTCGAATTTGGCGGGATTTGCTCTGGATTTGTTGAGCTCGGTCAGCGGAAATCGGGCACGCTCAGAGATCTCGCCCACGGTCTATTCGGTCAGCTGGATCCGATTCACGCGGGGGGAAGAAGCACCCCGACGGGGCGGCCCCATGCAACAACCAGCTGTGAAGCGCCCGGCTAGATCGGTGGAGGATTCGGTAGCCGCGCGAATCATGCGAAGCTTGTTACGGTGAGGCTGGGGAAGAACCCGACAGGCGGGCCCCCGATGCCAGTGGAAGACAAGAGAAGCAGCGCGAGGGACAGAGACCACCATGTGGGCCCCGCCGGTCAGCGACGAAGCAAGCGCGAGCGCAGAGGATGACAGGTGGGACCCGCGTGTCGGCGCCAGGATTTGGAGTTGGGCTGCGCGTGGGTGATTCCTTAAGTGGGCCAAAAAGCGCGATCCAGGCCCAACAGCAGGTTTTATTCTTTTTCTATTTTATTTTCTATTTTTGTTTTTCTTTTAAACTTCCAAATTTGTGTGTGGACCAAAATTCAAATTCAACTTTCAATTCACTTATGTTTTGAACTTCAAATTTTTCCAGTAAATATAACTTCTACAATCTTATTATTTACTTATTTTTATCCACACCATTTTCTTCTCTTTTTCAAAATTTTAAATCCCAAATTCAAATCTAGGGTTTTAATCTAACTCTTCTATTCATTGTAATATTTTTATCCAACAAAATTCAATATGACACAATGGTTTATTTGTATCTTAGTGAAGATTTATTATTATTATTTTTTTTTATTCCTTGTTTTCTTTAATACAAATTTTGGGCTCTACAAATCCTACCCCCCTTAACAAAAATCTCGTCCTCGAGATTTGTAAGAAAAGGGTATACAAAAGGATTGGTTTGCAATTTAGCTTTTAATTTCTAAATCAAGGGTCTCTCTTTTTATTATTAGTAAGTGATAGGAGAGCATGGGTATATATATGTATGTCCACATATTTATGTAGGATAGAAGATGTCTTTTAAGTATAGATGGGTTTAGGTAAGAAAGTGTAGGGTAAGGAAAGACTTCATCCAAAATTTGTGGATCTTGACTCATCTTCTTCCTTGTCGAGGTTGAGCTGTTCTTTTTCAGACCTTGGTGTCTTCATTCTTGGGGTTGCCACCAGAGTTAGGGACCTATGGTTAAGATAGATTTGTGGGTGACAAGTAGGTAGAGTAGCTAGTTTAGTGGGTGGCTTAGGAGTTTAAATGAGATTGGTCAAAATTTGGTTTGGTTGTTTGCCTCTAGATTGGTTGGATAGGTCATGTAACCTATTATGTGGGTCAAAATCTGGTTTGATGTCCAGTGGTGGTTGATAGGTTATGCAATCCATTAAGACTTTATTGATTGGGTAGTTTATGTAACTTGTTATATAGATCGAGTTGTTGTGTATGGCCAAGTTGATATAGGTCTCCAAATTAGGCTTAAGTGATTTAGGAGTATGGCCTTATCCTTTCTATCAGCATTAAGTAACTCACACTAGATTAGACCATATTAAATTAGATATGATCTAGATTAGACTAGTTTAAGTTAGATAGATTTATCAGGGTAAGATATATCTTGTTAGGATATGTTTAGAATCTTTTGAGATAGGATGGGGTATATGGTGTAGGTAGGTCAGAAGCTCTATTAGTGTTAACACAGAGGGATTATGCAACTATCGGATGGTAAGGTGGTTGCATATGTATATGGTCAAGTTAGTTTAGGGCAGCACTTTAGCTTAAATCATTTTTATAGGAGTGAGGTCTAATCCATTTCACTAGTACTAACTAATTTATTAAATAACTCACTTTAGATTGGATCATATTAGATTAGATGAGATCTAGATTGGTATCACCGGATTAGTCTAGACAATATCTACTTACTTTGAATTAGATCATGGTTGATATTTTAGACTAGGATAAATATGCTAATTAGGGTAGGATGAATTCATAAGGATAAGGTATAATCTTTTGAGGTAAATTAGATCTATTAGGATAACAAAATCTTTTCAAGATAAGATGAATTTATTAAGGCAAGAGAGTATCTTGTAAAATAAGATGGATCTGTTAAGATAAGGGAGAATCTTTAAGATAAAATGGGTATTGTTAGGCTAGATACTTTATTGAATGATAACTTAGTTTGTCTAGTTATTTTACAAATGTTATCCTTTATGCCTAGTTGTATATGCAGATGTAGTTGTGGACATTACTCCACAACTCATCACACTCAATCAAAGATCCAAATCAGACAAGTATCATAAGAACAAACATTCAAATACATAGACACTTATAAAAATAGTTTTGTTTTTGTTCCTAGGATTAGGTCTCCTATTCCTAAAGTCACTTTAGGCACAGGATTTCAAAGTGTGAAATCCACATTTGTCTCTAGAAGTGAAAAGATAAGAATAATCAGAGTAAGCGGAAATAGATGAGAAAAAGATTAAGATAAGTTTTTAGAAAAGAATCAGAGTAGCAAAGGTAAGTAGATGAAGGTTGTCCAGTTCTATCTAGGTTTCGTCCTACAGTCAACATTCCTCTGATACCACTTCTGTAACACCCGGATTTTAGGGATCCAAAACCCGGGGTTAACATAAACACCAGGTATGCTGGGACCAAGTCTCATACATATGATGTATAGTGGCACAGGATCGAATGTCACATCTTTACATATAACAGGAGTTCTATACAAAATAAATAATTACATTATAAGGAGACAACGGTCCAGCAACCCAAAGTTGACTGGGAGACGACGACCTAGACCTCTCACGAACTCATCGCAGCATCCTCCATGAGCATCATCCTGCGGTACCTGTTCTTCTCCTGTGGGGTGTGTGAGACAGCAAGAGTGAGCTCACATACGTTCATCGCTCAACAAGTTGTGGGGAATAATGTGCATGAACTCGCCAAAGGTGGGAGCTCACGTGAAGTGTAAGGCTTACCAAAGAAGATGGTTAGAGCTGAGCATTGCTTTTAAAGTTGGTCAAAATTTTATTAGCAGTTACTAAGTATAAGTAAATACCAACCCAGTTAAATAGTAGAACAGAAGTAACAACATCACCTGCGATGCAATGCATATGACAAATTGAATTTAAGTTCCATAATTTAATCATGTGAGGGTCCGAGCTGCTCATGACCGTGAGCACGGCTAGTATACTAGTTTTACACTCTGCAGAGGTTGCGCATCTTTACCCACAAGTCGTGTATCCCATGTCGCCAGGGTTTGCAAGGCCCTTAGACACTTCCGAGGTGAATGGCTAGGGATCCACTACGAGGCCTTTACAAAGTTCCACTAGCTTCCGAAAACCCGCTACAGTTTATAGGAAGATCCAGTGCAGGAATCCCTTGCAGGACCGCCATCGCAGCAAAATCCTCCCGAGGGCCTCCCTACACTGACCTCTCCCCTACTGCCCTTGCCCCTTTCGGGTAAGGTAGTCTTCCACTAGCTTTCCTAATTAATCAGCCAAGGGCGTCCCATACCACCCTTGTGGTAGCACTGTTTTCCCGGGTGGTCGCTCCATGTTCCAATTAACATAATGATCTTAACATGAACATTAAATAACAACTGATAACAAAAAGTGTAATCATGAATAGTGTATCTCCATACCCAAAACCACATATAGCACTAGCAAGTACTACCCAAAAAGTTCAGTGGTAAACAAGGTATAAAGATAGACAAACTAGGGTAACCTATTGGGTCCCATCAAAATTAACCTATGCAGATCATTATGATTAATCAGAACATGGCTGGGTAAAAAGAAGTGATCAAGGGCACAACTTGCCTGGGTCTTGAGATTCCAGGTACCAGGATGATCTTCAGGTGATACGTGACCTCGCACTAGTCGTAGCAATACAAACAAACAGTGTATAGGCAAAATTAACATTACACCAAACATGTATGCCAAAATACATATTAATAATCTACATATTAAAATAAGATCACAGGAAAAAGAATCATTAATTTTGGAGTTATATATTTCAAGTTATGACTTTCTGTAGCTCTTATGTATTTAATACAAGATTAAGTATTGGATAAATTTAAATGAGCTTTTCATGCCAAAACAGAGGCACAAAATGATGAAGAATATTATTACAAAATTTTAGAAACTGGAATGGTTCAATTTGGAGCTAAAATAAATTTTCTATGAATTATCTAAGTTCTAGCAATTATTTTCATATTAAAAATCTATTTTCTAATTCATTTAATCACTTTAATACTGCACTGGACTGGGCCTCAATTTTCAGAAAGCGCAGGGGGTTCGGCGCAAGATTCCCGAGACACAGGGAACAGGGTCCCTGGACGGCGGGTTTATTCCGTGAAAGCCGAGGGGCTCTTTTGCAAAACAACCCGGCCGAAGGGGTATCGGCCGATCGTGGCCGTCAGATCCGAAATGAGCGGCCACGATTACATCGCGCGTATTGCTTAACATCCCATCCCGGTGACCGCTCGATCGAGCATCAACGGCAGAGGAAAAATCAAGTCCCAGCCACCCGATCTGAATCGACGCACTGGATTCAAAACGGTGAAGGGGTAACTTGAATCTAATCTCGTCCGTTCGCTGTGAGATCGACGATCCACCGCCCCTCTTCAACCCACGGCCACGCACTAGGCGGCGCAGCCATCCCCAACCGGCGAAGCTCGCCGGCGTACACGCGACACGACGCACCAGTGCCCCAAGGGTGAATCTGAGGACACCAACGCGATCCCCAGGGAACAGCGAATGTACACGGAGTAGATTTACCTTGAATCGCACAATAGTTTCACCAGGCCACGGCGGAGTGCGAGCTCCGCGGGGTTTTCAATCCCGGTGAGCAATTCGGCCTCCACCGAGAGTCTTCTCCTCGCTCAAGTGCCACGGACATCATCTATGTACCCCAGCGTGTCACCCAGACCATGCGACCAAGCCTGAGCGACGGTTTTCCCCGGTTTCTCCCATGGTGGCATACATTCATCCAGCCGGCTTGGCGACGCCTGAATTAATGGCCGAGGAAGGTGTGGCGGGGGTCACCTTTATACTCAGATGAAGGTAGAGTCCGAGCCGAGTCCAACCGAACTCGAATTTGGCGGGATTTGCTCTGGATTTGTTGAGCTCGGTCAGCGGAAATCGGGCACGCTCAGAGATCTCGCCCACGGTCTATTCGGTCAGCTGGATCCGATTCACGCGGGGGGAAGAAGCACCCCGACGGGGCGGCCCCATGCAACAACCAGCTGTGAAGCGCCCGGCTAGATCGGTGGAGGATTCGGTAGCCGCGCGAATCATGCGAAGCTTGTTACGGTGAGGCTGGGGAAGAACCCGACAGGCGGGCCCCCGATGCCAGTGGAAGACGAGAGAAGCAGCGCGAGGGACAGAGACCACCATGTGGGCCCCGCCGGTCAGCGACGAAGCAAGCGCGAGCGCAGAGGATGACAGGTGGGACCCGCGTGTCGGCGCCAGGATTTGGAGTTGGGCTGCGCGTGGGTGATTCCTTAAGTGGGCCAAAAAGCGCGATCCAGGCCCAACAGCAGGTTTTATTCTTTTTCTATTTTATTTTCTATTTTTGTTTTTCTTTTAAACTTCCAAATTTGTGTGTGGACCAAAATTCAAATTCAACTTTCAATTCACTTATGTTTTGAACTTCAAATTTTTCCAGTAAATATAACTTCTACAATCTTATTATTTACTTATTTTTATCCACACCATTTTCTTCTCTTTTTCAAAATTTTAAATCCCAAATTCAAATCTAGGGTTTTAATCTAACTCTTCTATTCATTGTAATATTTTTATCCAACAAAATTCAATATGACACAATGGTTTATTTGTATCTTAGTGAAGATTTATTATTATTATTTTTTTTATTCCTTGTTTTCTTTAATACAAATTTTGGGCTCTACAACTTGAGAGCTGCGAGGTCATAGGCACGAGCAGCTGCCTCCTCGCTATCATACGCCCCTGCAGATCATGCACAATTGACAAATTAATCCCCTCGGCTTTAAGACAAGGACGCAGATCACGGCATGATCTGGCGACAAGTAACATGAAACGAAATCTGGCAACCAAGAGATATATTCGAGAGCAGAGGGCTTGCTGTGGGAGTGGCACTTACCCAGGTAGACTATTGAGGTGATGCAGCCAGCAGTAGATCACAGGCACATGCAGATCACCGGCGCCAAGGGGACCACCATCGCCAAAGATTGAAGAAAAAAAGGAGATAAACAAAGCCTGATCAGTATGTCAGCCTTAAAGAAATTCAGCGCACTTTCAAAGAGAAAAAAGGGATCGCTGTACTGTGGTACTGGGCAGATGCATCAGGAATTCAGCATCCTTGCATAGGACACAAAGGACCTCAGTTGGGTTCCTAGTATTGGGTTTTGTTTATGGTCGTAGTACCACCATTGCTGCTTAATCCTCTTATTAAGATTCAAGACCGGTTTTGTTCCTCTTTTGGGAGAGAATACTGAACAAGATGAAAACGGATGGATGGATTCTTGATGATGATGATACTCGGAAAGAAGTAGCAGCTCACAGTACACACCTTGCCTGCCTTTCTTCTTGTTGTGGAGCGCGGCCAGGCAGTGCTTGTCCCAGAGATGCGCCTCGAACCTGCCCGTCCACCTGTGCCTGCGTTGAGACAGCACCCGGGCAGCGAACGCTCCCTTCTGCGGCCTAGGGCAGGTGGCGGCGACCGTGTACCCTTAGGGCGGGGAAAGGGCAAGCTAGTCGGGGTCGGACTTGCGCGCGGCTCTAGGCGTCGAGTCTTCAGCACGGGTCACAGGGGCGCTGCTCCTGGCGGACGGATGCAGAGGCGGGGCGCTTGGGCGGTGTTCCAAGCGCGGTCGCGTCGGGTGCACGCCGGCAGGGGCTACGCGGCTAGGTCGGGTGGGGGCTCGGGGTGGCCAGGCGGTTCGGCGGGTGCGCAGGTGCTGGGCAGGGGCGCTGGATGGCAGCTTCTGGCAGCTGTTGAACTCCTGGTGGCGCGGCTTAGGGAGAGGAGGTGGAGAGAGGTGGGCGGTAGAGAGAGAATAGAGAAAGGGGAGAGAGAAGAGTGGCGGCGGCTTGGGAGAGGGAGCAGGGTAGTGGCGGATAGGGTTGGGGGCATGGCCGGTTTCATGGCCCTGGTGGGCCGGCTAGGTTAGGTTAGGTTAGTTTTTTATTTTTTTTCTAATTCCTTTCTAATTTCAAAATATAAATTTAAATAACCATAAAATTTATAACAATTAATCCAAAACTATTTATAAATAAAATATTTATTTTTGGGACTAATAATTATATTATTAATTTACTAGGATTTTCATTTAACAAGAAACGTTTATTAAATATCCAAAAAATCAATTATAAGCAATCAAAAATCATTCCAAAGGTAAATAAATAACAAGCACTTTTTTAAAAAAATTTGATTACCATAAATATCATTATTAACTAAATGTATTATCATATAAGCACAAAGAACATAGTTGCATATTATAGTCATGTCCATACATAAACAAACCATGAAATAAACATACAAGCAATATAAAAAGAAATAAATCACCACGCAATTTAGCGATCAATGTTTACTTGTTTTAATTAATTTTTAGTCACTAACATCTACATGTACGTTCAGGCTATAAGATTTGATAGTGATCCTTGCTCTATAGCGACCCACCGCTAGTCCCCCATGACATCTATAGCGACCAACCATAAGTTGTTAAATTTCTAGACTTTTAGCGACTAACCGACCGTTGCTACAAAAGGATTTAGCGACTGACCGTCGGTCCCTAACCTTTAGCAACCAATAGTTGGTACCTAATAAGGGTCGCTAAAGATCAACCGTCGTGTAGTGAGATTGACCAAGACCGCTCATTTCTTACTAGTGCATACCACCCATAAGACAGAGAAATATGCAGAAATCTATGTTGATCAAATAGTGCGTTTGCATGGTATTCCAAAGACCATTGTATCTGACAGAGGAGCACTGTTTGTGGCACGCTTTTGGGAGCAGCTACAAGAATCACTTGGGACCCATGCAATAAGAAGCTCCGCATATCATCCGCAGACAGATGGCCAGACAGAAAGAGTAAATCAAATCCTCGAAGACATGTTGCGAGCCTGTGTGCTACACTATGGTAAAGATTGGGACAATTGTCTTTCTTTGGCGGAATTCTCCTATAATAACAGCTATCAGTCCAGTTTGAAGATGGCACCTTTTGAAGCCTTATATGGGAGAAGATGTAGAACCCCGCTGAATTGGTCTCAAGCAGGAGAGAGGGAAATATTTGGACCAGACTTGGTACTTGAAGCAGAGGAAAAGGTCAGAGTTATTACGAAGAACCTAGAAGCTGCTCAGGCCAGGCAAAAGAGCTATCATGACAAGAGGAGGAAGCCTCTGCAGTTTAATGTGGGAGATCATGTTTATCTTAAGGTGTCACCCACCAAGGGTGTCCAGAGATTTGGAATCAGGGGCAAGTTAGCTCCTCGCTACATTGGACCCTATGAGATCAAAGCAAATTGTGGACCCGTAGCCTATCAATTGGAGTTGCCACCCCACATGTCAGCAGTTCACAATGTGTTTCATGTATCTTAGCTACGGAAATGTGTCCGCCTACCCACTGAAGTGCTACCTGAACCAGACATTGAGATAGAACCAGACTTGTCCTATCAAGAGTACCCCGTCAAGGTATTGGATCAGAAAGAGAGGTCAACGTGGGCAAGGTCGATCAGAATGTATAAGGTTCAGTGGAGTCACCATTCAATAGAAGAAGCTACATGGGAGACTGAGGATTTTCTATGCTCTCGCTTCCCTGACTTTCTGCCCAAAGGAGTCGGTACGTAACTCAAAACCCCACCCCACCTGCCCTTTGAATACAAATATAAGAAAAACTTAGATGATAAGGGTAGTATAAGTTGTGGTTTTGACTTAAAAAGGACTTCCTTCTGAAGTCGCAAAGTGAATGACATTCGAAGAGCAGTTAACTAGAGAGACTTGAGCAAAGGAAGGAGCAACACACCAGCACACCTTCTTGGCACCCCTCCAAAGGGCTCTCCCTAAGATCTCGGGACGAGATTCCTTTAAGGGCGGAGGGCTGTAACACCTCAGGTGTTACTTAGGGTTTTCACTTAAGGCTACACAAGCTAAGCCCATCATCACATGTGGTTGAAATAGAGCAAAGCACCCCAAACTTGGAACTCAAGATCCTAAGCAAGTGCAACCCATCTTAGATATCATACCCTAACTTATCATGCACATATAATGGGGAGATTTGCCCAAACCCTAATTCAAACCCCTTTGGACAAGTCGAGCACTATAAGTGAGTATGACCAAGAGGTTATGAAAAACCCATGATCATGACTTGGGCCATTTATAAAAGTTGTAGTACCCTTAATATCCTACAAATAATAGTAAGAAAGTAACCCCAAAAAGAATACAGAAAAGCCCCAAAAGGTTCACCAAAGGGGTGAGCACAAAAGAAAAATCAGGATTTTTCTAAGTCCAAAACCAACCCTTGGCCAAAGATCACACATGTTCACCCTCATTCAAACTTCAAAACAATTTGACCCAATTGACAAAGTGGCGCCAAATTACCTCTAAAATACCCTAGAGAAAGTTGACCCCTACCCTAAGTCGTTTGACATGACTTGGCATAGCTTTTGTCCCGGTTTGGACAGCTATGACATAGGCAACTTCTCACCCCTCTATCTCCCTACCCCGACCGTATCTTGGCTTGGAACTCACATAAAAAAGGTAGGATATGGTGCAGGGAAGAGACCGTACACAATGGTTTTGCCAAGATATGCACGCTATGGTGCTCAAATCCGCCGTTGAACCATGGTAGAAGCAAGCTCCCACGTGTTCGACGCAGGCTGACACTCGGGGGCGCGCTCAGAG
The DNA here is from genome assembly GCA_029449295.1 of Zea luxurians. Lineage (NCBI taxonomy): Eukaryota > Viridiplantae > Streptophyta > Magnoliopsida > Poales > Poaceae > Zea > Zea luxurians. The sequence continues at coordinate 34,516,109 of JAOPSE010000002.1, read as the reverse complement.
CACGCCCGTGCGCGAACCCCTGCGCGCCCGCGGCCGCTCATGACCACGCCCGTGCCACGGCTATAAAGCCCGTCCCAGAGCCCGGCTGTCTTCCCCGTTGCATCATTTGCCCCGCGCCAAACTCCCTGGAGCTCGCCCAAAGCTCCGACGACCTCTCCGCGACCCACCAGAGCCGCCCGAGGACAACCACCATGGCCGAACCATTCCCTGTCCTCCTCCGCTTGATCCAAGCCCCTAGGTAGCTTCCCTGGGAGGTCGTAAAGCTTGCCAAGGCTTAAACCGAGGACCCCCGCCACCGGAAAAGCGCAATCGTGCTTGCCGGAGTTTAGAACCCCGCCGGCGCACGTGGACCGGGTAAGTCTCTGTGCCATTTTCCGATTCACTGCATAGATAGCCTCTACGTCACCCCGTGGAGCTCACTGTGCCGCCTAATCGAACTAGATCACCGTGGTTAGGCCGGAGCTCTCACCGCCGACGTACTCACCCGCCTGCGCACGTGGACCGGCCGATTCCGGCCACCTCCGTCGTCGAGCCGTACACGGCTGTGACCGCCAGGACCTCCCGGAGCCAACCTCGCCCCTTGCCGAACCTCTCTCGCCGCCGGTAAGCCGCGCCGCCCTTTTCTTTTCCGCGGGTACTGTTTAAACCTGGGGAGGGACCGCGGGGGAGAAGAATAAAAGGCTAGGGGGTTTTGTGCATTGTCGGTGACTCGGGGGAATAGTAGCGCAGGGGTATAACTGAGAGGATTAGTTTAGAAAGAACCCAGGGTCTTCGGTGCAAAGTGGTTTTTCTAGGAAACCTTTTTATTAATCTGATTTAAATTCAAACATAACTTGAATAATTCATATCTTCTGTTTTGTTCACCCAAATCGAGTCAAACCAATTTTGCCAGATCTTAAATAATGTAAACTACTTAAGAAAAATATAAAACCCCTAAGTGTTACAGAAAACTTTAAGGTTTTGATTTAAATATTGATTTGGCCAAAAGCTAAATAATAGGAGGAAAAATAGTTGCACTATTAGACCGAGGTTAAGAAAATTTGGAGAAGTACCTAATCACTTCCTAACCTGTTTAAAAATAATAAACACCTCTGTACACCCAGTTAAGATAGAGTTTACCATTTAAATCCTTTTTAGCCTAAAGTTAGAGAAAATATTAATGGAGGTTTAAATAAAGAACCAGGGAGCACCCATATTTTTGTTAGTCTACTTATTCAGTATAGTTCACTAGAAAAATTTATTATACCTTGGTTTAGTATAAAATAACTGTGATACCTTTTATTTTAAGAAAACAAGGAAAACTTAGAAAAACCCTAGCAAAATAACCCCAAGGTGAAAACATCCCAAACCTTGGGATAATTAATGTTTTGTTATTAAGAACATAGGAAAAATAGGAAATCTACTGTTTGACATTTTTCAAATAACAAGATAATAGAAAGTGCCTTTTTGACATTAAACTTTAGAAAATCACAACTAAATAACCACCAATTAACCTTCTGTGATTTTTGGCACAGAAACATGTGATTACTGTTAGATATCAATAAAAATGACCCTTAGGACAGAACCCACCCCTAGTTAAGAGTTGTAGTGCAAAGTGACCCCCTTTGCCTAACTTTTGTTATTTTTGTCCAAGGCATACTCTTTTTATTCTGGACCTCAAATTCATAGAACATACTATAGTGACAAATGGTAACCCACTGTAATTTTTACAGAATTTTTGGAAAAAGTTAAACCACTGTTGTAGTTCAAACCCACACTAGAATTCATAAATAGAAAATGAAAAAGGGGAAATTAATAGTGGAAATTAGTTTCACCCTAGCCCAACCAGCAAAACCCTATTTAAATTGCCCACTGAAATATATAAGGGAATTACAAATCCACTATGCTTATCCCTAACAAAACTCCAAACCTAAGTTGATAAGCATACACCACCAAGAGCCAAGTAAGACCAAGAAACCCTAAGTTACTAAACTAACTTAGTTTTCTTTTACTTAGCATAATGTTTACCAAATCCTGCATAATCATGGCATGCATATTCTTATTCATTGCATTCGATAGATTGCAATCTCGCTGACGGAGAGTACGTCCTCGTGCTGGAGCAAGGAGCTGCTCAGGAGGTAGCCCCGGATCCAGCACCAGAGCCTGCACCAGAGGATCTGCCTGCCCCAGCTTTGGAAGGCAAGCCCCGGTTTTATGCATAACCTGTTTTATATGCTATTTTAATACACTTAATGACTGTAGACTTGTATTGTGCACTTAAGTGTAGGAGTTGGTTGAAACCCTAGTTGCATGAACTTAGGAATCCTTTTGAGATGGATACTAGTATGCTAGGTCGAGTAGCTGCTTTACTAATTAGGGATCTCGGTAGAAGTCGAGTGATTTTTATAGTACTCGCGTGAGGTCAGGAACTGGTTGTACCCACTTTCATATCATAATGATGCTGGCCTGTGGACAACAATCCATGGGGATTGGTTGTCTACGAGATGGAAAATTGGAATAAGGATTAACGTGCGGATACCTGTGTCAAGCGTTTGAACGTACTAAACACATACCGAGAAATATGGTAAATCGGTAATCCTAGTACCTGAGTGAACATGCCCGCAGACTTTACCCCTCACGCGACCTGAGACGTGGTCTCCCATTCCGGTTATGGTGGGTAAAAGTGCGGTCACTGCACGACGGCAGTCAGGGTCAGTGAGGCATTGTACGCTAAGGCGGTGTGCCCTGATCTGTTGCCAGGGAATCAATGGGGACGGTTGATATGTGTGGGGACGGAGTGCCCCTACATGTCGTGTGTTTAGGTTTACCTTGCAAGGAATAAAACTCGATTCGAATCGTCTGCCTCTCGTAGCTAATGAGACTGCTTGATCCATTGTACTGCATTGAGTAACAAGTGGAAAGGTGATAATGTGGCAAAATATGTTGATTGTTAAATTTGCTTGATACCATGAATGAGTAGATAGTACACATTTAGTCTTAAGAGAGTCACACTTAAACTTGACAAAGCTAAAACTTGATTTTTAGACTCAGCTAGTGCTTTTGGCAACCAAACCCCACAGCCAAACAGCTGCATGTCTAGAGGTAGAGGAGTAGACTCCTCACACCGGGTAAGTCTAGCTGAGTATTAGTATACTCAGCCTTGCTTGTGGCATAATTTTTACAAGTTCTTTGGAGGACATGGTTGCTGGAGTGACTTGGCCGTCCATCTTGCCACCAGGTTGGACTGTCGAGTGGGACCCCGCCTCGGCTGAGGAGGAGCATGAGGAGTGATGGGACAGGCTTCCCCATTCCTCTGTTTATTTATCGTTAGTTTTATTCCGCTGCATTTCGAACAATGATCACTACTTTTGCTAAAACTCCGATGATGTTGTAATAAATTTAATACTCCTTAATGTATGGTTTTATGCTTTATTGTATTTGCTCTGTGCCTCACCATCGAGTGAGTACGTGGTACTTGATCCTGTTAGTGGCCTCGTCGGACTAGATCCGAGGGACTGACGTGTTATTCCTCTTTAAGTGTGGTCTAGCCTCTAAGGTGGGACTTAGGCACTTAAGTTGGAATAATTCAGGCGGTTCCGCCACATCCTCCGCGTTCCGTTGATGTGCAACCTTCAATGGAATATGAAGGTGAGTCGGCTGGGGGCGTGGTGTCTCGCCATGGTGTCGATTGGCAGGATGGGCCGACAGGGTACCATGAATTTCTCATCGGAGGGGGTGGATTACAGTTGGGCCACCGTCCGCCATGGGATGGGATCTTGCCCAAGTGATTCATGGTGAGACTCTTATTGATAGTTTCATTCTTGTCTCAGATCTGTTTAGCCCTATGTGATCTAGTTAGAGGGTGACCAGAGCAGGGCAGGTGGTTGCCGGTGGGACGTCCACCATGGGGGTGCGGTGCTGCCATACCAGGCGCTTAGGGGTTGGATTGATCCACAACGGTCACGATTGGGTTTAAGGGCGATTGGCGCGTGGCCGTTGGATCGATTATGGAAGGATGGGATCGTGTCGGGCTTAAATGAAACCCTGGTCGTTGATCTTGAATCCTAGGGCTCTAGGTTTGTTGTGGCATGGCGCTTCCTTGGCGGTGGATCAGGAATCCTTTGGCATTGGGCACGTACCGGTTTGGTGTCAACCTATTATAATCTAGGCGCTTGAATAGACATCCAACGACCTGGATTAAAGTGTACCCCTTGGGCAGCGCCAAATTGCAAAAGAACCCCTGTGTTTAGAAAGAACTAAACCCACCACCCATTTTCAGCGTTAAAATAAATAAAAATAAAGTAGGACTTTGCAGTTTAGCCCCTGGGAGCTATTTTAAGTGTAAATGTAATAATAAAATACCTAGAAACTCGTTTAACCCATATCTCATCCATTTTTAACACCGATTTCACTCGTTCCAGTTGCGTTAACTTCATAATAATATTGCCTACACAATAACAATATTATTTGATCATGTCCCATAACTTTTATAAATAGGTATTATTTAACCTATGTTTTGGGTAGATTAATCTTTCTTAATATATATCCATGATTATAACCAAACTAGGATATGCTCCTGCTCAGGTTGTAACTTAGAGCAAAGTTGAAATAGTTATATCTTTAATATACTCTCTCATATAATTTACATTAATCCACATAGAATCTAATTTCTATTATTCAATCAGAAGTCTTTCGAAAATCATAACTCAATCCGTAACTCCTATCCTAGTCATTCTCGAACCCACGATCTCGTTACAACGTGTAGATTATTATGCAGTTTGTTCTTATGTTTGGTGTGATGTTAATTTTGCCTATACCATGTTTGTTTGTATTGTTACAAATAGCGGTGAGGTCACGAGAATCCGAAGATCATCCAGGTACCTGGAATCTCGATTCCTAGGCAAGTTGCACCCTTGATCACTTCTATTTACCCAATAATGTTCATGTTAATCATTATGACCTGCACATGTTAATTTTGCTGGGACCAATAGGTTACCCTAGTTTGACTATCTTTATGCCTTGTTTACCACTGAACTTTTGGGTAGTACTTGCTAGTGGTTTATGTGGATTTGGGCATTGAGATACACTTTATTCATGATCATGCTTTTGTTATCAGTTTGTTATTTACTGTTCATTATAAGATCATTATGATAATTGGAACATGGAGCGACCACCCGGGAAAACAATGCTTCCACAAGGGTGGGATGGGACGCCCTTGGCTGACTAATTAGGAAAGCTAATGGAGGACTACCTTACCCAAAAGGGGAAAGGGCTGTAGGGGAGTGGTCAGTGTAGGGAGGTCCTTAGGTTGATTTTGCTGCGATGGCGGTAAGGCAAGGGATCCCTGCATTGGAGCTTCCTAGAAACTATAGCGGGTTTTCTAAAGTTAGTGGAACTTTGTAAAGGCCTCGTAGTGTTATCCTACCTCGCTTCCTTGGTAGAGGTGTATGGGATTCATGACCCCTTGGAAGATGGGTAACACAACTTGTGGGTAAAGATGTGCAACCTCTACAGAGTGTGAAACTAGTATATCAGCCGTGCTCACGGTCATGAGCGGCTCGGACCCTCACATGAGTAATTTATGGAACTAAACTCAATTTGTCATATGCATTGCATCGTGGGTGTTGTTATCAATTTTGATCTATTACTTATTTGGGTTGGTATCTACTTATACTTAGTAATTGCTAATAAAATTTTGACCAACTTTAAAAGCAATGCTCAGCTTTAACCATCCTCTTTGGTAAGCCTTACACTTCACGTGAGCTCCCACCTTTGGCGAGTTCATGCACATTATTCCCCACAACTTGTTGAGTAATGAACTTATGTGAGTTCACCCTTGCTGTCTCACACCCCCATAGGTCAAGAACAGGTACCGCGGAATGAGGCGCATGGAAGATGTCGTGATGAGTTCGTCAGAGGTCTAGGCTGTCGTCTCCCAGTCAACTTTGGGTTGTTGGATCGTTGTCTACATATGATGTAATTATTTATTTATTTAGTACATAACTCCTATTATATAGTAAAGATGTGACATTCATTTCTGTACCATGATTCATCATATGTGTGAGACTTGGTCGCAGCACACCTGGTGATTATGTTTGCGCCCGGGTCTTGGTGCCCCAAAAACCCGGGTGTGACAGCGAGAGCATTGCCATTCTCGCATGCACTCTCTACGTTGCCCATGCATCATGCGGGGAAGTAACCCGCCAGAGGAAACCCCCACCGGGATGATGGTGCCGCATGGGGCAGTTACAGAGGCACCGGTTTCGCCTGCTCCTCCATTGATGGATTCAAAAAAAGTGACCAGCCGAAGGTGGTCCTCCTGATATGTTGGGCTCTATGTGTCTCCCTGTTCCCTTTGTCTGTTAGCTTCCATCCTTACTTCTTGTTTTGTCTTTTCTGATTTCCTTGCTTTGGTTAGTGCGTATGTGCCGCGAAAATCAATAAAGGATGCAGCTGCTACAGTGAGGGGAAACCTCCTAGCTCCTTTGGTCCCTAATCCTCCGGTGCTGGGGGAGTGGCTACTAATTAAATGCTTGTGCCACGTGTGCCGACCTCCTTGCACGTCCAAGGGGTGCCAACGACGTCGACTCTTGGTGTCTGCCTTATTTGGTGCCTTCCTCCGTGGTCTCCCCGAGGGAGGTTTTAACCGCTGGGGCGTCCCCCTTGGCAGAACTTCATCCGTGGAGAAGGGAGCTCTGGCCTTGTCACTGCCGCTGCCAATCTCGGGCGTAGCGGTGGCAGTCATTCTACCCGAGATGGCGCCACCACCAGTCGCTGCTTCTTCTACTCCAGCTAGTGTCACGACTGTACCTGTACATGTGGGCCGGCCTGGCCTGGCACGACACAGGCCCACAAAGGCACGGCACACAAAAGCACATATCTAATTATGGACCATGCCTTGCCAGCACGTGTGCCCTGTCATCGGCCCACGACACGGCCCACAATTAGTTATGTGTGCCAGGCCGGCCCAAATAGTCCAAAATGCCTTAATGTGCCAGACCGGTCCATATACATACAACAGTAATACAAAAACAAAAAGTATATAATATATATGACCAAAATAAAACTAAGATGTTTTGTGGATGTATATTAAAAACCTTTGGTCAGAAAGAAAAAATATTACAACTAGCTTAGAAATAATATTCAGTTTTCTGTTTAGTGTTTAACTGAGTACTATACAGCCATACAGAATACATATACAATGATCATTATCACTATTTACTATCCCCATCTAGGTATTGTTTCTCCGAAGGCCTATTGAAGCTCTAGATTCTCCAAATTGTGCTGGTCATGTGGGCTTTGACGAGCCTTAGTTAAATACTAAGTCTATATTTAGTGGGCCTCGATGGGCCTTAGTTAAATGGGTCGTGCCAGACCAGCCCATGGGCTTGACTTGAGGCCCAGGCACGACCCACATATTGGGGCGTGCCGGCCCAGACCCACAATTAGGTTGGGCCATGCCAGATCTGTGCCATGCCAAAAATTGTGTGCTTTGGGCTGGCCTATTAGGCACAACACAAATGTACACCTATAGTCATGACTCTTCTGCTACCAGGAGGGTGCCAGGAGGACTGTCCTTTTCCTCCCTCTGATACACTAGGGAGGATGTGGAAGATTGGAGGCAGGTCGAATCAGTGTTGTCCCAGGGCGATCTGAGCTTCGGGACCATCGTGGAGACGCTCGGTAGCTTTGGGGATGTAATCTTGATTGCTCAGACGTCAATGACACGGGATTTCAACCCCTTCGGTGAGGTGGGCGCCACCTTGCAGTCTTGCTTTCCTTTTGTCTTCATTATCGTCGTTTCTCTGATTGTCGAGTTCTTCCTTTTGTAGCGTATTTTCACGCAGTCGAGGGCAAGGGCAGAGGCGTTGCTGTCTGCCTAGTGCGAGATAGGCAACTCTGCATGGGGTCTACCCTCTCTAAAATGAAGTAATGTGAACTTGTCGAGCTTCGCTCCAAGATCGAGCGACTAGAGAGAAAGGTGGCCCAACTACACACAGAGGGTGAGGACGCCCGTGTCGAGGCTGATCGTCTCTAGGAAGAGGAGGCCCAACTCTAGGGGGCCATTCGTGAGGCAAGTCTCCGAGCTAAGGAGGCCGAGTCGTCCCTTGGTGTGGCAATCGTTCACCTGGAGAGGGTGGACCCGGAGCTTTTATGAGAGCATGGTGCTTTCGGAGGTAGGTCCCTTTTCCTATTCTTATGCCTTCTGTCGTCAGTGGCTTTATCCCTCCTTTCCTAGAACTCTGAGGATGTTTTCTCGAGCCGACGAAGGCAAGAGAACGATAGAGGAGGTGCAAGCAGCGGCTCAAGCCCAGGCGCAAGAGCTTCTGCTTGCCCGTGATGGTGTTGTTGTTGCGATGGCCAAGGTGGCAGTCATGCTTTCTGAGCGGAGCGCTGAGCTCCAGGAGCTTCGTGCAGTTGTTGGCAAGCTGTACGCCCACCTTTCGCCCTTGCCTCCATTCGAGGTGCCTTTGGTCGATCGACTGTGGTCGCTACCTGGTGATAGTCGCCTAGAGGGGGGGTGAATAGGGCGAAACTGAAATTTACAAAAATAATCACAACTACAAGCTGGGTTAGCGTTAGTAATAACGAAACGAGTCCGCGGGAGAGGGTGCAAAACAAATCGTAAGCAAATAAGAGTGTGACACAAGGATTTGTTTTACCGAGGTTCGGTTCTCGCAAACCTACTCCCCGTTGAGGAGGCCACAAAGGCCGGGTCTCTTTCAACCCTTCCCTCTCTCAAACGATCCCACGGATCGAGTGAGCTTTCTCTTCTTCTCAATCAAACGGGAACAAAGCTTCCCCGCAAGGGCCACCACACAATTGGTGCCTCTTGCCTTGGTTACAATTGAATGATGATCTCAAGAACAAATGAGAAAGAAAGAAAGCAATCCAAGCGCAAGAGCTCAAAAGAACACGGCAAATCTCTCTCGTTAGTCACTAAGGGTTTGAGTGGAATTGGAGAGGATTTGATCTCTTTGTATGTGTCTAGAATTGAATGCCTAGCTCTTGTAAATGGTTGAGAGTTGGAAAACTTGGATGGCAATGAATGTGGGGTGGTTGGGGTATTTATAGCCCCAACCACCACAAGTGACCGTTGGCTGGAGTCCTCTGTTCGATGGCGCACCGGACAGTCCGGTGCACACCGGACAGTCCGGTGCCCCTGCCACGTCACAGTTGCCGTTGGATTCTGACCGTTGGAGCTTCTGACTTGTGGGCCCTCCTGGGTGTCCGGTGCACACCGGACATGTACTGTTTGATGTCCGGTGCACCGGCATGGGCGTGCCTGACGACTGCGCGCGCTGCGCGCGCATTTAATGCACTGCAGGGAGCCGTTGGCGCCGCAGAGAGCCGTTGCTCCGCTGGTACACCGGACAGTCCGGTGCACACCGGACAGTCCGGTGAATTTTAGCGGAGCGGCTGCCGAGCAAACCCGAGGCTGGCGAGTTCCGGAGGCCGCGTTTCCTTGGAGCACCGGACATGTCCGGTGCACACCGGACAGTCCGGTGAATTTTAGCGCGCTGTCCACCGAGACATCCCGAGAGCAAAGAGTTTGGAAGTCGAAGTCCTCTGGCCGCACCGGACAGTCCGGTGCACACCGGACAGTCCGGTGCCTCCGGCCAGAGAAGCCCTCGGTTGTCTTGCTGCTCCTTTGTTGAATCCAACATTTGATCTTTTTATTGGCTGAGTGTGAACCTTTTGCACCTGTATAACTTATGCACTAGAGTAAACTAGTTAGTCCAATATTTGTGTTGGGCAATTCAACCACCAAAATTATTTAGGAACTAGGTCTAAGCCTAATTCCCTTTCAATCTCCCCCTTTTTGGTGATTGATGCCAACACAAACCAAAGCAAATATAGAAGTGCATAATTGAACTAGTTTACATAATGTAAGTGCAAAGGTTGCTTGGAATTGAGCCAATATAAATTTATATGATGCGCATGGATGGTTTTCTTTATTTTTCACATATTGGACCACATTTGCACCACGAGTTTTGTTTTTGCAAATTCTTTTGTAAATTCTTTTCAAAGTACTTTTGCAAGATAGTCAAAGGTAAATGAAAAAGATTTTGCAAAGCATTTTCAAGATATGGAATTTTCTCCCCCTATTTCCAAAGCTTTTCCTTTGACTAAGCAAAACTCCCCCTCAAATGAGGTCTCCTCTTAGTGTTCAAGAGGGTTTTCCATTAATTTTGAAAACACTACTTGCTCCCCCTTTTAGAACACAAAGAGATACCAATTTTGAAATTTATCATTGAAAATCATCAAATTTAAAATTAGGGGTGGTGGTGCGGTCCTTTTGCTTTGGGCTCATATTTTCTCCCCCTTTGGCATGAATCGCCAAAAACGGAATCATTAGAGCCTAATGAAGTACATTCTCCCCCTTTGGTCATGAAAGAAATGAGTGAAGGTTATACCAACGTTGGAGAGATGAGGCGGAGCGACGGCGAAGGGTGAGTAGTGGAGCGGAGTGGAAGCCTTTGTCTTCGCCGAAGACTCCAATTCCCTTTCAATATACCTATGACTTGTTTGAAATACACTTGGAAACATATTAGTCATAGCATATATAAAAGAGACATGATCAAAGGTATATTTATGAGCTATGTATGCAAGACTAGCAAAAGAAATTCCTAGAATCAAGAATATTGAGCTCATGCCTAAGTCGGGTAAAAGATTGTTCATCAAGTGGTTTGGTAAAGATATCGGCTAATTGATCTTTAGTATTAATATAAGAAATCTCGATATCCCCCTTTTGTTGGTGATCCCGAAGAAAATGATACCGAATGGCTATGTGCTTAGTGCGGCTATGCTCGACGGGGTTGTCGGCCATTTTGATTGCACTCTCATTGTCACATAGCAAAGGGACTTTGGTTAATTTGTAACCGTAGTCCCGCAGGGTTTGCCTCATCCAAAGCAATTGCGCGCAACAATGGCCTGCGGCAATATACTCGGCTTCGGCGGTGGAAAGAGCGACCGAATTTTGCTTCTTTGAAGCCCATGACACCAAGGATCTTCCCAAGAACTGGCAAGTCCCCGATGTGCTCTTCCTATTAATCCTACACCCCGCCCAATCGGCATCCGAATATCCAATCAAATCAAAAGTGGATCCCCGAGGGTACCAAAGCCCAAACTTAGGAGTAAAAGCCAAATATCTCAAGATTCGTTTCACGGCCGTAAGGTGTGATTCCTTAGGGTCGGCTTGGAATCTTGCACACATGCAAACGGAAAGCATAATGTCCGGTCGAGATGCACATAAATAAAGCAATGAACCAATCATCGACCGGTATACCTTTTGATCCACGGACTTACCTCCCGTGTCGAGGTCGAGATGCCCATTGGTTCCCATGGGTGTCTTGATGGGTTTGGCATCCTTCATTCCAAACTTGCTTAGAATATCTTGAGTATATTTCGTTTGGCTAATGAAGGTGCCCTCTTGGAGTTGCTTGACTTGGAATCCTAGGAAATACTTCAACTCCCCCATCATCGACATCTCGAATTTTTGTGTCATGATCCTACTAAATTCTTCACATGTAGATTTGTTAGTAGACCCAAATATGATATCATCAACATAAATTTGGCACACAAACAAATCATTATCAAGAGTCTTAGTGAATAATGTAGGATCGGCCTTGCCGACTTTGAAGCCATTAGCAATAAGAAAATCTCTAAGGCATTCATACCATGCTCTTGGGGCTTGCTTAAGCCCATAAAGCGCCTTAGAGAGTCTATAAACATGGTTAGGGTACTCACTGTCTTCAAAGCCGGGAGGTTGCTCAACATAGACCTCCTCCTTGATTGGTCCATTGAGGAAGGCACTCTTCACGTCCATTTGATAAAGCTTGAAGCCATGGTAAGTAGCATAGGCTAATAATATGCGAATTGACTCGAGCCTAGCTACGGGTGCATAGGTTTCACCAAAATCCAAACCTTCGACTTGTGAATATCCTTTGGCCACGAGTCGAGCTTTGTTCCTTGTCACCACACCATGCTCGTCTTGCTTGTTGCGGAAGACCCACTTGGTTCCTACAACATTTTGGTTAGGACGTGGAACTAAGTGCCATACCTCATTCCTCGTGAAATTGTTGAGCTCCTCTTGCATCGCCATCACCCAATCTGAATCTTGTAGTGCTTCCTCTACCCTGGTTGGCTCAATAGAGGAGACAAACGAGTAATGTTCACAGAAATGAGCAACACGAGATCGAGTAGTTACCCCCTTATGAATATCGCCGAGGATGGTGTCGACGGGGTGATCTCGTTGGATTGCTTGGTGGACTCTTGGGTGTGGCAGCCTTGGTTGTTCATCCTCCTTGTCTTCATCATTTGAATCTCCCCCTTGATCGTTGCCGTCATTTTGAGGTGGCTCATCTTCTTGATCTTCTTGTTCAACATCTTGAGCCTCATCCTCAACTTGAGTTGGTGGAGATACTTGTGTGGAGGAGGATGGTTGATCTTGTGCATTTGGAGGCTCTTCGGATTCCTTAGGACACACATCCCCAATGGACATGTTCCTTAGCGCTATGCATGGAGCCTGTTCTTCACCTATATCATCAAGATCAACTTGCTCTACTTGAGAGCCGTTAGTCTCATCAAACACAACGTCACAAGAAACTTCAACGAGTCCTGAGGACTTGTTAAAGACTCTATATGCCCTTGTGTTTGAGTCATATCCTAGTAAAAAGCCTTCTACAGTTTTAGGAGCAAATTTAGATTTTCTACCTCTTTTGACAAGAATAAAACATTTGCTACCAAAAACTCTAAAGTATGAAATATTGGGCTTTTTACCGGTTAGGAGTTCATAAGATGTCTTCTTGAGGATTCGGTGAAGATATAACCGGTTGATGGCGTAGCAGGCGGTGTTGACCGCCTCGGCCCAAAACCGATCCGGTGTTTTGTACTCATCAAGCATGGTCCTTGCCATGTCCAATAGAGTTCGATTCTTCCTCTCCACTACACCATTTTGTTGTGGGGTGTAGGGAGAAGAGAACTCATGCTTGATGCCCTCCTCCTCAAGGAAGCCTTCTATTTGAGAGTTCTTGAACTCCGTCCCATTGTCGCTTCTAATTTTCTTGATCCTTAAGCCGAACTCATTTTGAGCCCGTCTTAAGAATCCCTTTAAGGTCTCTTGGGTATGAGATTTGTCCTGTAAAAAGAATACCCAAGTGAAGCGAGAATAATCATCCACAATTACAAGACAATACTTACTACCGCCGATGCTTATGTAAGCGATCGGGCCGAATAGATCCATGTGTAGGAGCTCCAGTGGCCTGTCGGTAGTCATGATGTTTTTGTGTGGATGATGGACACCAACTTGCTTCCCGGCTTGGCATGCGCTACAAACCCTGTCTTTCTCAAAATGAACATCGGTTAGTCCCAAAATGTGTTCTCCCTTTAGAAGCTTGTGAAGATTCTTCATTCCAACATGGGCTAGTCGGCGGTGCCAGAGCCAACCCAAGTTAGTCTTAGCAATCAAGCAAGTGTCGAGTTCAGCTCTATTAAAATCTACCAAGTATAGCTGACCCTCTAACACTCCCTTAAAAGCTATTGAATCATCACTTCTTCTAAAGACAGTAACACCTATATCAGTAAAAAGACAGTTGTAGCCCATTTTGCATAATTGAGAAACGGAAAGCAAATTGTAATCTAAAGAATCTACAAGAAAAACATTGGAAATAGAATGGTCAGGAGATATAGCAATTTTACCCAAACCTTTGACCAAACCTTGATTTCCATCCCCGAATGTGATAGCTCGTTGGGGATCTTGGTTTTTCTCGTATGAGGAGAACATCCTTTTCTCCCCGGTCATGTGGTTTGTGCACCCGCTGTCGAGTATCCAACTTGTGCCCCCGGATGCATAAACCTACAAAACAAGTTTAGTTCTTTGTTTTAGGTACCCAAACGGTTTTGGGTCCTTTGGCATTAGATACAAGAACTTTGGGTACCCAAACACAAGTCTTGGAGCCCTTGTGTTTGCCCCCAACAATTTTGGCAACTACCTTGCCAGATTTGCTAGTCAAAACATAAGATGCATCAAAAGTTTTAAATGAAATGGCATGATCATTTGATGCATTAGTAGTTTTCTTTCTAGGCAACTTGGCATGGGTTGGTTGCCTAGATCTAGATGTCTCACCCTTATACATAAAAGCATAATTAGGGCCAGAGTGAGACTTCCTAGAATGAATTTTCTTAATTTTACTCTCAGGATACCCGGCAGGGTACAAAATGTAACCCTCGTTATCCTGAGGCATGGGAGCCTTGCCCTTAACAAAGTTAGACAAGTTCTTAGGAGGAGCATTAATTTTGACATTGTCTCCCCTTTGGAAGCCAATGCCGTCCTTAATGCCCGGGCGTCTCCCATTATAGAGCATGCTTCTAGCAAGTTTAAATTTTTCATTTTCTAAGTCATGCTCTTTAATCTTAGCATTAAGTTGTGCTATGTGATCATTTTGTTTCTTAATTAAAGCTAGGTGATCATGGATAGCATCAACATTAATATCTCTACATCTAGTGCAAATGGAAATATGTTCAATATTCGATGTAGAGGGTTTGCAAGTTTTAAGTTCAACAACCTTAGCATGCAACATATCATTTTTAGTTCTAAGGTCGGAAATAGTAGCATTGCAAACATCAAAATCCTTAGCCTTAGCAATTAATTTCTCATTTTCATTTCTAAGGCTAGCAATGGAAATATTTAACTCATTAATCCTAGCAAGCAAATCAACGTTATCATTTCTAGGATCAATGCAAACATGAGAATCAACCTTAGCTAACAAATTTGCATTTTCTTTTCTAAGGTTGTCTAAAGTCTCATGGCAAATACTTAGCTCACTAGACAATTTTTCACATTTTTCTCTTTCTAGAGCATAAGCATTTTTAACCTTAACATGTTTTTTGTTTTCCTTGATTAGGAAGTCCTCTTGGGAGTCCAAGAGATCATCCTTTTCATGGATGGCACTAATCAATTCATTTAATTTTTCTTTTTGTTCCATGTTAAGGTTGGCAAAAAGAATACGCAAATTATCCTCTTCATTTTTATCATTATCCTCATCACTAGATGTTTCATATTTGGTGGAGGACTTTGATTTTACCTTCTTTTTGCCGTCCTTGGCCATGAGACACTTGTGGCCGACGTTGGGGAAGAGGAGGCCCTTGGTGACGGCGATGTTGGCGGCGTCCTCGTCGTCGGAGGAGTCGCTTGAGCTTTCGTCGGAGTCCCACTCCCGACAAACATGGGCATCGCCGCCCTTCTTCTTGTAGTACTTCTTCTTCTCCTTCCTCTTGCCCTTCTTGTCGTTGTCCCTGTCACTATCACTTGATAATGGACATTTAGCAATAAAGTGACCGGGCTTACCACACTTGTAGCAAACCTTCTTGGAACGGGATTTGTAGTCCTTCCCCTTCCGTTGCTTGAGGATTTGCCGGAAGCTTTTGATGATTAAGGCCATCTCCTCGTTGTCGAGCTTGGAGGCGTCAATTGGTTGTCTACTTGGTGTAGACTCCTCCTTCTTCTCCTCCGTTGCCTTGAAGGCCACGGGTTGCGCCTCGGATGTGGACGGCTCGTCAAGCTCGTTGATCTTCTTGGAGCCCTTAATCATGCATTCAAAACTAACAAAATTCCCGATAACTTCCTCGGGGGTCATTTGTGTATATCTAGGATTGCCACGAATTAATTGAACTTGTGTGGGGTTAAGGAAAATAAGGGCTCTTAGAATAACCTTAACCACTTCGTGGTCATCCCATTTTGCGCTCCCGAGGTTGCGCACTTGGTTCACCAAGGTCTTGAGCCGGTTGTACATGTCTTGTGGCTCCTCCCCTTGGCGAAGACGGAAGCGACCGAGCTCCCCCTCGATCGTTTCCCGCTTGGTGATCTTGGTGAGTTCATCACCCTCGTGTGCCGTCTTGAGTAGGTCCCAAATTTCCTTGGCGTTCTTCAACCCTTGAACTTTGTTGTATTCCTCCTTGCTTAGTGAGGCAAGGAGAATGGTTGTGGCCTGGGAGTTGAAGTGCTCGATTTGGGCCACTTCGTCCGTGTCGTAGTCTTCATCCCCTACGGATGGTACCTGTACACCATGCTCAACAACATCCCATATACTTTTGTGGAGAGAGGTTAGATGAAATCGCATTAAATTACTCCACATAGCATAATCCTCACCATTAAAAGTTGGTGGTTTGCCTAATGGGACGGAAAGTAAAGGTGTATGTTTAGGAATGCGAGGGTAGCGTAGGGGAATCTTACTATACTTCTTACGCTCTTGGCGTTTAGAAGTAACGGATGCCGCGTCGGAGCCGGAGGTAGATGTCGATGAGGTGTCGGTCTCGTAGAAGATCACCTTCCTCATCCTTTTGTGCTTGTCCCCACTCCGATGCGGCTTGTAAGAAGAAGACTTTTCCTTCTTCTCCTTGTGGTGAGAAGAGGAAGATCTTTTCTCCTTCCGCTTGGAGGGGATCTTCTTCTTCTCCCTTCTCTTGGTGCGGGACTCTTCCGATGAAGTGCTCCCTTGGCTTGTAGTGGGCTTGTCGTCGCCGGTCTCCATCTCCCTCTTGGTGTGATCTCCCGACATCACTTCGAGCGGTTAGGCTCTAATGAAGCACCGGGTTCTGATACCAATTGATAGTCGCCTAGAGGGGGGGTGAATAGGGCGAAACTGAAATTTACAAAAATAATCACAACTACAAGCTGGGTTAGCGTTAGTAATAACGAAACGAGTCCGCGGGAGAGGGTGCAAAACAAATCGTAAGCAAATAAGAGTGTGACACAAGGATTTGTTTTACCGAGGTTCGGTTCTCGCAAACCTACTCCCCGTTGAGGAGGCCACAAAGGCCGGGTCTCTTTCAACCCTTCCCTCTCTCAAACGATCCCACGGATCGAGTGAGCTTTCTCTTCTTCTCAATCAAACGGGAACAAAGCTTCCCCGCAAGGGCCACCACACAATTGGTGCCTCTTGCCTTGGTTACAATTGAATGATGATCTCAAGAACAAATGAGAAAGAAAGAAAGCAATCCAAGCGCAAGAGCTCAAAAGAACACGGCAAATCTCTCTCGTTAGTCACTAAGGGTTTGAGTGGAATTGGAGAGGATTTGATCTCTTTGTATGTGTCTAGAATTGAATGCCTAGCTCTTGTAAATGGTTGAGAGTTGGAAAACTTGGATGGCAATGAATGTGGGGTGGTTGGGGTATTTATAGCCCCAACCACCACAAGTGACCGTTGGCTGGAGTCCTCTGTTCGATGGCGCACCGGACAGTCCGGTGCACACCGGACAGTCCGGTGCCCCTGCCACGTCACAGTTGCCGTTGGATTCTGACCGTTGGAGCTTCTGACTTGTGGGCCCTCCTGGGTGTCCGGTGCACACCGGACATGTACTGTTTGATGTCCGGTGCACCGGCATGGGCGTGCCTGACGACTGCGCGCGCTGCGCGCGCATTTAATGCACTGCAGGGAGCCGTTGGCGCCGCAGAGAGCCGTTGCTCCGCTGGTACACCGGACAGTCCGGTGCACACCGGACAGTCCGGTGAATTTTAGCGGAGCGGCTGCCGAGCAAACCCGAGGCTGGCGAGTTCCGGAGGCCGCGTTTCCTTGGAGCACCGGACATGTCCGGTGCACACCGGACAGTCCGGTGAATTTTAGCGCGCTGTCCACCGAGACATCCCGAGAGCAAAGAGTTTGGAAGTCGAAGTCCTCTGGCCGCACCGGACAGTCCGGTGCA
This sequence comes from Zea luxurians, assembly GCA_029449295.1. Lineage (NCBI taxonomy): Eukaryota > Viridiplantae > Streptophyta > Magnoliopsida > Poales > Poaceae > Zea > Zea luxurians. The sequence goes on along the minus strand of JAOPSE010000002.1, from coordinate 34,498,427 downwards.
CACCGGACAGTCCGGTGCCTCCGGCCAGAGAAGCCCTCGGTTGTCTTGCTGCTCCTTTGTTGAATCCAACATTTGATCTTTTTATTGGCTGAGTGTGAACCTTTTGCACCTGTATAACTTATGCACTAGAGTAAACTAGTTAGTCCAATATTTGTGTTGGGCAATTCAACCACCAAAATTATTTAGGAACTAGGTCTAAGCCTAATTCCCTTTCACCTGGCCATGTGGAGTGTGTTGTTGTCGAGGCCACGTTCTACATGAGTGGGCTGACTCTAGGGTAGATGGCCTATAACTTCGATGAGATCGACGCTTCTGTGATCGCCGAGGATTTTGCTGTCGACCGAAGCAACGAGGAGCTAGACGCTATCGAACACCAAGTCCATCCTCACGCCAGGTCGCTCGCCGAATGGGTTGATGTGAAGATCCTGTTGACTAGCCCCTAGAATCTGGCATTGCCTGCCTATAAGCCGCCAGCTGGTGCCTATGTCGCTTCTTATTTTCGACCACTTGTAACAATTTCCTTGGATGGACAAGATCTCCACGTGACGTGTTATTTCTGCTTCAAAACTTTTCTGTATCATAATCCTAGTAAACTCTTCACATGATGACTTATTAGTAGACCTATAGATAATGTCATCGACATAAATTTGGCATATAAACAAGTCTATGTCAATTGTTTTAGTAAAGAGTGTAGGATCCGCTTTTCTGACTTTGAAACCATTAGAAATGAGATAGTCTCTCGTACATTCATACCATGCTCTTGGGGCTTGCTTAAGCCCATAAGGCGCCTTTGAGAGCTTATAAACATGTGTAGGATACTCACAGTCTTCAAAGTCAAGAGGTTGCACAACATACACTTCTTTCTTGATAGGACCATTGAGGAAAGCAGTTTTCACATCCATTTGATATAACTTAAAGCCATGGTAAGTAGCATAGGCAAGTAATATGTGAATTGACTCAAGCCTAGCTACATGTGCATAGGTTTCATCAAAATCCAAACATTTGACCTATGAATATCCCTTGGCAACAAGTCAGGCTTTGTTCCTAGTCACCACACCATGCTCATCCTGTCTGTTGCGGAATACCCACCTGGTACCTACAACATTTTAGTTAGGACGTGTAACTAAATGTTAAACCTTATTCCTCATAAAATTTTTGAGCTCCTATTGCATTGCCATCACCCAACCTAGATCTCTTAGTGTGGCTTCAATCCTGTAAGGCTCGACAGAAGATACAAAAGAGTAATGTTCGCAAAAATGAGCAACTCGAGAGTGAGTTGTTACCCCCTTTTGTATATCACCGAGAATGGAGTCGATGGGGTGGTCTCGCTGAATTGCTTGATCAACTCTTGGGTGTGGTGGTCTTGAAGCTAGAATCTCTTACTCATCCTCCTTGCCATGTTCATCTTCATCTCCCCCTTGACTAATCCCATCATTTTGAGGTAGTTCATTATCTTGAACTTGATCTTCAACTTCTTGAGCTTGTTCCTCATCTTGTGTTGGTGGAGAGGCTTGAATGGAGGATGAAGGTTGATCTTATGTTGGTGTAGGCTCACTAAGTACTTGAGGACACACATCTCCAATGGCCATGTTCCTTAGTGCGATGCATGGAGCCTCCTCCTCATCTAACTCATCAAGATCAACTTGCTCTACTTGAGAGCCATTAGTCTCATCAAACACAATGTCACAAGAAACTTCAACTAATCTAGTGGACTTATTGAAGACTCTATATGCCCTTGTGTTTAAGTCATTACCAAGAAAAAAACCTTCTACTGATTTAGGAGAAAATTTGGAGTTTCTACCTCTCTTTACTAAAATAAAGCATTTGCTCCCAAATATACAAAAATAAGAAACATTGGGTTTTTTACTAGTAAAGAGTTCATATGATGTTTTCTTGAGAATTCGGTGAAGGTAGAGCCGGTTGATGAAGTAGAAGGAGGTATTAATTGCCTCCGCCCAAAACCGATCCGATGTCTTGTATTCTTCAAGCATGGTTCTTACCATATCCATTAGAGTTCTATTCTTTCTCTCCACAACACCATTTTGCTGAGGTGTGTAGGGAGAAGAGAACTCATGCTTGATGCCCTCCTCCTTAACAAATCCTTCAATTTGAGAGTTCTTGAACTCTATTCCATTGTTGCTTCTAATCTTCTTGATTCTCAGTCCAAACTCAATTTGAGCCCGTCTCAAGAATTTCTTCAAAATATCTTGGGTGTGTGATTTTTCCTGCAAAAGAACACCCAAATGAAGCGAGAATAATCATCCATAATAACAAGATAATACTTACTCCCGCTAATGCTTATGTAAGCAATCAGGCCGAATAGATCCATGTGGAGTAGCTCAACTAACCTCTCGGTTGTCATGATGTTCTTGTATGGATGAAGAACTCCAACTTTCTTTTCTGCTTGTCATGCACCACAAATCCTGTCTTTCTCAAATTGAACATTTGTTAGTTCTAAAATGTGTTCTTCTTTTATAAGCTTGTGAAGATTCTTCATCCCAACATGGGCAAGTCGGCGATGCCAGAGCCAACCCATGCTAGTTTTAGCAATCAAGCAAGTGTCTAGTTCAGCATTATCATCAGTGAAATCAACTAAATATAGTTGTCCATTTAACACTCCCTTAAATGCTAATGAATCACCACTTCTTCTAAAAATAGTAACATCAATGTCAGTAAATAAACAGTTATATCCCATTTTGCATAATTGAGATATAGAAATAGATTGTAACATAAAGATTCTACAAGGAAAACATTAGAAATAGAATGTCAGGAGATATAGCAATTTTACCCAATCCTTTGACCACACCTTGATTCCCATCCCTGAATGTGATAGCTCTTCGGGGATCATCATTTTTCTCATATGAGGAGAACATCCTTTTCTCCCAAGTCATGTGGTTTGTGCATCTGCAGTCGATCATCCAACTTTACCCTTCGAATGCATAAACCTACAACACAGATTTAGGCCTTGTCCTTAGGTACCCAAACGGTCTTGGGTCCTTTCACATTAGAAACACGCACCTTGGTACCTAGACATAAGTCTTTGGAGTCTTGTGCCTACCTCCAACATATTTGGCAACTACTTTACCTACTTTGTAGTTACCACAAAAGATGCATCAAAGGTCTTAAATGAAATACTAGGTTCATTTGATGCATCAACAACCTTTTTCTTAGACATTTTAACATGAGTTGTATGCCTAGATCTAGAAGCCTCATTCTTGCAAAGCATGGCGAGCAACAAAATGATATTTTTAACATGAATTCTTCTAATCTTATGAGAAGGATAGTTCTCGGGATATAAAATGTAACCTTCCTTATATTGCACCATAGGGGCCTTGTCCTTCACAAATTGTGGAATTCTATTTCTATGGGCATTAAATTTGGTGTTGTTTCGCTCCCAAGTTGGAAGCCAATGCCATCTGAAGGAAACAGGTGATGCCTAAGAGGGGGGGGGGGTGAATTAGGACTTCTAAAACTTTCACTAAACTAGGCCACAAATAAATCCCTAGAGCAAAACCTATGCAAATAATCAAACTAAAATGTGCAAACTAGGTTTTGTCTAAGTGTTGATATCTCTACTGCAATGTCTAAGTTCCAATCCTAAACAATATAAGTATAAAGACAAGATTGAAACTTAAATGCTTAATATAAATGCGGAAGCTAAAGAGCAAGGTAGAGATGCAAACTCTCGTGGATGATGTTGGTATTTTTATCGAGGTATCCGGAACCACGCAAGGTCCCGACTAATCCTCGTTGGTTCGCCTACGCAAAGGGAAACCCACACGAGGGCCAAGCACCACGGTCAAGTAACTCTGTAGAGAGCTGCGAGCCTTCTCTCCATGCACAAGTGGTGCTCCGCTTCCGACTCCTCTCGAACGCTCCCCACCGTCTCCACTATCGAGCTTTCGGCTGAAAACGCCATGGGCCTCATTCCCTCCTGTACCCGGTGGCGACCGTGACACAAACGCGGTTCTCACGGTCTCGCAAGACTCTCGCCCCACTCGGTATAATTACAACGGCTCGCGCAAGAGCTGAAGGGTTGTGTGGTTTATCTAAACTCACTTAACTAACTAGGATTCACCTAGAGCAAGCGCTAAAGCGGTCTAACTAAACTAAGCACTTTACAAAGCACCTACGCTAGTCACCGAGTGATTCTATTAAGCACTTGGGTGCTATGTTGCTTGGGCTCCCACACCTTGAAATGGTCGGTTGGGGTGGTATTTTTAGGCCCCAACCCTATTTCTAACTGTTACACAGAAAGCAGCAGCTTTCTATCGACTGGCACACCGGACAGTTCGGTGCGCATCGGACATGGCACTGTTCACTTTCCGGTGCCTGCCACGTCAGCCGATAGTTGGGGTCTGCAGCAGTTGACCATTGGATCCGACCAGTCCGGGGCTGCATCCCGAGGGCGCTTGTCTGTGGGCCCTGCTGCGCAGACTGTCCGGTCGTTCCACCGGATAGGCACTATGCACTGTCTGGTGCGCCAGCAGGTGCTGGCTAACTGCCCTTTTCTTGGATTTCTTCGTTGATTCTTTTGGGCTTCTTTTGTTCTTGAGTCTTGGACTTATATGCTTCTTTTTATGTCTTCTTTTGAGGTGTTGCATCCTCATTGCCTTAGTCGAATCCTATTCGCATCCTCTAAACTACAAACATAAACACTAGCAAACACATTAGTCCACAGATTGTGTTAATCATCAAACACCAAAACCTATTGAGCCAAATGGCCCGGGGTCTATTTTCCTTACAATCTCCCCAATTTTGGTGATTGATGACAACACAACCAAAGCAAGAAAATAGTACAAATATTTGAATGAAATTATGCAATCTACTTGCTAGGATGCATGTTTGTCCCCTTAAGGTGAGATTATGGATTTAAGCCTCCCTAACTCCATAATTCACTTACTTCCTATTTTAGACCAAAGTGCCACAACCACTAGAAGGATCAAAATTTTAAATTGGTGGTGATTGGTGTTTGATACATTTTTCATTGCTTTGGTCCCTACAACTTCTCTCCCTTTGGCATCAATCACCGAAAAGGAAGACATTAAAAGCACATAGGAAGCAAACAAAACTTGCCTCTGTAACACCCTGAATTTGGAAGTATAAAATTTCTTCTCTAAATGCCTACCAAATTCAGGTGTTACCCTTTGTCTCTCTCCCCCATTTTATTTTGAGTAGAATTTGGTTAATTAAGTGAGGGATTAATTATTTACTTTGTTAAACTATGTGAGTCATGAATTGTTGCATCATGTTGAGCCTAAATTATTCTTTGATTTGATGCACATGTTTGAATTATTCGAATTTGGGTTTGTGTTTGAATTTGAATTGAGTTCTCTAGAGAAAATAAAAAGAAAAGGCATTAGAAATTCCCTGGAAAAAGAAAAATCGAAAGCAGCCCATTAGGCCCAATCTAGCCCAACCAAGCTGCGCGCGAGCCCGTGTCGCCTGACAGGTGGACCCCACCTATCAGCGACGACCGCACACACGCTCTCTCTTCCTCTTTACCTCCCGCTGTCCGGTGGGACCAGCCTGTCGGTGCCGACCCATCCGCGCACATGCCCGCTCTCGCTCGCTGCTCAGTGGGACCTCCCTGTCAGCGCTGACCGCCCGTTCGCCCGCTCACCCTCGCTGGTATGCGGACCCTGCCTGTCATCCACTTCCCCCTTCCGTAACCTCCCGTCTGCGCTCTCCGTCGTGGACACGCCCACGACCGCGCGTTTCCCGGCCACGTCCCTCGCGCTCGAGCCCTTTTTTGGAGCCCACTCACTCGCTCCCTCGCTTAGTTGCGCCCTCAGCCGAACTCCCTCTCTCTCTCTATCGCTCTGCGCACACGCTCGTGGAGCTCCAGCGTGATCCGTCGCCGTTCCATGGCCATCGTCGAGCGCTTGCCGCGTCCATTGCCTCGGTGAGCTCCGCCTCTTCGCCAGCAACGTGGGACACCATCTGATTTGCCGCCAGCCTCTCTGTTTCGCCTGGTCCGCGCTCACTACCATTCTCCCCGTGCAGCCGAAGCCCGGCCGCCGTCGACCCAAGACATCCTTGCGTCCCCACCGCGGCTTAGGCACTCCAGAGTTTCCTCTCAAAGTGAGAAATCCCCCCCTGTGCCCTTATTTCCCCATTTGTTGCCCTGTCCCTCACACGATTGCTCGCCGGAGCAAGTCAGCGCCACCGTTGGGCCGCTCCTCCGTGGTCTACGCCCTCTGGTGCCCCGCGTCGGTGCCGAGCCCACGACCGTATCCGCCGTGCCACCCCGAACCCTCCTGTGCCCTTTCCAGCATCTCGTGGCCCTGCCCTCGCCCTCGTCTCCGATGAACCTCCGCTGGTGGTCTTGGAACCCAAGCCGTGCTTGTCGTTGGATCTCGGGCGTCCATCCGAGATCTAGCAGTCTAGGTTTAATTAGAATCGATCTAATCTCAGCCATCCATTTCAGATCTGACCACTCGAGTGCGCGCCCCCGCTCGCTCTCTGCAGATGGGCCTGACCGGTCAGTCTGCTTCCTGACCTCAGTCGCTGACCGCCCTGGCCCACTGGTCAGTGTGCACTCGCGCCCGTGCTCGCGCGCTCGCCTGTGGATCTATTCTCTGTCGTTGATATGAGATCCGATGGCCAAGAGAGCCCGATACCCCTTCGCGTGGTAAAATTGTTAAAGAGACCCCCAGCTTTTTAGAAAAACAATATGTCGTCCCTGGTTTTCGCGCACAGGCCCCTCTAATCTTGCAGATCGAACCCTGGACTTTTATTTAATCATAGGATTGGACTTAATTTTGTATTTTAAACTTCAAAACTTGTTTATTTCATATCTTTTGCATATGAACTCCATATTGAGTGATTCAAATTGCAAAATGTTCATAGGATTATTCTCTATCCAAATAAATTATGATCATTCATTGTCTGCACATTCTAATTTTATGCCTAGACTATAGGTTAGTTTATGTAATAGTTTATTGAATTAATAAGATAAATAAAAAGGAAAACCTAATGGTAATTAGATGTTTAATCTTGTGAGACTGATAATATGTAATGTATGGATTTATCCCTGGTTTAGCTTTTGTGTCTCATTAAAATAAGTGGAATTAGATATGTAATCATGGAGATAGACAACACTTAGAGAATAACAAACTTCTAAATGTGTTAGTTCACCCTATAACCTAAACTACCTCTTAAGTTTATGTTGTTCATTTGATATGTGTTCACATGTTTGTACATGATTGGTGTATTGTTTATCTATTTTTATCCAACTGTATTGAATGTATGATCGCTTTATTTAAACGACGAGCAACCTGTGGTTCCTGAGTGTGTTGCCGAAGACCTTCCTGAGCAGCAACCTGGTGAAGACAAGTGTTCTCTGACCTATTATGTCCTACTTACTTTATAATTCACTATCCCGCATTACTTAATTAAAACCTAAGGGTTGACTAGTTTATCTTTACCTTATCCTTGTTTACCTTTAGGTTATTATGGTTAGCTTTTTGCTATTGCTTTAATTTAATCAACGAACATGATGTAATTATTTATGATACAATGATGTTATCCTGGTGATGATCTTGTGATACTTTAGGGGACTCAGGCTGTTTCCTGAGTACCTCTCCGTAAGGACCTGTTCATTGAGTGACCACTCGGGATAACAGTACAACCATGAGGCTCGAATGGGACGCCCTTAGCTGAATAATTAGATGAACCTGAGGGTGTAGTTAGCTTCGCCAGAGGGCCATCAATGGGGCGGGGGCATAGTGCTCGCTCTGCTAAGGGTGGGTGTCGAGGTTCTTTCAATTTGGTTTTGTTAGTCACCCACCTTAGGGAGGGGTACTGTGTTTGTACGACCGACGAAACCTAACGAGAAGCTATGCACCAGGGGAGTCTTTGTAAAGGCTACGTAGTGAGACCCTGCTGGGTCACCTTGGTAGTGATCAATGGGGAGTCATGATCTCCGGGCAGTACAGGAATCACGATTCATGGGTAAAGTGTGCAACCTCTGCAGAGTGTTAGAAACTGGTATATCAGCCGTGCTCACGGTTAAGAGCAGCCTTGGGATCCTCTTTGATTAGAAGAACTTTGGATACTCTTTTATGATGATGGTTATAATTATGACCTCTGGTATTTCCCCTTGGAGGGAGTACATTTGGGTAATAACTAGGTTTATTACTAAAATTTGGCTCTATTATTAGTATTAAATACCTGACCAACTAAAAGCAACTGCTTAACCTTAACTCCACTTACAACCAATCCACTTTAGTCAAACAGGACATTTGCTGAGTACATTTATGTGTACTCACCCTTGCTTTAAAAACCACCCACCCCAGGTTGTCCCCACTGTATTTAGTGCTCATGAGGAGATGCAGGCAACATGGAGGACTTTGAGGAGTTCCAGGACTACGACGAGTTCTAGTTATGCTAGTGGCAAACCCCTAGTCAGCTGCCTATGAAGGCCTTATCTGCTACGTTCGCTTTTCAGCACTTTGATGATATTAATGACTTTGATAATGTTAATGACTCTGTGGATGTCTTGGACATCTTGATATAATAAAGTACATTTCCGCTATTTACTTTGAGCAATGTGTGATGATATCCAACTATGTAATCGTTGTGTACTTGAGTTTCTGATCCTGGCATGTATATGGTTCGCATTCGGTTTGCCTTCTAAAACAGGGTGTGACATAAGTGGTATCAAAGCCTTGCTGATAGTAGGACCACTAAACTAGAATAGAATGGTCGCCCTAAGGACTATAGACCCCCACCCTTACCTTGACTTTTGGTGTCATTTCAAAAGTTGGCCATCTTGACCAATTCTATGTTATATTACTATCTGTATACTCATCTTACAAATTTTTTACCTCAGTTTGCTTTCTGTTTACTTGATGGTCATATCGTTCTTCTCTTACTCTTGTGCTTACGATGTATTCTGTTGATGGCCCGTCTTCGATGAATTGCACGTAAGTCAGTGATCCCCTTTTCCCCTCTAGCCTTGCGGAGCGCCCACTATGCCGCATGGTGACAGGCCAGTCTAGCCATCTGGAGAGGCTGCATCGTCGCCTACACGAGGAGCAGGAGCGTCGACGCTAAGGGCTGGAGCAGTAGGACTCTTCCCCCTCGCCTTAGCAGGAGGAGGAATCTGGGAGGCAGCATTCCCCTGCACCTTAGCCAGAGATGCCCCCCTGCACCACCACAGGGCATCCCAGCTACTGGAGGAGACCCTGACGGAGACAGAGACGACGACGCCGATGGCAGTTTGAGCCACAACATGGAGCTCTCGGAGGAGCAGGAGCTAGAGGTATGGATCGCTAGACCCATCACTCGTGACGCCACTCGCGAGTGTCACTTCCACGATGCTCTCAACACCTTGCTGCGTCGAGCCTTCGACCGACACACTTACCAGCATCATCGCAGGTTATACCTAGACCAGTGGGAGGCTACTTGCCTTGTGCGCCATCTGAATGATGATCTCCGGGGTGTAGAGGCCTTCTCAGAGCATTATTCTATCACTGAGAGGGATACTGCTGAGGCAACCATGCAAGATGCTGCATGGCATGTGCTTTCGCAGTACTGCTCGTTGTTCAGCGAGGTAGCTGACGGCCTCGACCATAAGTACTACCCTCGCTGTTCGACTAGTAGTTCTAGAGGTGCGATTGTCTCGCCCATTGGTGAGGGCAATCCTAGGCTAAACAGCATGGTCAACCTGGTCGCCGCGCTCAACATCGAGCTAGACCACGCCCTTGATGAGTTGGGCAAGGTTCAGGAGGAGGTTGTGGAACTGCATGTTGAGCGCATAGCGCGCCACTATCAAGATAGTGGTTCCCCCCGCTCCCGTCGGGATTCAACACCCTTACCGCTCGCCGCCCCATGGTCGCTTTGCTTATGGCACCCCTGACTGCATGACCTAGATAAATTTGGAGCCATAGATCGACAAAGTCGGAGTCTGTAATAATGCTTAATTCAGTGTCTTAGTCTTAGTCAGTCTTAGTTAGTCTTAGTTTGCTTATCATATGTTTTGATGCTTGTCGTGACAAACTTGTATTGAAGTTGGATCTTTGTAATTATTGTCACCAAGGTGTGGGTATCCCCTGCCACGTGGTGTAGTTATTAATAAAGTCAATTATTTAGTTGGGCAACCCATTTATTTCCACTTTCTTCTTTACCTAAGAAGCTGTGTTGGCTGTGTTGAGAGTCAGTGAAGATGATCGATTGTTCAGTGTTATGAAGATTTCCATATATCTGTTCTTATGCTGAAAGATTGCAGAGTCAGATCTGATGTGTGTGTGCTTTCTATAGATGTTTGAGAACAGGCGCAGAGGTGGAAGGCGTGCTCAGCAGGAGCATCAGGCACCCAAGGAGGAGGCAGCTCAGCAGTAGTTGCCACCGCCACCCCCGATGACCATTGAGCAGATGTTCCTGATGCAAACCTAGGCAGTCCAAGAAATTGGCCAGACTTTAGCAGTAATGCAATAGGTGCAGCAGCATCAACCCCAACCTCAACCTCAGATGCAAGTTCAGATGCCACAGATGCCCAGGGACAAGCAGGCGGAGTTCATGAGGGGCCATCCCCTATCTTTGCTCATTTTGCTGACCCCATGGACGCTGATGATTGGCTGAGTACTGTGGAGCATGAGTTGCACACTGCTCAGTGCAACGATCATGAGAAGTTTATGTATGGTCTCTACCTGCTAAGGGGAGCAGCATAGTCGTGGTGGGAGTCCTACCTCGCCACCCGTACCGACCCTAAATCCATCACCTGGGAGGAGTTCAGGGACAACATCCATCGTTACCATGTGCCTGAAGGACTGGTGATAGTAAGGATGGAGGAATTTCTAGCGTTGAAGCAAGGTCTGCTGTCTATCAGTGAGTACAAGGACAAGTTTATGCAGTTGTCACGTCATGCACCTGAAGATGTCAATACAGATGCCAAGAGGCAGTACCATTTTCTGAGAGGTTTGGTTGACCCCCTTCACTACTAGCTGATGAACCACACTTTCCCTACCTTCGAGCATTGTATTGATAGAGCCATAATGACTGAGAGGAAGCGTCAGGAGATGGAGGACAGGAAACGCAAGATTGGTAGATCTCAGGCCGGGAGTAGCAGCCGTCCTCGCTACTCAGGCAACCCACCTCAGTAGTTCAAGCAAGGTCACCAGCACCAGCATCAGCCCTAGCATCAGCGTCCGCACCAACAGCAGTACCAGAGACAGTTTCCTCAGCAGCAGCAGCAGCAGTACCGTCAGAACAACCAGCATGGAGGAAATCCATACCAGTGCCAGAGCAATCAAGCACCTCGCCTTCTCTCCCCAGCAATCAACCAGAACAACCAAGCATCTCCAGCGCAAGGAGGAGGCTACAGATGTTTCCATTGTGGGGAACAAGGCCACTAGGCGAATCATTGGCTAAAGAAAGCACCTCAGCAGTAGTCTGCTCCCAATGCTCTTGCCAGGGCAGAATGCATCGCAACAAGGAGGCAACAACCGTGGGAAGCCTCGTGCCTAGTATGGAAAGGTGATCCATCTGGAGGCCGACACAGTCCAGGAGACCCCAGGAGTGGCACTAGGTATGTTCTCAGTCGAATCTCATTCTGCAAATGTGTTATTTGATACTGGAGCAACACATTCTTTTATGACTGCATCATGGGTAGAATCACACAACATACCAGTAGCACCCATGTATCCACCTATGAGGGTTAGTTCATGTGACGGAACCTCCCAAGGTATTAGGCCCACCTACAGTTGTCCTTGTCCTTAGGACCTTAGACAACCCTATAGATGCACTTAATCACTCGACAAGTTCGGTAACTGTATCCTCATCATTTCGCCCAAGAGCGCTTCACCTGTCACGCAGATATTACATCACATCGGAGGAAAGAATAAGCAGAAGTAATTTACAATAACTTAATTTACATTCATCAAATATAGAGAGAGTATTATTATTACAATACCAGGGTACTAGGAGTGCATAAGTGGTATTATTATTACAGACCAGGGAGGCAAAACACCCTCTCGCACAAAAGTTCATTGTTTTTTTTTAAAGTGGGAGGCCAACATCCTCCCGCGACCACTTCACTACTGAGGCTCTTCCTTGGGTACCACCTTTGAACAAAAACAGCAAAAGTCTGTTGTTTCCTCACCTACAACAACATGGGTTCGAAAACCCTGAGTATGGAGTGTACTTTTGCAAGTCTTACCCGACAAAAGAAAAGACTCTCAAGGATATGCTGGCTTGAGGGAGTCAAGGTAAGGCTATTCAAGAATCAAAGATTCTGTTTGCAAAAATGCTTACTGATAATGGATCCTTAAAAATCCAGTTTTTATTGTCAAATTAAGTAATTACCTGTAGCTAAAGTTCTTTCTACCCTAGTTCAAGCACTTGGCCTATGCTAGCCGTCTTTTATCACCCTTTAAGTTCAATGGAATGCTACGTCTAAGTTAGTGACCAAGTCTTCATGTCCGAGAAGTAACAACGATCCGAATCATTTAATACCCAGCTGGAGATCTCCAATCACACGACATATGTAGCACTTAACCCTTGCATATGTCAACTCGCCACCGGGTTTCTTAAGACCAGACCGGGTTCATGCCAATCGAGAGCACAGATACACCACCGTCCAGCCTCTTGCCACAGAGGGTACACGCTACTCTCGCCATCTCTCCACTCCCATTGTGTGTTGGCCTTTCTGGTATTAGTCTGCTCGAGGCAAAGCTTACCCATGATGAGGCATGTGACCAGTTAAAATGTCCTCGATCATCAGGCCTACATCGACATGGTCCTTAATCGACTCAGATGGAGACACTACACCGAGAGTTCTTTCTCGTGCAAGTCACCCGCCCGGTCTCAGCTTTATCATTTAAAACCCCAAAGTTTGGTACCTGGCAGAGGTACATCTTGTCCGATGTTGAACCCATCACGGCCATGATGGATCCACCATTAAGTTTTTATTTTTGAAAACTCCCCATTCCATCTGAAGCATCATCTTTTGTTAAAACCAAAACATTTTTGTTTTCTAAAGCAAGGCTAAGCATTAGAAAAACCTTTTAACAAAATAGGTAATCAAGGAAGGGTAAACAATTTTCCAAGGAAGGAAATGGATCAATTGTTTAACACACAACTCCTATCACCTAATGCATCATATAAGGTGATTAAGATTTTAAAACAGCAAGGAGGTGGCAAATGCACCGGGGCTTGCCTTGTGTTGTAGGGGAGTCGGGATCTGTTCCACAGATATCAAAGTAAAAACAATTCCCGACAGGTGGAGCCTCAGTTGGTGGTGCAGTCTCTTCTTCTTCGACAGTTACTTCTTCTTCGTTTTCTATACATAACCATACATATACATGAATGCTCATGTGATGCTATGAATATGCAATTATAATAGAGATACTTCAAGTTGTATCTTGAATGCAACTTTCGTTCACGGTACACCTAAGTTACTAGGGTTTTCCGAGTCAGTTTTCTACTGGAATAAGGCAAATATTACCTAGAAAGCTAGGGTTTTGGGTTTGGGAATCCAACAATGTCCAAAACATGTCAAACTTCACCCATGGGCTCTAATTATCAAATTAAGCTTTCCTAAAAAGTTTTATGATTTTTAGAGTTATCAGATAATTTCTAAAATTCCAAAAGTCTAGGTTTAGGCCTTCTTAAATACTAAATAATTCATGGTTGGGGCTAAAAATCTTGGAACTATTTTTATTAAATATTAGAGGAATTTGGGAGTCTAGTAAAATTGGTCTGATATTTTTAGCATTTTTCTAGAATTTTCTATAAATTCTCAAAGACTGGTAGTAAAGGAAAAAAGGAAAATAATGAACAGTGTTGGGCTGAAACCAGCCCGAGTCGGCCCACGAACAGGAAAACGCGCCCGCGCGCGCCCGCGTTGGCGTCTTTGCACAGATATCCCTCCCAATTTGAACAACCTAAAAAGGGTCGCAACACTATTCCTGTGTTTCATTGACATTTGCGGAAAGCCCCTCCTATTTCTATTTCTTCACAGCGTCAAGTCCACGATGTGAACGATGATGAGCGCGCCCTCCGACAAACCTGTACTAGCCAGAATGCGGAGAGACTGACACCCTAATTTGGCTGACACCAGTTCCTACCCCCCGCGAGCCCAAGCCCTTTGTTAATTGCACAATTCCGGGCCGGAGCTTGTCTGCCCACAACGACGGCGAACGCTAAGGACAAACCAAGGTGTTCCCAGTGATTGGATGTGGTCTAGCTCAATTGATCTGGTCGACAAGCATGCCAAGCGTGCCTGGGTGCTAAAACAAGGGTGAGGAGGGCGAGAACGGACCTGGAGACAACGGTCCACGACACGGTGGCTCACGACAGCGTGGAGAATCGAATTGGGGAAGAAAGGAATTAGAGCGCTATGGTGGCTAATCGAAGGCAAGGGCGACTACTTTGGCTTCATGACAACCTAACGGAGCTAGCGGCACACTCAATTTATAGTGTCCGAGGGCGATGGCTCCAAATTTTGAAGAAGGCTGGCGGCCGGAGAAAGGGGTGAGTCACCAGTCGCATAACATGGCATTTACTAGGGTAGAGGCTTGAGATGATGACTGACCAATTCACACGACACCTTGCGACGAGGTAACAGGGTCAGTAGCATGGCAGATTCTGGTAAACGGCGGTCACACCGGCGATGGCCGTGCGGCCACGTCGTGGCGCAAGTGAACGGGCGACAGAGCGGCCACAGTGCTCTGACTTCATCCACGGCGAGATCTTTTCACCAGGGGGTCGTTATTCGTGCGTTACTGGGCGTGAATCACAGCGCCGGCGCGAATCCGAGTGCGTGGGTCACCGGCGGCGAGGTTCAGCGCATCTGAGATTTTTCTGGCTAATGTACCATGGCCATCTTGTTCAGTCGTTCTAACAGCGCGATTTGAGGAGCCTTGTTCTCCATTTTCCATGTGACAACTTACTAATCGGTTTGTAACAAAGTTACTGTCCTATAATTCAGCTATAATTCAACTATCGAAACCTTGAGCGAATTCTGATTAAATCACACAGGATTTAGTCTTCAAAGTTCATCCGAACTCACTGTCAGTTCAACCCTAACCCCTGATCCGACTGACAGACTAACTTTGAGTCCATTTTACTCCAAATTTTGTATGTCACCAAGGCTTAGTCACTTAAGCAAAGTTGTACTCCTATTATAGCTCTACAAATTTGGTGTGTTGACCTAGGGCAAAATCCTCAAGAATTTAGAGATATAGAGCTCCAAAGTTGACCCCATTCAACTGAAATTCAGACTGAAGCATATAGTGTTCATAGGGTACTTTTGCAAATGAGTCCAAATCCCTCCACATTACTTGAAAATCCTTTAATATGAAAGTTACTTGGTTTGTGGTGTTCTATCACTTTGATATTTGCGCTTTGGTCCAGAAGTGCCTAGAATTTACATTTACCCCCCTTAGGGTTCCAATTAGGGCTTTCTAGGGTTTCTTTTAGGGTTTTGAGTACTTTAGGGTTTTTGTGCCACTAAAGTTCATCAACTTTGATATCTTGTGAACACTTCTAATGAATTTTGAGATTTTTACCTATTTGGGCTTCACCTTAACCCATAGGCCCTATTTCGTGGGTTAAGTACCCTACCTTAGCATTAAGTACACCTTAAGTCACATCATCTCAACTTGTTTTGAAAGTTTACCTAGTGAATGCATTCTAGGTGTAACAAACAACATGGCATGTCAATGCACATGATGTTATGCTCAAGTTTTAGTGCCAGTAACACCAGGGGTGTTACATCCTTCCGCCCATAAAAGAATCTCGTCCCGAGATTTAAGGTCCTTGGGTAAGTAATGGAAAAGGAAACACATCACATCTTTATTTCCTTACTTGTCTTACAGAGCAGGGGGTGGTATGGGGTTTATTCCAACTTTACAAACAAATGTACATATCTTATAGGTTACATGAAGCTAAAAACCTAGGAAAATTATTTTCCAAGAAATCTTGAGTCTCCCAGGTAGCTTCAGCTTCGTATGCTGGTTCCATTGTACCTTGTAGAATTTAAGAGTCCTTTTTCGGGTGATCCTATCCTTCTGATCCAAAACTCGAATGGGATGTTCGGAATAAGTCAAATCTGGTTCTAAGACAACATCCACCACATCGCTGGTTCGATCAGGAACCCGAAGGCACTTCTTCAATTGAGATACATGGAACACATTATGCACTGCAGATAATGTTTCTGGCATTTGAAGTCGGTATGCCACTGGTCCACATTGTTCAAGAATGGGAAACAGGCCAATGTATCGGGGTGCTAGCTTTCCTTTTACCCCAAAATGGTCCACACCCTTCATTGGTGACACTTTCAGGTACACATGATCTTTGACTTGAAAGAACAAGGGTCGGCGTCGTTTGTCTGCATAACTTTTCTGCCGAGCTTGAGCTTCTTTCAAGTGGTGTCTTATCCGTTGAACCGTTGTTTCTATTTCCTTGACTAAGTCAGGCCTGAAATATCACCGTTCTCTAGGTTCTGACCAATTTAAGGGTGTCCGGCACAGTCGCCCGTACGGTGCTTCAAATGGTGCCATCTTAATGCTCTCTTGATAGCTATTGTTATAAGAAAACTCTGCCAATGGCAGACATTCATCCCATTTTTGCAGAAACTCTAGGACACATGCTCGCAACATGTCTTCAAGTATTTGATTTACTCTCTCAATTTGTCCACTTGTTTGAGGATGATATGTCGAACTGTGGAGCAGCTTAGTACCCAGAGATTTGTGGAGCTCTTCCCACAATTTGGATACAAATTGTGGTCCATGGTCCGACACTATTGTTTTTGGAACCCCGTGTAAACTGAGAATGCGAGCAATATATATTTGAGCATAGGTGATGACTGGATAAGATGTCTTGACCGGTAGAAAATGGGCTATCTTCGTAAGCCGATCAATTATAACCCAAATAGAGTCAAAACCTTTGGCCGTCTTGGGCAATCCCACAATGAAGTCCATACTAATATCCTCCCATTTCCAAGTTGGGATAGGTAAAGATTGCAGTGGTCCAGCGGTCTTCATGTATATTGCTTTGACACGTCTGCAGGTGTCACATCTTGCCACATAGCGTGCGATCTCAATTTTCATTGTTGTCCATCAATAGTGTTGCTTTAAGTCTTGATACATCTTAGTACTTCCGGGATGAATGGAACATCGACTAAGATGAGCTTCATCCAAAATTTGTTGGCGGACCTTAGCATTTTTAGGCACAACTATGCGATCATTAAACCATATTGTTCCTTGGTCATCTTTTCTAAAACAATTAGCTTTGTCGGCTTCTATTTTCTCATGAATATGTTTCATACCCTTGTCGGTTCTTTGGGTATCAATAATTCTCTGTAGGAGAACTGACTCAAGCTTTAATTGTGTCAAAGTTCCGTGTTGTATCATACCCAGGTTTAACATTTCCATTTCTTGGCATAATGTGTGTCAGGGATCCTTACTGTAAGACAGTGACAGGAAGCTTTGCGACTCAGTGCATCTGCCACCACATTAGCTTTTCCTGGGTGGTAGTGGATTTCCAAGTCATAATCTTTAATTAGCTCAAGCCATCTTCTCTGTCTCATGTTCAGTTCTGACTGGGTAAAGATATATTTCAGACTTTTATGATCTGTATATAAATGGCAAGTATTTCCCATCAGATAATGATGCCATACCTTGAGGGCATGAACAACTGCAGCTAGTTCCAAGTCATGAGTTGGATAATGCTCCTCATGCCGGCATAGTTGTCTTGAAGCATACGCTATGACTCGGCCCTCTTGCATTAGGAGACATCCGAGTCTACTGCTTGATACGTCACAATACACATCAAACGACTTTTCAATGTTCGGTTCAGCCAATACCGGAGCAGTGGTTAATAGCACCTTTAATTGCTCGAAGGCTTCATTGCATTTTGAGGACCAGTCAAACTTGGTATCATTCTTCAATAAACCTGTAATAGGTTTAACAATCTTAGAGAAATCCAGAATAAACCTGCAGTAATACCCGGCTAGTCCAAGGAAGCTTCGAACTTGATGTACTGTTGTTGGCGGTTTCCATTCTAGAATATCCTGGACTTTGCTGGGATCGATCGCAATTCCTTTTGCAGATAATACATGTCCCAGAAATTGGATTTCTTCCAACCAAAATGCGCATTTGCTGAACTTAGCATACAACTAATGCTCCCTTAAGCGTGTTAACATGATCCGTAAGTGCTTAGCATGCTCCTCTTCATTTTTGGAATAGATCAAGATATCATCAATGAAGACCACCAAAAATTTATCCAAGTTAGGCATACATACCGAGTTCATTAAGTATGTGAAGTGGGCTGGAGCATTTGTTAATCCGAAGGACATGACCAAATATTCAAATAATCCATACCGCGTAGTGAATGCGGTCTTGGGTATATCTTCGGGTCGAATACGGATCTGATGATAACCTGACCTGAGGTCATTCTTGGAGAATACCCGAGCTCCAGTAAGTTGATCGAATAGAATATCAATCCGGGGAAGAGGGTACTTGTTCTTGATAGTGACCTCATTAAGGGGTTTGTAGTCCACGCACATTCGAAGTGTCTGATCCTTCTTCTTAACGAAAATTGCCGGACATCACCATGGTGATGAACTAGGACTAATGAGCTCCTTATCAAGTAAGTCTTGGAGTTGAGTCTTGAGTTCTGCCAATTCATTAGGTGGCATTCGGTACGATCTTCTAGAAATTGGAGCCGTACCAGGCTTGAGTTCAATCATGAATTCCACATCCTTTCAGGAGGCAACCTAGGCAAGTCCTCAAGAAAGATATCCGGGAATTCACATACCACCAGAATATCCTGGATTTCTTGTACGATAGCTTCATAAACTCGTCCAGATGGTTTGGCTGGGACAACTACAGGGATGGACAATTGAATCTCTTCATGGCCATGGCTCAACTTAATGGTCCTTAAGTCTGTATTGATAATGGCCTTATGTTGGGCTAACCAATTCAAGCCCAGGATTACATCTATGTCTTGCCCCTTTAAAACAATCATGTTGGTAGGAAATTCCCATCCGGCCAACGTTACTGGTATGTAGTAGGCTACTTCCTTAGTAAATATTCATCCCCCAGGTCAATGGGTAATAAATCCTTCCCTTGATTCAGTGCAAGGAATGCAATGCTTTTCCACAAAATTCTTGCTTATGAAGGTGTGTGATGCACCGGAATCGAAGAGAATAACTGCTGGGTAATTCGCAACAAGGAACGTACCCATCATTACCGGCTCGCCCTCCGGTGTTGTAGCCACTTGGGTATAATAAATCCGTCCTGTTTTCTTGAAGTTCTTGCCCGTTGAAGTATTAGTCGTGTTCCCCTTTCCTTGGTTGGAGTTCCCAGAGTTCTGTTGGAAATTGGTTTTATTTTGCTTCGGGTATGGGCAGTCGTTGATGAAGTGTCCGGACTTTCCACAATTGAAGCAACTAGTGGAAGAACTAGGAAGAGCAGGGAAACGAGTACCAGGGGCACTCGGCTGATTTGTAGAAGCGGGTGTAGTAGTGGGACAAATAAAGACGGACTGCTTGAAGGGATATGAAGGCTGGCGAGGCAAAGAACGATTTTGATTAAAAGGTCGGATCACCAACCTAGTTCTCTTCTCAGGCCCATGATTTGACCTTTCACCTCCAAACCCCTTTGATTTTCCATGTCCTGCATTTTTAGCTTCCACTGCCAGTGTTGTACTGACATCCCTTCTGTAGGTAAGGTCCAAGCAGGTTGCCATTTTCCGCTGAAGCCTGTCATTGAGTCCCCTCATAAAACAATTCTTTTTCTTCAGATCTATATTCACTTGGTCGATGGCATACTGGGATAGATGGTTTAATTTGTTGAGATACTGCATTACAGTATCTCCCCCTTGCTTTAACCGAATAAACTCTTCTTGTTTCATATGGAGCACTCCCTTAGGAACATAATGCTCCCAGAAGGCTAGCTTGAATTCCTCCCAAGTGATCTGATGTCCAGCCGGTTGAACTGCTACAAAATTTGCCCACCAAGTACTGGCAGGCCCTCTTAATTGTTGTGCAGCAAACAATGGCTTCTACGTCTCCGTGCAACGAATCAGTCCAAACTTCTGTTCTATAACTCTTACCCACTCATCAGCTTCTAGAGGTTTGTTGGGGGTCTACTTCGTCGTCGAAGGTCTTGTGAGAAGAAACACCTTCGGAAGGCCAGAACACAATGCCGAAGCTACTAATCAGGGAGCTTCGTAGCATATCTCTAGATGCACCGACTTAAAGATGAAATGACCAATCGGCCCATGACAACCTGTGTTATGATTGTAACCATTTGTAGAGGACATGAGTGTAAATTCACACAGGCTGCGCCCTGTGCATATAAATAGGTGAACAGTACCCCCGTACTGTTCACGCTTTCGTATCGTACTTTTACCCTTGCCTTCTATCAAGCTCAAGGTACAAATGTAATTTGATATTGTTTTCATGATTATCCAATAATAAATGTTTATGTTATGCTATCATATAATTGTTTATGTTGTTTTCCTGTGTTTTATAAGCTTCATCCTCTGTTTATACATGTCATATTTATGAAGGTATGTCCTTCATAACCTTCGTCCAAAGATTGTTATATCCTAAGGGAAATAATGCTTCGAAGGACGAAGGACATTAATATTTAACATTTTGTGTTGCCTTGTTCTTAATTCATAGCATTTGAGAACAAGTCCCCAACTTTGGCGCCCACCTCCGGTGAACTCACTTCCACTTTTGAGTCGATGGCTTCGTTCAACAATCAAGCTGAAGCTGCTTTGGCTACGAAGCTGGTGTTCCCGATAACAGGCGGTTCATGCTCAGAACCGGACAACAAGAAGTAGAAGAAGGAGGCTCAGATAAGGGTACAACATGTTGGGGTGCAGGGACCCTTCATCAAGTCAAAATGGTCCCACATCCCAATCACCTTCTCCCAAGAGGACCTTCAGCTCAAGGATTACCCTCACAATGATGCTATGGTCATATCTTGTGTCATCAAGGGATTTCTGGTCCATAATGTTCTGGTTGATACAGGTAGTGCAGCGGATATCATATTTGCTATGGCCTTCAGACAGATGCAAGAGCCAGAAGATAAGATTCATGATGCTACACACCCTCTTTGTGGCTTCGGAGGAAGGCAGATTGTAGCACTTGGCAAAATCACAATGCCAGTGACCTTCGGCTTTGTCCACAATACAAGGACTGAACAAGTTGTGTTTGATATTGTTGACATGGAATACCCCTACAATGCAATAATTGGCCAAGGAACACTCAATGCTTTTGAAGCAATACTTCATCCAGCATATCTATGCATGAAGATACCTTCGGAACAAGGGCCCATTGTTGTTCATGGAAGTCAAGAAGCTGCCAGAAAGGCTGAAGGAAATTGGACAGACTCAAAAGCGATCCACAATATAGATGGAGCCGAGGCTTGTGAACAGTACAAATACAGAAGAGAGAAAGCTGCTTCGGCTGATCAGCCGAAGCCCATGCTTCTATGTGAAGACATAGCAGAGCAGAAGGTATTGCTGAGGTCCCAATTATCTGAAGAGCAGGAGAAAACTTTGATAAGGTTTTTATTCAACAACAAAGATGTTTTTGCTTGGTCGGCCAATGATCTCTGTGGTGTCAATAGAGACATTATTGAACATTCACTCAATGTCGACCCAACGTTCAGGCCAAGAAAGCAAAGGCTTCGGAAAATGTCTGATGATAAAGCCGAAGGTGCTTGGAATGAAGTAAAAAGGCTTCTTAGTGCTGGTGTCATCAGAGAGGTAAAATATCCAGAGTGGCTAGCCAATACTGTTATGGTGAAGAAGGCCAATGGCAAATGGATAATGTGTATCGACTTCATAGATCTTAACAAGGCCTGTCCAAAGGACGAATTTCCATTACCAAGAATAGACTCTCTTGTAGATGCAGCAGCTTCTTTAGAGCTTATGAGTCTACTTGATTGTTACTCACGATATCATCAAATATGGATGAAGAAGGAGGATGAGCCAAAGACTAGCTTCATAACTCCCAGTGGCACCTATTGCTATCTTCGGATGCCTGAGGGGCTCAAGAATGCTGGAGGAAGCTTCAGTAGAATGACAGCCAAGGTCCTTCATTCTCAGATAGGCAAAAATGTGCTAACATACACTAATGATATCATAGTAAAAAGCACGAAGCAAGAAAATCACATTACTGATCTGCAGGAAACATTTGCTAATTTCAGGCAAGCTGGCCTGAAATTATGTGGCGGAACCGCCCGAATTATTCCAACTTAAGTGCCTAAGTCCCGCCTTAGAGGCTAGACCACACTTAAATGGGAATAACACGTCAGTCCCTCGGATCTAGTCCGACAAGGCCACTAACAGGATCAAGTACCACGTACTCACTCGATGGTGAGGCACAAAGCAAATACAATAAAGCATAAAACCATACATTAAGGAGTATTAAATTTATTACATCATCATTGGAGTTTTAGCAAAAGTAGTACTCATGGTTCGGAATGCAGCGGAATAAAACTAACGATAATTAAACAGAGAGATGGGGAAGCCTGTCCCATCACTCCTCATGCTCCTCCTCAGCCGAGGTAGGGTCCCACTCGACTGTCCAACCCGGTGGCAAGATGGACGGCCAAGTCACTCCAGCAACCATGTCCTCCAGAGAACCTGTAAAATTATGCCACAAGCAAGGCTGAGTATACTAATACTCAGCTAGACTTACCCGGTGTGAGGAGTCTACTCCTCTACCTCTAGACATGCAGCTATTTGGCTGACGGGTTTGGTTGCCAAAAGCACTAGCTGAGTCTAAAAATCAAGTTTTAGCTTTTTCAAGTTTTAGTGTGACTCTCTTAAGACTAAATGTGTACTATCTAATCATCTGTGGTATCAAGCAATTTAGCAATCAACATCTTTTGCCAAATCATCACATTTCCACTTATTACTCAATGCAGTACAATGGATCAAGCAGTCTCATTAGCTGCGAGAAGCAGACGATTCGAATCTAGTTTTTATTCCTTGCAAGGTAAACCTAAACACACGACGTGGCGAGGCACTCCGTCCCCACACACATCAACCGTCCCCATCGATTCCCCGTCAGCAGATCAGGGCTCACCGTCTTGGCGTACAATGCCTCACTGACCCCGACTGCCGTCATGCAGTGACCAAACTTGTACCCACCATACCCGAAATGGGAGACCACGTCTCAGGTCGCGTGAGGGGTAAAGTCTACTGCCAGGTTCAATCAGGTACTTACCGATTTACCATATTTCTCGGCATGTGCTTAGTACGTTCAAACGCTTGACACAGGTATTCGCACGTTAATCCTTATTCCCATTTCATCTTGTAGCCCACGCATCCCCATGGATTCGTGTCTACCGACCAACATCAGTATGATATGAAAGTAGATACAACCAAATTCCTGACCTCGCGCGAGTGCTAGAAAAATCACTCGACTTCTACCGAGATCCCTAATTAGCAAAGCAGCTACTCGACCTAGCATACTAGTATCCATCTCAAAAGGTATCCTGAGTCATGCAACTAAGGTTCCAAACAACTCCTACACTTAAGTGCACAATACAAGCCTACAAACATTAAGTGCAGTAAAATAGCATATAGAATAGGTTATGCATAAAACCGGGGCTTGCCTTCCAAAGCTGGGGCAGGCAGATCCTCTCGGGTAGGTTCTGGTGCTGGATCCGGGGCTACCTCCTGAGCAACTCCTTGCTCCGGCACGAGGATGTACTCTCTGTCCGCGAGGTTACAATCTATCGAATGCAATGAATAAGATATATGTATGCTATGATATGTAGAATTTAGTAACAATTATGCCTAGTGAAGAAAACTAAGTTAGTTAATAACTTAGGGTTTCCTTGTTATAAGAGGCTCTTAGGGGTTTATGCTTACCAATTTAGGTTTGAGATTTTGCCTAAGCATAATGGATTAAGACTTGGATTGCCCCTTAAATGTTTTGGTAGGCACTCAAGGGGTTTTGCTAGTTTGGTTAGGGTAACATTAGTCTCCACTATTAATTCCCCTTTTTATTTTCTATTTATGAATTTTAGGGTGGGTTTGAACTACAACAGTGATTTATATTTTTCCAAAAATTCTGTAGAAATTACAGTGGGTTACTATTGGTCATTGTAATCTGTCCTTTAAATTTGAGGCCCAGAATAATTAGAATATGCCCTGGACAAAAATAACAAAAGTTGAGGCAAAGGGGTCCCTTTGTACTACAACTCTTATCTAGGGGTAGGTTCTGTACTAAGAGTCATTTTTGCTGGTATCTATAAGTAATAACATGCTTCTGTGCAAAAAATCATAGAGGGCTACTTAGTGGTTATTTAGTTATGATTTTCTAAATTTTAATGCTAAAAAGACACTTACAACTAACTTGTTATTTGAAAAATGTCAAACAACAGAACTCATAATTTTTCTATGTTTATAATAACAAAACATTAGTTATCCCAAGGTTTGGGGTGTTTTCTCCTCAGGGGTATTTTTCTAGGGTTTTTCTAAGTTTTTCTTGTTTTCTTAAAATAAAAGGTATCTCATTTATTTTGTACTAAACAAAGGTCTAACAAACTTTTCTAGTAAACTATACTGAATAAGGGAGCTAACAAAAATGTGGGTGCTCCCTAGTTTTTATTCTAAACTACCCATTATATTTTCTTTAACTCTAGGCTGAAAATGATTTAAATAGCAAACCTTACCTTAATTTGGTGTATAGAGGGGTTTATTATTTTTAAATAGTTTAGGAAGTGATTAAGTACTTCTCTGAATTTTCTTAATCCTAGTCTAATAGTGTAGCTATTTTTCCTTATTTAATTTAGCTTTTGACCAGATAATCATTTAAATCAAAACTTTGATGTTTTCTGCAACACTTAGGGGTTTTATATTTTTCCTAAGTAGTTTACAATATTTAGGATCTAGCAAAATTGGTTTGACTCGATTTGGGTGAACAAAACTGAAGTTATGAATTTTTCAAGTTCTGTTTGTATTTAAATCAGAATATTAAAAAGGTTTTCTGGAAAAACCCATTTGCATCGAAGACCATGGGTTCTTTCTAAATCAATCCCTTCATTTATACCCCTGCACCACTATTCATTTGAGTCGCTGACACTGCAAAAATCCCCCTGGCCTTTCTCTCTTCTCCCCCGAGGTCCCTCCCCTCTTTTAAATAGTACCCGCGGGGGTAAACAGGGCGGCGCGGCTTACCGGCGGCGAGGGAGGTCCGGTGAAGGGCAGGGTTGGCTCCGGGAGGTTCTTGCGGTCACAGCGAGGTACAGCTCGACGGCGGTGGTGGCCGGAATCGGCCGGACCACGTGCGCAGGCGGGTGAACTCATTGGCGATGAGTGCTCCGGCCTAACCACGGTGATACTGGTCAATCCAAGGGCACGGGGAGCATCACGGGATGTCAAGCAATCGACTTGTGCAAGGAATCGGAGAATGACTTACCGTGGCGCTCGGTCCACGCTTGCCGGCGGTCGGGTGAAGTTCGGCGACCGTGAACTGGCTTCTCCGGCGAGGCAAAGTTCGATTCCTCACTCGGGGAGCTTCACCGAGGCACGCCGGGTCTACTCTGTGGGTTGGACGGAGTTGGGAGAGGCTCTGCTGGCTGGTCTAAGGTGGCGGGGGATCGGGTGGCCGCGGGCACGCCGTGCGCGGGGCAACGCCGGTGATCTAGTGCTCCGGTGAGGTCGAGCGCGTGCGGGGGAGTACGATTGAAGTCTCCAGTGGCTTTATAGGCACGGGCATGGGCTACGGTGCCGGCTCGGCTTGGCGCGACGCGAGGCATGCGGAGGCAGGCGTCGGGCGTGCTCTGGCGAGCTCAGGGCGCGTCGAACACGTGGCTCTTTGTTTCTGCTCTTGTTTTACCCCTTGCTGAGCAGCCAAACATGTGAATCTTGCCCTAAGACCTTTGAGAGATCTCTTCCCTGCACCTAGGGCTACCTAGTTCATGTGAGTTCCAAGGGGAGATGTGGTCGGGTTAGAGAGATATGGGGGTGGGAAGTTGGCTCTGTCAGAGCTGTCCACACCGAGACAAAACTTGTGCCAAGTCGTGTCAAACGACTTAGGGTTGGGTTCAAACTTTTCCAGGGTGTTCTAGAGGTCTTTAGGCGCCACTTTGTCAATTGGGTCAAGTTGTTTTGAAGTTTGAATAAGGGTGACCATGTTTGATCTTTGAAAGAGGGTTGGTTTTGGACTTAGAAAAATTCTGATTTTCCTTTTATGCTCAACCCTTTGGTGAATCTTTTGGGTTTTTTCTGAAATCTTTTTGGGGTCACTTTCTGACTATTTTTTGTAGGGTATTAAGTGTACTACATCTTTTATAATTGGCCCAAGTCATGATCATGTGGTTTTCATAGCCTTTTGGTCATACTCACTTCTAGGGCTCCAATTGTCCAAAAGGGTTTGAATTAGGGTTTGGGCAATTCTCCCCACTATATGTGCATGATAAGCCAAGGCATGACTTCTAATATGGGTTGCACTTACTTAGGATCTTGATTTCCAAGTTTGGTGTACTTTGCTCAAACTAAACCACATGTGATGATGGGCTTTACTTGTGTAGTCTTGAGTGAAAACCCTAAGTAACACCTGGGGTGTTACAAATTAAATCCAGAAAAATGTGTCTTTGGAGTGAAGAAGGGTAAGTTCCTTGGCTGTCTAGTTTCAACGAAGGGGATTGAAGCTAACCCAAGCAAGATCGAAGCTATCCTTCGGATGGAGCCGCCAAGCACAAAGAAGGGGGCTCAACGGCTGACAGGAAGACTGACATCATTGAATAGATTTATATCTAGATCAGTAGAAAGAAACTTGCCATTCTTTGAAATACTAAAGTCAGCCGAAGTTTTTCAATGGGGCCCAGCTCAACAGAAAGCCTTCGAAGAGCTGAAGCAATACTTGATTGATGTAACAACATTAACTCCACCTGCGCCAGGGGCTCCATTACTATTGTATGTGGCAACTTCGAACTCTGCAGTGAGTGCGGCGCTTGTACAGGAGAAGCTTGAAGGACATATTAAAAAGCAAGCCCCAGTATACTTTGTCTCCGAAGTTCTAAGTTTATCAAAGAAAAACTATACAGAATTGGAGAAGGTGTTGTATGTTGTGTTAATGGCCTCCAGGAAGCTTCAGCATTATTTTCAGGCATACCATATAATTGTTCCTTCGTCACAGCCTCTGAAAGATATTATGAGAAACATAGAAGCTACTGGAAGGATTGGAAAGTGGGCTGCGGAGCTTAACGAATTCAGTATTGATTACGTGCACAGATCCTCAATTCAGTCCCAGGCGTTAGCAGACTTCATTGCTGATTGGACGCCAGGGGCTCAGGAAGAAGAAGTAAATAAAGACGCCGAAGCTTGGACAATGTTTTGTGACGGTTCCTGGGGAACCTTCAGTGCAGGTGCGGCTGCTGTCCTAGTTGCACCTTCCAAAGTCAGAACATGCTATGCAGCAAGGCTTGACTTCAGCTGTACAAATAATATTGCTGAGTACGAAGCTTTACTTTTGGGGCTTCAAAAGTTAAAGGCAATGGGAATAAGAAGGGCAGTCCTTAAAACAAACTCTCAAGTTATTTCTGGTCATATTGACAAGAGTTGCAAGGCAAGAGATCCGA
This sequence comes from Zea luxurians, assembly GCA_029449295.1. NCBI lineage: Eukaryota > Viridiplantae > Streptophyta > Magnoliopsida > Poales > Poaceae > Zea > Zea luxurians. The sequence continues at coordinate 34,470,861 of JAOPSE010000002.1, read as the reverse complement.
AGCTTGAGAAATATCTGGACACAATTCGAAGGCTTGAAGCTTCTTTCGAAGGATTTTCTGTTAAGAATATTCCAAGAGGGGAAAATGAACATGCTGATCTGCTAGCCAAGTTAGCGGCACAGAGGCTTCCTCTACCTTCGGAAGTATTTTTTGAAACAATAAGAGCACCTTCGGTTGAACTCCTCGAAAGAGCAGTGCTTACAATATCTCCTATCCATAGTGAAGATTGGAGGACTGAGATTATATCTTTCCTCCAGGGTAACTGTCTCTCGGATGGTGAAGTTTATAACAAAAGAATGGAAGCAAGAACAAGACCATATGTTATGATAGAAGGGGAATTATATAAACATGGAGTTTGTTCCCCACTTGTCAAATGCTTATCCAGAACCGAAGGTATAGAACTGATGAAGGAGATACATGCAGGATTGTGTGGAACCCACATTGGGTCCAGACCTCTTCTGGGAAAGGTTTTCCAACAAGGATTTTATTGGACGAAGGCAGCTTCGGATGCAGCAGATTTGGTTCAAAAGTGCGAAAATTGCCAGAAATGTGCAAGAGATTAGAAGCAACCTTCGTCATTGACTCAGCTAATACAACCAACCTGGCCGTTGCAAAGATGGGGCCTGGATCTGCTAGGTCCACTTCCACCAGTGCAGGGCAACTTGAGATATGTCGTGGTGGCGGTAGAATATTTTTCTAAGTGGACAGAAGCGAAACCTTTGGCTACAATAACTTCGAGTACAGTCCAAAAATTCTTCTGGCAGAATATAGTTTGTCGCTTCGGTGTGCTGAAGGCTATAACTATGGACAATGGAACACAGTTTGATGCTAAAACTTTCAAAGATTTCTGCGATTAGATCGGCACGAAAATTCATTTTGCATCAGTCAGGCACCTGAAATCGAACGGACTAGTTGAAAGGGCAAATGGTATTATAATGACAGGAATAATGAAGTTAATCTTCAATCAGCCCAGAGGAAAGTGGCCAGATGAGTTGGTTAAAGTGGTGTGGAGCCACAATACAACTATATCAAGGTCAACAGGTTTTACACCATTCAAATTATTGTTCAGTGACGAAGCTATAACCCCCGAAGAAGCTAAAGCGGGGTCAATAAGAACAGTAGCTTCGGTAGAAGACAAAGCTAATTATTCTGTGGCAAAAGATACTATAGAAGGGACCAGACTTGAGGCTATGGAAAATATCAACAAGTATCAAGCCGAAACAATAAAATGGCGTGATAGAAAAGTTCGGTTGAAAAACATTAAGCCAGGATATCTGGTGCTTCGGAGAGTGGCCAACCCTGACACAGTAGGCAAGCTTCAGCTGAAGTGGGAATGACCTTTTCTGATAGTATCTTCGTCATGACCCGGTTCTTACAGATTAAAGGATATGGATGGAAACGACATTCCTAGATCTTGGAATGCGGATGAGCTTCGGCGGTATTATGTGTAAATTGATGTAATCTTTTTCATTTTTCTATGGCACCCTTTTTCTTTTCAAAGGGGAGAAAGGTTTTTAATGGGGCCATAGTTTGTAATTTTTCCTTTCTTATTCAGCTCTACGAGAGCAAAATCCCCCAAAATATGTAAATGTAAAATCTGAGCACGCACCATCGAGTGCAGAGAGAAAAAAAACAGGGAGAAGCTCGAAAGTCATCCCTAAGGGGATGCAGAGCACGGCGAAGCTACAAAAGGCTGTTCCTAAGGGAGCGCAGTGTAAGTTTTCTGCTCAAAAGTCGTTCCTAAGGGAATGCATAGCCAAATACCGCCAAAATATAAGGCGAAGCGCGAAAAGTCAACGCGAATACCGCCGAAATCGAAGGCGAAGAAGTTCAAAAGACGTTCCTAAGGGGATGCAGAACTTACACCGAAAAATAAGCGGTGAAGCCGAAAAATAAGTGGCAAAGAGACTTCAGTAATTCCTAAGGGAATGAAGGTTATGGTTGTGGCTTCGTATGTGTGTGTTTGGACATTCATTTGCACGTTACATTACATCATACATTGCATTCATAAACATTCATTTAGACATACATAGGATCATCATCATCATATCATACAGACACAGACAGTTGCTTCGGCTATAAGGATAAAGCTTCGGCGAAAAGAAAGGAAGCAGTTTCATGCTTCGTTGTGTACGAAAAGAAGGGAAGGTGTTTTTCACCTTCGGCTCAAAAAATACAAATTTCGTCCACATCAAAGCAATTCATACATGGACGGAAAGGTAGAAATATATTACAAGGTATGGACAAATTTACAGAATAGTATCTGATTCTTAAATTACAATATTTTTTACAAGGATAATACAAGAGTTTTTCTAGAGTTTTTTTCGCCGCAAGGTCTCGGCTTCATCATCATTCATTAAGCTTCGGATCATCTGCCAAGCTTCGGCTCACTGCTCCTTAGCTTCGTCATCCTGTACATATCAAAGCGGTATGAGGAAAGTGCAAATTTCGAGGAGAAGGTAAAGCAGCTGGCACAAATTTCTTACCAGTTTAAGGTGGCTTCGAGCTTCGTCACCAGCCAAGTTTCGCTCGCCTTTTGCCCAGATTTGAGTAACGAATCTGTTTCTGATGCTTCGGGCCAGGCCGGGGATGTCATCCAAGTCTGCTGGTGACAGGCTGAAGTTTGGTCTGTTTACAATGTTTCCATGTGTACAGCCAGCCTTCATGAAAGCAACAGCTGTGCCACGAGAAGCTAGCAAAGCACAAAAGTCACCATGTCCAGCTATAATTTCGTCGAGAGCATCAACTTCACCTTCAATATGATCAAATGTGCCTGGCAGGTCTTCAACCGAAGGTTTAAACTTTTTGGAGCTAGCTCCAACTGAGTTGAAGACCTGCTTCAGCCGTTGAATGCACCGGGTGCCGAAGCCTAAGCATTTTTCCTGAAGATCCTTGAGTGATTTCTGCAGATTTGAACTTTTTTTAGTTTCGGCTTCGAGTTTTGTTTTGAAATCTTTCTTCTCTTGCTCAAAGCTTTTTGACTGTAGGGAAAGTTCACTGTTCAATCTGGCGATCTCGGCTTGAGCTTCTGCCAGTGAACCTTCCATCGTTTGAAGCACGAAGTCTTTCTATTCTAGGGCAGCTTCATGATCTTTAATCTTGTTCTCTAAGCCCTCGATTATAACTTCGTTTTTCTTGTCCTCGAGGTCTTGTTGCATCCTCAAGGTTTTGCTTAGTAGTAAACTCTAATAAAATAACCTTAATCAGAAAACATCTTTATATCAAAACAATAAAAACTTAAGGGAAGAATTTTACCTTAAAGTTAGAATAAAATAAGTTGCCGGCGATGTGCTGCCGTCGGCATCTGCTGAGTTCGGCTTCGAGCTTCGGGAAGCCAACACTTTTCGATAAAGTGCTGACAACTTTTGCCCCAGTCCGGTCTTGAAGGCAACCTAAGCTATCTTCGTCTACACCACCAAAGAGCAGCGCCCCTGGCTGGTACCCGCAAGATATAGCATAGTCCCTCAGTTCTTCTTTTTCAGCCTTAGACAACTCTTGCCCAAATATGTTTTGAAAGTTGAAATCTTCTTCTTTCGAAGCATCTTCGACAATCTCCTTCTCTTTTTCAGATATCTTCTCCCTTTCTTCAGGCACTACGGCCGGGGTTTCCTCAACAGCTGCAACAGTATCTTCCTCAGCCATTTTCAAAATCATTTCATCAATATCAGTAAGTGTATTTTCCAAATTTGTGGCTTCAGTTGCTGCAGTTTCGGAAGTAGAAGCTTCGGCAGGAGCAGCTTCGGCTGCTGCTGTTTTCGGCGCTGAGGTCGATGGTGGTGTTTCTTCAATAGCCTCAATAACAGTAATAATTCTCCGCTTTTTTGGTTAAGCAGGCTTCTCGGCAGCCGAAGGCTGCTTCTTCTTCTGTAAAAGCTTCATCAGTTCCGGTCCCAGCGGACTTAGCTTATTAGGTAGAGATTCGGTCATTACCTTTAAAATTTCTTCTGCGTCAGTGGCAGAAGGTGTTGAGGGAATTTCTTCTTCTAAATCAACTTTTGGCTCCGGAGTTGTAGCCTTTCTTTTCTTCAACACGGCCACCTTCGGCTTAGGACTGGACTTTTTCTTTTTTGCTAATTTTTCATCTTCTTTTATCATTCTGGCAGCTTGTCTTTGAACAACGCTGACAACTCTTTTTCGTTTCGGCCCTTTGGCATCTTTGCTCAACCGTTCATAGTCTGGATATTCAAATTTTAGAGCGTCCATTACTCAGTTCAACTTTCGTTTCGGCTAGGTGCCAAAGGCTGCCATCATCAATTGATCTTCTTTTTTTGTATAATTGCCCAAGATTTCATTGCACATAACTTCAATTGTATCCAACCATTCTTGGCAGGGTTCTTTGAAGTGTTTCTTGAACTTAAAATGATAGGGCAGCCGAACGAGTTCATTCTTTTTCTTCTCCCCTTTGAGCTTCGGCATACTCCATTCCTTTAATGTTGTGAATACCCTATTGGCCAAGTACTCCTGAACTAAATCTCTAGTTCCAATATGCTCGGACACAACTCTAAATTCGCCCACAGCATCTGGGCATGATGTCCCTAGCGTCATGCGGCACTGGGGCCTAGTTAACCCGAAGGTTAGGTCCACCGGACTCTGAACTAGCTTCTCCTTTTTCTCATCAATCTTAACATAAAACCACTCAGTTTTCCAACCGGTTGGCCACTTGGTGCGGTAGCTAACCACCAGTGTCTTCATGTCTTTGCGGTAGGCAAAATTGTAGCAGCCGAAGTTCTTGTGCAGTCCATCTTCTCTAGCCTTCGTCTGATAGTGATGTTCGTGCACCCGGCAGAAGGCTTCAGCAAGTGGCTCTACTCCTTGGCTTCGAAGAGCCCAGATGAAGACACTGAGCCTAACGATAGCGTTAGGAGTCAATTGATGAAGATAAATCCCGAAATTCTCCAAGACATCCACAATCATTCCATGCAGAGAAACCTCAATCCTGCTTTGAAAAGACTTCTGTAAACTATCACCTCATCATCTTCTGGCTTCGGAATAGTTTCTTCCCCGCCGAAACGAATTAGCTTCTTCTCAGCTTCCCCGAAGTAGCCTAGCTTTCTCATCATGGGCATATCAGCCTCGGAGGCAGTAGATTTTCCAAATTCCAGGTGGCTGGGTTTAGACGGCATGACGGAATAATCTATTTCTTCTTCATCAGCCTCACCTTCTTCAACGTCAACCTGCTCGGTTTCAGTAGCAGGTGCACCTTCGTCAGCAGCACCCTCTGGCACAACCAAGCCTGAGTGTCTCATTACTTCGGAGATTGGGGCGGTCTCGATAGCTTCGGCCTCATCCCCGTCGCGTGTGACTCTAGCAGTTGAACGCACCCTAGCCATTTGATGCTGAATCTCTTGCAGTTTTGATGAAGTTGATTACTTTTTGATTTTGCCGAAGCTCTCTCTTTTGACGAAGCTAAAAACAAGGCGATAGTAATGAATAAGCTTCGGCTATGGTCAAATTTTTCAGCAGCACAACAGTACGATAGTAATGAATGTTGTGGTAACTTCACACCTACCCGTCTGTTTATATAGTGCCGCAGGTGGAAAGGTGAATCTTCAAGCTACCTACACCAGCCGAACAGCCGCTCGCGTTCACTGAACGGTGGACCGCAGGGCACGAGAAGAAGAATCACCAGATCGTGCGTACTCGTCCTATGGTGGGACCACCTAGCGCTGGGAATATTTAAATCGTTTCTCGACAGCGAGCTTAGGGAAGGTGTTTTTCGGACCTTCGGCATTCCGAAGCCTAAAAGAATTTTTCACGGGTCGAGCTCGTTACGAAAAACGATCTGGCACCGTGAAGGGGCTACTGTTGGGGGTTTGCTTCGTCGCTGAAGGTCTTGTGAGAAGAAACACCTTCGGAAGGCCAGAACACAATGCCGAAGCTACTAATCAAGGAGCTTCGTAGCGTATCTCCAGATGCACCGACTTAAAGATGAAATGACCAATCGGCCCATGACAACTTGTGTTATGATTGTAACCATTTGTAGAGGACATGAATGTAAATTCACACAGGCTGCGCCCTGTGCCTATAAATAGGTGAACAGTACCCTCGTACTGTTCACGCTTTCGCATCGTACTTTTACCCTTGCCTTCTATCAAGCTCAAGGTACAAATGTAATTTGATATTGTTTTCATGATTATCCAATAATAAATGTTTATGTTATGCTATCATATAATTGTTTATATTGTTTTCCTGTGTTTTATAAGCTTCATCCTCTGTTTATACATGTCATATTTATGAAGGTATGTCCTTCATAACCTTCGTCCAAAGATCTTTATATCCTAAGGGAAATAATGCTTCGAAGGACGAAGGACATTAATATTTAACATTTTGTGTTGCCTTGTTCTTAATTCATAGCATTTGAGAACAAGTCCCCAACAAGGTTCTTCTGCTTTAATAAAGAGCAGGGGTCGAGTCTCAGAAAATTCCAGATATGTAGTTTCACGCGGTCCTTGAGGAGGAGCTCTGCCTCCATGCTGTTGGAACTGATTGCCCGCCATTTCACGCAAGAAGCGCGTATTATCCGCAGTGGCATTGACCAGGGCAGCGATAGCCTTGGCCAAAGTCAGTGGTACTGGTGGCAGGTTGGGAGTATCTTCCCTACCGCGGGAAGTCCCCGCACCATCATGTGCGCGAGTCCGTGATGGCATCTGAGGCAAAGAAACATTTGGGAAAAATATAACATGCCAACATACACCATCATATTACATTACCAAAATGTAATTATACAGACTCCAGCGTACAATATGACTTCATTACTTATTTTACATAAGTATAACATTTAAACTATTCTATTCTAGTCTTCGTCATCCTTGGTTGCTTCATTTTCTGCCGTAGGAGACCGTTCGTTAGCAAGGTTCATGGAAGGAGGGGGCCTAAAAAGGTCCAACTCCCCATCAGGTCCTTCACTTGCTGTCCCTGATGGTCCGACTCCCATTGCAGCAGCGTCAGAAGGCACGTCCGGGTGCAGTCGAGCATACAGTACATGTACTTCCTCATGTAAAGTATTACAGTACACTTGTAGTCTATCGAGGGCCGCACTAAGCTCTGCCACACGAGCTCGAGCTTTGGCTTCGCGGTCCCAAGCGATCGAACGCGAGTTAACGGCCCAATCAATGGCCGAATCCCATTCTGAAATCTCATATTGCAGCGGCTGACGTCAGCTGACAATTCAGCTATACGCTGGCTATCCTGCGCCCATGCCCTATTCCGGTGACGTAGCTCTGACCGAAGTTGTTCCACTTTGGCTTCCAGGTCTCCAATTGGGTCATTGCTGCCACTACTACTCCCTTCATGTTTGGGGGCTAGCTGATGGCGAGGCACGCCAAAAGGTCCAGTAGATTTGCGTGCTGTTTTCCTTGTACGTGCCATATCTCCATAAGAGGAGAAGATTTATTAGTATATTTTAAACATGATGCATGCATAACCTAATAAATATGGAATCAACCTTTGTTGATCCCCAACTTCCTATATATTGCACTCTGTTACCCACTTCTACAAGATAAGGGACTACTAGAAAGTGGTAAGGGAAGAATGAAAGAATATTTCTAGCTGAGTATTTGAAAATACTTTTGAAGTACTTGAAAGTCGCCTAGAGGGGGGTGAATAGGCAAATCTGAAATTTATGAACTTTAAGCACAATCTACAAGCCGGGTTAGCGTTAGAAATAAAGCCGAGTCTGAAAGAGAGGGTGAAAACAAATCAACCAAAGAAATAGAGTGGATGACACGGTGATTTGTTTTACTGAGGTTCGGTTCTTGCAAACCTACTCCCCGTTGAGGTGGTCACAAAGACCGGGTCTCTTTCAACCCTTTCCCTCTCTCAAACGGTCACCTAGACCGAGTGAGATTTTCTCCTCAATCAATTGGGTCACTTAGACCCCACAAGGACCACCACAACTTGGTGTCTCTTGCTTTGATTACAAAGGTGTTGAGAACAAGAATAGGGAAGAAGAAAAGCAATCCAAGCGACAAGAACTCAAATGAACACAAATATCTCTCTCTCACTAGTCACTAATTGTTTGGAGTGATCTTGGACTTGGGAGAGGATTTGATCTCTTGTTTGTGTCTTGGAGTGAAGTCTAGAGCTCTTGTATTGAATGCAATGGCTGAAAACTTGGATACTTTGAAGTGGTGGTGGTTGAGGGTATTTATAGCCCCAACCACCAAACCAACCGTTGGGGTAGGGCTACTGTCGATGGGCGCACCGGACAGTCCGGTGCACCACCGGACACTATCTGGTGCGCCAGCCACGTCACCCAACCGTTAGGGTTCGACCGTTGGAGCTCTGACAACTGGTACCACCAAACAGTCCGGTGGTGCACCGGACAGGTACTGTTCACTATCCGGTGCGCCTTCTGGTGCCTGCTCTGACTCTACGCGAACTGTCCGCGCACTGTAGCACTTTTTAGGTTTCCATTGGAGTCGACCGCTGTGCTGGAGCCGTTGCTCCGCATGGCACACCGGATAGTTCGGTGAATTATAGCGGAGTGGCTTTTCTAGAAACCCGAAGGGGAGGAGTTGGAGTTGATCCACCCTGGTGCACCGGACAGTTCGGTGCGCCAGACCAGGGTTCTCTTCGGTTTCTTTTGCTCCTTTCTTTTGAACACTAATTCAGATCTTTTTATTGGTTTGTGCTGAACCTTTGGCACCTGTAGAACTTATAATCTAGAGCAAACTAGTTAGTCCAAATATTTGTGTTGAGCAATGCAACCACCAAAATCATTTAGGAAAAGGTTTGACCCTATTTCCCTTTCAATCTCCTCCTTTTTGGTGATTGATGCCAACACAAATCAAAGCAAATATATAAGTGCAGAATTGAACTAATTTGCATAAGGTAACTGCAAAGGTTGCTTGGAATTAAACCAATTAATACTTTCATAAGATATGCATGGATTGCTTTCTTTCTTTTAATATTTTGGACCACACTTGCACCACTTGTTTTGTTTTTGCAAATGATTTGGAAATTCTTTTTCAAAATCTTTTTGCAAATAGTCAAAGGTGTATAAATAGGATTTCGAGAAGCACTTTTAGGATTTGAAATTTTCTCCCCCTGTTTCAAATGTTTTTCCTTTGACTAAACAAAACTCCCCCTTAATGAAATTCTCCTCTTAGTGTTCAAGAGGGTTTTTACAATTTGAAAGAAGATCAAATATTTTAGATACTAATTTTTTAAAAAAACTCCTCCTTAAAATATAAATACCAATTGAGATAGAATTTCTTAGAGGAATACTAATTAGAAGGATACCAATTGAAAACATTAAAAAAACTTTGTTTCGAAAATATTTGAAATTGGCATGGTGGTGCGGTCCTTTTGCTTTGGGCTAATACTCTCTCCCCCTTTGGCATTAATCACCAAAAACAGAGTCTTTAGAGCCCTTGTACTTTTCTCCCCAATGGTACAAATGAATATGAGTGAAGATTATACCCAAGTGGAGAGCGATGCGGAGTGACGGCGAAGGGTAAATAATACCGATAGAGTGGAGTGGAAGCCTTGTCTTCGCCGAGAACTCCATTTCCCTTTCAATCTATGACTTAGCATAAGAATTTACTTGAAAATACATTAGTCATAGCACATGAAGGAAATATGATCAAAGGTATATAAATGAGCTATGTGTGCAAAGTATCAATCAAAATTCCGAGAATCAAGAATGTTTAGCTCATTCCTAAGTTTGGTAAAAGTTTTCTCATCTAGTGGCTTGGTAAAGATATTGGCTAATTGTTCTTTGGTGCTAACATAGGCAATCTCGATATCCCCCTTTGTTGTTGATCCCTCAAAAAGTGATACCAAATGGCTATGTGCTTAGTGCGGCTGTGCTCAACGGGATTATCCGCCATGCGGATTGCACTCTCATTATCACATAGGAGAGGGACTTTGGTTAATTTGTAGCCATAGTCCCTAAGGGTTTGCCTCATCCAAAGCAATTGTGCGCAACAATGGCCTGCGGCAATGTACTCGGCTTTGGCGGTAGAAAGAGCTACTAAATTTTGTTTCTTTGAAGCCCAAGACACCAGGGATCTTCCCAAGAACTGACAAGTCCCTGATGTGCTATTTCTATCAATTTTACACCCTGCCCAATCAGCATCTGAGTAACCTATTAAATCGAAAGTGGATCCCTTGGGGTACCAAAGACCAAACTTAGGTGTATGAACTAAATATCTCAAGATTCTTTTCACGACTCTAAGGTGAACTTCCTTAGGATCGGCTTGGAATCTTGCACACATGCATACGGAAAGCATAATATCCGGTCGAGATGCACATAAATAAAGTAACGATCCTATCATCGACTGGTATACCTTTTGATCTATGAATTTACCTCCCGTGTCGAGGTTGAGATGCCCATTGGTTCCCATGGGTGTCTTGATGGGCTTGACATCCTTCATTCCAAACTTGGTGAGTATGTCTTGAATGCACTTAGTTTGGCTGATGAAGGTGCCCTCTTGGAGTTGCTTCACTTGAAATCCTAAGAAATACTTCAACTCCCCCATCATTGACATCTCGAATTTTTGAATCATTATCCTACTAAACTCTTCACAAGTAGATTTGTTAGTAGACCCAAATATGATATCATCAACGTAAATTTGGCATGCAAACAAATCATTTGCAATAGTTTTAGTAAAGAGTGTAGGATCGACTTTGCCGACTTTGAAGCTATTAGTGATAAGAAAATCTCTTAGGCATTCATACCATGCTCTTGGGGCTTGCTTGAGCCCATAAAGCGCATTTGAGAGCTTATAGACTTGATTAGGGTACTCACTATCTTCAAAGCCGGGAGGTTGCTCAACATAGACCTCTTCCTTGATTAGTCCATTGAGGAAGGCACTTTTCACATCCATTTGGTAAAGCCTAAAGCCATGGTAAGTAGCATAGGCAAGTAATATGCGAACCTTCAACTTGTGAATATCCCTTGGCCACAAGTCGGGCTTTGTTCCTTGTCACCACACCATGCTCATCTTGCTTGTTGCGGAAGACCCACTTGGTTCCTACAACATTTTGGTTAGGACGTGGAACAAGATGCCATACCTCATTCCTCATGAAGTTGTTGAGTTCCTCTTGCATTGCCAACACCCAACCCGAATCTCTTAATGCATCTTCCACCCTGTATGGCTCAATAGAAGACACAAAACAATAATGTTCACAAAAAAGAGCAACATGAGACCGAGTTGTTACCCCCTTATGAATATCGCCGAGGATGGAGTTCATGGGGTGATATCTTTGTATCACTTGGTGGACACTTGGGTGTGGCGGTCTTGGACCCTGATCATCTTCCTTGTCTTGATCATTGGCGTCTCCCCCTTGATCATTGTCCTCCTCTTGAGGTGGCTCTTCTTGATCTTCATTTTCATCATCTTGAGCTTGATCCTTATCTTGAGTTGGTGGAGATGCTTGCATGGAAGATGACGGTTGATCTTGTGCTTGTGTGGGCTCTTTGGATTCCATAGGACACACATCCCCAATGGACATGTTCCTTAGCGCGACGCATGGAGCCTCTTCATCATCTAGCTCATCAAGATCAACTTGCCCTACTTGAGAGCCATTAGTCTCATCAAACACAATGTCACAAGAAACTTCAACTAGTCCAGTGGACTTGTTAAAGACTCTATATGCCCTTGTGTTTGAGTCATAACCAAGTAAAAAGCCTTCTACAGCCTTAGGAGCAAATTTAGATTTTCTACCTCTTTTAACAAGAATAAAACATTTGCTTCCAAAGACTCTAAAATATGAAACATTGGGCTTTTTACCGGTGAGGAGTTCATAGGATGTCTTCTTGAGGATTCGTGTGGCGGAACCGCCCGAATTATTCCAACTTAAGTGCCTAAGTCCCGCCTTAGAGGCTAGACCACACTTAAATAGGAATAACACGTCAGTCCCTCAAATCTAGTCCGACGAGGCCACTAACAGGATCAAGTACCACGTACTCACTCGATGGTGAGGCACAGAGCAAATACAATAAAGTATAAAACCATACATTAAAGAGTATCAATTTATTACATCAACAACAGAGTTTTAGCTAAAGTGGGGATCATTGTTTGGATTGCAGCAGAATAAGACTAACGATAAGTAAACGGAGAGATGGGGAAGCATGTCCCATCACTCCTCATGCTCCTCCTCAGCCGAGGTAGGGTCCCACTCAACTGTCCAACCTGGTGGCAAGATGGACGACCAAGTCACTCCAGCAACCATGTCCTCCAGAGAACCTGTAAAAAATTATGCCACAAGCAAGGCTGAGTATACTAATACTCAGCTAGACTTATCCGATGTGAGGAGTCTACTCCTATACCTCTAGACATGCAGCTGTTTGGCCGAGGGGTTTGCTTTGCCAAAAGCACTAGCTGAGTCTAAAAATCAAGTTTTTAGCTTTTTCAAGTTTTAGTGTGACTCTCTTAAGACTAAATGTATACCTATCTAGTCATACATGGTATCAAACATTTAGCAATCAACAACTTTAGCCAAGTCATCACGTTTCCACTTATTACTCAATGTAGCAGCATGGATCAAGCAGTCTCATTAGCTGCGAGAAGCAGACGATTCGAATCGAGTTTTTAAACCTTGCAAGGTAAACCTAAACTCACGACGCGGCGAGGCACTCCGTTCCCACACACATCAACCGTCCCCATCGATTCCCTGGCAACAGATCAGGGCTCACCGCGTTGGCGTACAATGCCTCACTGACCCCGACTGCCGTCGTGCAGTGACAACACTTGTACCCACCATAACCGGAATGGGAGACCATATCTCAGGTCACATGAGGGGTAAAGTCTGTGGGCAGGTTCACTCAAGTACTAGGCTTACCGATTTACCATATTTCTCGGCATATGTTTAGTACGTTCAAACGCTTGACTCACGGTACCACACCTTAATCCTTATTCCAATTTCCATCTCGTAGACAACCAATCCCCATGGATTGTTGTCCACAGACCAACTTAACATCATTATGATAAGAAAGTGGATACAACCAATTTCCTGACCTCGCGCGAGTGCTAGAAAAATCACTCGACTTCTACCGAGATCCCTAATTAGTAAAGCAGCTACTCGACCTAGCATACTAGTATCCATCCCAAAAGGTATCCTGAGTCATGCAACTAAGGTTCCAAACAACTCCTACACTTAAGTGCACAATACAAGCCTACAAACATTAAGTGCAGTAAAATAGCATATAGAATAGGTTATGCATAAAACTGGGGCTTGCCTTCCAAAGCTAGGGCAGGCAGATCCTCGATGGCAGGTTCTGGTGCTGGATCCGGGGCTACCTCCTGAGCAACTCCTTGCTCCGGCACAAGGATGTACTCTCCGTCAGCGAGGTTGCAATCTATCGAGTGCAATGAATAAGAAATATGTATTGCTATGACATGCAGGATTTAGTAACTATTATGCATAGTGAAGAAAAACTAAGTTAGTTGATAACTTAGGGTTTCCTTGTTATAAGAGGCTCTTAGTGGTTTATGCTTATCTATTTAGGTTTGAGGTTTGCTTAGAGGTAAATATAGTGGATTAAGACTTGAGTTGCCCCTTGAAGGTTTTAGTAGGTACCTAAGGGTTTTGCTGTTTTGGTCATGGTAACATTTATCTCCACTACTTAATTCCTTCTTTTATTCTCTTTTTAGGATCTTAAGGTGGGTTTGAACTACAACAGTGACTTCAAAATTTCTAAAATTTCTGTAAAAATTACAGTGGGTTACTATTGGTCACTGTAATCTATCCTATAATTTTGAGGTAAATAATAAATAGAATATGCCCTGGACAGAAATAACAAAAGTTGGGGCAGAGGGGTCACTTTGTACTACATCTTTTATCTAGGTGTGGGTTTTGTACTAAGAGTTATTTTTGCTAGTATCTATGGGTAATAACATGCTTCTGTGCCAAAAATCACAGAGAGTTACTTAGTGGTTATTTAGTTATGCTTTTCTAAGGTTTAATGCCAAAAAGGTACTTATAACTAACTTGTTATTTGAAAAATATCAAACAACAGAACTCATATTTTTCTTATGTTCATAATAACAAAGTATTAGTTATCCCAAGGATTGGGGTGTTTTCTCCTCAGGATTATTTCTCTAAGATTTTCCTAAGTCTTCCTTGTTTGCATAAAATAAAAGGTATCTCATTTCTTTTGTACTAAACAAAGGTCTAATAAAGTTTTCCAGTGAACTACATTAAATAAGTGAGTTAACAAAAATGTGGTTGCTCCCTGGTTCTTAATTTAATTTACCTTTTCTATTTTCTTTATCCTTAAGCTAAAAATGATTTAAATGGCAAACCCTACCTTAATTTGGTGTACTGAGGGGTTTACTATTTTTAAACAGATCAGGGAGTGATTAAGTACTTCTCTGATTTTTCTTAACCTTAGTCTAACAGTGTAACTGTTTTTCCTTCTATTATTTAACTTTTGGCCAAATCAATATTTAAATCCAAACCTTAAATTCTTTTGCAATACTAAGGAGGTTTTGTATTTTTCCTAAGTAGTTCACATTATTTAGAATCAGGCAAAATTGGTTTGACCAAATTTGGTTGAATAAAACTGAAGTTATGAATTTTTTAAGCTCTGGTTGTATTTAAATTAGAAATATTAAAAAGGTTTCCTGGAAAACCAGTTTGCACCGAGGTCCCTGGGTTCTTCCTAAACCATTTCTTTAATCCATACCCCTGCACAACTATTCCCTTGAGTCTCTAACAGTTCAAAAACCCCCTGACTTCTATTTCTTCTTCCCCGAGGTCCCTCCCCCCTTTTGAACAGTACCCAAGAAAGGAAAAAGGGCGGCGCGGCTTACCGGCGGCGAGGAAGGTCCGGCGAAGGGTGGGGTTGGCTTCGGGAGGTCCCCGCGGTCACAATGAGGTGTGGCTCGACGACGGTGATGGTCGGAATCGGCCGGTCCACGTGCGCAGGCGGGCGAGCTCGTCGGCGACGTGTGATCCAGCCTATCCACGGTGATACAGGTCAATCCAAGGGCACGGGGAGCTTCACAGGGTGCTAATGAGTCGACCCGTGCAAGGAATCGAAGAATAACTCACCGTGGGGCTCGGTCTACATTCACTGGCGGTCGGGTGAAGTCCGGCGACCTTGATCCGGCGTCTCCGGTGAGGCAGAGCTCGATTCCTAGCTCTGGAAGCTTCACCGAGGCACGTAGAGTCTAAACCAAGGGTTGGATGGGGTTGGGGATGGCTCTGCTGGCCGGTCTACAGTGGCGGGGGATCGGGCGGCCGCTGGCACGCCGTCTGCAGGGCAAACGCGGGTGATCTCTTGCTCCGAGGAGGTCGAGAGCGCGGGGGGGAGTACGGTTGAAGCTTCGGTGGGCTTTATAGGCGCGGGCGCGGGCAGGAGACACGGGCGCGGCTTGGAGCGGCGCGGGGCACGAGGAGTCAGGCGCTGGGCGTGCTCTGGCGCGTTCAGAGCGCGTCGAACACGTGGAAGTGTTCTTCTGCCCTTGTTCAACAGCTCACCGAGATCGCAAACGTGCGAATCTTGGCAAAATTCCGGCGCAGGCCTCCTCCTAGCACCTAGGGCTGTCTCTTGTATGTGAGTTCCAATGGCAGATATGCCCTAGGTAGGGAGATTTGAGGACGCCAAATCTGGCTTGTCCCTCTGTCCACCTCGTGACAAAAACGATGCCAAATCTTGTCAAACGACTTGGGCTCGGTTTCAAACTTTTCCAGTGGGTGCCTTAGGTGGTTTGGCACCTTTTTGGTATTTAACCCAAGTGGTTTTGGTGCCATTTACTAAGTGAACATGGTGGATCTTTAGATTAGGGTTAGATTTGACTTAGAGAGAATTAGAGAGCTCTAGTGTGCTCTCTACTTAAGGGGTGAAATTGGGGGTATTCAAGGGGTCTTTTTGCAATGTTCCCTCCCTGCATTTGGTAGGTTATAATGTTACTAAAACTTGTATAAGGACTAGGATCATGCTTTGGCAATTTGATTAACTTATCCACTGATCCCTTGCTTGGAAGTCTAGTGCCTTTGTGTCTTTAGGGTTTAATCACCTTGGCTCCACATGACCATTGTTCCAATTGTGTGGGTGAAGCCTTTGCCATTAACCTCTCTTAACTCACCCATGCTTCCAAGGTTGAAGGTTTTCCTTCTCCTCCACTTAACCACATATGATCACCAGTCATCAGTGCATAAATGAAGCCATGGCCTTGGTAACACCTGGGGTGTTACAATTCGGTGAAGGTAGAGTCGATTGATGGCGTAGCAAGCGGTGTTGATTGCTTCCACCAAAAATAGGTCCGAAGTCTTGTACTCATCAAGCATGGTCCTCGCCATGTCAAGTAGAGTTCTACTCTTCCTCTCCACTACACCATTTTGTTGAGGTGTGTAGGGAGAAGAGAACTCATGCTTGATGCCTTCCTCCTCAAGAAAGCCTTCTATTTGAGAGTTCTTGAACTCCGTCCCATTGTCGCTTCTAATCTTTTTGATCCTTAAGTCGAACTCATTTTGAGCCCGTCTCAAGAATCCCTTTAAGGTTTCTTGGGTTTGTGATTTTTCCTGCAAAAAGAACACCCAAGTGAAGCGAGAATAATCATCCACAATTACAAGACAATACTTACTCCCTCCGATGCTTTTGTAAGCTATCGGGCCGAATAAATCCAAGTGGAGTAGCTCAAGCGGCCTGTCGGTCGTCATGATGTTCTTGTGTGGATGATGGGCACCAACTTGCTTTCCTGCTTGGCATGCGCTACAAACCCTGTCTTTCTCAAAATGAACATTTGTTAGTCCTAAAATGTGTTCTCCCTTTAGAAGCTTGTGAAGATTCTTCATCCCAAAATGGGCTAGTCGGCGATGCCAGAGCCAACCCATATTAGTCTTAGCAATTAAGCAAGTGTCGAGTTCAGCTCTATTGAAATCAACTAAGTATAGCTGACCCTCTAACATTCCCTTAAATGCTATTAAATCAACACTTCTTCTAAAGACAGTAACACCTACATCAGTAAATAGACAGTTGTAGCCCATATTGCATAATTGAGAAATAGAAAGCAAATTGTAATATAAAGAATCTATAAGAAAAACATTGGAAATAGAATAGTTAGGTGATATAGCAATTTTACGAAGTCCTTTAACAAACATTGATTTCCATCCCCGAATGTGATAGCTCTTTGGGGATCTTTGTTTTTCTCGTAGGAGGAGAACACCCTTTTCTCCCCAGTCATGTGGTTTGTGCACCCGCTATCAATTATCCAACTTGAGCCCCCAGATGCATAAACCTACAAAACAAGTTTAGGCCTTGTTCTTAGGTACCCAAATGGTCTTGGGTCCTTTCACATTAGAAACAAGCACCTTGGGTACCCAAACACAAGTCTTGGAGCCCTTGTGTTTGCCCCCAACATATTTGGCAACTACTTTGACTGTTTTGTTAGTAAGCACATATGAAGCATCAAAAGTTTTGAATGAAACATTAGGTTCATTTGATGCAATAGGATATTTCTTTTTAGGCAATTTAACATGGGTTGATTGCCTAGAGCTAGAAGCCTCATTTTTATACATAAAAGCATGGTGTGATACATTATGAGGTTTTCTAGCATGAATTCTCCTAATCTTATGCTCGGGATAACCAGCAGGATATAAAATGTAACCCTCGTTATCCTGAGCCATGGGAGCCTTGCCCTTAACAAAGTTAGACAATCTCTTAGGGGCATTAAGCTTGACATTGTCTCCCTGTTGGAAGCCAATGCCATCCTTAATGACAGGACGTCTCCCAGTATAAAGCATGCTACGAGCAAATTTAAATTTTTTCATTTTCTAGTTCATGCTCAGCAATTTTAGCATCTAGTTTAGCTATATGATCATTTTGTTGTTTAATCCTAGCAGTGTGATCATGGATAGCATCAACATTAATGTCTCTACATCTAATACAAATAGTAACATGATCAACACTAGATGTAGAGGGTTTGCAAGCATTTAATTCATCAATCTTAGCATGTAATATGGCATTCTCATTTATAATATTGGAAATAGAAACATTGCAAACATTTAAATCTTTAGCCTTAGACATTAATTTATCATTCTCAATCTTAAGGCTAGAAAGTGATTCATTCAACTTGTCAATCTTAGCAATCAAACTAGCATTATCATTTTTAAGTTTGACAAGAGAATCATCACAAACATTTAATTTCTCAACCTTAGCAATTAGTTTGGCATTTTCAATTCTAAGGTTAGAGATAGTGTCATGGCAAATGCTAAGCTCACTAGTTAATTTTTCACATTTTTCTACTTCCTGAGCATAAGCATTTTTTACTTTAACATGCTTTTTATTTTCCTTAATAAGGAAGTCCTCTTGGCTATCCAAGAGTTCATCCTTCTCATGAATGGCACCTATCAATTCATTTAATTTTTCTTTTTGTTGCATGTTTAGGTTGGCAAAAAGGGCAAGCAAATTATCTTCATTATCACTAGAGTTATCCTCATCACTAGATGTTGCATATTTAGTGGAGGCTCTAGATTTTACCTTCTTCTTTTTGCCGTCCTTTGCCATGAGGCACTTATGGCCGACGTTGGGGAAGAGGAGGCCTTTGGTGACGGCGATGTTGGCGGCGTCCTCGTCGGAGGAGGAGTCGGTGGAGCTCTCATCGGAGTCCCATTCCCGACATACGTGGGCATCGTCGCTCTTCTTCTTGTAGTATCTCTTCTTTTCCTTCCTCTTTCCCTTCTTGTCGTCGCCCCTGTCACTATCACTTGATAATGGACATTTTGCAATGAAATGACCGGGCTTACCACACTTGTAGCAAACTTTCTTGGAGCGGGGCTTGTAATCCTTCCCCCTCCTTTGCTTGAGGATTTGGCGGAAGCTCTTGATGATGAGCGCCATTTCCTCGTTATCGAGCTTGGAGGCGTCGATGGGGAGCCTACTTGACGTAGACTCTTCTTTCTTCTCCTTCGTCGCTTTGAATGCGAAGGGTTGCACCTCAGGTGTGGAGGTGGCGCCTCGCTCGATGATTTGTTTGGAGCCTTTGATCATCAATTCAAAGCTCACAAATTTTCCTATAACCTCCTCGGGAGACATTAGCTTGTATCTAGGATCACCACGAATTAATTGAACTTGTGTAGGGTTAAGAAAAATGAGTGATCTTAGAATAACCTTGACCATTTCATGGTCATCCCACTTGGTGCTCCCAAGATTGCGCACTTGGTTTACCAAGGTCTTGAGCCGGTTGTACATGGCTTGTGGCTCCTCCCCTTGGTTGAGCATGAATCGACCGAGCTCCCCCTCGATCGTCTCCCGCTTGGTGATCTTGGTCACCTCATCTCCTTCATGCGCGGTCTTTAGTACGTCCCAAATCTCTTTGGCACTTTTCAACCCTTGCACCTTATTATACTCCTCTCGACTTAGAGAGGCGAGGAGTATAGTAGTGGCTTGGGAGTTGAAGTGCCGGATTTGGTCGGCGTCCTCCGAATTGTAGTCCTTGTCCCCTTCCTTCGGTACCTGTGCTCCATACTCAACAATATCCCATATGCTTTTGTGGAGTGAGGTTAGGTGATGCCTCATTTTATCACTCCACATAGAATAATCTTCACCGTCAAAAACCGGTGGTTTGCCTAATGGGACGGAAAGTAATGGAGTACGTTTAGAAATGCGAGGATAGTGGAGGGGCATCTTACTATACTTCTTGCGCTCATGGCACTTAGAAGTGGCGGATGCCGATTCGGAGCCGGAGGTGGAGGGTGACGAAGAGTCGGTCTCGTAGTAGACCACTTTCTTCATATTCTTTTTCTTGTCACCTCTCCATTGTGACTTGATGGACTAGGAGGATTCCTCCTTGTGCTTGTGGCCAGACTCCCTCGAGTGGGTTCTCCCCGAGCTTGCGGACTTGTCGCCGCCGGTCCCAATCTCCCTCTTGGCAGATGCTCCAGACATCACTTCGAGTGGTTAGACTCTAATGAAGTACCGGGTTCTATACCAATTGAAAGTCGCCTAGAGGGGAGTGAATAGGCAAATCTGAAATTTATGAACTTTAAGCACAATCTACAAGCCGGGTTAGCGTTAGAAATAAAGCCGAGTCTGAAAGAGAGGGTGAAAACAAATCAACCAAAGAAATAGAGCGGATGACACGGTGATTTGTTTTACTGAGGTTCGGTTCTTGCAAACCTACTCCTCGTTGAGGTGGTCACAAAGACCGGGTCTCTTTCAACCCTTTCCCTCTCTCAAACGGTCACCTAGACCGATTGAGATTTTCTCCTCAATCAATTGGGTCGCTTACACCCCACAAGCACCACCACAACTTGGTGTCTCTTGCTTTGATTACAAAGGTGTTGAGAACAAGAATAGGGAAGAAGAAAAGCGATCCAAGCGATAAGAACTCAAATGAACACAAATATCTCTCTCACTAGTCACAAATTGTTTGGAGTGATCTTGGACTTGGGAGAGGATTTGATCTCTTGTTTATGTCTTGGAGTGAAGTCTAGAGCTCTTGTATTGAATACAATGGCTGAAAACTTGGATACTTTGAAGTGGTGGTGGTTGGGCGTATTTATAGCCCCAACCACCAAACCAACCGTTGGGGTTGGGCTGCTGTCGATGGGCGCACCAAACAGTCCAGTGCACCACCGAACACTGTCTGGTGCGCCAGCCACGTCAGCCAACCGTTAGGGTTTGACCATTGGAGCTCTGACATCTGGGACCACCGGACAGTCCAGTGGTGCACCGGACAGGTACTGTTCACTGTTCGATGCGCCTTCTGGCGCCTACTCTAACTCTGCGCGAACTGTCCGTGCACTGTAGCGCTTTTCAGGTTTCCGTTGGAGTCGACCGTTGCGCTGGATCCGTTGCTCCGCATGGCACACCGGACAGTCCGGTGCTACATAGGACAGTCCGGTGAATTATAGCGGAGTGGCTTTTCCAGAAACCCGAAAGGGAGGAGTTGGAGTTGATCCACCCTGTGGTGGTGCACCGGACAGTCCGGTGCGCCAGACTAGGGCTCTCTTCGGTTTTCTTTGCTCCTTTCTTTTGAACCCTAATTCAGATCTTTTTATTGGTTTGTGTTGAATCTTTGGCACCTGTAGAACTTATAATCTAGAGCAAACTAGTTAGTCCAAATATTTGTGTTGAGCAATTCAACCACCAAAATCATTTAGGAAAAGGTTTGACCCTATTTCCCTTTCATTACTATGTAATATCTGGAGAGATGGGCTTCGCTCCGATACCAGCTGTGACAGAACCTCCCATGGTATTAAGCCCACCTACAGTTGTCCTTGTCCTAAGGACCTTGGACAACCATGTAGATGCACTTAATCACTCGACAGGTTCGGTAACTGTATCCTCATCATTTCGCCTAAGAGCGCTTCACCCGTCACACACATATTACATCACATCGGAGGAAAGAATAAGCGGAAGCAATTTACAATAACATAATTTACATTCATCAAATATATAGAGAGAGTATTATTATTACAATACCAGGGTACTAGGAGTGCATAAGTGGTATTATTATTACAGACCAGGGAGGCAAAACACCCTGCCGCACAAAAGTTCATTGTTTTTTTAAGTGGGAGGCCAACATCCTCTCGCGACCACTTCACTGCTGAGGCTCTTCCTTGGGTACCATCTTTGAACAAAAACAGCAAAAGTCTGTTGTTTCCTCACCTACAACAACATGGGTTCAAAAACCCTGAGTACGGAGTGTACTTTCGCAAGTCTTACCCGACAAAAGAAAAGACTCTCAAGGATATGCTGGCTTGAGGGAGTCAAGGTAAGGCTATTCAAGAATCAAAGACTCTGTTTGCAGAAATGCTTACTAATAATGGATCCTTAAAATCCAATTTTTATTGTCAAATTAAGTCATTACCTGTAGCTTGAGTTCTTTCTACCCTAGTTCAAGCACTTGGCCTATGCTAGCCATCTTTTATCAACCTTTAAGTTCAATGGAATGCTACGTGTAAGTCAGTGACCAAGTCTTCATGTCCGAGAAGTAACGACGATCCGAATCGATTAATACCCAGCTGGGGATCTCCAATCACACGACATATGTAGCACTTAACCCTAGCATATGTCAACTAGCCACCGGGTTTCTTAAGACCAGATCAGGTTCAAGCCAACCGGGAGCACAGATACACCACCGTCCAGCCTCTTGTCACGGAGGGTACACGCTACTCTCGCCATCTCTCCACTCCCATTGTGTGTTGGCCTTTCTGGTATTAGTCTGCCTGAGGCAAAGCTTACCCATGATGAGGCATGTGACCAGTTAAAAGGTCCTTGATCATCAGGCCTAAATCGACATGGTCCTTAATCGACTTAGACGGAGACACTACACCGAGACTTCCTTCTCGTGGAAGTCACCCGCCCGGTCTCAACTTTATTATTTAAAACCCCAAAGTTTGGTACCTGGCAGAGGTACATCTTGTTCGATGTTGAACCCATCACGGCCATGATGGATCCACCATCAAGTTTTTATTTTTAAAAACATCCCATTCCATCTGAAGCATCATCTTTTGTTAAAACCAAAACATTTTTTGTTTTCTAAAGCAAGGCTAAGCATTAGGAAAACCTTTTAACAAAACAGGTAATCAAGGAAGGGTAAACAATTTTCCAAGGAAGGAAATGCATCAATTGTTTAACACACAACTCCTATCACCTAATGCATCATATAAGGTGATAAAGATTTTAAAACAACAAGGATGTGGCAAATGCACCGGGGCTTGCCTTGTGTTGTAGGTGAGTGGGATCTGTTCCACATATATCAAAGTAAAAACAATTCCCGGCAGGTGGAGCCTTTGTTGGTGGTGCAGTCTCTTCTTCTTCGACAGTTACTTCTTCGTTTTCGATACATAACCATACATATACATGAATGCTCATGTGATGCTATGAATATGCAATTATAATAGAGATACTTCAAGTTGTATCTTGAGTACAACTTTCCTTCATGGTACAACTAAGTTACTAGGGTTTTTCCGAGTCAATTTTCTTCTAGAACAAGGCAAATATTGCCTAGAAAGCTAGGGTTTTGGGTTTGGAAATCAAAGAATGTCCAAAACATGTCAAACTTCACCCATGGGCTCTAATTATCAAATTAAGCTTTCCTAAAAAATTTTATGATTTTTGGAGTTATCAGATAATTTCTAAAATTCCAAAAGTCTAGGTTTAGGCCTTCTTAAATACTAAATAATTCATGGTTGGGGATAAAAATCTTGGAACTATTTTTTTAAATACTAGAGGAATTTAGGAGTCTAGTAAAATTGGTCTCATATTTTTAGCTTTTTTCTAGAATTTTCTATAAATTCCCTAAGCCTAGCAGAAAAAGAAAAATGAAAATAATGAACAGTACTCGGCTGAAACCAGTCGGCCCACGAACGGGAAAACACGCCCGCGCGTGCCCGTGTTGGCGTCTTTGCACAGAGATCCCTACCAATTTGAACAACCTGAAAAGGGGCCATGGTACTATTCCCGTGTTTCACTGACATTTGCGGAAAGCCCCTCCTATTTCTATTTCTTCACAGCGTCAAGTCCACGATGTGAACGACGGTGAGCGCGCCCTCCGACGGACCTTAACTAGCCGGAATGCGCAGAGACTGACACCCTAATTTGGTTGACACCAGTTCCTACCCCCGGCGAGCACAAGCCCTCCGTTAATTGCACAATTCCGGGCCGGAGCTTGTCTGCCCACGACGACGGCGAACGCTAAGGACAAACCGAGGTGTTCTCGGTGATTGGATGCGGTCTAGCTCAATGGATCGGGTCGACAAGCATGCCAAGCATGCTTGGGTGCTAAAAGAAGGTGAGGAGGGCGAGAACGGACCTGGAGATAGTGGTCCACGGCGCGGTGGCTCACGGCGGCGCGGAAAACCGAATTGGGGGAAGAAAGGAATTAGAGCGCTATGGTGGCTAATCGGAGGCAAGGGCGGCTGCTTTGGCTTCGTGACAACCTAACGGAACTAGCGGCACACTCAATTTATAGTGTCTGAGGGCGGTGGCTCCGAATTTCGAAGGAGAAGGCTGGCGACTGGAGAGAGGGGTGAGTCACCGGAGTCGCATAATGTGGCATTTACTTGGGTAGAGGCCTGAGACGATGACTGACCAGTTCACATGACACCTTGCGACGAGGTAACAGGGTCAGTAGCATGGCGGATTCCGATAAACGGCGGTCACACCGGCGATGGCCGTGCGGCCACGTCGTGGCACAAGTGGACGGGCGACAAAGTGGCCAAAGTGCTCCGACTTCATCCACGCCGAGATCTTTTCACCAGGGGGTCGTTATGCACGCATTACTGGGCGCGAATCACAGTGCCAGCGTGAATCCGAGCGCGCGGGTCACCGGTGGCGAGGTTCAATGCATCTGAGATTTTTCTGGCTACTGTACCATGGCCATCTTGTTCAGTCGTTCTGACAGCGCGATTTGAGGAGCCTTGTTCTCCATTTTCCATGTGACAACTTACTAATTGGTTTGTAACAAAGTTACTGTCCTATAATTCAGCTATATTTCAACTATAGAAACCTTGAGCGAATTCTGATTAAATCACACAGAATTTAGTCTCCAAAGTTCATCCGAACTCATTGTCAGTTCAACCCTAACCCCTGATCCAACTGATAGACTAACTTTGAGTCCATTTTACTCCAAATTTTGTATGTCACCAAGGCTTAGTCACTTAAGCAAAGTTGTACTCCTATCATAGCTCTACAAATTTGGTGTGTTGACCTTGAGCATAATCCTCAAGAATTTAGAGATATAGAGCTCCAAAGTTGACCCCCTTCAACTGAAATTCAGACTTAAGCATATAGTGTTCATGGGGTACTTTTGCAAATGAGTCCAAATCCCTCCACATTATTTGAAAATCCATTAATATGAAAGTTACTTGGTTTGTGGTGTTCTATCACTTTGATATTTGCACTTTGGTCCAAAAGTGCCTAGAATTTACATTTAGCCCCCTTAGGGTTCCAATTAGGGTTTTGAGTACTTTAGGGTTTTTGTGCCACTAAAGTTCATCAACTTTGATATCTTGTGAACACTTCTAATGACTTTTGAGATTTTTACCTATTTGGGCTTCACCTTAATCCATAGGCCCTATTTCCAGGGTTAAGTACCCTACCTTAGCGTTAAGTACACCTTAAGTCACATCATCTCAACTTGTTTTGAAAGTTTACCTAGTGAATGCATTCTAGGTGTAACAAACAACATGACATGTCAATGCATATGATGTTATGCTCAAGTTTTAGTGCCAGTAATACCAGGGGTGTTACAGTTCAATTGGTGGGAATAACCAAACAGATAAATTTTGCCCTAGTGCAAGAGTTCAAATTAGAGGGATAGAGTTCCCCGCTGATCTGATAGTAATGGGTACCCGGGATGTAACCATAGATGTCATCCTAGGGATGAATTGGCTAACCAAATATCAAGCAAGTCTTAGCTATGACAAGAGGACTGTGAAGTTAGTGTTCTCATCAAGAGAGGAAGTGTTAGTGGAGTTGGTCTTATCTGGACCAAGGGAAGGAAGTTGTCACCAAGCCACTGCCCATATTGAGGAAATCGAGCCATCAGAAGCAATCAAGGTAGTATCAGAATTCCTAGATGTGTTTCTTGAGGATCTACTAGGCATGCCACCTGAAAGGAAAGTTGAGTTCACCATAGAGCTTATACTTGGCACCACCCCTATTTCCAAGGGAGCATATCGAGTGTCCGGACTAGAATTGGTGGAACTCAAGAAGCAGATTGATGAGTTGTTAGAGAAAGGCTACATCAGACCAAGTACCTCGCCTTGGGCCACCCTAGTGTTATGTGTGGAGAAGAAATAAGGTACAAAGAGGATGTGCATTGATTACAGATCTTTGAATGAAGTTGCCATCAAGAACAAGTACCCCTGCCTAGGATTGAAGATGTATTTGATCAGTTGAGAGGAGTCAGTGTGTTCTCAAAGATAGACTTGAGGTCAGGTTACCATCAACTCAGGATCTAGCCTTCGGATATACCGAAGACCGCATTTATCACCAAGTATGGACTATATGAGTTCACAGTCATGTCATTCGGTCTAACAAATGCGCCAGCTTATTTCATGTACTTGATGAACATTGTGTTCATGGACTATCTCGACAAGTTTGTAGTGGTGTTCATTGATGATATCCTCATATATTCCCAGAATGAGCAAGTGCATAAAGAGCACTTGAGGAAAGTATTGTAGAGGCTACGGGATTGTCAGCTGTATGCCAAGCTGAGCAAGTGCGAGTTCTGGATCAGCGAAGTCCTGTTCTTGGGTCATATTAAAAATCAAGACGGATTGGTTGTGGATCCGAAGAAGGTAGCAGCTATTCTAGATTGGAAAGCACCGAAGGATGTCCGGGGAATCAAGAGTTTCATTGGAATGGCTAGATACTATGGGTGTTTCATTGAAGGTTTCTCCAAGATTGCCAGGCCAATGACAACTTTGCTGGCAAAGAAGGTTGAGTTCAATTGGACCCCAACGTGCCAAGAGTCTTTTGAGACATTGAAAAAGAAGTTGACAACAACACCAATATTGATTCTGCTAGATGTTCACAAGCCATTCTCAGTATATTGTGATGCTTCGTACACCGGTCTGGAATGCATGTTAATGCAAGAGGGGAGGGTAGTGGCGTACTCGTCCTGACAGTTGAAAATTCATGAGAAGAACTAACCCACTCATGATTTGGAGTTAGCAGCAGTGGTTCATGCACTGAAGACCTAGAGGCACTATTTTGGGCAGAAGTGTGATATCTACACGGACGACAAGAGTCTCAAATACATATTCACCTAGTCAGAGCTAAACATCAGGCGGCGAAGATGGCTGGAGCTAATCAAAGACTATGAGCTGGAGATACATTATCATCCAGACAAAGCAAATGTGGTTGCAGATGCTTTGAGCAGAAAGAGTCAAGCCAATATGATGGTCGCTCACCCGATGTCGTATGAGCTAGCCAAGGAATTCGATAGGTTGAGTCTAGGATTTCTAAATAACATCCAAGGAGTGACGATTGAGCTGGAACCCACTCTAGAGCAAGATATCAGGAAGGGTCAGAAATAGGATGAGAAGATCAACAAGATTCGACAGCTGATCATGGATGGGAAAGGCAAAGACTTCCATGAAGACAGAAGGAGTGGTATGGTTCAAGGATAGACTGTGCGTTCCTGACATCAAATTGATCTGGGAACTGATTCTCAAGGAAGCTCATGAGACAGCGTATTCCATACACCCTGGCAGCGAAAAGATGTACCAAGACCTGAAGAAAAGATTCTGGTGGTACGGAATGAAAATAGAGATAGCAGAGTATGTGGCTGTATGCGACAATTGTCAAAGAATCAAGGCAGAGCATCAGGGACCCGCAGGTTTATTGCAGCCGTTGCAGAATCCTCAGTGGAAATGGGATGAGATTGGGTTGGACTTTATAGTCGGTCTGCCTTGCACTCGAGCCGGCTATGACTCCATCTGGGTAGTAGTGGACCGCTTGACAAAGGCGGTCTGTTTCATACCAGTCAAGACCACCTATAGCAGTGCAGTGTTGACAGAACTATATATGTCTCGAATTATATGCCTACATGGTGTTCCAAAGAAGATAGTATCTGACAGAGGTACCCAATTCACTTTTCATTTTTTGCAGCAGTTGCATGAAGCTTTGGGCACACACTTGAAGTTTAGTTCAGCTTACCACCCGCATACAGATGGTCAAACAGAGAGAACTAACCAGATTCTTGAAGATATGTTGAGAGCTTGTGCATTAAAAGATAAGTTAGGATGGGACAAAAGGCTACCGTATGTGGAATTCTCCTACAACAACAGCTATCAAGCTAGTCTGAAGATGTCACATTCGAAGCACTCTATGGGAGGAACTGTAGAACTCTGTTGCATTGGGACCAACCCGGTGAAAGGCCAGTGTTCGGTCCAGATATTTTGCTTGAAGTCGAAGAGAACATCAGAATGGTTCGAGAGAATCTAAAGACAACGCAGTCCAAGCAGCGAAGCTATGCTGACACTAGAAGAACAGAATTGAATTTTGAAGTGGGAGATTATGTCTATTTGAAGGTGTCACCCATCAGAGGAATCAAAAGTTTCAGAGTCAAGGGCAAGTTAGCGCCTCAATACATCGGACCATACCAGATCCAAGCAAGACGAGGAGAAATGGCATACCAACTCAGCTTACCAAAAAGTCTGTCATCCATGCATGATGTGTTTCATGTGTTTCAGCTAAAGAAATGCTTGCGAATGCCAGAGGAACAACTGCCAACCGAGGATCTTGAGGTTCAACAAGATCTAACTTATATTGAGAAGCCAACTCAGATTCTAGAGACAGCAGACCGGGTCACTCAAAGAAGCACCATCCGGATGTGCAAACTCAAGTGGGGCCATCACTCAGAGGAAGAAGCAAACTAGGAAAGAGAAGATGATCTAAAAGCCAAGTACCCTGAACTCTTTGCTAGCCAACCCTGAATCTCGAGGGCGAGATTATTTTTAAGGGGGATAGGTTTGTAACACCCTGAATTTGGGGGTATAAATTTTATTCTCTAAATGCCTACCAAATTCAGGTGTTACCCTTTGTCTCTCTAGTCTCTCTCCCCCTTTTTCTTTTGAGTAGAATTAGGTTAGTTAAGTGAAGGATTAATTATTTACTTTCTCAAAACTATGTGAGTCATGAATTGTTGCATCCTCCTGAGCCTAAATTATTCTTTGATTTGATGCACATGTTTGAATTATTTGAATTTGGGTTTGTGTTTGAATTTGAATTGAGTTCTCTAGAGAAAATAAAAAGAACAGGCATTACAAATTCCCTGGAAAAAGAAAAACCGAAAGCAACCCATTAGGCCCAATCTAGCCCAGCCAGGCTGCATGCTCACGCGCCCACGTCGCCTGGCAGGTGGACCCCACCTTTTAGTGACGACCGCGCATGCGCTCTCTCTCCCTCTCTCACTCCCGCTGCCCGGTGGGACCGGCCTGTCAGCGCCAACCCATCCGCGCACGCGCCCGCTCTCGCTCACTGCTTGGTGGGACCTCCCTGTCAGCGTTGACCACCCGTTCGCCCGCTCACCCTCGCTAGTCTGCGGACCGCGCCTGCGAGCCACTTCCCCTTCACTAACCTCCTGCTCGCGCTCTCCGTCGTAGATGCGCCCACGACCGCGTGTTTCCCAGCCACGTCCCTCACGCTCGAGCCCTTTTCTGGAGCTCGCGCCCACTCACTCGCTCCCCTTGCTAAGTTGCGCCCTCAGCTGAACTCCCTCTCTCTCTCTCTCGCTCTGTGCGCATGCCCGTGGAGCTCCACCGTGATCCGCCCCCGTTCCATTGCCATCGTCGAGCGCTTGCCGTGTCCGTTGCCTCGGTGAGCTCCACCTCTTCGACAGCAACGCGGGACACCCTCTGGTTTGCCCCAGCCTCTCTATTTCAGCCGGTCCACGCTCACCGGCGTTCTCCCCGTGCAGTCGAAGCCCTGCCACCGTCGACCCAAGGCATCTCTGCATCCCCGCCACTCCTCAGGCACTCTAGAGTTTCCTCTCGAGGTGAGAAATCCCTTGTGCTCTTATTTTCCCATTTGTTGCCCTGTCCCTCGCGTGATTGCTCGCTAGAGCAAGTTAGCGCCGCCGTTGGGCCGCTCCGCCGCGGTCTGCACCTTCTGGTGCCCCCACACCGGTGCCGAGCCCATGACCGTGTATACCGTGCCACCCTGAACCCTCCTGTGCCCTTCCCAGCGTCCCATGGCCCCTAGCGTGCCCTCATCTCCGGCAAACCTCCGCCATGGGAGCGAGCGACGCCACCGCTTGCGGTCATGGAACCCTGACCGCGCTTGCCGTTGGATCTCGGACGTCCATTCGAGATCTGGCGGTCTAGGTTTAATTAGAATAGATCTAATCTCAGTCGTTCGTTTCGGATCTGACCGCTCGAGTGCGCGCCCCGCTCTCTCTCTCTCTACATCTGGGCCCGACCTGTCAGTCCGTCTCCCGACCTCGGTCACTGACCGCCCTGGCCCACTGGTCAGTGCGCGCCCGCTCGCAGGATCTGTTCTCGGTCGTTGATCTGAGATCCGATGGCTGATAGAGCCTGATACCCCTTCGCGTGGTAAAATTGTTAAAGAGACCCCAGCTTTTTAGAAATCAACCCGTTGTCCATGGTTTTTGCGCCTAGGCCCTTTAATCTTGCAGATCGAACCCTGGACTTTTATTTAATCACAGGATTGGACTTCATTTTGTATTTTAAACTTCAAACCTTGTTTATTTCATATCTTTTGTATATGAACTCTAAATTGAGTGACTCAAATTGCAAAATGTTCATAGGATTATTCTCTGTTGAAATAAATTATGATCATTCACTGTCTTCACATTCTAATTTTATGCCTAGACTATAGGTTAGTTTATGTAATAGTTTATTGAATTAATAAGATAAATAAAAAGGAAAACCTAATGGTAATAATTAGATGTTTAATCTTGTGATATTGATAATATGTAATGTATGGATTTATCCTTGGTTTAGCTTTTGTGTCTCATTAAAATAAGTGGAATTAGATTATGTAATCATGGATATAGACAACATTTAGAGAATAACAAACTTCTAAATGTGTTAGTTCACCCTATAACCTAAACTACCTCTTATGTTTGTGTTGTTCATTTGAGATGTGTTCACATGTTTGTACATGATTGGTGTGTTGTTCATTTGTCTTTATCCAAATGTATTGAATGTATGATCACTTTATTTATATGATAAGCAACCTGTGGCTCCTGAGTGTGTTGCCAAAGACCTTCTTAAGCAGCAACCTGGTGAAGGCAAGTGTTCTCTGACCTATTATGTTCTACTTACTTTATAATTCATTGTCCCACATTACTTAATTAAAACCTAAGGATTAACTAGTCTATATTTACCTTATCCTTGTTTATCTTTGGGATATTATGCTTAGCTTTTTGCTATTGCTTTAATTTAATCAACGAACATGATGTGATTATTTATGATACGATGATGTTATCCCGATGATGATCTTGTGATACTTTAGGAGCCTGAGGCTGTTTCCTGAGTACCTCTCCGTAAGGACCTGTTCGTTGAGTGACCACCCGAGATAACAGTACAACCATGAGGGTGGAATGGGACACCATTAGCTGAATAATTAGACGAACCTGTGGGTGTAGTTGGCTTTGGTGGAGGGCCGTCAATGGGGGCTAGGGCATGGTGCTCGCTCTGCTAAGGGTGGGTGTCGAGATTCTTTCGATTTGGTTTTGTTAGTCACCCACCTTAGGGAGGGGTAATGTGTTTGTATGACTAGCGAAACCTAACGAGAAGCTATGCACCAGGGGAGTCTTTGTAAAGGCTACGTAGTGAGACCCTGCTGGGTCACCTTGGTAGTGATCAATGGGGAGTCATGATCTTTGGGCAGAACGGGAATCACGACTCATGGGTAAAGTGTGCAACCTCTGCAGAGTGTTAGAAACTGGTATATCAGTCGTGCTCACGGTTAAGAGCAGCCTTGGGATCCTCTTTGATTATAAGAACTTTGGATACTCTTTTATGATGATGGTTATAATTATGATCTCTGGTATTTCCTCTTGGAGGGAGTACATTTGGGTAATAACTAGGTTTATTACCAAAATTTGGCTCTACTATTAGTAATAAATACATGACCAACTAAAAGCAACTGCTTAATCTTAAATCCACATACAGCCAGTCCACTTTAGCCAAACGGGACATTTGTCGAGTACATTGATGTGTACTCACCCTTGCTTTAAAAACCACCCCCACCTCAGGTTGTCCCCACTGTATTCAGTGCTCAGGAGGAGATGCAGGCAACATGGAGGACTTTGAGGAGTTCCGAGACTATGATGAGTTCTAGTTATGCTAATGGCAAAACCCTAGTCAGCTGATTGTGAAGGCCTTATCGGCTACGTTTGCTTTTCCACACTTTGATAATGTTAATGATTCTATGGATGTCTTGGACATTCTGATGTAATAAAGTACATTTCTGCTATTTACTTTGAGCAATGGGTGATGATGTCCAATTATGTAATCGCTGTGTACGTGAGTTTCTGATCCTGGCACGTACATGGTTTGCATTCGGTTTGCCTTTCGACCCTCATAAAAGATTTATCAAATAATACCAATTGAAGCACTCAACATTATTACTCCCCCAAAATGAGTGTTCTCTTTTAGAAAGAGTTTTCTCCCCCTTTAGAGACAAAGAAATACTCCTTCTGGCAGAGATCTTCTACCTAGGAAAAAGCATGTGAGAAATAGAGGTGCAAAACATGATTTGATTTGCCTAACTTCCCTTATGCATAGGTACCATAATATGATTTAACTACTTATGCATGTATAGCAACATGGGAAATATAAGATATGAAATATAGTCTAACCAAATTTTGGAGAAGACATGTAAATGATGAAAAATGTAGTCTCAAAGATACCAATTGAAAATAAATGGTGGACCATTTGAAGACTAATGGCAGACTTGTGAGGCATAAGAATTCTTGTAGATTTGCAGTGGAAGCTTGTTGTATTTCTCCGAGGACTCCATTTTCCTTTCAATGTGACTACTACATGAATAGACTTGAAAACTGGTATTAGTCTCAAAGACTTAGATTATAGAGTAACCTCCCCATGAAAGTGTGCGTACAAGTTTTGAATACTTGTAGGAGACATGCACTTTGATTTGATATCAAGAGGGGCAAATTATCTAAAATCCGAGCTTTGGCACATATAGGTTAAATGATACCAATTGAAGCATACCAAATGAAGTATAATTGAAATGTTATACTACTTGAAATATTTTACCATATCAATTGATGTATAATTTTTCTTTGGAGTGTTAAGTATGCTATGTGCCGTGCCTACCATTTTAAACCACGTAGGTTTGCTCAAGAGTATAAATTTAAAGTGAGAAATCCTACCATATGATTTACCTAGTATGTATGCATTTTTAATCAAAAGTAAATACCAATTGAAATACTAGGTATGAAAGGTAAAACTGGATACAAGAGAACAGATACACATATTTAAAAACAAGAAATACAATAAATCCAATTACCTTAGTCATGGGTGGGGAAATTAGGGTCCAAAGTATGCACTAACCCACTTGGAAATAAACTTGATCCAATCTGATGTATCCCATGATATACATCCCAATTTTGCCAAGTCTCCAAATTCCTCGTCATCCTTCGGAGTCCTCACTTCCCTCTTGGGATCCAAACCTTCTTGGTGTTTTTCATGGTTGAAATAATTCCCTTTGCCTTTGTTCCAGATGCGTTTGGCCCCTTTGCCTTTGTTCGCTTGCTTGTTGGCCTTGATTGATACCACCATTACATTCTTTTTCTTCTTGATCAAATATGGTGTAGCAACTTTTTGTCTACCTTGTTGATGTAGGTGTTGGAGACTTTGCTTGTTGGCTTTTGCTTTTGCTTATCCCCGGTCTTCGCCTTGCATTGGAAAGACTTGTGGCCTTCCTTGTGACATAGCCTACAAATCATAGTTTCTCCCTCCATAGGCTTGTTCACTCCTGCAGTGGTGTTATCCTGTGGAGGTTGGATTTGTTTGGCTTTTCCTTTCTTGTCATACAAGGCCTTCCAAAGGCGAGCCACCTCTTGCTTTAATTGCTCATTCTCCATTGCAATCTCATTCGAACATGTTTCTATGACAACATTCTTAACAAGAACTTGATTGCATGGGTTAGAATTATTAATTAAATCAAAGCAACAAGTAGAAGCATCTTTCTTAATAATTTCAGGAATTTCAACTAAAGATGCCCCTAGGGTGCTACCAATGTTCTCTAGCTTAGTAGTTAGCTCATTATTGTGTATGCTAAGAATTTCCATTTTCCTTAGAAAATTTTCAATAGCTTCTTGGGAGCTAGCTAACTTAGCCTTATGTTTTTCATTCTTTTTAATAAGGCCATCATCGGTAGCAGTGGATGGAGCACTAGACTCTAATTGCTCAATTTTAGTTGATAGCTCACAATTTAAATTTGCAAATGTTTCAAATTTTTCTAGCAAACCTTTATAATCATTTTGAGAGCTAATCAACTTAATTTTCGAGGTTTTAAGTTGAGCCTTTTGTTCAGTGCAAACATCCTAGAAAAATTTAACAGTTTCCGCAAGCTCATCTATGGAGGGCTTTCCCTCACCTTCATCATCACTACTACTGTTGTCATCACTAGAGGATGGAATACTCATTTTACCTCTTGCCATAAGGCACTTGTGTGATGACCGTGATGAGCGTGATGAGGATTGTTTGCTGCGCGTCCTTGGAGGTTCATCTTCACTTGAAGAGTCATCCCAAATTTTGACACTTGTTAGCACCTTGCCTTTGCTCATCCCCTTTTTGGGTTCGGCCATAGTTAGACAGCTGTCCCTGAAGTGGCCCTTCTACCCACATGCGAAGCATCCTCTCTTTCTTTGCTTTTTCCTATCAATGTTAAATAGAAGATCCTCTACCTACAGAGGCACACCCATTAGATTAATCTTGCGAATCATCCCCATTACCTTTCCAACGCGTCGGATTATTTCTTCATCCTCAGAGGATGATGTTGATGGTTGATTATCTTCATAATCATCACTTTCTTCTTCTTCCTCTTCTTCACTTGAGGAACTTGGAGTGTGAGCCTTCTTTTTACCCTTCCTTTCATCACATGCAAAAGCATATGGCCTTGAGGAAGTTGGCTCCTCTCCCCGGTACATTTTTCGCGACATCTCAAAGGCCACAATTTTCTCAATCACAATGGTCAGGGTCATTGTACCATGTTGTGAAGAATAGTGATGATGCTCCCATATCTTTGTTGTGGTAGTAGGGAGATAATATTCCTCACAATGTCCGCATCACATAGCTTATTAATGCCAATAGAATTGAGCTCATTGATAATTAGATTCAAACAAGAATACATGTCTCTAACAAGCTCATTATCCTTCATAGCAAAAGAATTATACTCATTTAAGACTAGGCAATGATTTTGCTCACGAACATTGGATGTGCCGTCATGGAGCTCATGCAATTTTAGCCAAATCTCATTACAATTTTTAATGTAAAAACTTTATTAAAAATATCCATGCTAAGAGATTCATACAAGCAATTTTTGGCCCTAGCATTTAGATGAATTTCTTTTTCCTCACTCGTGGTGGGTTTCACGGGATTCTTGGGTGGTTTCATCTCATCACGAGTGACTCTCCAAATACCTAGATCAACGACCTCTAGGTAACAAGCCATTCTAGCACTATAATATGGGAAGTTAGTGCCATCGAAGTATGGTGGCCTATGGGTATCCATCTGTCACACCCAGTTTTAGAAGGCAAACCAAAAGTGAACCATGTACATGCCAGGATCAGAAACTCATGTACACATCGATTATATAATTGGACATCACCACACATTGCTCAAAATAAATAGCGGAAAGGTACTTTTATTACAACAAGATGTCCAAGACATCCACAGAGTCCAATACATAGCATAGTCATTAATATCATCAAAGTGTGGAAATACATAACGTAGTAGATAAGGCCTACACGGGCAGCTGACTGGGGGTTTGCCACTAAGAAAAACTAGAACTCGTCATAGTCCTGGAACTCCTCAAAGTCCTCCATGTTGCCAGCATCTCCTCCTAAGCACTGAATATAATGGGGACAACCTGGGGTGGGGTGGTTTGTAAAGCAAGGGTAAGTACACATCAACGTACTCAGCAAATGTCCCGTTTGGCTAAAGTGGACTAGCTATACGTGGAGTTAAGGTTAAGCAGTTGCTTTTAGTTGGTCAAGTATTTATTACTATTAGTAGAGCCAAGTTTTAGTAATAACCCAGTTATTACCCAAATGTACTCCTTCCAAGAGAAAATACCAGAGATCAAAATTATAACCATCATTATTAACCATTATTATAAAAGTAACCAAAGTTATTCTAATCAAAGAGGATCCCAAGGCTGCTCTTAACCGCGAGCTCGGCTGATATACCAATTTCTAACACTCTGCACAGGTTGCACACTTTACCCATGAGTCGTGATCCCTTTCCAGCCTAGGTTGTACAGACCCGTTCTTCACTACCAAGGTGAATGGCCAAGGATACACTACGTAGCCTTTACAAAGACTCCCCTGGTGCATAGTTGCTCTTTAGGTTTCGCCAGTCGTGCAAACGCAGTACACCTCCCCAAGGTGGTTGACTAACAAAACCAAATCGAATGAACCTATGCACCCCCCTTGGCAGAGCGAGCACTACGCCCTGGCCCCCATTGACGTCCCTCAGACAAAGCCAACTACACCCCCAGGATCATCTAATTAATCAGCTAGGGGTGTCCCATTCCACCTCATGGTTGCACTGTTATCCTAGGTGGTCACTCCATGAACAGGTCCTTACGAAGAGGTACTTAGAAAAATGGCCTGAGTCCCCTAAATTATCACAAGATCATCATTGGGATAACATCATCGTATCATAAATATTCACATCATGTTCATTGATTAAGTTAAAGCAATAGCGTAAGCTAACCATAGTAACCCAAAAGATAATCAAGGAAAAGGTAAATACAAAGCCAGTCAATCCTTAGGTTTCGATTAAGTAATGCGGGACAATGAATTATAAAGTAAGTAGGACATAATAGGTCAGAGGACACTTGCCTTCACCAGGTTGTTGCTCAGGATGATCTTTGGCAACACACTCAAGAACCACGGGCTGCTCGTTGTCTAAATAAAGCGATCATACATTCAATACATTTGAATAACAACAAATGAATAATACATCAAACATAAGAAACCAAGTGGACACAAATTTGATAGGACATTATAAACTCAAAAGGTAAACTAAGTGCTAGGGATCAGTATATTTTAGAGATTAATGATTCCCTGGACATTATGGATTACATAACTTAGATCTACTAATTTTAGTGACACACAAAAAATTATACTAGGGATCAATTCACACATGGAATATTATTAATCTCACAAAATTAAACATCTAAGTACCATTAGGGTTTCCTTTTATTTATTTTATTAAACAAATAAATCAATACCTAAACTAACCTATAGTCTAGGTATAAAATTAAAGTGCCCAGACTGTGGATGAACATAATTTATTTGAACAGAGAATATTCCTATGAACATTTTGCAATTTTAATCACTAAATTTGGAGTTCATATGAAAAAGATATGAAATAAACAAGTTTTGAAGTCTGAAATCCAAAATTAAGTCCAAATATGTGATTATTTAAAAGGGTAGGGGTCTATTTATAAGAGTCTAGGGGCCTGCACGCAAAGCCTAGGGACGACGGGTCCTATTACCCAAGAACTAAGGTTCCTTTTTACAAAACCGAAAACCGAAGGGGTATCGGACAATCTTGACCGCTCGATCACAGATGAACGGCTAAGTTTAGATCCGTGGATGAGCGCGCGCGCGAACGAGCGAGCACTGACATGCGAGCCAGCGGTGTCAGCGACTGAGGAGGGAGGCGGGCTGACCAATCGGACCCAGCACCAGGGGGCGCAGGCGCTGATAGGCGGGGCCTAGGGGCAGAGCGCGGGTGAGGGCACGAATCTGAGCGGTCTGGTGCGAATCAGACGGTTGGTATTAGATTAGGTTTGATTAGATCCGAGCCGCCTGATCTTAGACGGACGCCTGGGATCGAATCGATCTGGTCCCTCAGCCGCCAGCGGTGGCGCTGCTCTTGTCCACAGCGGAGGCCCACCGGAGACGCGGGCGAGAGCGCGTTGTGGCCCTCTGGGACGCCGGGAAGGGCTCGGGGAATTCTGGGGAGTACGGCGAACTCGGCTCGGGGCATAGCACCGACACAATGGCGCTGGAAGGGGCGGTTCATAGTGAGGCGGCTCGGCGGTGGCGCAACACTACTCCGGCGAGCAATCATGCATGACCGAGGGCAATCAAGGGGAAAATAGGGGCGGGGCTAGGTTGCTTACCTCGAGAGAAGACTCTAGGACCCTTGAACGGCGGTAGGGACACGACAAGGGCTTGGGTCGACGGCGGCGGCTCTCTGGTTGCGCGTGGGAAGCTCCAGCGAGCACGGGCAGAGGGAACCAGAGAGGGAGAGAGTAAATTGAGGCGCGGCTCAAGTTGTGGGCACGACGAAACCCCCACGGTGACGACGGAACAGGCGCGCGGGCACGGCAAGCGGCGGCGGTCTTCTGAGAGCTCTGAGAAGGAACGGCGCATGAGCGAAGGCAAGCTAGGGCATCTACGGGTGGGGGAAATGGCAGAGTGGACGAGAGGGGGCTTGAGTAGGGGTTGGGCGCATGGGTGGTGGCCGGAATTCGCGCGGACGTGGGTGCGACCATGGCGGGTGCGCGGATCAAAAGTTAGAGGAGGGGGTGAGGGCTGACAAGTGGAGCCTGCCAGATAGTGGCTCAGGCACGCAGATGCGCAAAGGAACACACCGACAAGCGGGACCCAAGTGGCACAGAGAGGGAGGGAGAGGGCATGCGGGCGCGAGAACTACCGCTGACAGGTGGGCTCCACCGGTTAGACGACGCGGACACGCGAGCACGCGAAGCTGGGCCGGCTTGGGCTAGCTGGGCTGAATTAGGATTTTCTATTTTCCTAGAATTTCTAATTGCTTTTCTATTTTATTTTCTCTAGGGTTTTTGTGGCGGAACTACCCGAATTATTCCAACTCAAGTGCCTAATTCCCGCCTTAGAGGCTAGACCACACTTAAATGGGAATAACCCGTCAATCCCTCGGATCCAGTCCGATGAGGCCACTGACAGGATCAAGTACCACGTACTCACTCGATGGTGAGGCACATAGAAAATACAATAAAGCATAAAACCATACATTAAGGAGTATTAAATTTATTACATCATCATCGGAGTTTTTGCAAAAGTAATCGTCATTGTTCGAAGTGCAGCGGAATGAAACTAATGGTAAATAAACAAAGAGATGGGGAAGCCTGTCCCATCACTCCTCATGCTCCTCCTCAGCCGAGGTAGGATCTGTAACACCCCACTGGTCACACACAATGGATATTACCAAAAACCCCACCCATCTAACTTACTCAACACAAGAGGCGTAATAAAGACAGGAAATATAGCAAAATCCGGCAGCACCTCCTTTGAAACTAACATAACAAGGAGGGGAAAACATGAAGTTCATACAGGATATAAAGACATATAATTCACATAGTAGAAGCTAAATGCAAAGTGGTAAACTCATTTATGCCCCAACTGAAGCAAAACAGATGGGATGAGGAACTCAGCCTACCCTAAGATAAACGCTCAACCAAGAACAAGGCAATTCACTAGACTTGACCAATTCTGATTAACAACATTATTAAATGGTGATTCCTTTATTAAAGGTGTAGTGGCCGTGCTGCTACATCCCTCTATTCCCAAAGCAGAAATTAGGTGCCTGCATCAAACAATGCAAGATGTGAGATAATACATCTCAGCAAGTAAACATAACAACAACAAATAGGACATTGTAAATCAACTGTGCTTACACAACCACATGGTTCAGAACTCCTTTCTTTCTTTTGAACAGTAAATTGCAGCAAGTAAACAAATAACTAAATTCTTAACGCCAAGAAGAATCACCATGCACAAGTCCAAATTATCCACATCTGTAACACCTCTGGTGTTACTATAACTAAAACTTGAGCATGGCATCATGAGCATGGGCATTGCATATGTTTGACACATCTAGAGTGCATTCACTAGGCAAAAATTTCAAACAAGTTGTATTGTTTTAAAGTTTTACAAATAGGACCCTGGTTAAAGAACTTAACCCTAACTAGTGGTTAAAAGGGGTAAAGCTTAACCCAAGTTGAGAAAAACTTTAGGGCTTGTGAGAAAAGTCATACAATATCCCCAAACACTAAGTTGAATCACATTTATACCCCTGGGATGCCAAAAACCCTAATTGGAACCCTGGAAAACCCTAAAACCAAACCCTAGGGGCCTAAGTGCAAAATTAGTCCACTTTTGGGCTAAAGTGCAAAAACCAAGCCAAATAAGTATTTTAAGTCCTTTGATTCACAAATATGTGATTTTGCAAGCCAAACCCTAAATTTTGG
Organism: Zea luxurians; assembly: GCA_029449295.1. NCBI lineage: Eukaryota > Viridiplantae > Streptophyta > Magnoliopsida > Poales > Poaceae > Zea > Zea luxurians. The sequence continues at coordinate 34,430,987 of JAOPSE010000002.1, read as the reverse complement.
ACCTAAATGCAAAATGGACCTCACATGAGTTTATCTCTAAGTCTGAAAAATCAGTAAATGGGCTCAACTTTGGGGCTTTGTAACTTACAAAGTATAGGGTTTTTACCCTAGGTCATCACATCAAAGTTGAAGACCCATTATAGGAGAACAACTTTGCTTAAGGTTGTGAGTTTAGTTGTTAAGAAGAATTTGGAGAAAATCAAGCCTAAAGTTGGGCTGTCAGGCTGTTAGGTCTGAATTTTCAGACTAGCAGTGAACTGACCTCAACTTCAAGCTAGATTTTGAGCATGATCCAGTGCTCAAAAGTGATCAAGTCTTATAGTTGAGTTGTAGCTGGTTTATAACTCTACAACTTTGCTACTGAGAGTTTATGAAGTTCTTATGTGAAATCTGGAGTAAATCAACGCTAAACACGGGCTATCAGACTCGTTGATTCTACTGAAACCGAGCACTGTTCATCGTCATCAGTTACTATCGCGTTATGGATCAGGACGTCTCCGCCGGCGATAAGAACGCCACCGCGGCGTGACCGGTCGTCGTTGGCCGCGGTAAAGTGACTGGGTATCGTGGCAAAAGTTACCTCGGTGGCGTGCTTGGGTTAAGCGGCAACCGCACCCTCACCGGAGGCCGCCGTAGGCTTGCCAGCGCACTCTCCGCTCGCATCTCTTCCCCAACTCCGGTCGACAGTCCTTCGCCACGTGGCTCAACGTTTCTACCGTGTCGCCGTGACCTTCTCTGACCCCTCCGTGGCTCACCCAAGTTACTGCCACGTCGTTGGCCACGAATTCACGACGCCAGTGTTTCTTCCTTCCCTCCGACCGCCAGCACAACCTCCTCCAATTGATCGCCGCCGCCGTCGTTCCCTATAAATTGAGCCCACCGTTAGCTTCGTAACTTTATCCAGAACCTCGACGTCCAGTATTGCTCCCAGTAGTTCACCGACGAGCTCCAATTTCGCGTTTCCCCCAATTCCGTCCGCCGCACCGTGAAAACTAGCCCTCCCGTGGCCAACTCGTTCTGGTACGTCGCCATTCGATTCATGTGTCGTTTTCGTGCCTCTGCCTGCTTGTGATGCTCTTGGTGGCGTCCGTTTGCTCAGTCCGGCCATGGTTGTACGGGAACGTGAGCTTGACGCCCCGGTTTTCCGCCCTGAGCGTGGGCAGAACAATTTCTTGGAGCACCGTTCGAAATTGAGGGCCGTTCGTAGGTCGTCTTAGGTCCGTAGAGCCTCTCCGATAGTTAGCTTGGACGATCATCGCCGGCCATGTCCAGTACGGGTCATGCCGGGAAGGATCCATGGCGCGGCGTGGTCGGGGGTTATCGCGAGAAAGAAACAGAAGCTTGAGGGCGTTTCTGCAAATCGTCAGTGACTGCGTACAATAGTAAAAGGACCTTTTTTGGATTAACCAGAAGCGCGAGGCCCTTTCTGCAAAACTGCCTGGGCGCGGACGCGCGCGCGCGGGCGCAAGCGCTGTTTTCCCTGGACCTGGGCTTGTTGGGCCAGAATCGGCCCAGTACTGTTTTATCGTTTTCCTTTTTCTTTTACAGCAGAACTCTAGAAATCTGTAGAAAATAGTAGAAAAATCCTAAAATTATGAGACCAATTTTCCTAGGCTTGTTATTTTCCATAGTATTTAATAAAAATAGTTTTATGATTTTTAGTTTGAACAGGGAATTTTAGGATATTTAAAATAGCCTAAACTATTGACTCTGGATTTTTAGAGAATAAATAATAAGCCCAAAATTTCCCAAACTTTTTATGTGAGCTTATCACATTATTTAGAAGCCATGGGTAGAGTTTGGTTTGATTTGGACCTTGTTTGATCACTAAACCCAAAACCACCCCCCCCTGCTCCATGAACTCCTTTACTGACTCCGGAAACCCTAGGTTCTCGGAGTACCGTGAAGGAAAGTTGTATTCAAGACATAACTAATAAGTTTATGCTACCTTTGCATCCTCATGAGCATTCCATGACATCCATTCTTATGCATGTATATGATTATATTAGAGCAAGAAGAAGAAGAAGAAGTTTGTGAAGAAGGGATACCACCCACCTCTGATCCTCAAGCGGATAACTGCTTTTATTTTGATATCTGTGGATCCGAGCCAGACACCTCTGATAACAAAGGCAAGCCCCGGTGCATTTGCCACCGTCCTTGATGTCTTTAAAATCTTTCTCACTTACTTGCTGCATTAGGTGATAGGAGTTGATTGATTAAACAATTCCTGCATTGCCTTCCTTGATTTTGATTACCCTCCTTGAAATCCTGTTTTTACAAAAAGGTTTTACTTTGCTTAGTATTGCGTTAGAAAAACAAAAGGATTTGTTTTACAAAAGATGTTTGGCAAAGTGGGAGGGATGTTTTCGAAAATAAAACTTGATGGTGGATCCATCACGGCCGTGATGGATTCAACATCGGAAAAGATGTACCTCTGCCAGGTACCAAACTTTGGGTTTGAAATGGTTAAGCTGAGACCGGGCGGGTGACTTGCACGAGAAGAGAGTCTCGGTGTAGTGTCTCCGTCTGAGTCGATTAAGGACCTTGTCGATGTAGGCTTGATGATCGAGGACCCTTTAACTGGTCACATGCCTCGTCATGGGTAAGCCTTGCCTCGGGCAGACTAAGGCCGGAATAAGATAACACGAAATGGGAGTGGAGCGGTGGCGAGAGTAGCGTGTACCCTCCGTGGCAAGAGGCTGGACGGTGGTGTATCTGTGCTCTCGGTTTGCGTGAACCTGATCCGGTCTTAAGAACCCCGGTGGCGGGTTGACATATGCAAGGGTTAAGTGCTACATATGTCGTGTGATTGGAGATCCTCAGCTGAGTATAATCGATTCGGATCGCCGTACCTTCGCGGTTATGAAGACTTGGTCACTGCCCTACACGTAGCATTCCACTAAAGATGATGGGTTTTTGGTTAAGAAATTGGCTAGTGCAGGACCAGTGATTGAACTAGGGTAGAAAGAACTCTAGTGCAGGTAATTCTACCTAACTTGACAAATAAAATTGGATTTTTAAGGATCCACTTTAGTAAGCATTTCTGCAAAATAGAGTCCTTGATTCTTGAGAAGCCTTACCTTGACTCCCCTATAACCAGCATACCCTTGAGAGTCTTTTTATTAGACGGGTAAGACTTGCTGAGTAATTCCATACTCAGGGTTTATCCCTTTGTTGTTTTTAGGTGGGGAAGTAGCAGACTTTTGCTGCTTCTGTTCTAAGGTGGTTCCCAAGGGAGAAAGCCAAGACTGAAGTGCGGGAGGACTCGGTCCTCCATCTAGAATCTTTTGTTTATAATCTTTCGGGAGAAGGTTGTGTCTCCCTGGTTTGTATAATTATTACCTTTATGCACTCACTTTTAGAACTGGTCTGTAATATATTAACTTAAGCTTACTTTTGGAAATAAATGTAATTTTATGTAATTCGCTTCCGCATATCTTTATCTCCGATGATCTGTAATGTCTGCAAGACGGGTGAAACGTTCCTGGTGAGGTAAGGAAAGATACCGAGCTTGTCAAGTAACTTAGGAACATCTACAGGGTGTCTGATGTCTGTTAGACAAGGACAACTGTAGGTGGGCCTGATTACTTGGGAGGTTCCGTCACAGCTGGTATCGGAGCGTAGCCCTTCTTTGCAGATATTAAGGCATCTTCAAAAAGATTTCCAAAAGTCTTACCTAAAGATTCTTTTCTCTTCTTACCTAAATATTCTGAAGAGTTTATCTTAAAGACCAGATAGGAAGAGTGCAATGTATAGAAGGTTGAATCAACCAAGGTTGATTCTGTACTTATTCATGCATCATGCTAAGAATTATACTAATAAATTTCCCCCTTAGAAAATGCCGCCGCGCACAAGAAAGACCGCGCGTAAGTCGACTGGACCGATTGGAGTACCTCGACATCAACTAGCTCCGCGAGATGTAGATAGTAGTAGCGGGAGCAATGATCCTATAGGGGATCTGGAAGCAGAAGTAAGCAGGCTCCAATTGGAACTCCGCCGCAGGACAGCTATATGGATTGGAGATGGTGACCGTATAAATGAGTTACGAAGAGACGTTCGCCATCTACAAGACCAGCTGGCCGATCGGGATTTGGCACTCGATTGGGCTGTTCAATCTCGTTCATTGGCATGGGCCAAGGAGGCAAGGGCTCAGGCCCGAGTGAAAGAACTCAGCTCAGCTGTCGACGACTTGCAGGTTTACTGCAATACCTTGCATGAAGAAGTCCATGTGCTCTACTCGCAACTACACCCTAGTGAGCCGACACCCTCTGCTGAGGCGGAAGCCGGACCTTCTCACGTCGCGGGACGCGCGTTGGGTGGGGAATTAGACCTGTACGAACCCCCTCCTTCTTTGAGGTTGGTTGACGTCTGGACTCCCACACCCGATGATGAAGCCGCCAAAAGCAATGGAAAACAGGACTAGTGGTGTAATAAGAGTAGAGTAGTGTATTGTAGGGTGTACTGTTATATTAGAGTAGTGTATTGTAGGGTGTACGGTTGTATAATAGGTTAAACTTTTGTAAAATGGGTAATGTATCCTGTTGTGTAATGTCGAGTCTGTACCATTACTTTTTACAGTAATGTAAAACGGAAGGTTTTCTTTGGCACATTATGTTTATTCAAATGTTTTTGCCTCAGATGCCGACCCGGACTCGTGGACAGGATGCAGCCGGAACATCCGGGGGTCGGGATGCTACCCCGAATCCACCTCCCGTTCCACCCACGCTTGCCGAGGCCATCGCTGCCTTGGTAAATGCTACAGCCGACAATACCCGCTTCCTGAGGGAGATGGCGGGTCAGCAACAGCTTCAGCAACAAGCAGGAAGAGGATTTCAACAGGGTCCCCGCGAGACCACTTATCTGGATTTCTCTGAGACTCGTCCGCCTCTCTTCATTAAAGAAGAAGACCCGCTCGAAGCCGACGAATGGATACGGGTCATAGAACAGAAATTTGGCCTTCTTCGCTGCTCAGAAACCCAGAAGCCATTATTTGCAGCACAGCAACTCCGAGGCCCTGCCAGTACTTGGTGGGGGAACTTTGTGGCCATCCAACCGGATAATCATCAAATTACATGGAACGAGTTCAAAGCAGCATTCCGCGAGCATTACATCCCTGAGGGAGTGTTGCACATGAAACAAGAAGAGTTTATGAAATTGAAACAAGGGGGAGATACTGTGAACCAGTATCTCAACAAGTTCAATCACCTGTCACAATATGCTATTGATCAGGTGAATACAGATTTGAAAAAGAAGAATTGTTTTATGAGAGGTCTGAATGACCGGATGCAGCGGAAAATGGCTGCATGTATTGATCTTACTTATGGAAAGGCTGTCAGCACAGCCTTATCTGTGGAGGCCAAATATGCAAATTCTGGGAAAAGTAAGGGATTCAGTGGTGATCGGCCTAGTCAGGGCCCGGTAAAGAGGCAACGGTTTATTCTCCGGTCCTCTAACCAGAACCGTTCAAGTGCACCATCTTTCCCTTTCAAGCAGCCCATAATTATTCGTCCCAACAAAGCTCCCACTGTCCAAAGTCAGCCGGGTGCCCCAGGCACTCGATTCCCTGCTCTGCCAAGTTCTTCAACTGGATGTTTTAACTGTGGCAAATCTGGGCATTTTATTAAAGATTGCCCCTATCCTCGGCAAAATCAGGCTAATAATCAGCAAGGATCGGGAAATTCAGCTCCAGGCAAGGGAAGTACTTCGGGCAAGAATATCAAGAAAACGGGGCGAGTATATTATACGCAAGTGGCTACCACACCGGAGGGAGAGCCGGTGATGATGGGTACGTTCCCTGTGGCCAATTACCCTGCAATCATTCTTTTTGATTCTGGTGCTTCGCATACCTTCATTAGCAAGACATTTGTGGAGCAACATCACATTGCATGTCATGAATCAAAAGAGGGATTTAAAATTCATTCACCTGGGGGACATATTTTTACTAGAGAAGTGGCCTATGAAGTGCCAGTAACTATGGCCGGACGGAACTTTCCTGCTAACATGATTGTTCTAAGAGGCCAGGATATAGATGTAATTTTGGGGATGAATTGGTTAACTCAACACAAGGCAATTCTCAACACTGAACTCAGAACCGTCAGGTTGAGTTATAATCAAGAAGAAATTCTCTTGTCTCTCCCCAAAACCAATCCAGCCAAAGCTTCTGGTAGAATATTTGAAGCCATTGTACCGGAGATCAAGAACATTCCGGTAGTATGTGAGTTTCCAGATGTATTTCCGGAAGATTTGCCTGGACTGCCCCCTGAAAGAGATGTAGAATTCGTAATTGAGCTAAAGCCCGGTACGGCTCCCATCTCCCGAAGATCGTACCGTATGCCCCCTAATGAGTTGGCAGAATTGAAGATTCAATTACAAGATCTGCTGAATAAAGGATTTATCCGGCCAAGCTCGTCCCCGTGGGGTTGTCCCGCCATCTTTGTGAAGAAGAAGGATCAAACCTTGCGCATGTGCGTGGACTATCGGCCCCTAAATGAGGTCACCATTAAGAATAAGTACCCTCTTCCAAGGATCGACATCTTATTTGATCAACTGACTGGGGCGAGGGTGTTTTCCAAAATTGATCTCAGGTCGGGCTATCATCAAATCCGTATTCGGCCCGAGGATATACCGAAGACCGCATTTACTACGCGGTATGGATTGTTCGAATATCTAGTAATGTCTTTCGGGCTCACAAATGCTCCTGCCCACTTCACCTATTTGATGAACTCGGTGTTTATGCCTGAGTTGGACAAGTTCGTGGTGGTCTTCATCGACGATATTTTGATATACTCTAAAAATGAAGAGGAGCATGCTCAGCACCTACGGATTGTATTGACGCGCCTGAGGGAACATCAGCTATATGCCAAGTTCAGCAAGTGCGCGTTTTGGCTGGAGGAAATTCAATTTTTGGGGCACGTGTTATCAGCCAAAGGAATTGCGGTAGATCCTAGCAAGGTCAAGGATATTCTGGAGTGGAAACCTCCAATGACTGTTCATCAAGTCCGGAGTTTTCTTGGACTAGCAGGATATTATCGCAGATTCATACCTGATTTTTCTAAGCTTGTGAAGCCAATCACAAGTTTATTGAAGAATGATATTAAGTTCAATTGGTCTTCTAAATGTAATGAAGCTTTTGAGGAATTGAAGACACTATTGACCACTGCTCCGGTATTGGCTCAACCGGACATCACTAAACCTTTTGATGTATATTGTGATGCGTCAGGCAGTAGACTCGGCTGTGTACTGATGCAAGAAGGCCGAGTAATTGCGTATGCTTCAAGGCAGTTACGCCGGCATGAGGAGCACTATCCAACTCATGATCTGGAGTTAGCTGCGGTGGTTCATGCCCTGAAAATATGGCGTCACTATCTGCTGGGAAATATCTGTCACATATATACTGATCATAAGAGTTTGAAGTATATATTTACCCAGTCAGAGTTAAATATGAGGCAAAGACGATGGCTTGAGCTCATTAAAGATTATGAACTGGAAATCCATTATCACCCAGGCAAGGCCAATGTGGTGGCAGATGCATTGAGTCGTAAGACTTCCTGCCACTGCCTTATGGTAAAGACCTCCGAAAACACTCTATGTCAAGAAATGGAGAAGTTAAACCTGGGGATAATCCAGCAAGGAACTCTGAATCAACTAAAGCTTGAGTCAACCATTTTACAAAGGATAATTGATGCTCAAAAGGATAATCTGGGCATGAAGCACATACGAGAGAAGATAAGGGCTGGAACAGCCCAATGTTTCAAGGAAGATGATCAAGGTGTGTTATGGTTTAACAACCGCATAGTAGTGCCGAAGAATGAAGAACTCCGCCAGCAAATCTTTGATGAAGCGCATCTTAGTCACTATTCCATTCATCCGGGAAGCACTAAGATGTACCAAGATTTAAAGCAACATTACTGGTGGACAAAGATGAAGATTGAGATTGCACGCTATGTGGCTAAGTGTGACACTTGCAGACGTGTCAAAGCCATACACATGAAAACTGCTGGTCCATTGCAATCGTTGCCAACCCCAACATGGAAATGGGAAGACATAAGTATGGACTTCATTGTGGGATTACCCAGGACCGCAAAAGGGTATGACTCTATTTGGGTTATCATTGATCGACTCACAAAGATCGCCCACTTCCTCCCGGTCAAAGTAAAATATCCTGTCATTACCTATGCGGAGTTATACATTGCCCGTATTCTCAGTTTGCATGGTATCCCAAAGACCATAGTGTCGGATCGTGGACCTCAATTCGTATCCAAATTTTGGGAAGAACTTCATAAATCCTTGGGTACTAAGTTACTCCACAGTTCGGCCTATCATCCTCAAACCAGTGGACAGACTGAGAGAGTGAACCAAATACTTGAGGATATGTTGCGGGCATGTGTCCTGGATTTCTCACAGAAATGGGATGAATGTTTACCTTTGGCGGAGTTTTCATATAATAACAGTTACCAGGAAAGCATCAAGATGGCACCTTTTGAAGCTTTGTATGGGCGACGGTGTCAAACTCCGCTAAATTGGTCTGAACCTGGTGAAAGATATTTCTTTAGACCTGATATGGTAAAAGAAACCGAAGAAAAAGTTCAGAAAATAGTTCATAATATGAAGAAGGCACAGGCTCGTCAGAAAAGTTATGCAGACAAACGGCGAATGCCCTTATACTTCTTGGAAGGAGACTACGTCTACTTAAAGGTTTCACCAATGAAAGGCGTATCGCGTTTTGGGATTAAAGGAAAACTTGCACCCAGGTACATTGGTCCATTCCTGGTACTTGAGCAATGTGGACCAGTGGCATACCGACTTCAGCTCCCCGAAACATTGTCTGCCGTGCATAATGTGTTCCACGTGTCACAATTGAAGAAGTGTCTTCGGGTTCCCGATCGAACCGTTGAAGTGACTGATGTTGTCCTGGAACCAGATTTAACGTACTCGGAACATCCCATTCGAGTTCTGGATCAAAAGGACAGGGTTACCCGGAGAAAGACTCTCAAGTTTTATAAGATACAGTGGAACCAGCATTCGGAGGATGAGGCTACATGGGAAACTCAAGATTTCTTAGATAAGAATTTCCCAGGCTTCCTAGCCTCTTGTAAGTTGTAAAGTTTGTATAGCTATGTAATAAAGGAATAAACCCCCACACCACCCCTGCCTTGTACCAGAAATCAGGAAATAAAAGCATGACACATTTCCTTTTCCATTACTCACCCTAGGACTTTAAATCTCGGGACGAGATTCTTTTATGGGGGGAAGGATGTAACACCTCTGGTGTTACTATAACTAAAACTTGAGCATGGCATCATGAGCATGGGCATTGCATATGTTTGACACATCTAGAGTGCATTCACTAGGCAAAAATTTCAAACAAGTTGTATTGTTTTAAAGTTTTACAAATAGGACCCTGGTTAAAGAACTTAACCCTAACTAGTGGTTAAAAGGGGTAAAGCTTAACCCAAGTTGAGAAAAACTTTAGGGCTTGTGAGAAAAGTCATACAATATCCCCAAACACTAAGTTGAATCACATTTATACCCCTGGGATGCCAAAAACCCTAATTGGAACCCTGGAAAACCCTAAAACCAAACCCTAGGGGCCTAAGTGCAAAATTAGTCCACTTTTGGGCTAAAGTGCAAAAACCAAGCCAAATAAGTATTTTAAGTCCTTTGATTCACAAATATGTGATTTTGCAAGCCAAACCCTAAATTTTGGACCTAAATGCAAAATGGACCTCACATGAGTTTATCTCTAAGTCTGAAAAATCAGTAAATGGGCTCAACTTTGGGGCTTTGTAACTTACAAAGTATAGGGTTTTTACCCTAGGTCATCACATCAAAGTTGAAGACCCATTATAGGAGAACAACTTTGCTTAAGGTTGTGAGTTTAGTTGTTAAGAAGAATTTGGAGAAAATCAAGCCTAAAGTCGGGCTGTCAGGCTGTTAGGTCTGAATTTTCAGACTAGCAGTGAACTGACCTCAACTTCAAGCTAGATTTTGAGCATGATCCAGTGCTCAAAAGTGATCAAGTCTTATAGTTGAGTTGTAGCTGGTTTATAACTCTACAACTTTGCTACTGAGAGTTTATGAAGTTCTTATGTGAAATCTGGAGTAAATCAACGCTAAACACGGGCTGTCAGACTCGTTGATTCTACTGAAACCGAGCACTGTTCATCGTCATCAGTTACTATCGCGTTATGGATCAGGACGTCTCCGCCGGCGATAAGAACGCCACCGCGGCGTGACCGGTCGTCGTTGGCCGCGGTAAAGTGACTGGGTATCGTGGCAAAAGTTACCTCGGTGGCGTGCTTGGGTTAAGCGGCAACCGCACCCTCACCGGAGGCCGCCGTAGGCTTGCCAGCGCACTCTCCGCTCGCATCTCTTCCCCAACTCCGGTCGACAGTCCTTCGCCGCGTGGCTCAACGTTTCTACCGTGTCGCCGTGACCTTCTCTGACCCCTCCGTGGCTCACCCAAGTTACTGCCACGTCGTTGGCCACGAATTCACGACGCCAGTGTTTCTTCCTTCCCTCCGACCGCCAGCACAACCTCCTCCAATTGATCGCCGCCGCCGTCGTTCCCTATAAATTGAGCCCACCGTTAGCTTCGTAACTTTATCCAGAACCTCGACGTCCAGTATTGCTCCCAGTAGTTCACCGACGAGCTCCAATTTCGCGTTTCCCCCAATTCCGTCCGCCGCACCGTGAAAACTAGCCCTCCCGTGGCCAACTCGTTCTGGTACGTCGCCATTCGATTCATGTGTCGTTTTCGTGCCTCTGCCTGCTTGTGATGCTCTCGGTGGCGTCCGTTTGCTCAGTCCGGCCATGGTTGTACGGGAACGTGAGCTCGACGCCCCGGTTTTCCGCCCTGAGCGTGGGCAGAACAATTTCTTGGAGCACCGTTCGAAATTGAGGGCCGTTCTTAGGTCGTCTTAGGTCCGTAGAGCCTCTCCGATAGTTAGCTTGGACGATCATCGCCGGCCATGTCCAGTACGGGTCATGCCGGGAAGGATCCATGGCGCGGCGTGGTCGGGGGTTATCGCGAGAAAGAAACAGAAGCTTGAGGGCGTTTCTGCAAATCGTCAGTGACTGCGTACAATAGTAAAAGGACCTTTTTCGGATTAACCAGAAGCGCGAGGCCCTTTCTGCAAAACTGCCTGGGCGCGGACGCGCGCGCGCGGGCGCAAGCGCTGTTTTCCCTGGACCTGGGCTTGTTGGGCCAGAATCGGCCCAGTACTGTTTTATCGTTTTCCTTTTTCTTTTACAGCAGAACTCTAGAAATCTGTAGAAAATAGTAGAAAAATCCTAAAATTATGAGACCAATTTTCCTAGGCTTGTTATTTTCCATAGTATTTAATAAAAATAGTTTTATGATTTTTAGTTTGAACAGGGAATTTTAGGATATTTAAAATAGCCTAAACTATTGACTCTGGATTTTTAGAGAATAAATAATAAGCCCAAAATTTCCCAAACTTTTTATGTGAGCTTATCACATTATTTAGAAGCCATGGGTAGAGTTTGGTTTGATTTGGACCTTGTTTGATCACTAAACCCAAAACCACCCCCCTGCTCCATGAACTCCTTTACTGACTCCGGAAACCCTAGGTTCTCGGAGTACCGTGAAGGAAAGTTGTATTCAAGACATAACTAATAAGTTTATGCTACCTTTGCATCCTCATGAGCATTCCATGACATCCATTCTTATGCATGTATATGATTATATTAGAGCAAGAAGAAGAAGAAGAAGTTTGTGAAGAAGGGATACCACCCACCTCTGATCCTCAAGCGGATAACTGCTTTTATTTTGATATCTGTGGATCCGAGCCAGACACCTCTGATAACAAAGGCAAGCCCCGGTGCATTTGCCACCGTCCTTGATGTCTTTAAAATCTTTCTCACTTACTTGCTGCATTAGGTGATAGGAGTTGATTGATTAAACAATTCCTGCATTGCCTTCCTTGATTTTGATTACCCTCCTTGAAATCCTGTTTTTACAAAAAGGTTTTACTTTGCTTAGTATTGCGTTAGAAAAACAAAAGGATTTGTTTTACAAAAGATGTTTGGCAAAGTGGGAGGGATGTTTTCGAAAATAAAACTTGATGGTGGATCCATCACGGCCGTGATGGATTCAACATCGGAAAAGATGTACCTCTGCCAGGTACCAAACTTTGGGTTTGAAATGGTTAAGCTGAGACCGGGCGGGTGACTTGCACGAGAAGAGAGTCTCGGTGTAGTGTCTCCGTTTGAGTCGATTAAGGACCTTGTCGATGTAGGCTTGATGATCGAGGACCCTTTAACTGGTCACATGCCTCGTCATGGGTAAGCCTTGCCTCGGGCAGACTAAGGCCGGAATAAGATAACACGAAATGGGAGTGGAGCGGTGGCGAGAGTAGCGTGTACCCTCCGTGGCAAGAGGCTGGACGGTGGTGTATCTGTGCTCTCGGTTTGCGTGAACCTGATCCGGTCTTAAGAACCCCGGTGGCGGGTTGACATATGCAAGGGTTAAGTGCTACATATGTCGTGTGATTGGAGATCCTCAGCTGAGTATAATCGATTCGGATCGCCGTACCTTCGCGGTTATGAAGACTTGGTCACTGCCCTACACGTAGCATTCCACTAAAGATGATGGGTTTTTGGTTAAGAAATTGGCTAGTGCAGGACCAGTGATTGAACTAGGGTAGAAAGAACTCTAGTGCAGGTAATTCTACCTAACTTGACAAATAAAATTGGATTTTTAAGGATCCACTTTAGTAAGCATTTCTGCAAAATAGAGTCCTTGATTCTTGAGAAGCCTTACCTTGACTCCCCTATAACCAGCATACCCTTGAGAGTCTTTTTATTAGACGGGTAAGACTTGCTGAGTAATTCCATACTCAGGGTTTATCCCTTTGTTGTTTTTAGGTGGGGAAGTAGCAGACTTTTGCTGCTTCTGTTCTAAGGTGGTTCCCAAGGGAGAAAGCCAAGACTGAAGTGCGGGAGGACTCGGTCCTCCATCTAGAATCTTTTGTTTATAATCTTTCGGGAGAAGGTTGTGTCTCCCTGGTTTGTATAATTATTACCTTTATGCACTCACTTTTAGAACTGGTATGTAATATATTAACTTAAGCTTACTTTTGGAAATAAATGTAATTTTATGTAATTCGCTTCCGCATATCTTTATCTCTGATGATCTGTAATGTCTGCAAGACGGGTGAAACGTTCCTGGTGAGGTAAGGAAAGATACCGAGCTTGTCAAGTAACTTAGGAACATCTACAGGGTGTCTGATGTCTGTTAGACAAGGACAACTGTAGGTGGGCCTGATTACTTGGGAGGTTCCGTCACAACATCCACATAATATATTCCACACCTCTCCCATGAATGCACATGGCTACAGATGCAATAATGACTTCTGCCTCCATATCTCAAAGGATATGAAGCTGCACCATACCCCTTCTCGGGCAACATATGATGCTCAATGTACCGGTACGGTCGGACCATAAGATCGCGACGAAAACTTCAATGCAATGGATGATAAGTGCATTATGCATGACAACATCATGAGTTCTTCCCAAATAAAAATGTGCTAGACATATACTTCCACCCATTCCACATAATAACCACTTGAGTAACATAATCAAACCTCAAACTCAACATATGAAATCCATGAAACATGAACATTTCAAATGATGGTACTCAAAAAAATATGAATATGAACACAATAGCACAACATAATCAAGTATAAAACTCCTCATCTGACAGACGGAATAACCATCACAGTTTTACTTGCCTTCACCGGAAGTTTGGGCAAATCCCTAAGAACGATCCGGAAGTCCATCACCTGTTTTTGACACCCAACTTAGTGCACCGAATTCACATAAAAAGCCTCAAAACAACGTCGCACCTACGCGCAATCTCAAACCCCACCGTGGTTAACAATTCTCCCCACACCAACCAAACTGCAGCGGCGCTGCTTAACAATTCCATAACTTTAAAATTAAGACAGCAGTGGTGTCTAACAAAAACTCCAGAGACAACTACATAAAATTCCCCACAAGTTTTGTATACAATTTATGATTAAATTCTAACATCTAATTACTCCTAAACGGTCCACAAAATAAACCCTGCAATCTGTTTTCCTGTTTTGGGCAGCGACATACTCGGATTCAAATAGTGATAACTTTTAAAATATAATTCCAAATCAAGCACATAAGTACTTGTTGGAAAGATAAGAAAGAGCCCTTCATGATTCTTATACTGATTAACACTAATTACTCCCGAAAACTCCCCAGAAACAGCTAATACTGCTGCTGTTCATCCCCCCTGAAAATCTGTTTTTTGGACAGCCACATACCCGGATTCAAATGGTGATAACTTTCAATTTATAACTCCAAATTGAGCGCATAAATACTTGTTGGAAAGGTAAGACAAAGCTCTACATGATCCCCAAACTGATTTCCATTAATTTCTCACGAAAAACAACCAGAAACTGCTAGAACTACTGCTGTTCATCCACCACCTAAAATTCTGGACAGCTCCCTCTACCCAATCGCAAACGCAACCTCTAATCAATTGAATTGCAGCGCAAATGAACAAGGGATGAACACAAAAATCACCTTGGATTCTCCCCCTTTCCTTCCTCCCTTCTTCCCTCCACCAAAACGATTGAAGATTCGCACCACGTGACGATGATCCGAGCGGCGAGGATTGGCACCTTGGGAGGAGGAGATTGGGGGGCGGCTAGGGTATGGTGGTGTGGCTGCAAGGATTGAGAGAGGAGGAGATGGGAGGGGGGCGGCGGCCAAGGTGTGGGGGAAGTGGGGGGCGGCTGCACAAAGGGGGAGGGGGTGAGGAGGGAGGGCGGCTAGGGTTTGGGAGGAATAGTGGGCCGAATCACCAACCGCGGCCCAACTAGCCCACGCGACAGCTCCCGACCCCATCGCCAACGCCAAACCAAACAAATTCTACTGCCATAATTGTGAATGTTTTCCACAAATTCCAAATCCCCAAAACAACAACCGGATGAGGAAGAAAAAAACAAAAAGAACAACCCCCAACTACTCTTCTTTGCAAACCGGGTATCACAGGATCCCACTCGACTGTCCAACCCGGTGGCAAGATGGACGGCCAAGTCACTCCAGCAACCATGTCCTCCAGAGAACCTGTAAAATTATGCCACAAGCAAGGCTGAGTATACTAATACTCAGCTAGACTTACCCGGTGTGAGGAGTCTACTCCTCTACCTCTAGACATGCAACTGTTTGGCTGTGGGGTTTGGTTGCCAAAAGCACTAGCTGAGTTTATAAATCAAGTTTTAGCTTTGTCAAGTTTTAGTGTGACTCTCTTAAGACTAAATGTGTACTATCTACTCATTCATGGTATCAAGCATATTTAGCAATCAACATCTTTTGTCACATCATCACATCTCCACTTGTTACTCAATGCAGTACAATGGATCAAGCAGTCTCATTAGCTGCGAGAAGCAGACGATTCGAATTGAGTTTTTAAACCTTGCAAGGTAAACCTAAACACACGATGTGGCGAGGCACTCCGTCCCCACACACATCAACCGTCCCCATCGATTCCCTGGCAACAGAAAGAGGCTCACCGCCTTGGCGTACAATGCCTCACTGACCCCGACTGCCGTCGTGCAGTGACCGCACTTGTACCCACCATAACCGGAATGGGAGACCACGTCTCAGGTCGCGTGAGGAGGGCAATCTGCAGGCAGGTTCACTCAGGTACTAGGCACCGATTTACCATATTTCTCGGCATGTGCTTAGTACGTTCAAACGCTTGACACAGGTATCCGCACGTTAATCCTTATTCCAATTTTCCCATCTCGTAGACAACCAATCCCCATGGATTGTTGTCCACAGACCAGCATCATTATGATATGAAAGTGGGTACAACCAATTCCTGACTTCGCGCGAGTGCTAGAAAAATCACTCGACTTCTACCGAGACCTTAATTAATAAAGCAGCTACTCGACCTAGCATACTAGTATTCATCCCAATAGGATTCCTGAGATCATGCAACTAGGGTTTAAATCAACTCCTACACTTAAGTGCACAATACAAGCCTACAAACATTAAGTGTAGTAAAATATCATATAGAACAGGTTATGCATAAACCGGGGCTTGCCTTCCAAAGCTGGGGCAGGCAGGTCCTCTGGTGCAGGCTCCGGTGCTGGATCCGGGGCTACCTCCTGAGCAGCTCCTTGCTCCGGCACGAGGACGTACTCTCCGTCAGCGAGGTTGCAATCTATCGAATGCAATGAATAAGAATATGTATGCCATGATTATGCAGGATTTAGTAAACATTATGCTAAGTGAAAGAAAAACTAAGTTAGTTAGTAACTTAGGGTTTTCTTGGTCATACGTGGCCCTTTAGTGGTTAAAGCTTATCAACTTAGGTTTGGGTTTTGTTAGGGATAAGCATAGTGGATTTGTAATTTGGATTTCCCTTAGATGTTTTAGTAGACATTTAAGGGATTTTGCTGGTTGGGTTAAATTGATATTACTCTCTATTATTAATTTCCTTTTTCATTTTCTATTTATGAATTCTAGGGTGGGTTTGAACTATAACAGTGATTTAACCTATTCCAAAAATTCTGAAAAAATTACAGTAGGTTACTATTGGTCATTACAGTTTGTCCTATAAATTTGAGGTGAAAACTAATTCAGATACTACTTGTGCAAAATTAACAAGAATAAGTTCTTAAAGGACATTTTACACTATAGCTGTGATTTAATTGGGGTTTCTGTACCAATTTGTATTTTTGTCCAAATACCTAGGTGATATTAGGCCCCTGTGTTAAAGATCACAGAAAAAGGCCTACTGGATATTTAGTTGTGGATTTCTACAGTTTTATGTCAAAAAGGCACTTACTACTATCTTGTTATTTGAAAAATGTCAAACAACAGATTTCATATTTTTCCTATGTTCTTACTAACCAAACATTAGTTATTCCAAGGTTTGGGATGTTTTCTCCTTGGAATTATTTTTCTAGGGTTTTTCTAAGTTTTCCTTGTTTTCCTAAAATAAAAGGTATCCTATTTATTTTGTACTAAACAAGGGTATAATAAATTTTTCTAGGGAACTATACTAAATAAGTAAACTAACAAAATTGTGGGTGCTCCCTGGTTCTTTATTTAAACCTCCATTAATATTTTCTCTAACTTTAGGCTAAAAAGGATTTAAATGGGAAAGTCTACCTTAACTTGGTGTAGAGAGGGGTTTATTATTTTAAACAGGTTAGGAAGTGATTAAGTACTTCTCTAAATTTTCTTAACCTCACTCTAACAGTGTAACTATTTTTCCTTATATTATTTAGCTTTTGGCCAAATCAATATTTAAATCATAACTTTAAGATTTTCAGTAGCACTTAGGGGTTTTATATTTTTCCTAAGTGGTTTACATTATTTAGGATCTGGTAAAATTGGTTTGACTCGATTTGGTTGAACAAAACTAAAGTTATGTATTTTGCAAGCTCTGTTTGCATTTAAATTAGAAATATTAAAAGGTTTTCCTGGAAAAACAGTTTACACCAAGGACCCTGGGTTTAATCCAAATCAACCCACTCATTTCTACCCCTGCGCCACTATTCCCCTGAGTCACTGACAGTTCAAAAACCCCCCCGACCTTTCCTTCTTCTTCCCCGAGGTCCTTCCCCTAATGCACACAGTACCCGCGTGAAAGAAAAGGGCGGCGCGGCTTACCGGCGGGAGAGAGGGCCGGCGAGGGGCGGGGTTGCCTTCTGGAGGTTCTGGCAGTCACAACGGTGTACGGCTCGACGGCGGTGGTGGCCGGAATCGGTCGGTCCACGTGCGCAGGCGGGTGATCTCGTCGGCGGCGGGTGTTCCGGCTGAACCACGGTGATCTAGTTCAATCAAATGGTATGATGAGCTCCACGGGGTGACGTAGAGGCGATGTGCACAAGGAATCGAAGAATGGGGCAGAGATTTACCCGGTCTACGTTCACCGGCGATCGGGTGAAGTCCGGCGACCGTGGACTGGCTTCTCCGGTGAAGCAAAGTCCGATTCCTTGCTCGGGGAGCTTCACCGAGGCATGCACGGTCTCTTCCAAGGGTCGGGCGTGGCTGGGAAAGGCTCTATTGGCCGGTCTACGGTGGCAGGGGCTCGGGTGGCCGCGGGCACGCCGTGCGCGGGCAAACGCTGGTGGTTTCAGTATCTGGTGAGGTCGAGCGTGCGCAGAGGAGTACGGTCGACGCCTGAGGGGGCTTTATAGGCGCGGGCGCAAGTAGGGAACACGGGCGAGGCTCAGCGCGGCGCGGGGCACGCGGGGTCGGGCGCGGGCGTGCTCTGGCGCGCATAGAGCGCGACGAACACGTGGAAGTTTTCTTCTGCCCGTGTTCAACAGCTCGCCGAGATCGCTAGCGTGCGAATCTTGGCAAAAATCTGGTGCAGGTCTCTTCCTGGCACCTAGGGCTACCTCTTATGTGTGAGTCCCCATGGCAGATATGCCCTAGGTAGGGAGATATGCGGACGCCAAATCTGGCTTGTCCCTCTGCCCACCTCGCGACAAAAGCCATGCCAAATCATGTCAAATGTCTAGGGCTCAGTCTCAACTTTTTCCAGTGGGTGCCTTAGGTGGTATGCCACATTTTTGGTGTACAACTTAGGTGGTTTTGGTGCCATCTACTAAGTGAACACGGTGGATCTTTAGATTAGGTGTAGAATTTGACTTAGAGAGAATTAGAGAGCTCTAGCTCCCTCTCCACTTAAGGAATGGATTTGGGGTTGTTTTAGGGATCTTTTTGCAATGTTTCCTCTCTGTATTTTGTAGATTAATATGTTACTTAAACTTTGGCCAAGGTTAAATCATGCTTTGCACATTTGTTTAACCATTCCCCCCCCCCTTCAACCAAGGTTTTAGGAGAT
Source organism: Zea luxurians (assembly GCA_029449295.1). Taxonomy (NCBI): domain Eukaryota; kingdom Viridiplantae; phylum Streptophyta; class Magnoliopsida; order Poales; family Poaceae; genus Zea; species Zea luxurians. Next base: position 34,412,119 of record JAOPSE010000002.1, on the reverse strand, counting down.
AGGGGCTCAAGAGGGGTCTAGGGTTTAATCCTCTTTTGCCCAAGGTGATAATTGTACAAAGGCTTGGGTAATGCTTTTGGTCATTCACATTCTTGGTTAATACATGGTCTCCAAGGTTTTTATGCTCTTCTTCTCAAGTTTCTTCCACATGTGATCACAGTCATTAGTGCATAGAGGTGCCATGGCCATGGTAACACCTGAGGTGTTACAGCCCTCCCCCTCAAAGGAATCTCGTCCCGAGATTTTAGGTAGAGTCCTCTGGAGGGGTGCCATGAAGGCGTGTTGGTGCATTGTTCCTTCTTTTGTTCACGTTTCTCTAGTTAACTGCTCTTCGAATGTCATTCTCTTTGCGACTTCAGAAGGAAGTCCTTTTTAAGCCATTTCCACAACTTATACTACCCTTAACATCTAAGTTTTTCTTATGTTTGAATTCAAAGGGCAGGTGGGGGTGGGGTTTTGGGTTACGTACCGACTCCTTTGGGCAAAAAGTCGGGGAAGCGAGAACGTAGAAAACCCTCAGTCTCCCATGTAGCTTCTTCTACTGAGTGGTGACTCCACTGAACCTTATACATTTTGATTGACTTTGCTCGCGTTGATCTCTCCCTTTGGTCCAATACCCTGACGGGGTGCTCTTGATAAGACAAGTCGGGTTCTATCTCAATTTCTAGTTCAGGCAAAACTTCAGTGGGTAAGCGAACACATCTCCGTAGCTGAGATACATGGAACACACTGTGAACTGCTGACATGTGGGGTGGCAACTCCAATTGATAGGCTACGGGTCCACAATTTGCTTTGATCTCATAGGGCCCAATGTAGCGCGGAGCTAACTTGCCCTTGATTCCAAATCTCTGGACACCCTTTGTGGGTGACACCTTAAGATAAACATGATCTCCCACTTCAAACTGTAGAGGCTTCTGCCTCTTATCATGATAGCTCTTCTGCCTGGCCTAAGCAGCTTCTAGGTTCTTCTTAATGACTCTGACCTTTTCCTCTGCTTCAAGTACCAAGTCTGGTCCAAATATTTCCCTCTCTCCTGCTTGAGACCAATTGAGCGGTGTCCTACACCTCCTCCCATATAAGGCCTCAAAAGGCGCCATCTTTAGACTGGACTGGTAGCTGTTATTATAGGAGAACTCTGCCAAAGAAAGACACTTGTCCCAATTTTTACCATAGTGTAGCACACAGGCTCGCAACATGTCTTCGAGGATTTGATTTACTCTTTCTGTTTGGCCATCTGTCTGCGGATGATATGCGGAGCTCCTTATTGCATGGGTCCCAAGTGATTCTTGCAGCTGCTCCCAAAAGCGTGCCACAAACAGTGCTCCTCTGTCAGATACAATGGTTTTTGGAATACCATGCAAACGCACTATTTGATCAACATAGATTTCTGCATATTTCTCTGTCTTGTGGGTGGTGTGTACCGGCAAGAAATGAGCTGTCTTGGTCAATCTATCCACAATAACCCAAATAGAATCATGGTGCCGGGAGGTATTGGGCAATCCCACGATGAAATCCATGCAAATGTCCTCCCATTTCCAAGATGGTATGGGAAGGGGTTGCAAAGGGCCTGCTGCCTTCAAATGACTGGCCTTGATTCTCTGGCAGGGGTCACATTCGGATATATACTTGGCAATTTCTCTCTTCATTCTGGTCCACCAGTATAAGGATCTGAGATCATGATACATCTTATTGCTGCCCGGGTGCATGGAGAATTTTGAAAGGTGAGCCTCATCCAATATCTTCTTTCTGAGCTCAGGGTCCTTGGGAACAACCAATCGATCTCCAAACCATAGAATTCCTTTGCTGTCCTGACGGAAGCATTTGTATTTTTCTGCTTTCTGCTTGATCATTTCCTTGATAACCTGAACACCCTTGTCTTCAATCTGTGCCCTGACTATTTGCTCTTGTAATGTGGGCTCCACCGAGATATAATTTAAAGCACCTGAAGAAACAACCTCCAGGTTTAGCTTGCACAACTCATCACACAGGGTGGTGACTTTTGCATCCATGCTCATGCAATTGCACTGGCCTTTCTGCTCAAGGCATCTGCCACAATGTTGGCTTTGCCAGGATGGTAATGCACCTCCAAATCATAGTCCTTGATTAACTCTAACCATCTTCTCTGCCTCATATTTAGATCTGCCTGAGTGAAAATTGAAAGGGAAATGAGACCTTGGGCCATTTCTAAGTATTTTGGTGATTTAGTGTCCAACATAAGTGCCTAAGTGTAAAATGGTGGACAAAGTACAAATCAAGTATAAAGGTATGTTTCTCAGACTTAGTACATTGTTTTAGAGACTAATGTATTGTGTCTAAGTGCTGGAAACAGGAAAAATCAAGTTGAAATTAAAGATGGCTTTGTTCAGCCAAAGTCAGCCTTGTCTGGGTGCACCGGACTGTCCGGTGGTTCACCGGACAGTGTCCGGTACGCCAGGCTGGCTCAAGCGAACTTGTTGCTCTCGGGAAGTGATTAATGGCGTACGGCTATAATTCACCAGACTGTCCGGTGTACACCGGACTGTCCGGTGAACCAACAGTCGACCGGGCCAACGGTCGGCCGCGCGATCCGCGCGAGACACGTGGCCGAGCCAACGATCAAGAGGGGGCACCGGACTGTCCGGTGTGCACCGGACAGTGTCCGGTGCGCCAACGGCTCCCAAGTGCCAACGGTCAGCTTCGCCAGATAAGGAAGGAGATCCGCATCGGACAGTGTCCGGTGGTGCACCGGACTGTCCGGTGCGCCAGGCGACAGAAGGCAAGAATTGCCTTCCTAGAATGCACTCAACGGCTCCTAGCTGCCTTGGGGCTATAAAAGGGACCCCTAGGCGCATGGAGGAGTATACCAAGCATTCTCTAAGCATTCCTAAGCACCAAGACTTCGATTCCGCGCATTTGATTCTTTGTGATAGCAACTAGAGCTTCATTTGAGTTGTGAACTCGCCGGGTTGTGTTGTGAGCTCTTGTTGAGACTTGTGTGCATATTGATACTCTGATTTCGTGTCTTGTGTGCGTTGCTCATCCCTCCCTTACTCCGTGCTTCTTTGTGAACATCAAAGTGTAAGGGCGAGAGACTCCAAGTTGTGGAGATTCCTCGCAAACGGGATATAGTAAAGCAAAGCAAAACACCATGGTATTCAAGTGGGTCTTTGGACCGCTTGAGAGGGGTTGATTGGAACCCTCGTCCGTTGGGATGCCACAACATGGACTAGGCAAGTGTTGAACTTGGCCGAACCACGGGATAAACCATTGTGTCTATCTGTGATTAATCTTCTTGTGGTTACCGTGTCTTGCAAAGACTCTTCTCTAGCCACTTGGCCTAATTGTGCTAACTCCTAATCAAGTTTTGTGGATTAAGTTTCAAGTTTTTACAGGATCACCTATTCACCCCCCCCTCTAGGTGCTCTCAATTGGTATCAGAGCCATTCTCTTCAAGAAAGGGACTAATCGCCCGAAGAGATGGATCCTAGGGGCAAGGGGATTGTGATCAATGATAAGGAGAAGGAGTCCTTCATCAACGAGCCTAAAGATGACAAGCCTACCGACTCGGGCTCGGGCAACAAACGAAAAGATGGGAAGAAGAAGAAGACAAGGCGCATCAAGGAGATCATCTACTACGACGACAGCGACGAGTCCTCTTCTTCCCAAAAGGATGACGACAACAACTACGAGAAAAAGAAGACGGTTAACTCACTTCTCTTTCGATTATTCTCGTATTCCGCATAGCTCAAATGCACATTTGCTTTCTATTCCTCTTGGCAAACCTCCTCATTTTGATGGAGAGGACTACGGATTTTGGAGTCACAAAATGCGTAGTCACCTGTTCTCTCTCCATCCTAGTATATGGGAGATAGTAGAGAGTGGAATGAAATTTGATAGCTCGGATAGTCCTTTATTTATAAATGAACATATTCATAAAAATGCACAAGCTACTACTGTGTTGTTAGCCTCATTGTGCAGGGACGAGTACCATAAGGTGAGCGGCTTGGACAATGCCAAGTAGATCTAGGACACCCTCAAGATCTCACATGAGGGGAATGACGTCACCATGCTCACCAAAATGGAGTTGGTGGAAGGCGAACTTGGGAGATTCGCGATGATTAGAGGGGAGGAGCCAACACAGACGTACAACAGGCTCAAGACCCTCGTCAACAAGATAAGGAGCTACGGAAGCACGCGATGGACGGACCATGACGTTGTCCGCCTAATGCTAAGGTCTTTTACCGTCCTTGATCCACATCTTGTGAACAACAATCGTGAGAATCCTAGGTACACGAAGATGACGCCCGAGGAGATCCTTGGAAAGTTCGTAAGCGGGCGGATGATGATCAAGGAGGCTAGATACGTCGACGATGCATTAAATGGCCCAATCCAAGAGCCTCAAACTATTGCTCTCAAGGCAACAAGGAGCAAGGAGGCGCTACCTAGCAAGGTGGCGCAAGTTGAGGCGGCCGGGCTTAATGATGAAGAGATGGCCCTCATCATCAAGCGATTCAAGACGGCGCTAAAGGGTCGCAAGGAGCACCCCCAACAAGAACAAGACGAAGGGGAAGCGCTCCTGCTTCAAATGTGGTAAGATTGGTCATTTTATCGCTAACTGTCCCGATAATGATAGTGACCAGGAAAAGAAGAGTGGAAAGTGGGAAAAGAAGAAGAACTACAAGAAGGCGAAGGGCGAGGCACATCTTGGAAAGGAGTGGGATTCGGATTGCTCCTCATAAGACTCCGACAATGAAGGACTCGCCGCCACCGCCTTCAACAAGTCATCCCTCTTCCCCAACGAGCATCACACTTGCCTCATGGCAAGGGAAAAGAAGGTAAGCACTCGTAATACTAGTACTTATGCTTCTTCAAGTGAGGATGAGTCTAGTGATGATGATGAAATAGATTATTCATGTTTATTCAAGGGCCTAGATAGAACCAAGGTTGATAAAATTAATGAATTAATTGATGCCTTGAATGATAAGAATAGGTTATTAGAAAAGCAAGAGGATCTTTTGTATGAAGAGCATGATAAATTTGTTAGTGCACAAAATTCTCTTGCTCTAGAAGTTAAAAGGAATGAAATGCTGTCTTATGAACTATCTACTTGTCATGAAACCATTTCTACTTTAAAAGGTATTAATGATGATTTGAATGCTAAACTAGAAGTAGCAAATAAATTGAACTCTTGTGTAGAACATGTTTTAATTTGCAATCGGTGCAAAGATTTTAATGTTGATGCTTGTAGTGAACACCTAGTTTGCATCTCTAAATTAAATGATGAAGTGGCTAGTCTTAATGCCCAACTTAAGACTAGCAAAAGTGAACTTGACAAGCTAAAATTTGCAAGGGATGCCTACACGATTGGTAGACATCCCTCAATTAAGGATGGTCTTGGCTTCAAGAGGGAAGTCAAGAACTTAACAAGCCATAAGGCTCCCATCTCCACCAAGGAGAAAGGGAAGGCCCCTATGGCTAGTAGTGCTCAAAAGAACCATGCTTTCATGTATCATGATAGGAGACATTCGAGAAATGTTTATAGAAATTATGATGCTTTTGATTCTAATGCTATGGTTGCTTCTAATTCATCTATTATGCATGATAGAAATTTAGCTAGGAGAAATGCTATTAATCACATGCCTAGAAGAAATGCTGTTCATATGCCTAGGAAAACAAATAATGAACCTTCTACAATTTATCATGCTTTAAATGCTTCCTTTGCTATTTGTAGAAAGGATAAGAAGGTGGTTGCTAGAAAATTAGGGGCAAAATGCAAGGGAGATAAAACTTGCATTTGGGTCCCTAAGGCTATTTGTACTAACCTTGTAGGACCCAACAAGAGTTGGGTACCTAAGACCCAAGCCTAAATTGCCTTGCAGGTTTATGCATCCGGGGGCTCAAGCTGGATTATCGACAACGGATGCACAAACCACATGACGGGGGAAAAGAGGATGTTCTCTTCCTACGTCAAAAACAAGGATCCCCAAGATTCAATCATATTCGGTGATGGGAACCAAGGCAAGGTGAAAGGTTTAGGAAAAATTGCTATTTCATCCGAGCACTCTATTTCTAATGTGTTCTTAGTTGAATCGCTTGGATATAACTTGTTGTCTGTGAGTCAACTTTGCAATATGGGATATAACTGTTTATTCACCAATGTAGATGTGTTTGTCTTTAGAAGAAGTGATGGTTCATTAGCTTTTAAAGGTGTATTAGACGGCAAACTCTATTTAGTTGATTTTGCAAAAGAGGAGGCTGGTCTAGATGCATGCTTAATTGCTAAGACTAGCATGGGCTGGCTGTGGCATCGCCGCTTAGCACATGTGGGGATGAAGAACCTTCACAAGCTTCTAAAGGGAGAACACGTGATAGGTCTAACTAATGTTACTTTCGAAAAAGATAGACCTTGTGCAGCCTGTCAAGCAGGGAAACAGGTGGGAAGCTCTCATCATGCCAAAAATGTGATGACAACATCAAGACCCCAGGAGTTACTTCATATGGACCTCTTCGGACCCGTCGCCTATCTGAGCATAGGAGGAAGTAAGTATGGTCTTGTTATAGTTGATGATTTTTCCCGCTTCACTTGGGTATTCTTTTTGCAGGATAAATCTGAAACCCAAGGGACCCTCAAGCGCTTCCTAAAGAGAGCTCAAAACGAGTTTGAGCTCAAGGTGAAGAAGATAAGAAGCGACAATGGGTCCGAGTTCAAGAACCTTCAAGTGGAGGAGTATCTTGAGGAGGAAGGAATAAGCACGAGTTCTCCGCTCCCTACACACCACAGCAAAATGGTGTGGTAGAGAGGAAGAACAGGACGCTTATAGACATGGCGAGGACGATGCTTGGAGAGTTCAAGACCCCGAGCGCTTTTGGTCGGAAGCCGTGAACACGGCTTGCCACGCCATCAACCGGGCCTACCTTCATTGCCTCCTCAAGAAGACTTCGTATGAGCTACTCACCGGTAACAAACCCAATGTTTCGTATTTCCGAGTTTTTGGGAGTAAATGCTACATTCTAGTGAAGAAGGGTAGGAATTCCAAATTTGCTCCCAAAGCGGTAGAAGGGTTTCTGTTAGGTTATGACTCAAATACAAAGGCGTATAGGGTCTTCAACAAATCATCGGGTTTGGTTGAAGTCTCTAGCGACGTTGTATTTGATGAGACTAATGGCTCTCCAAGAGAGCAAGTTGTTGATCTTGATGATGTAGATGAAGAAGACGTTCCAACGGCCGCAATGCGCACCATGGCGATTGGAGATGTGAGGCCAATGGAACAAAAGGAGCAAGATCAACCTTCTTCCTCAACAATGGTGCATCCCCAAACTCAAGAAGATGAACAGGTTCATCAAGAGGAGGTGTGTGATCAAGGGGGAGCACAAGATGATCATGTAATGGAGGAAGAAGCACAACTGGCACCTCCAACCCAAGTTTGAGCGATGATTCAAAGGGATCATCCCGTCGACCAGATTTTGGGTGACATTAGCAAGGGAGTAACTACTCGTTCTAGATTAGTTAATTTCTGTGAGCATTACTCTTTTGTCTCTTTTATTGAGCCTTTTAGGGTAGAAGAGGCCTTGCTAGATCCGGACTGGGTGTTGGCCATGCAAGAGGAGCTCAACAACTTCAAAAGAAATGAAGTTTGGACACTAGTGCCTCGTCCCAAGCAAAATGTTGTGGGAACCAAGTGGGTGTTCCGCAACAAACAAGACGAGCACGGGGTGGTGACAAGGAACAAGGCTAGACTTGTGGCAAAAGGTTATGCCCAAGTCGCAGGTTTGGACTTTGAGGAGACTTTTGCTCCTGTGGCTAGGCTAGAGTCAATTCGCATATTGTTAGCCTATGCTACTCACCATTCTTTCAGGTTGTTCCAAATGGATGTAAAGAGCGCTTTCCTCAACGGGCCAATCAAGGAGGAGGTGTACGTGGAACAACCCCCTGGCTTCGAGGATGAACGGTACCCCAACCACGTGTGTAAGCTCTCTAAGGCGCTCTATGGACTTAAGCAAGCCCCAAGAGCATGGTATGAATGCCTTAGAGACTTTTTAATTGCTAATGCTTTCAAGGTTGGGAAAGCCGATCCAACTCTTTTTACTAAGACTTGTGATGGTGATCTTTTTGTGTGCCAAATTTATGTCGATGGTATAATATTTGGTTCTACTAATCAAAAGTCTTGTGAAGAGTTTAGTAGGGTGATGACTCAAAAGTTTGAGATGTCAATGATGGGCGAGTTAAGCTACTTCCTTGGATTCCAAGTGAGGCAACTCAAGGATGGGACCTTCATCTCCCAAACAAAGTACATGCAAGACTTGATCAAGCGGTTCGGGATGAAGGTCGCCAAGCCCGCAAAGACTCCAATGGGAACTGACGGACACACCGACCTCAACAAAGGAGGTAAGTCCGTTGATCAAAAAGCATACCGGTCTATGATAGGGTCTTTACTTTATTTATGTGCTAGTAGACCGGATATTATGCTTAGTGTATGCATGTGTGCTAGATTTCAATCCGATCCAAGGGAGTGTCACTTAGTGGCCGTGAAGCGAATTCTTAGATATTTAGTTGCTACGCCTTGCTTTGGGATCTGGTATCCAAAGGGGTCTACCTTTGACTTGATTGGATATTCAGACCCCGACTATGCTGGATGTAAGGTCGATAGGAAGAGTACATCAGGGACGTGTCAATTCTTAGGAAGGTCCCTGGTGTCATGGAGTTCTAAGAAACAAACTTCCGTTGCCCTATCCACCGCTGAGGCCGAGTACGTTGCCGCAGGACAGTGTTGCGCGCAACTACTTTGGATGAGGCAAACCCTCAGGGACTTTGGCTACAATCTGAGCAAAGTCCCACTCCTATGTGATAATGAGAGTGCTATCCGCATGGCGGATAATCCTGTTGAACACAGCCGCACAAAGCACATAGACATCCGGCATCACTTTTTGAGAGACCACCAGCAAAAGGGAGATATCGAAGTGTTTCATATTAGCACCGAGAACCAGCTAGCCGATATCTTTACCAAGCCTCTAGATGAGAAGACCTTTTGCAGGTTGCGTAGTGAGCTAAATGTCTTAGATTCGCGGAACCTGGATTGATTTATAGCATACATGTGTTTATGCCTTGATCATGTTCCTTAATACTTTTTGTTGTTTATTTATGGTGCTCAAGTTGTACAAGCACTCCCCGGACCTCACAAGTCCATTTGCAAGTGATGCACATATTTAGGGGGAGATGTGCTACAACTTGACCCTTTGAGACTAACTGTGTGCTTGAGTTTGCTTAATTTAGTCTCAAAGGAGGTTTGAAAGGGAAAGGTGGACTTGGACCATGCAAGACTTCCACTGCACTCCGATGAAAGAGTAACTTATTCCGAGTTCATCTTTGTACTCCTATTGCCTTTTTACTCTTAGTTGAAGATTTTGGTGAGGCAATGGTGTTAAAGGGCCAAAATTGATCCCGTTTTGGTGCTTGATGCCAAAGGGGGAGAAAATAAGGCCAAAGCAAGAAATGGATCAGCTACCACTTGAGAATTTTGAAACTAGTAGAGTTAGAGTTTTTGTTTGTCAAAATACTCTTGTTTGTCTCTTATTATCCAAAGTTGGTCTCTTGTGGGGAGAAGGCTTAATTATGGGAAAAAGGGGGAGTTTTTTGAACTCTTTGATAAATTTCTCTTGAAATATCTCTCTTTTTGTTTCAACAAGTGTGTTTGACTTAGAGATAGGAAATTGAGTTTGATTTGCAAAAACAAACCAAGTGGTGGCAAAGAATGATCCATATATGTCAAATTTGAATCAAAACAATTTTGAGTTCTTATTTGAGTTGATTTTGCACTTGTTCTACTTGCCTTTTGTTGTGTTGGCATAAATCACCAAAAAGGGGGAGATTGAAAGGGAAATGTGCCCTTGGGCCATTTCTAAGTATTTTGGTGATTTAGTGTCCAACACAAGTGCCTAAGTGTAAAATGGTGGACAAAGTACAAATCAAATATAAAGGTATGTTTCTCAGACTTAGTACATTGTTTTAGAGACTAATGTATTGCGTCTAAGTGCTGGAAACAGGAAAAATCAAGTTGAAATTAAAGATGGCTTTGTTCAGCCAAAGTCAGCCTTGTCTGGGTGCACCGGACTGTCCGGTGGTTCACCGGACAGTGTCCGGTGCGCCAGGCTGGCTCAGGCGAACTTGCTGCTCTCGGGAAGTGATTAACGGCGTACGACTATAATTCACCGGACTGTCCGGTGTACACCGGACTGTCCGGTGAACCAACGGTCGGCCGCGCGATCCGCGCGAGACACGTGGCCGAGCCAACGGTCGGGAGGGGGCACCAGACTGTCCGGTGTGCCAACGGCTCCCAAGTGCCAACGGTCGGCTTCGCCAGATAAGGAAGGAGATCCGCACCGGACAGTGTCCGGTGGTGCACCGGACTGTCTGGTGCGCTAGGCGACAGAAGGCAAGAATTGCCTTCCTAGAATGCACTCAACGGCTCCTAGCTACCTTGGGGCTATAAAAGGGACCCTTAGGCGCATGGAGGAGTATACCAAGCATTCTCTAAGCATTCCGAAGCACCAAGACTTCGATTCCGCGCATTTGATTCTTTGTGATAGCAACTAGAGCTTCATTTGAGTTGTGAACTCGCCGGGTTGTGTTGTGAGCTCTTGTTGCGACTTGTGTGCGTATTGATACTCTGATTTCATGTCTTGTGTGCGTTGCTCATCCCTCCCTTACTTTGTGCTTCTTTGTGAACATCAAAGTGTAAGGGCGAGAGACTCCAAGTTGTGGAGATTCCTCGCAAACGGGATATAGTAAAGCAAAGCAAAACACCGTGGTATTCAAGTGGGTCTTTGGACCGCTTGAGAGGGGTTGATTGCAACCCTCGTCCGTTGGGACGCCACAACGTGGACTAGGCAAGTGTTGAACTTGGCCGAACCACGGGATAAACCACTGTGTCTATCTGTGATTAATCTTCTTGTGGTTACCGTGTCTTGCAAAGACTCTTCTCTAGCCACTTGGCCTAATTGTGCTAACTCCTAATCAAGTTTTGTGGATTAAGTTTCAAGTTTTTACAGGATCACCTGTTCACCCCCCCCCCTCTAGGTGCTCTCAAAAATGTATTTGAGACTCTTATGATCAATGTAAATGTTAGAGTGAGCTCCCATCAAGTAATGTCTCCATATCTTGAGAGCATGAACCACAGCTGCTAACTCTAGATCATGTGTAGGGTAGTTCTGCTCATGGGGTCTAAGTGCTCGGGAGGCATAAGCAATTACTCTGTTATCTTGCATTAAGACACATCCCAATCCCGTACCGGAAGCATCGCAATACACTTCAAAGGGCTTGGTGTTGTCAGGTTGAGCTTGCACTGGGGCTGTTGTCAAGTGTTGCCTTAGTGCATGAAAGGCATCTTCACACTTCTGGTTCCAATTATACTTGACTCCCTTCTTCAACAGTTCAGTCATTGGCTTGGCAATTCTGGAGAACTCCGAAATGAATCGTCGATAATACCCTGCCAATCCCAGAAAACTCCGAATCTGTCTCACTGTGGTAGGAGGTTTCCAATCCATTACTTCTTGTACCTTCTTAGGATCAACTAATATCCCATCCTGAGAAATTGTGTGACCCAAGAATTTAATTTCTCTTAGCCAGAAATCACATTTAGACAATTTGGCATACAATTGATGGTCACACAATCTCTGAAGTATGGTATGCAAATGTTTAGTGTGCTCGGCTTCATTCTTGGAATAAACCAGAATATCATCAATGAAAACGACCACGAATTTGTCCAGCTCTGGCATGAATACTGAATTCATCAGGTACATGAAATAAGCCGGGGCATTGGTCAGCCCAAAAGACATCACCAAAAACTCATAGAGCCCATATCTGGTAGAGAAAGTCGTTTTGGGAATATCGCTGGCACGGATCTTGATCTGATGGTAGCCCGAGCGAAGGTCTATCTTGGAGAACACTTTGGCTCCCACCAACTGATCAAACAAAACATCAATGCGGGGCAGTGGGTATTTGTTCTTGATGGTCACCGCATTGAGAGGGCGGTAATCGACACACATTCTCAGACTTTCATCCTTCTTCTTCACAAACAAGGCTGGGCATCCCCAAGGTGAAGTACTGGGGCGAATGAACCCCTTGTCCAACAACTCTTGCAGTTGCTTCTTCAATTCTGCCAATTCTGCTGGAGGCATCCTATAGGGTCTCTTGGATGTAGGAGCAGTTTCGGGTTGCAATTCAATTGCGAACTCAATGTCTCTATCAGGTGGCATCCCTGGCAACTCATCCAGAAAAACATCTGGGTAATCACAGACCACAGGGATTCTTTCAACCGGTGACTCTATCAGAATGAATGCACAAGAGCGGGTACAACCCTGATCAGGCAAATATAAAGTAGTATCGCCATAAGTAGGGGAGTGAATCTCAATGGCCCTTGCTGCAATATCCAGTACTACCTGATGCCTAGATAACCAATCAGTTCCCAATATAATGTCCACGCTATCCAATCCTAAGATGAGAAGGGTGGTCCTAATCACAAGACTACCCAATTTTATAGGCACTTGCCTGTTGATTTGGTAGGTGGCAACCCTGCCTCCTGGTGTTGAAATTGTAATACCCCCATTGGTATGATGGAAAGGTAACTGACATTTGGCACTAAATTTGGCACTGATAAAACTGTGTGATGCACCAGAATCAAAAAGAACCATAGCAGGATAATTCAAAACTGAAAAGATACCAGTCATGACGGATGCTCCCTCTGGAATGTCAGCCATGGTGGTGAAGTTCAGCCTCCTTGCCTCACTTGCACCTTCTGCCTCTTGCCTTGGTTCTGGTTAGCATTCTGTCCCTGCCTCTGCTAGTTCCTGGGGCAATTCTTGGCATAATGTCCGGTGTTACCACAAGTGAAACACTTGTTGTCATTGGCCTGGCGGTACTGCTGCTGCTGTTGATTGTTCCTCTGAGCTGGAAACTGGGTGCGGTTGGGTGCCTACTGCTGCTGCTGTGGGCGGATTACCCAACGTCCTTGCTTCTACTAAGGTCCTCTGTTCTGAGTGTCAGACACGATCCTGAAGCGCTGTGGCCGAGCTGAAGGTCCTGCCACAGGGGTCTTCCTCTTCTTCTCTGCCTGATGAGTTGTGATACAGTCCTCCTGAGAAATGGCCATATTGACTAACTCATTATAGCTGTTGGCCCTGACTGTGTTGAGACAGTCACGGAGCTTAGTGCTGAGCCCCCTCTTGAACCTGTCCCTCTTCTTCTCGTCCGTGTCTGCATGATATCCGACATTCTGGCACAGGCCATTAAAGGCCTGAGCATACTGTAACACTGTCTGGTTTCCCTGAGTGAGTGCCAGAAACTCATTGAGCTTTCGGTCCATAACGCCTGCTGGTATATGGTGCCCCCTGAAAGCTGCCTTGAACTCTCTCCATTCCACCTCTCGGTCCTCTGGCTGCATAGCAAGAAAATGGTCCCACCATGTCCACGTGGGTCCGCGAAGCTACTGGGTGGCGAACCTGACCTTAGTGACCTCTAAACAAACTCCATGGAGTAGCGGGAATTTGGATTCCACTACTCTCAACCATACATCTGCATCAAGTGGGTCCTCTGCCCTAGTGAACAATGGTGGCTGGGTACTGAGGAACTCCTGGTAGGTGGCTACCGCGGGGTGACGCTGATGATCACCACCACCATAGTGCTGAGGTGGCGGCTGACGCTGAGCTAGCTATCTCAAGATCTCATTCTGCTGAGCCATCAGCTCCTGCAGAGTAGGAGGCGGTGGCGGTGGTGGAGGAACGCGCTCATTTTGACCACGACGCGATCTCCCGGCCATCTGAAAAATCACATAGATTTTCAATATCACAACTTTGAGGTTCAAGGTTCAATCGCGGTGAAAGAGTCAAAAGGCGAAACCAATATATTCTTGCATAATCATAAAAGATTCCACATGGCATAAACTTTTCTTCTTAAATTAAGACTGACATCATTCATCAACCATGCTTCCAAAAGAGTTTATCGCGATTACATCAATAGCCCAAAAGACTCAACTCTATCTAGCCTAGTACCCCAAGGGTGCAAAAGCTAAGCTAGCTTCGAGGAGTTCTACCATCACCGACTTCTAACTCTATCCCTGTGACCTAGTGAGCAAACGAGGCAACACTCGACTCGGGGGAAGGTGGTCTCCCCGAGCCAGCAATGACCAAGCTGGAGGCAGGCTCCTCTCCTCCCTCGATGTCGACATCCTCGTTGGCCTCCACGTCCTGGATCTCCTGGTGATGCATATCCAGGTGCTGGTTAGCCTCTGCAAGCTGCTGCTAGGTGTTGATCAACTTATCCTCAAGAACCTCGATGGTGTTCTCCCTCGTTCCCACTAGTTCCTCGAGCTCTTGGATCTCATTTGACATTTGCTCCACCTACAAGTCCTTTTCCACCATCTCAGTGGACAAGTCAACCACAAGTTCCTCTCTATTGTCCAAGGTGATCTTGGTCGCCTCCAACAATGCCATCAGATGGGACATTGCCTCACCACGCATCACTTGCAGACGATACAGGGCATTCATGCACCGCACCTTCAAGTGAGCAGTCTAACCTGGGTAGATAGCCCATATGTCCTTGGCATGCTCCACTCGGTCCTTCCACATTGGGTCGTCCTCCTTCTCAGCGGGGAACAAGCCAATGGGATGAGTGGACATCTCCAAGGGGTGGAATCCGCAGAAAGTGGTCAGTCCATGAAGAGCGATCGCCTCAATAGTATCCTCAGCCCGGTACCCAAAAGATTCAGAGTCCAGCGAACGCCAGCCTGGCTACAGGGGATGAGGCTCCAGGGTCATCCTCACCCTATAGCGGGGCACTCGGTGCTTCTCGAACTGCTACACCGCGTACTGGGGAGGTGTCATGTAACTAGCTCCCTGAAGTACCTCCCACAAGATACGGGGGAAACCCTCTCGTGCAAGTCCGTCAGTGTGGGACTGTGCATTCCCTTCGTCCGAGGATCCATGAGAAGTCATCTGTGTATGGTTAAGCGTAAGTAAAAAGAAAAAGAATTATAAAAAGAAAAAGGGATCACAACTCAGCCTCTCTATAACTACGATAGTGGTACTGGGGTGCTTAGTCTGTCATCATTTTGTATTAAAGTTCTTACCCAATTATCCATTAGTTTAATTGAGGATGAATGCATGCTCGTCCTGAACGACCTCACATCAACTTAGAGGGAATAGGGAAGAACTCCCATCCCTTATAGCAGCCGGTAGGGCTTACTATATTAGCCACCTAGATACCCTCTATCCTCCCAAGGCTTCACGTCCTAGGTCTATCCTGATCGTCCTACGATCTATCTAACATTTGTTTCTAACCAGTTTTACTTTGAAAAAGGATGATATTTATAATTTATTGATTCCTCTGTGGTGGTACGAGCTCTGATATCAGCTATGGCGGAACTGCCCGAATTATTCCAACTCAAGTGCCTAAGTCCCTCCTTAGAGGCTAGACCACACTTAAATGGGAATAACCCGTCAATCCCTCGGATCCAGTCCGACGAGGCCACTAACAGGATCAAGTACCACGTACTCACTCGATGGTGAGGCACAGAGCAAATACAATAAAGCATAAAACCATACATTAAGGAGTATTAAATTTATTACATCATCATCGGAGTTTTTGCAAAAGTAATCGTCATTGTTCGAAGTGCAGCGGAATGAAACTAACGGTAAATAAACAGAGAGATGGGGAAGCCTGTCCCATCACTCCTCATGCTCCTCCTCAGCCGAGGTAGGATCCCACTCGACTGTCCAACCCGGTGGCAAGATGGACGGCCAAGTCACTCCAGCAACCATGTCCTCCAGAGAACCTGTAAAATTATGCCACAAGCAAGGCTGAGTATACTAATACTCAGCTAGACTTACCCGGTGTGAGGAGTCTACTCCTCTACCTCTAGACATGCAACTGTTTGGCTGTGGGGTTTGGTTGCCAAAAGCACTAGCTGAGTTTATAAATCAAGTTTTAGCTTTATCAAGTTTTAGTGTGACTCTCTTAAGACTAAATGTGTACTATCTACTCATTCATGGTATCAAGCATATTTAGCAATCAACATCTTTTGTCACATCATCACATCTCCACTTGTTACTCAATGCAGTACAATGGATCAAGCAGTCTCATTAGTTGCGAGAAGCAGACGATTCGAATCGAGTTTTTAAACCTTGCAAGGTAAACCTAAACACACGATGTGGCGAGGCACTCCGTCCCCACACACATCAATCGTCCCCATCGATTCCCTAGCAACAGAAAGGGGCTCACCGCCTTGGCGTACAATGCCTCACTGACCCCGACTACCATCGTGCAGTGACTGCACTTGTACCCACCATAACCGGAATGGGAGACCACGTCTCAGGTCGCGTGAGGAGGGCAATCTGCGGGCAGGTTCACTCAGGTACTAGGCACCGATTTACCATATTTCTCGGCATGTGCTTAGTACGTTCAAACGCTTGACACAGGTATCCGCACGTTAATCCTTATTCCAATTTTCCCATCTCGTAGACAACCAATCCCCATGGATTGTTGTCCACAGACCAGCATCATTATGATATGAAAGTGGGTACAACCAATTCCTGACCTCGCGCAAGTGCTAGAAAAATCACTCGACTTCTACCGAGACCTTAATTAATAAAGCAGCTACTCGACTAAGCATACTAGTATTCATCCCAATAGGATTCCTGAGATCATGCAACTAGGGTTTAAATCAACTCCTACACTTAAGTGCACAATACAAGCCTACAAACATTAAGTGTAGTAAAATATCATATAGAACAGGTTATGCATAAACCGGGGCTTGCCTTCCAAAGCTGGGGTAGGCAGGTCCTCTGGTGCAGGCTCTGGTGCTGGATCCGGGGCTACCTCCTGAGTAGCTCCTTGCTCCGGCACGAGGACGTACTCTCCGTCAGCGAGGTTGCAATCTATCGAATGCAATGAATAAGAATATGTATGCCATGATTATGCAGGATTTAGTAAACATTATGCTAAGTGAAAGAAAAACTAAGTTAGTTAGTAACTTAGGGTTTTCTTGGTCATACGTGGCCCTTTAGTGGTTTAAGCTTATCAACTTAGGTTTGGGTTTTGTTAGGGATAAGCATAGTGGATTTGTAATTTGGATTTCCCTTAGATGTTTTAGTAGACATTTAAGGGATTTTGCTGGTTGGGTTAAATTGACATTACTCTCCATTATTAATTTCCTTTTTCATTTTCTATTTATGAATTCTATGGTGAGTTTGAATTACAACAGTGATTTAACCTATTCTAAAAATTCTGAAAAATTTACAGTAGGTTACTATTGGTCATTGCAGTTTGTCTTATGAATTTGAGGTGAAAACTAATTCATATACTACTTGTGCAAAATAAACAAGAATAAGTTCTTAAAGGACATTTTACACTATAGCTATGATTTAATTGGGGTTTCTGTACCAATTTGTATTTTTGTCCAAATACCTAGGTGATATTAGGCCTCTGTGTTAAAGATCACAGAAAAAGGCCTACTGGATATTTAGTTGTGGATTTCTACAGTTTTATGTCAAAAAGGCACTTACTACTATCTTGTTATTTGAAAATGTCAAACAACAGATTTCATATTTTTCCTATGTTCTTACTAACCAAACATTAGTTATTCCAAGGTTTGGGGTGTTTTCTCCTTGGAATTATTTTTCTAGGGTTTTTCTAAGTTTTCCTTATTTTCCTAAAATAAAAGGTATCCCATTTATTTTGTACTAAACAAGGGTATAATAAATTTTTCTAGGGAACTATACTGAATAAGTAAACTAACAAAAATGTGGGTGCTTCCTGGTTCTTTATTTAAACCTCCATTAATATTTTCTCTAACTTTAGGCTAAAAAGGATTTAAATGGGAAACTCTACCTTAACTTGGTGTACAGAGGGGTTTATTATTTTTAAACAGGTTAGGAAGTGATTAAGTACTTCTCTAAATTTTCTTAACCTTAGTCTAATAGTGTAACTATTTTTCCTTCTATTATTTAGCTTTTGGCCAAATCAATATTTAAATCATAACTTTAAGGTTTTCAGTAGCACTTAGGGGTTTTATATTTTTCCTAAGTGGTTTACATTATTTAGGATCTGGCAAAATTGGTTTGACTCGATTTGGTTGAACAAAACTGAAGTTATGAATTTTACAAGCTCTGTTTGCATTTAAATTAGAAATATTAAAAGGTTTTCCTGGAAAAACAGTTTACACCGAGGACCCTGGGTTTAATCCAAATCAACCCACTCATTTCTACCCCTGCGCCACTATTCCCCTGAGTAACTGACAGTTCAAAACCCCCCCTGACCTTTCCTTCTTCTTCCCCGAGGTCCTTCCCCTAATGCACACAGTACCCGCGGGAAAGAAAAGGGCAGCGCAGCTTACCGGCGGTGAGAGAGGGCCGGCGAGGGGTGGGGTTGGCTTCTGGAGGTCCTGGCGGTCACAGCGGTGTACGGCTCGATGACGGTGGTGGCCGGAATCGGCCGGTCCACGTGCGCAGGTGGGTGATCTCGTCGGCGGCGGGTGTTCCGGCTGAACCACGGCGATCTAGTTCAATCAAATAGCACGATGAGCTCCACGGGGTGACGTAGAGGCGATGTGCACAAGGAATCAAAGAATGGGGCGGAGATTTACCCGGTCTACGTTCACTGGCGATCGGGTGAAGTCCGGTGACCGTGGACTGGCTTCTCTGGCGAAGCAAAGTCCGATTCCTTGCTCGGGGAGCTTCACCGAGGCATGCACGGTCTCTTCCAAGGGTCGGGCGTGGCTGGGAAAGGCTCTGTTGGCCGGTCTACGGTGGCAGGGGCTCGGGTGGCCGCGGGCACGCTGTGCGCGGGGCAAACGCCGGTGGTTTCGGTCTCCGGTGAGGTCGAGCGTGCGCGGAGGAGTACGGTCGACGCCTGAGGGGGCTTTATAGGCGCGGGCGCGAGCAGGGAACACGGGCGCGGCTCAGCGCGGCGCGGGGCACGCGGGGTCGGGCGCGGGCGTGCTCTGGCACGCGCAGAGCGCGTCGAACACGTGAAAGTTTTCTTCTGCCCGTGTTCAACAACTCGCCGAGATCGCTAGCGTGCGAATCTTGGCAAAAATCTAGCGCAGGTCTCTTCCTGGCACCTATGGCTACCTCTTATGTGTGAGTCCCCATGGCAGATATTCCCTAGGTAGGGAGATATGCGGACACCAAATCTGGCTTGTCCCTCTACCCACCTCGCGACAAAAGCCATGCCAAATCATGTCAAATGTCTAGGGCTCGGTCTCAACTTTTTCCAGTGGGTGCCTTAGGTGGTATGCCACATTTTTGGTATACAACTTAGGTGGTTTTGGTGCCATCTACTAAGTGAACACGGTGGATCTTTAGATTAGGTGTCGAATTTGACTTAGAGAGAATTAGAGAGCTCTAGCTCCCTCTCCACTTAAGGAATGGATTTGGGGTTCTTTTAGGGATCTTTTTGCAATGTTTCCTCTCTGTATTTTGTAGATTAATATGTTACTTAAACTATGGCCAAGGTTAAATCATGCTTTGCACATTTGTTTAACCATTCCCCCCCTTCAACCAAGGTTTTAGGAGATAGGGGCTCAAGAGGGGTCTAGGGTTTAATCCTCTTTTGCCCAAGGTGATAATTGTACAAAGGCTTGGGTAATGCTTTTGGTCATTCACATTCTTGTTTAATACATGGTCTCCAAGGTTTTTATGCTGTTCTTCTCAAGTTTCTTCCACATGTGATCACAGTCATTAGTGCATAGAGGTGCCATGGCCATGGTAACACCTGAGGTGTTTTAGTTTTCAATTCAAATTCAAACAAAGTTTCAAATTCAAACCAAATCAAACATGTGCATCAATTCAAATAATATCTTAGACTCAACATGATGCATCAATTCATGACTTACATTGTTTTGACCAAATAAATAATTAACTCCTCTCCTAATTAACCTAATTCTAACCAAAAGAAAAGAGAGAGAGACTAGAGAGAGACAAGAGTAACACCTGAATTTGGTAGATATTTAGAAAGAAATTTTATACCCCCAAATTCAGGGTGTTACACCATCCCCTTTTAGCGGTGAAGCTAAAGCATTTCAAATGAGTCAAACCAGCTTCTAATACCAATTGAAGGAAACAAGTGACGCCTAAGAAAGGGGGTGAATTAGGACTTCTAAAACTTCACTAAACTAGGCCACAAATAAATCCCTAGAGAAAAAGCTATGCAAATAATCAAACTAAAATATGCAAACTAGGTTTTGTCTAAGTGTTGCTATCTCTACCGCAATGTCTAAATTCCAATCCTAAACAATATAAGTATAAAGGCAAGATTGAAACTTAAATGCTTAATATAAATGCGGAAGCTCAAGAGTAAGGTAGAGATGCAAACCCTCGTGGATGACGCCAGTATTTTTACCGAGGTATCTAGAACCACGCAAGGTCCCAACTAATCCTTGTTGGTGCACCTACACAAAGGGAAGCCCACGCGAGGGCCAAGCACCACGGTCGAGTAACTCTGTAGAGAGCCGCGGGCCTTCTCCACGCGCAAGTGGTGCTCCGCTTCCGGCTCCTCTCGGACGCTCCCTGTCGTCTCCACTATCGACCTTCTGGCTGAAAACGCCGCGAGCCTTGTTCCCTTCGGTACACGGTGGCAGCCGTGACACAAACGCAGTTGTCACAGTCTCGCAAGACTCTCGCCCCATTCGGTACAATTACAACGGCTCGCGCAAGAGCCGAGGGGTTGTGTGGTTTATCTAAACCCACTCAATTAACTATGATTCACCTAGAGCAAGCACTAAAGCGATCTAACTAACCTAAGCACTTCGCAAAGCACCTACGATAATCACCGAGTGATTCTATTAAGCACTTGGGTGTATGAGCACTTGGGAATGTCTACTATATGCCTTGGTATGTTGCTTCGGCTCCCACACCTTGAAATGACCGGTTGGGTTGGTATTTATAGGCCCCAACCCTATTTATAGCCGTTGGATAGAAAGCAGCAGCTTTCTGTCGACGGGCACACCGGACATGGCACTGTTCACTATTAGGTGCCTGCCACGTCAGCCGACCGTTGGGTCTGCAGCAGTCGACCATTGGATCCAACCGTTGCCTGACTGTCCGGTGTACACCGGACAGTCCGCTGCTACAGCCCAAGGGTGCCTGTTTGCGGGCTCTTCTGCGCAGACTGTCCGGTTGTTCCACCGGACAGTTCGGTACACACCGGATAGGCATTATGCATTATCCGGTGCGCCACCAAGCGCTGGCTAACTGCCCTTTTCTTGGATTTCTTCGCTGATTCTTTTGTTCTTGAGTCTTGGACTTCTATGCTTCTTTTTATGTCTTCTTTTGAGGTGTTGCATCCTCATTGCCTTAGTCCAATCGTCTTCGCATCTTATGAACTACAAACATAAACACTAGCAAACACATTAGTCCACAGGTTATGTTAATCATCAAACACCAAAACCTATTGAGTCAAATGGCCTAGGGTCCATTTTCCTTACACCATCCTTAATGTCAGGTCATCTTTCATTATAAAGCATGCTACGAGCAAATATAAATTTCTCATTTTTCAAGTTCATGCTAGGCAGTTTTAGCATCCAACTTAGCTATGTGATAATTTTGTTCTTTAATTAAAGCAATGTGATCACTAATGGCATCAACATCAATATCTCTACATCTAGTACAAATAGTAACATGCTCAACGGTAGATGTAGGGACATGGCAAGCATTCAATTCCTCAATCTTAGCAATTAATTTTAAATTCTCATATTTAAGACAAGAAATTGAATCATTGCAAATTTTTAGCTCATTAGTCAAATTCTTCCATTTTTTCTTTGCATGAGCTAAGACCTTTTTAGTTTAACATATTTGTCATGTTCCTTAGTGAGCAACCCTTCTTGGCATTCTATGACATCATATTTTTCATTAATGGAGTTTAGTAATTCATTTATTTTCTTAATTAGGCTAGGGTTAAAGCCTTTGAAAAGCATAGACAAATCTTCTTCATTATCACTAGAATCACCATCATCATCGGAAGTAGTATATTTGGGGTGGTTCTAGGTTGTACCTTTCTTTTGCCCTCCTTGGCCATGAGACACTTGTGGCCGATGTTGGGGAAGAGAAGTCCCTTGTTGATGACAATGTTGGCGACATATTTATCGTCGTTGGATCTCTCATGGAGTCCCATTCTCTCACAACATGTGCCTCACCGCACTTCTTCTTGTGATAGAACTTCTTCTTCTCCATCTTCTGCGTTCCCTTCTTGTCCTCGTCCCTGTCACTATCACTTACATATAGACATTTAGCAATATAATGACCAAACTTACCACACCGATAGCAAACCCTATTGGACTAGGATTTTTTATCCTTTCCCTTTCTTTGCCGAAGGATTTATCGGAAGCTTTTGATGATGAGGGTCATCTTCTCATTGTCGAGCTTGGAGGTGTCGATTTGAGGCCCTTTGCTTGGTGTGGTTTCCTCCTTCTTTTCTTCCTTGCATTGAATGCAACGAGTTGAGGCTCGGAGGTGGAGGTGGCTCCTTGCTACAACTTCACAATGTGTTCAAAGTCTTAGACCATAAGCTCAAAGCTCACAAACTTTCGAATCACCTCCTCAAGGGACATCTTTTCGTACCTTGGATTTTCACGGAATAGTTGCACTTGAGTAGGGTTACGAAAAACAAGTGGCCTTAGGATAAGCTTGACGACTTCGTGGTCGTCCCACTTGGTGCTCTTAAGGTTGCGGACTTGGTTCACCATTGTCTTGAGTCAATTGTATATGGCTTGTGGCTCTTCTCCTTTGTTGAGGGTGAACCGACCAAGTTCTTGCGGCAAATCGACCAGATTTATAAGAGATCAAGTATGCAAACCACCTGCCCCATAGTGATTATCTCACACTTAAGCCCATATAAACCCAGGGTCTAGTGAAATCGCGAAGGATCTCAAACTTTTCCTTCACAACCAAGATTGTAATGAACTGACATTCGTTGCATGAAGTGTTACAACATTCCACAGAGTTTTCAACATAAATCGGAGTACGTAGAGTTATTACAATATAGGTGGCACGCAGGCCCCAAATAACTCCAAGTAGCATTCACTGAAGTGATAAGTTTAGCGAAAGCATTTATTTAACTAGCACCCACAACACCGGCGGTGTTTTGGAAATACTGTGCCAACATTAGGTATGTTAACCCACCAAAAGCATGAGACGAGAATGGGGAAGCCCTGCCCTAGGCTTAGTCATCTCCCGTTGTCGGGTATAAGTAGTGCTCGCAGTACCCGTAGTACATCTAACCATCTGTAACAAATCATTGGGAATAGCACCTTGAGTACTGGAATGTACTTAGCTAGACTGACACGTCCAAAACTAGGAAATAAGAAAGTAAAAGACTTCAAGGAGTATGCAAAGCTATATCTGGAGTTGGCTCTTGGATTTACAAGAGTAACAGGAGTTATGGAAGTTATTAACAACTTAAAGGGGATTACCAATTCATTACTCCATTTTAGCATGTCAGAATTAATACCTACTTTGCTGCAGACTAGGTTTGTACCTGATTCTCTAAATATTCATTATCACATTTGCTGCATGTCTAATTATAGCTTTAGTGAAGAATCAAGTTAAGAGAGATTAATCAAAGTTATCACAACAAGCTTTCCCATCCCTTAAGCATAGTTTGGATTAACCCCATTTTATATCCTTATCATCAACTCATATAAAGTGTAGTTCTTACTACGATGAGATAACTCAAGTCAAGTGCTCACTATCCAGGAGCGATGGCGATTCAAATCGTTTACTAACCCGCTGGTGGGTACTCCTAACACAAATCATACCCACAGTACTTCGTGAGATACAATCACCACTATACTCATTCCAGTAGCAGCCTTGCTGCACATCTCGGATTCCACAGGGGCCACCATACCAAGGAACCGCCCGACTACCAGAGGGTTAGGGCATACCATCCACCATGGGTCATCTCGTCGTGTCCCCGTCACTCCTCAACCACACCAGTAGGTGCACCGCAAGGTTGAATCCGGTTGGAATGGTGTTTTGGCTTCACAGTCGGAACGTTTATTCGGCCAGCTAAGTGTATAGGCATAAATTCAACATGACTCGAGGGACCACAACAGTACGGTCCTTAATCGACACAGGCGGGATCACTACGACCTACATGGCGCCCATAAGAGTCCGCCCGGTCTCATCTTAAATCTTTATTTCCATCACGAATATTACCCAAAGATTTATCCCAATCAAGCATAAGAAATCACCTATATCTCGTAGGTGACAGGAAATCACCCGACTTCTACCGTCTAAGCAGGCCTAAGCATTTAAACGTGCTTACTTTAAATAGGTGGCAAGGATAGGGTAAACAAGAATTCAAGGGTATATGCAGCAATTGGTTGCAATTAACTCCTACACCCAATGCAACAATATAGGTAGGCAGTGAACAAATTAAAGTATTGCAAATATAGGAAATTAGATGTCGGGGCTCGCCTTTCTCGAAGGAACTGGGTGGTGATCAGGACACTCATGAGCTTTAGCTTTGGGTTCACCCTCTTCCACAAGAATTCCTGGCAGCTCCTCGATAATCCCCACTGGTACTTCTTCCTGTGATCTTGTATGATATATGGATGCAGTATGAGGATACATGATGCTTCATGCAACAGGTGTATGATGAGTATGGGTGCATGTAATGTGTACGTATATTAAATTGATTTATTACATAAGGGTTTCTACAAGATAGTCTACATCATCCAAGAACATGTAGTCTGTCTTTTATTGGTTGGTCCTGACTAATACTTAAAGAATCCACACAACTTAATACAAGTTATGTTATAATACATTTCAGATTACCTTACACCTGTAGGTGTAGACACACTAAGAAATATTCTTCATTTTGCCCCCATTTTCTTTTTGAGGTTAGTTATTTCTTGGTGAGAGGGATTTGTTCAAATTCTCACTATCCCAATAGTAATTAGCATCCTGAGTTATTTTAGACTAACTCACTATTGAACTATAATTTCGCGTAATTATTTAAACTTTTGCATACCATTTAGTTGGACTTATATTGAGACTACCACTCGATTACTTCAAAATTTATTACAAAAATTCTAGCAGATAGTATTCATCTACCATACTTTACCACAGAAATTTCAATGGTTTTGGACCAATGCTTTTGACTGCACAAAAATAACAAGAAATGGTGTAGAAATAATTTAAACTACTTTCCATTACTAAACCAGTCAAACAGTTAATGCCACATTTTTCCTATACCCTACTTGACCTAACAACATGTCATAAAAATTTACACAGATATTTCCTTTATAAATCTTTTTCCATAGTTTTCTAAAGAAAGCAACCTTTTCTGTATTTAATTTATTATCCAAAATTTTTCCAGATGACTGATGGTTCAATTTAATTCTAGAGGTGATTGATGACACATAATTTGCTCACAAAAAGTTTCACAACAATATTATAGGTTTTGCTATTTATTTTCTAATTTCTAAGGAATGAGCAACTTAACCTTTTAATCCATAAACATAAGTTAATCAACTAAACATACCCCCGAATTATTTATCACAGGTAGACCATGACTAAGGGAACCTAATAAAAATTGGGCTCCTATTTTTCTGGCATCGGATTTATTTATTTTGTTACCTATAGAGAAACTCGTTTTCATACTTAAATTCAAACCGTGTACAAAAACATTCAAACCTTGACATGCAACATTTTTAAACCGTAGATCTACCCAGAGGAGTCCTACAAATATTATTTCACCAGTTTTCAAGTTCAAAAACTCGAGTTACGGATTTTTCAAGGTTCTCTGCGTTTTAAACCAAAAAGGAAAAAGGAAAACAGAAAAACCACGTTGCATGTTAGCCCTCAGGTTCCAACTATCTGCAGACTGCTACCACAAGGTCCTCGATCACCATGC
The DNA here is from genome assembly GCA_029449295.1 of Zea luxurians. Taxonomy (NCBI): domain Eukaryota; kingdom Viridiplantae; phylum Streptophyta; class Magnoliopsida; order Poales; family Poaceae; genus Zea; species Zea luxurians. The sequence continues at coordinate 34,386,237 of JAOPSE010000002.1, read as the reverse complement.
ACCGAGTCTATGACAGTTTATAGGAAAACCCTCGGGTTCTAGCCTATTCCAGCGCGAGGTTCGTCTTCTTCCTCAAAACAGAGAGAGAAAGGGAAGAACGCGCGGCTCAGATGACGGCTTACCGACGGTGGAGATGGCTAGGTGAGGTGGCGGACAGGGGCGATCGATGGTGCTTTCGGCTCGGCGGTTCGTGGACGGAGGCGCTCGATCCATGCTCGTCGCACGGGAACCGAAGCACGACAACGTCGACGGCGAAGCTCCGATGTCCTTCGGCTAGGGAAAAGGCTCCGAGGTTTACGCACTTGACGACGAAGTGGTTGCGGCTTGGTTTGTGGACAACGGTGGTCAGTGGAGGCGTGGGCATGAGCTAGCTCGCGTCGACCATGGCGGTCGACGTCGGGTGGAAGAAGAGACGAGAGCGAGACAAGAGTAGAGGGAGGGAGTGAGAGCGTGATGGAGTGCTCTACCAAATGAAGCCAGGCGCGGCTGCTACGCTTGCCCACGCGCGAGGAGAAGGCACGTCGTCCATGAGTCCACGCGAGCAACACATGGCAGTTGCTGTCTGCTCGGTTTGCAGACGCAGTTGAGACAAAACAGGGGCACAAAACGTCGTCTAGCTCCACCAGTCTACTCTCCTCTACCGGCTACAACTTTTCTATAGGGATTAGGGTGGTTTTGCTGTTAGATTTTGAATTACAGGCCTCCAAAGTTTGGTTTGTCAGCACTGCGCAAAACATTGGAAACTGACTGTCTAACTATGTCAAAACATGTCAAATGACTTCGAAAGTTTGCCAACTTTTTACATGGTGTGCCCTAAGTAATTATCTAAAACTTTTGTAACTGGGGAAATGTGATTTGAAGATTATTTCTGTTTGAACATGCTGGCGTTTGAAAAGAGGTACAAGATTAGAATTAGAAAAATCAAGGTTGTTACCATTTCTTTAACCCATTTCCCAATCTTTCATTCTTGGTTAAGCTTCATTTCTTTTGGGATTTGAATTCTTATAATTAATTTTGTAGAAGTCAAATGCTTCCTAAGTTTTGGTTTTTGAGAGAATTTCATTTGTCAAGCACAACATTCACTAAATCACATCATCACATATAGTTTAAGAAACTATCATCATATGAACTCAAGAGTTGAAAGATCAACCATTACCAGTCTAAATTATCTAGGTAGATTTATTCACACACACTAGCACTCCATAATAATCTATGGCTATGAAACCTAGGCCTCCTATTAGTTCAAGCAAGAGTTCACTTCACAACAATTAGTGACAGTTTAAGATTCTAATGTGGGTGGTGAAATGATTGATGATGCTCATGATAATGCTTTCATGATGCACATGTCATGTATGAGTATGCTAAATACCAAGGGTGTTACAGTTCTCCGTGGACTGTCTCCCTTTGTGATCTTGGTGATGCGATCATCCACATGTGTTGTCTTGAGAACGTCCCAAATTTCCTTGGCGCTTTTCGACCCTTGCACCTTGTTGTATTGCTTTCAACACATCGAAGCGAGAAGTATGGTTTCTTATGGTTTGAAGCGCCGAATTTGGGTGGCTTCATTCGAATCATGGCCTTCTTCTCCAACCTGTGGACCTTGTGCACCAAACTCAACAATATCCCAAATACTTTCGTGGACTGATGTTAGATGGTTCCTCATTTTATCACTCCACATAGAATAGTCTTCAACATTAAAATGTGGTGGTTTGCCTAAGGGAACCGAAATGAGATTGACATGTCTAGAAATGAGAGGATAGCGAAAAGTAATTTTGTTACTCTTTTTGCATTCTTGGTGCTTGGAGGAGGTTGACTCGGCGTTCGATGTCGATGGTGTGGAGGAGTCAGTCTCGTAGTAGACCACTTTCTTCATCCTCTTCTTCTTGTCATCTTTCTTCTTGTGCGACTTACTGAAGCCGGCAAACTCTTCATTATGCTCCTTGTGCTTGTCGCCAGATATCTTAATCTCCTTTGACGACGTCTTGCCTTCGAGCTTTTCTCCGATAGGTATCTCCTCTTTATTGGCGTGTTCACTCGACATCACTTCGAGTTTTTATACTCTAATGAAGTGCCAAGCTCTGATACCAATTGAAAGTCGCCTAGAGGGGGTGAATAGGTGAAACCTGAAAGTTATAAACTTGGAACACAAACTTCACCTGAGGTTAGCGTTAGAACGAGTAATAATGAAATCGGGGTGCGGAAGGGAAGTTCTTCTTGCTTAAAGTTTCTCAATCAATTGCGGATAACTTTGGGAGCAAACTCAAATTGATCGCATGAAAGAGAACTAGAGAGAGGGGAGAGGAAGAATCAAATCGCAAAGTAATGATCAACACAAATGAACATGAAGATTTGTTTCTTGAGGTTCAGTTTCTAAGAACCTACTCCCTATTGAGAAGGCCACATAGGTCGGGTCTCTTTTAACAATTTCCCTCAAACTGTCACTTAGACCAGTTGAGTGCTTCTTCTTAATTTCGAGGGTCACTTAGACTCCGCAAGGATCACCACACACTTAGGCATCTCTTGATAGCTTTACAAGTCAATGGAAGTTTAGAAGGAGGTGAAGAAAGCACGATCAAGAAACCAAGCAACAAAAAGCGACAAATGAAACATTAGCTCACACTCTCTAGAATCTCCAACAAGGCACTTAATCAATAATGAATACAATCACAATTGTTGCACTTGGAGGATCTTTGATGCTTGAGTGAGGCTTTGGAGTGAAGTCTAGCTCTTTGCAATAAATGTGGGAGTTGGAGTGCTTGGATGATTGAATGTAGGTGGTTGAGGTTGTATTTATAGCCATCAACCACTTCCTAGATGTTGCCATTCTTCTGTCAAGTGTTGACTGTCTGTGTCGTTCCACCGAATGGTCCACCCCTGTACATCAATGGCTGGATTTGCAATGGTCAGTAGTAACAGCTATATCAACGACTATAAGCACACTAAATGTGTCATCAAATGTCAAATAAACCTGCCGCGAACGGTGCGGTCATGCCCCCCGGACGGTCCACGTGGACGCTATAAATCATTTACCGAACCCAGCACCTTCAGGTTTTATTTCAACATGCGAACAATACGCGCCTGAGATTAGATGGTCCTCACATGGCGCCAGGCGGTCTTCACTTATCTTTCGGGCAGTCCGTAGTAGAAATGTGCATTTTTCACAGTTCTTGTCTGAAGTCCATCGAGGTGTCGCGGACGGTCCATCGAAAGGGCCCGAACAGTCCGAGAACATGTGTAATTTCCAAAAAGAGATCCTGTCAGGAATAATCTACGTTATTCCAGATAGTCCGCTTAAGTGACTCGGACGGTCCATGATGGGCTATTTTGAGGGTTGATTTTTCTTGAAGTATCTTTTGAGTTCCTGAAATCAACACTTAGCAAACTAGTTAGCTCAATTGGCTATGATTTGTGTAAAGGACATATAAAATTACTCTGTTTTTGGTGCTTCATGCTAAAGGGGAGAAAGTATTAGGCCAAAGCAAAAGGACCACACCACCTCCCTGTTTTGAAAAAAAATAATCTTCCAAATTGGTACTATTGCATTTATAAAAAACTTCTTGACAACTAAGAGGAGCAAAACTTGTTTATGCCAAAGAGGAGAATTTATTCAGGGGGAGCTTTTATTGGGCCAAAGCAAAAGCATTTGAAAAAGGGACATAATTCTTTAAAAACTTAGTATTGCTTTTGAAAATTTTATTCTTGTACTTTCAGCCAGATGCAAATGACGTTGAAATTATTTTATCAAACGTTTGCAAAAGTCAATGTATGTAAAAACACTCATATTCACTTAGGACTGCTTTCATTTCAAAAACTTATGGACACTTGACCAACGGCAAACTAGTTACAATTTCATATTTTATATTTGCTTTGGTTAGTGTTGGCATCAATCACCAAAAAAGTGGGAGATGGAAAGGGAAATGGCCTTAAACCATTTCTTGTAATGATTTTTGTGCTTGATGACCATCACAACCATTCAGACTAACTAGTTTGCCTAGTCTTTGATTCATAGGTTCATAAGTTCAACAATTTTAGTTTATAAGGCACAATCAGCTCAGATCCAACCAAATAGGGGTAAAACATGGAATAGATAAACTACCAATAATTCTACGCTTTGGATAAGTTCTAAATTCCCCTAAGAAACCTTTGATACATCTAGAGAAGTTAGGAAGCTCGGAATCAACATCTCTCTATTTCGGAGCTTGTTTGAGCAAAAGAAGGAATATCAGTTAAAGAAATAAAATGTCCAAGATCCATTAGTTACACTAGATGGAAAGCCACGAGATATATTTGTCTAAGTCATCGGATCTCTCTTAAAGTTCAAATCAAAGCAACTCGGAAAAGATAGTTCAAATATCAATTACAAGTCAGAAACTCAAGTCAGAAACTCAAGTTTGAAAATTAGAATTTGAAAATAGAAAAGAAAAGAGAAGGGAAGGAAAAGAATATACACTATAGCAAGAAAAATAATATTAATACAAATAGTAGAAGTTATACCCTCATTAGGGTTGTGTTTGATATTTGGAAATTTGAAGTTCAAACCAGAAATATAAACTTAGTTTGAATCCTTGAATTTGGAAATAAACTAGAAATAGAAAAAGCAAAAGAGAAAGGAAATCACTAGTATTGGGCCCCTAGAACCAAATTCAGCCCAACTTCGTATCAGCCCACCGGCCTCACTCTCGCTGACCGGTGGGACCCGCAAGTCAGTTCCCTCGCGCGCGCCAGTCCCCTTTATCCCTCGCTGGCGCGTGGGACCCACCCTGGGTTACTGTTCCTCTTCCCCCAAACCCCAAAGACTTCGGCGCGGGCTGTTGCAGCCACCGCGGATCCAACTGGGGTTGTTGTCGCGTCCGTCCATAAAACCCTGGCCGCGGGATTGCCTCACCCTCCTACGCACCTCAACCAATCGGAAGCACCCTGGATTGGAGAGAAACCAAAGGGGGGACTGCCTAGATTATTGCCACCGCTTCGCGCACACATCTCGTCTGTGTCATGCTCGGCCTTCGGGGGTCGCTGTGGGGGTTCGCCGGGGTACACCGAAGACAGTCGGGGCCTCTTCGCGCCGGGAACACCACTTGGGGCTTCGGAATTACTCGTCAAACCTCCGCTCCACCGCAAGACCACCCTGTGCCATAGAGTGAGGTCTGCTCATCCCAAACCTCTGGTATGTTGTCTTTTTCTGAATTCGCCTTTCTCGTGCCATCATCTAGCAACCGGTACAACGACGTTATGGGTTCTGGGCGCTTGATCGAGGGACGCCGGTGATCCCCCACCGTGTGGGTACGAGCGCCTCTGCGCCTAGGCAAGTGGAGGTAGGTGACAGCGCGTGGGTCGTTGATCTGTGCGCGTACGACTGCGATTAGATGAGAGGATAACCTTTCGCGACAATGAATCATGACCGCATATTGGTAGATCGGATGGTCAGGATAGGATACCGGTTCGATGAGTGGCTTGATGTAATCTGGGCCTTAGATCTGTGATCGGATGGCCCAGAGCTCACGCGCGTTGCCACCCGCGGCACTTTTCCGAAAGATACCCCGAGTTTTTGATAAATAAACCCGCCATCCCCTGGTATTGAAAGAGTATTGCACAGAGTCCCTGGAATTAACGAAAGCAACCCTGACCTCTCTGGTAATTATGTACGCAGTCCAAAATCATTAGGGAAATACAGAAATTAAATCAGAAAATGATTTTTTTAGTATAAAAATAATTACAAAAACTTGTTTAATTCATAAGTAATTCATTTTAACTCCTTTTTGATCCATTCTAGTTGCATTAATCTCACAATAATATTGTTTATAATCTAGTAACTTTGTATTACCATAAAATCTATGATTAAAATCTTGTACCTCCTTTGTTTTATAGTAAACACCTAAACCTTTGAAAAATCATAACTTTATAACCGTAACTCCGAATTTAGTGGTTCTTGGACCTAGGATCTCGTTACGATGCGTAGAACATTATTATGCAGTTTGTTCTTATGTTTGGTGTGATGTTAATTTTGCCTATACCATGTTTGTATTGCTACAAGTAGCAGCGAGGTTATGAGTCACTTGAAGAGCAAGTTGGTACCTGAGAATCTCGAGCCTAAGGTAAGTTGTGCCCTTGATCACTTTTCTTTACATAATAATGTTCCTGTTAATCATTGTGACATGCTCAGCTCAATTTGATGGGACCCAATAGGTTTCCCTAGCGTTGTTTATCCCTTACCTTGCAAACAGAAGCACCATTGGCTAGTTTTGCTATTGCTCTACCTGGTTTTGGGAAATTAATGTTATATCATGATCATGTCCCAGTTATACTGTTGTTTTAATTATTGTTCGTGACAAGATCATTATGTTAATTGGAACATGGAGCGACCACCCTGGAAAAAGAGTGCTACCACAAGGGTGGTATGGGACGCCCTTGGCTCACTAATTAGGAAAGCTAGTGGAAGACTACCTTACCCGAAAGGGGCAAGGGTGGTAGAGGAGCTACGTATAGGGAGGTTCTCGGGTCGATCATGCTGTGATGGCTTTTCGGACGAGGGATTCCTATATTGCCCTTCTCCGCAACCGTAGTGGGTTTTCGGAAGCTAGTGGAACATTGTAAAGGCCTCGTAGTGGTACCCTACCACGTCTCCTCGGCACAGATGAATGGGAAGTCGTGCTCCATTGGCAAATGGGTAACACGACTTGTGGGTAAAGATGTGCAACCTCTGCAGAGTGTAAAACTGGTATATCAGTCGTGCTCACGGTCATGAGCACCTCGGACCCTCACATGAGTAATTTATGGAACTAAACTTAATTTATCATATGCATTGCATTGTGGGTGTTGATATTAATTTGATCTCTTACTTATTTGGGTTGGTATCTACTTATACTTAATAACTGCTAATAAAATTCTAGCCAACTCTAAAAGCAATGCTCAACTTTAATCATCTTCTTTGGTAAGCCTTACACTTCACATGAGCTCCCACCTTTGGTGAGTTCATGCACATTATTCCCCACAACTTGTTGAGCGATGAACATATGTGAGCTCACTCTTGCTGTACTCACATCCCTCCCGTAGGTCAAGAACAGGTTCCGCACGAGGAGGCACATGAAGGATGATGTGATGAGCTCGTGAGTGGTCTAGGTCGTTGTCTCCCAGTCAACTTTGGTTGCTGGATCGTTGTCTTCACATGATGTAATTATTTATCTATTTTGTACAGAACTCTGTTATGTATTAATGATGTGACATTCATTTCTGTATCATGAGTCATCATATGTGTGAGACTTGATCCTAGCACACTTTGTGAAGTTCGCGGCTGGGTTTGGGACCCCTAAAACCGAGTGTGACAGTAAAAATACAAATATACTTTGTGTATAGCTGGGGTCTCATAGCTTCGGGGACTAGGGCGGTCGCCCCTATCCTTCCTCTAGGGTCGGCCTTAATCAAGGAGCAGCGGGCAGCCAACATGCGACGACGTGCGGTGGTGGCCTTTTCTTTGACATCGTTGGTGACAGCGATCAGGGCGACAAGCCTCTTCTTGAGGGTGTCAATGTCGACGTTTAAAGGTGTGGAGGTTGGAGGCAAGGCGGTGCCCTTAGGGAGGTCAGTGACAGAAGGGGTGTGACAACCCCTAGGTTTAGTGGAAGCGAGAAAAAAATGGATCTAGGTTAATTACCGTGTTAGTGGGATTATTATCAAGGATTGATATATTTCATTGAACCTTATATAGAGTATATGACGTAGGAGATAAGACAACCACCATATACATATAACAGTCTAATGCCACAACATATAGATTACCAAATATACTCTAACACATTTGACAGTCTACAACTACATAATGTACTCTAATAATATTAGCAAATGAGTATGACTTTTAGCAATCTTGTTGGATTGTGATGAGTATGTTGATGTCCTCTCACATATAATTTTATGTTCCATGTAGAATTCGATAAAAAAACAACTTGATGAATATTCTCCACCATGATTAAATCTTAATAATTTACCCTCCATCTCGTGTTATTTTTCTACTTTCAACTTTATAGGTGTTAAAATAACACACCACTTTATTTTTTAATTTAATAAATACATGTAGCAATATCTAGTATAACCATCTATAATAATCATAATGTTTTTACTTCCTTTAATCAATTCACAGTTTATCTTGCATAAATTATAATGAACCAGTTGTAACAGCTCAAGTTCTATGCCTCCACAACCATGTGAAGTTTACGAGGTTCCTTAGATTGCACATATATGGCACTTAAAATCTTTACCTAAATTAAATTTTAAGATTAAAATTATATTTACTGGCCACAATAAACAACTAGAATTAACATGATAAAGTTTGAATGATAAATATTTGACTGATCCAAAATAACAACATCGTTCACTACCTTATTACACACATCATCATGCAAAGATAAGTGAAATATGACTTTATAGTTGTAGCATTTTCTAATAAATATCCTATATTTTAACAGCACACATTTATTTGATTCAAAAGTTAATTCTGTAACTATCTCTATGGAGTGGAGAGACGCTAACTAGATTCTTTTTATGAAGGAGATATATTGCATGTTCTTCAATAACACTATATTTTTTGAAGTGAACTTCAAGATGGCTATACTAACACTAAGAATATGTATATAGATCTGTTCCTCATCAACAATGCCCTAGTCTTATCGGCCTGGTAAAAAGAAAATAAGAAGCATCATCAGACATATTAATATTAGCCTTAGTGTGACAATGTATCCAACACTCATGTGAATAACATACTAAAGGAACATCAGTTAAACAATTACCATACTCAGATGCCCCTGCTTCAGCCTCGCAACAACCATGGTTGAAAACTTGTTGTCTTACTTAAATTTGCGGTTTGGACACACACCTTCCCAATGATCATCGCTCCCAAAAACAAATCAACCAACTTCTTTGTTCTCTTCTTTTTAAACATGATTGTTTACATAGGCTTTGGGTTATTCTCTTGCTTATTTCTTTTTCATCTTATCATTGTATGCAGTAGAGTTTTTCTTCTGCACCATATTGGCACTAGAAGACTCAAACTCCTTTTCTGTAGGTGCCTTTGCTCGGGTCCTCTCCTCAACAACAAGAGATCCAATAAACGCAACTATGCTAAACTCTTATCTCTTTTTTATTTTAGAGAGAGAAAAATTTCGTCAAGAATGTGGCAACTTAGCGATAATACTACTAGCCATAAACTTATATATTTGGTCATACAACTACTTCATGATGTAGAACTCACTACAAGCATCAGAATGTAGGAAACAATGACGCCTAAGAGGGGGGTGAATTAGGACTCCTAAAAACTATATCTAAACTAGGCCACAAATAAATCCCTAGAATAAAACCTATGTAAACAAGCAATCTAGAATGTGCAAGCTAGGTTTTGTCTAAGTGTTGCTATCTCTACCGCAAAACCTAAGTTCCAATCCTAAATATTGTAACTAGAAAGGAGAGTTTGAAACTTAAGTACTTAATGTAAATGCGGAAGGTAAAAGGCAAGGGTAGAGATACAAACTCCCGTGGATGATGCCGGTATTGTTACCGAGGTATCTAGAACCACACATGGTCCTGACTAATCCTTGTTGGTACCCCTACGTAAAGGGTAGCCCATGCGAGGGCCAAGCACCATGGTCGAGTAACTACGAAGAGAGCCATGGGCCTCCTCCACGTGCAAGTGGTGCTCCGCTTCTAGCTCCTCTCGAACGCTCCCCGCCGTCTCCACTATCGAGCTTCTAGCCGAAAAGCCACGGGTCTCGTTCCCTCCAGTATACGATGGTTGTCGTGACACAAACACGGTTGTCACGGTCTCGCAAGACTCTCGCCCCACTCGGTACAATTATAACGGCTCATAAGAGCCGAGGGGTTTTACGGGTTTTCTAAACTCACTCAACTAACTATGAATCACCTATAGCAAGCGCATAAGCAGTCTAACTAACCTAAGCACTTCACAAAGCACCTACGCTAATCACCGAGTGATTCTATTAAGCACTTGGGTGTCTGAGCACTTGGAAATGTCTATGACATGTGTTGGTATGTTGTTTGGCTTCCACGCCTCCAAATGCCCGGTTGGAGGGGTATAAATAGCCTCCCCCTCAATTATAGCCATTGGACAGAAAGCAGGATGTTTCTATCATCTGGTGCACCGGCAGTCCGGTGCACACCAGACATGTTCGGTACCCTGGCCACGTCAGCCGACCGTTGAGGTCTGTAGCAGTCGACCATTGGTATTGTCCGGTGCACACTGGACAGTCCGCTGCTACAGCACTCGTGAGTCTAGTTTGCGGACCTCTCTACTCAGACTGTCCGGTGCGCCACCAGAGTGCTGGCTGACTGCCCACTTCTTCGATTTCTTCACTATTTTCTTTGGCTTCTTTTAATCTTGAGTCTTGGACTTCTACACATCTTTTAGGTCTTCTTTTTAGATGTTGCATCCTTAGAGCCCGAGTCCAATCCTCTTCACATCATGTGAACTATAGACATAAACACTAGCAACCACATTAGTCCACAGGTTATGTTGATCATCAAACACCAAAATCATTTAGTCAAATGGGCCGAGGTCCATTTTCCTTATAATCTCCCCATTTTTTGTGATTGATGACAACACAACCAAAGCAAGCAAATAAAACAAATATTTTGATGAATTTATGCAATCTACTTGCTAGGATGCATGAATGTCCCCACTATGTGAGATTATAGACTTAAGCCTCCCCCTAACTCCATAATCCACAAACTTCCTATTTTAGACCAAAAACTTTTGGTGTTTGAATTGGGTGGTGTTTGGTGTTTTATATATTTTAAATTGCTTTGGTCTCTAAAACTTCTGTCCCTTTAGAATCAAACACCGAAAAGGAAGACATTAAAAGCATATAGGAAGCAACTAAAAGACTTGCCCTCTAAAAGATTTACCACTTGTAGTTCTAAAAGATTACCCCCCCTAAAAGAGTGTTCTCCCCCTTTAAAAGAATATTCTCCCCCTTTCTATGAAGGAAGACATACTCCCCCTTGTCGGAGATCCTCTACTTAGGAAAAGCACATGAGAAAGAGAGGACAAGACATGATTGAATATACTAACTCCCCCTATGCACATGTAAAAGTTATATTTTAACAACATATGCATTTTATGGCAACATGGGAAGCATAAGATATGAAATATAGTCTAATCAAAATTTAGAGAAGACATGTAAATGATACCGATAGTGGAATGACACCCCTTGCGGAAATACTTGTAGATTTGCAGTAGAAGCTTATTGTCCTTCTCCTGGGGACTCCATTTTCCTTCAATGAGACTACTATACATAATAAACTTGAAAACCAGTATTAGTCTCAAAGACTTAGATTATGCAGTAACCTCCCCCTAAAAGTATGCATACAAGTTTTGAATACTTGTAGGAGTCATGCACTTTGATTTTGAGATCAAGAGAGGCAAATTATCCATAATCTGAGCTTTGGAACATATCAAACAAGATGACACCACATGGAAAATAGATACACTTGAAGAATATAAACTTTTGAAGCAAAGCATTAGTGTCATCTACTTAGGAATGTTAAATAAGCTATGTGTCGTGCTTAGTTAAACATTTTAAACCATGTAGGTTTGCTCAAGAATATGAATTGTGAAAGGGAAATAGGGACAAACCTTTTCCTAAATGATTTTGGTGGTTGAAATGCCCAACACAAATAATTGGACTAACTAGTTTTCTCTAGATTATATATTCTACAGGTGCCAAAGGTTCAACACAAACCAATAAAAAGATCTAAGTTAGGGTTCAAAAGAAAAGAGCAAAAGAAACCGAAGAGAACCCTAGTCTGGCGCACCAGACTGTCCGGTGTGCCACCAGACAGTGTTCGGTGCACCAGGGACCGTATGGGCTGAACTCTTCACCTTCAGGTTTCTGGAGAGCCGCTCCGCTATAATTCACTGGACTGTCTGGTGGATCACCGGACTGTCTGTTGTGCTAGCGAAGCAACGGCTAAGAAGCACAATGGTCGACTCCAACGGTCACCTGCCAGCATGAACAATGTCAGAGCAGCACCAAAAGGTGCACCGGATAGTGAACAGTGCCTGTCCGGTGCGACACCGGACTGTCCGGTGGCCCAAGCTGTCAGAGCTCCAACAGTCGAAACCGTCAAAACCCTAACGGTTGGGTGACGTGGCTGGCGCACCAGACAGTGTCTGGTGGCGCACCGGACTGTCCGGTGCGCCCATCGACAGACAACCTCCCCAACGGTTGGTTTGGTGGTTGGGGCTATAAATACCCCCCAACCACACCACTTCAAGCATCCAAGTTTTTCAGACATCCCATTCAATACAAGAGCTAGTGCAATCAATACAAGACACAATTCAATAGAATCAAAGCCTCTCCAAGTCCCAATTCCACTCCAAACAAATAGTGACTAGAGAGAGTTTTGCTCGTGTTCTTTGAGCTCTTGTTCTTGCATCGCTTTCTTCTTCCTCATTCTTGTTCTCAATTCACTTGTAATCAAAGCAAGAGACACCAAGTTGTGGTGGTCCTTGTGAGGGGTCTAAGTGACCCGTTTGATTAAGGAGAAAGCTCACTCGGTCTAGGTGACCGTTTGAGAGAGGGAAAGGGTTGAAAGAGACCCGGTCTTTGTGACCACCTCAACGGGGACTAGGTTTGCAAGAACTGAACCTCGGTAAAACAAATCACCGTGTCATCTGCTTCATTTGCTTGTGATTTGTTTTCGCCCTCTCTTTTGGGCTCGAATTTATTTCTAACGCTAACCCCGGCTTGTAGTTGTGCTTAAAGTTTGTGAATTTCAGTTTCCGCCTATTCACCCCCCTCTAGGCGACTTTCAATTGGTATCGGAGCCTGGTACTTCATTAGAGTCTAACAACTCGAAGTGATGTTGGAAGGATCCGCCAAGAGGGAGATGGAAACGGCCACAAGCCACGGGAAGCCTCCATCAAAGGAGTCCGGCGCCAAAGGAAGGGAGGAATCACCTACCCGCGTCAAGTCGCATCGGAGTGGTGACAAGAAGAAGAAAATGAAGAAAGTGGTCTACTACGAGACCGATTCTTCATCGTCATCCACCTCCGGCTCCGACGCTACGTCCGTCACTTCTAAGCGCCATGACCGCAAGAAGTTTAGTAAGATCCCCCTACGCTATCCTCGCATTTCTAAATGCACTCCTTTACTTTCCGTCCCATTAGGCAAACCACCGGTTTTTGACGGTGAAGATTATTGTATGTGGAGTGATAAAATGAGGCATCATTTAACCTCACTCCACGCTAGTATTTGGGACATTGTTGAGTTTGGAGTGCAGGTACCATCCGTGGGGGATGAAGCATATGATTCAGACGAGGTCGCCCAAATCCGGCATTTTGACTCCCAAGCCACCACTATACTCCTCGCCTCTTTATGTCGAGAGGAGTACAATAAGGTGCAAGGGTTGAAGAGTGCCAAGGAGATTTGGGACGTGCTAAAGACCACGCACGAAGGGGATGAGGTGACCAAGATCACAAAGCGGGAAACGATTGAGGGGGAGCTCGGTCGATTCATCCTCAACCAAGGAGAGGAGCCATGAGCAATGTACAACCGGCTCAAGACCTTAGTCAACCAAGTGCTCAACCTCGGGAGCACCAAATGGGATGACCATGAAATGTTCAAGGTTATTCTAAGATCACTCGTTTTTCGTAATCCTAAGCAAGTTCAATTAATTCGTGGTGATCCTAGATATAAGCTAATGTCTCCCGAGGAGGTTATAGGAAAGTTTGTGAGCTTTGAGTTGATGATCAAAGGCTCCAAACAAATCATTGAGCAAGGAGGCACCTCCACACCCGAGGTGCAACCCGTCGCATTCAAAGTGACGGAAGAAAAGAAAGAAGAGTCTACATCAAGTAGGCTCCCCATCGACGCCTCTAAGCTCGACAATGAGGAAATGGCGCTCATCATCAAGAACTTCCGCCAAATCCTCAAGCAAAGGAGGGGGAAGGATTACAAACCCCACTCCAAGAAAGTGTGCTACAAATGTGGTAAGCCCAGTCATTTTATTGCTAAATGTCCATTATCTAGTGATAGTGATAGGGGCGACGACAAGAAGGGAAGGAGGAAGGAGAAGAAAAGATACTACAAGAAGAAGGGCGGTGATGCCCATGTATGCCAGGAATGGGACTCCGACGAGAGCTCCACCGACTCCTCCTCCGACGAGGATGCCGCCAACATCACCATCAATAAGGGCCTTCTCTTCCCAAACATCGGCCACAAGTGCCTCATGGCAAAGGACGGCAAAAAGAAGAAGGTAAAAACTAGAGCCTCCACTAAGTATACGACATCTAGTGATGAGGGTAGCTCTAGTGATGATGAAGATGATTTGCTTGCTCTTTTTGCCAACTTAAACATGCAACAAAAAGAAAAATTGAATGAATTGATAGGTGCCATTCATGAGAAGGATGAACTCTTGGATAGCCAAGAGGAATTCCTTATTAAGGAGAACAAAAAGCATGTTAAGGTGAAAAATGCTTATGCTCAGGAAATAGAGAAATGTGAAAAATTAACTAGTGAGCTTAGCATTTTCCATGACACTATCTCCAACCTTAGAATTGAAAATGCTAATTTGATCGCTAAGGTTGAAAAGAGAAATGTTTGTGATGATTCAATTGCCAATCTTAAAAATGATAATGCTAGTTTAATTGCTAAGATTGACAAATTGAATGAATCAATTTCTATCCTTAAGATTGAGAATGATAAATTAATTTCTAAGGCTAAAGATTTAAATGTTTTCAATGTTTCTATTTCCTGTCTTAGAGATGAAAATGCCATGCTAAAATCTAAGATAGATGAATTAAAATCTTGCAAACCCTCTACATCCACTGTTGATCATGTTTCCATTTGCATGAGATGTAGAGACATTAATGTTGATACTATCCATGATCACCTAGCTTTAATTAAAGAACAAAATGATCACATAGCTCAACTAACTGCTAAAATTAATGAGCACGAGATAGAAAATGAAAATTTTAAATTTGCTAGGAGCATGCTCTATAATGAGAGACGCCCTGGCATTAAGGATGGCATTGGCTTCCAACAGGGAGACAATGTCAAGCTTAATGCCCCTAAGAGATTGTCCAATTTTGTTAAGGGCAAGGCTCCCATGGCACAGGATAACGAGGGTTACATTTTATATCCTGCTGGTTATCCTAAGCACAAAATTAGGAGAATTCATTCTAGGAAGTCTCATTCTGGTTCTCATCATGCTTTTATGAATAAGAATGAGACATCTAGTTCTAGGCATTCTACCCATGTTAAAATGCCTAAAAAGAAATCTCTTGTTGCATCAAATGAGCCTATTGTTTCATTTAAGACTTTTGATGCTTCTTATTTTTTTTAACTAACAAATCAGGCAAAGTAGTTGCCAAATATGTTGGGGGCAAACACAAGGGCTCCAAGACTTGTGTTTGGGTACCCAAGGTGCTTGTTTCTAATGTGAAAGGACCCAAGACCGTTGGGGTACCTAAGAACAAGGCCTAAACTTGTTTTGTAGGTTTATGCATCTGGGGGCTCAAGTTGGATCATTGATAGTTGATGCACAAACCACATGACAGGGGAGAAAAGGATGTTCTCCTCCTATGAGAAAAACGAAGATCCCCAAAGAGCTATCACATTCGGGGATGGAAACCAAGGTTTGGTCAAAAGACTTGGTAAAATTGCTATATCTCCTGACTATTCCATTTCCAATGTTTTTCTTGTAGATTCTTTAGATTACAACTTGCTTTCAGTTTCTCAGTTATGCAAAATGGGTTACAAATGTCTTTTTACGGATATAGGTGTTACTGTCTTTAGAAGAAGTGATGATTCAGTAGCATTTAACGGAGTATTAGAGGGTCAGCTATACTTAGTTGATTTTAATAGAGCTAAACTCGATACTTGCTTAATTGCTAAGACTAATATGGGTTGGCTCTGGCATCGCCGACTAGCCCATGTTGGGATGAAGAATCTTCACAAGCTTCTAAAGGGAGAACACATTTTGGGACTAACCAATGTTCATTTTGAGAAAGACTGGGTTTGTAGCGCATGTCAAGCAGGGAAGCAAGTTGGTACCCACCATCCACACAAAAACATCATGACGACCAACAGGCCGCTTGAGCTACTCCACATGGATTTATTCGGCCCGATCGCTTACATAAGCATCGGCGGGAGTAAGTATTGTCTTGTAATTGTGGATGATTATTCTCGCTTCACTTGGGTATTCCTTTTGCAGGAAAAATCTCAAACCCAAGAAACTTTAAAGGGATTCTTGAGACGAGCTCAAAATGAGTTCGGATTGAGAATCAAAAAAGATAAGAAGCGACAACGGGACGGAGTTCAATAATTCTCAAATAGAAGGCTTTCTTGAGGATGAGGGCATCAAGCATGAGTTCTCTTCTCCCTACACACCACAACAAAATGGTGTAGTGGAGAGGAAGAATAGAACTCTACTTGACATGGCAAGGACCATGCTTGATGAGTACAAGACTTCGGACCGGTTTTGGGCTGAGGCGATTAACACCGCCTGCTACTCCATCAACCGACTCTACCTTCATCGAATCCTCGAGAAGAGATCGTATGAACTCCTCACCGGTAAAAAGCCCAATGTTTCATATTTTAGAGTCTTTGGTAGCAAATGTTTTATTCTTGTTAAAAGAGGTAGAAAATCTAAATTTGCTCCTAAGGCTGTAGAAGGCTTTTTACTTGGTTATGACTCAAACACAAGGGCATATAGAGTCTTCAACAAATCCACTGGATTAGTTGAGGTTTCTTGTGACATTGTGTTTGATGAGACTTATGGCTCTCAAGTAGAGCAAGTTGATCTTGATGAGCTAGATGATGAAGACGCTCTGTGCGTCGCGCTAAGAAACATGTCCATTGGGGATGTGTGTCCTAAGGAATCCGAAGAGCCTCTACAAGCACAAGATCAACCATCATCTTCCAATCAAGCATCCCCACAAACCCAAGATGAGGATCAAGCTCAAGACATTGAAGAAAAAGATCAAGAAGATGAGCCACCTCAAGAGGATGACAATGATCAAGGGGGAGATGACAATGATCAAGACAAGGAAGATGATCAAGAAGTATAGGGTCAAAGACCGCCACACCCAAGAGTCCACCAAGCGATACAAAGAGATCACCCCATGAACTCCATCCTCAGTGATATTCATAAGGGGGTAACCACTCGATCTCGTGTCGCACATTTTTGTGAACATTACTCTTTTGTGTCTTCTATTGAGCCATACAGGGTGGAAGATGCATTAAGAGATTCGGATTGGGTGTTGGCAATGCAAGAGGAACTCAACAACTTCACGAGGAATGAGGTATGGCATCTTGTTCTATGTCCTAACCAAAATGTTGTAGGAACCAAGTGGGTACTCCGCAAGAAGCAAGATGAGCATGGTGTGGTGACAAGGAACAAAGCACGACTTGTGGCCAAAGTATATTCATAAGTTGAAGGTTTGGATTTCGGTGAAACCTATGCACCTATAGCTAGGCTTGAGTCAATTCATATATTACTTGCCTATGCTACTTACCATGGCTTTAAGCTTTATCAAATGGACGTGAAAAGTGCCTTCCTCAATGGACCAATCAAGGAAGAGGTCTATGTTGAGCAACCTCCCGGCTTTGAAGATAGTGAGTACCCTAACCATGTGTATAAACTCTCAAAGGCGCTTTATGGGCTCAAGCAAGCCCCAAGAGGTATGAATGCCTAAGAGATTTCCTTATCACTAATGGTTTCAAAGTCGGCAAAGCCGATCCTACACTCTTTACTAATACCATTGCAAATGATTTGTTTGTATGCCAAATTTACGTTGATGATATCATATTTGGGTCTACTAACAAATCTACTTGTGAAGAGTTTAGTAGGATAATGATTCAAAAATTCGAGATGTCTATGATGGGGGAGTTGAAGTATTTCTTAGGATTTCAAGTCAAACAACTCCAAGAGGGCACCTTCATCAGCCAAACAAAGTACATTCAAGACATACTCACCAAGTTTGGAATGAAGGATGTCAAGCCCATCAAGACACCCTTGGGAACTAATGGGCATCTCGACCTCGATACGGGAGGTAAATCCGTAGATCAAAAGGTATACCAGTGGATGATAGGATCTTTACTCTATTTATGTGCATCTCGACCAGATATTATGCTTTCCGTATGCATGTGTGCAAGGTTCCAAGTCGATCCTAAGGAAGTTCACCTTAGGGCCGTGAAAAGAATCATGAGATATTTAGTTCATACACCTAAGTTTGGTCTTTGGTACCCCAAGGGATCCACCTTTGATTTAATAGGCTATTCAGATGCTGATTGGGCAGGGTGTAAAATTGATAGGAAGAGCACATCAGGGACTTGTCAGTTTCTAGGGAGATCCCTGGTGTCTTAGGCTTCAAAGAAACAAAACTCAGTAGTTCTTTCTATCGTCGAAGCCGAGTATATTGCCGCAGGCCATTGTTGCGTGCAATTGCTTTGAATGAGGCAAACCCTCAGGGACTATGGCTACAAATTGAGCAAGTCCCTCTCCTATGTGATAATGAGAGTGCAATCCTCATGGCAGATAATCCCGTTGAACACAGCCGCACTAAGCACATAGCCATTCGGTATCACTTTTTGAGGGATCACCAACAAAGGGGGAATATCGAGATTGCTTATGTGAGCACAAAAGATCAATTAGCCGATATCTTTACCAAACCACTAGATGAGAAAAACTTTACCAAACTTAGGAATGAGCTAAACATTCTTAATTCTCGGAACTTTGATTGATACTTTGCACACATAGCTCATTTATGTACCTTTGATCATATCTTTTTTATGTCTACGGCTAATGTGTTTTCAAGTGTCATCCTATGCTAAGTCGTAGATTGAAAGGGAAATGGAGTCTTCGGCGAAGACAAGGCTTCCACTCCACTCTATCGGTATTATTTACCCTTCGCCGTCACTCCACACCGCTCTCCACTTTGGTATAATCTTCACTCTTATTACTCATACCATTGAGGAGAAAGTAACGAGGGCTCTCAAAAGACTCCGTTTTTGGCGATTAATGCCAAAGGGGGAGAAATATTAAGCCCAAAGCAAAAGGACCGCACCACCACCAAGCAAAAGGACCGCACCACCACCAATTTCAAAGTTTTTTAAAAGAAGTTTTCAATTGGCATCTTATGATGAAAATTTTAATAGACATATTTCAAATTGGTATCTAAAATATGATCTTCTTTCAATTGGTAAAACCCTCTTGAACACTAAGACGAGAATTTCATTCAGGGGGAGTTTTGTTTAAGTCAAAGGAAAAGCATTTGAAACAGGGGGAGAAAATTTCAAATCTTGAAAATGCTTCTTGCAATCTTATTCATATAACTTTGACTATTTGCAAAAGGACTTTGCAAATATTTTTCAAAAAGAATTTGCAAAAACAAAACAAGTGGTGCAAGCGTGGTCCAAAACGTTATAAGAAAGAAAGCAATCCATGCATATCTAGTGAAAGTATAAATTGGTTTAATTCTAAGCAACCTTTGCACTTGCCTTATGCAAACTAGTTCAATTCTGCACTTATATATTTGCTTTAGTTTGTGTTGGCATCAATCACCAAAAAGGGGGAGATTGAAAGGGAAATAGGGTCAAACCTTTTCCTAAATGATTTTGGTGGTTGAAATGCCCAACACAAATAATTAGACTAACTAGTTTACTCTAGATTATATATTCTACAGGTGCCAAAGGTTCAACACAAACCAATAAAAAGATCTAAGTTAGGGTTCAAAAGAAAGTAGCAAAAGAAACCGAAGAGAACCCTGGTCTGGCGCACCGGACTGTCCGGTGCACCAGGGACCATACAGGCTGAACTCTTCACCTTTGGGTTTCTGGAGAGCCGCTCCGCTATAATTCACCGGACTGTTCGGTGGGTCACCGGACTGTCCGGTGTGCCAGCGGAGCAACGACTAAGAAGCGCAACGGTCGACTCCAACGGTCGCCTGCCAGCGTGAACAGTGCGCGGACAGTTCGCGCAGAGTCAGAGCAGCGCCAGAAGGCGCACCGGACAGTGAACAGTGTCTGTCCGGTGCGACACCGGACTGTCCGGTGGCCCAAGCTGTCAGAGCTCCAACGGTCGAAACCGTCAGAACCCTAACGGTTAGGTGACGTGGCTGTCGCACCAGACAGTGTCCGGTGCGCCCATCGACAGACAGCCTCCCCAACGGTTGGTTTGGTGGTTGGGGCTATAAATACCCCCCAACCACCACCACTTCAAGCATCCAAGTTTTTCAGACATCCCATTCAATACAAGACCTAGTGCAATCAATACAAGACACAATTCAATATAATCAAAGCCTCTCCAAGTCCCAATTCCACTCCAAACAAATAGTGACTAGAGAGAGAGTTTTGCTCATGTTCTTTGAGCTCTTGTTCTTGGATCGCTTTCTTCTTCCTCATTCTTGTTCTCAATTCACTTGTAATCAAAGCAAGAGACACCAAGTTGTGGTGGTCCTTGTGAGGGGTCTAAGTGACCCGTTTGATTAAGGAGAAAGCTCACTCGGTCTAGGTGACCGTTTGAGAGAGGGAAAGGGTTGAAAGAGACCCGGTCTTTGTGACCACCTCAATGGGGACTAGGTTTGCAAGAACCGAACCTCGGTAAAACAAATCACTGTGTCATCCGCTTCATTTGCTTGTGATTTGTTTTTGCCCTCTCTTTTGGACCCAAATTTATTTCTAACGCTAACCCTGGCTTGTAGTTGTGCTTAAAGTTTGTGAATTTTAGTTTCCTCCTATTCACCCCCCTCTAGGCGACTTTCAAATTGAAAATGAGTATTCCTACCATATGATTGACCTAGTATGCATGCAACTCTAATGAAAAGTAAATACAACATGTAAAACTAGGCATGTATGGTAAATACTAGATACAAGAAAATAGATATGCATATCTAAAAACAAGGAAATGCAACAAATCTAGTTACCTTAGTCATGGGTGGGGAATTTGGGTCCAGAATTTTCACTAACCCACTTGGCAATAAACTTGATCCGATGTGATGCATCCAATGATATACGGCAATGACTGCTATGCAAGCAGTCCTTCTGTGCAAGCGTGCAAGCAAACCATCTGATCCATTAGATCGTGATCCAACCATAAGTCACATTTAACACTTAAACCCTTCCACCACCAGTTCAATAATCTTTATAAAAAACCCTAACAAACCATGGTTGTATCTGTGGTTGGATCGTAATCTAATGGATCAGATGGTTTGCTTGCACGCTTGCACAGAAGGACTGCTTGCATAGCAGTCATTGCCATGATATACATTCCAATTTTGCCAAGTCTCCAAATTCCCCGTAGTTCTTCGAACTTCTCACTTCCCTCTTAGGATCCAAACCTTCTTAGTGCTTTTCATGGTTGAGATAATCTTATTTGGCACCCAGATGCGTTTGGTCCCCTTTCCTTTGTTGGCTTGCTTGTTGGCCTTGACTGCTATCACATTTCCATTCTTTTTCTTCTTGATCAAATATGGTGTAGCGGCCCTTTTATCCACCTTGTTGATGTAGGTGTTGGAGATTTCGTTTGTTGGCTTTTTCTTTTGCTTTTCCCCGGTCTTCACCTTGCATTGGTAAGACTTGTGGCCTTCCTTGTGGCATAGCCTACAAACCACAGTTTCTCCCTCTACAGGCTTGTTCACTCCCACAGTGGTGTTATCCTATGGAGGTTGGCTTTGTTTGGCTTTGCCTTTCTTGTGATGCAAAGCCTTGCCTAGGCGAGCCACCTCTTGCCTTAATTGCTCATTCTCTATTGCAATCTCATCTGAACATGTTTCTATAACAACATTTCTAACAAGAACTTGATTGCAGGGATTAGAATCATCAATTAAATCAAAGCAATAACTAGAAGCATCTTTCTTAATAGTTTTAGGAATTTTAACTAAAGATGCTCCTAGGGTGCTAACGATGCTCTCTAGCTTACTAGTTAGCTCATTATTATGTATGCTAAGAATTTTCATTTTCTCTAGCAAGTTTTTAATGGCTTCTTGAGAGCTAGCTAACTTAGCCTTAAGTTTTTCATTCTTTTTGACAAGGCTATAATCGGTACTTGAGGATGGAGCATTAGACTCTAATTGCTCAATTTTAGTTGTTAGCTCACAATTCAAATTTGCAAATGTTTCAAAAAAATTTAACAAACATTAACAATCATTTTGGGGGTTAATCAACTTATTCTTTAAGTTTTAAGTTGAACCTTTTTTAGTGCAAACATCCTCAAAAAACTTAACGACATGCGTAAGTTCATCCATGGAGGGCTTTCCCTCGCCATCACACTATTATCACTATCATCACTAGAGGATGGAATAGTCGTTTTACCTCTCGCCATAAGGCATTTGTGAGATGGTCGTGAAGAGCGTGATGATGAGCGATGGTTGCGAGTCCTTGGAAATAAGTTGATTAACCCATTAGATTAATCTTCGCTTGAATCATCCCAATTCTTGACACTTGTGAGTGCCTTGCCTTTGCTCCCCCTATTTGTGGGTGAAGCCATATTTGGACAGTTGTACGCGAAGTGGCCCTTCCCCCCGCATGTGAAGCATCCTCTCTTCCTTTGTCTTTTTCTATCAATGTTAAAGAGAAGATCCTCGACCCACAGGGGCACACCCATTAGATTAATCTTGCGAATTATCCCCATTACCTTTTCGCCGCGTCTGACTGTTTCTTCATCCTCGGAGGATGATATTGAGGCTTGATCATCTTCATCATCATCGTCATCTTCTTCTTCTTCCTCCTCTTCTTCACTTGAGCTTGGAGCCTTCTTCTTGCCTCTCATTTTTTGTGTTATCACATGTAAAAGCATATGCCTTTGAAGAAGTTGGCTCCTCTCCTTGACCCATTTCCCGTGACATCTCAAATGCCTCAATCTTTCGAATCACAATCGTCGGGTCATTTGGCTCAAGTCCTCAAGGTTGTGAAGGATGGTGATGATTCTTCCATACCTTTGTTGTGGTAGGAGGGAGATGATCTTTCTCACAATGTCGGCATCACCTAGCTTATTAATTCCACTAGAGTTGAGCTTATTAATCACAAGATTTAAGCAGGAATACATGTCTCTAACAAGCTCATTTTATTTCATAACAAAGGAATTATACTCATTTAAAACTAGGCAATGTTTTTTGCTCACAGACATTAGATGTGCCATCATGGAGCTCATACAATTTTAGCCAAACTCATTAGCAGTTTTCAAGGTAAATACTTGATTAAAAATTTCCATGCTAAGAGATTCATACAAGCAATTTTTTGGCTCTAGCATTCAAATGAATTTCTTTTTCGTCACTGTGGTGAGCTTATCGGGATTCTTCGGTGATTTCATCCCGTCGCGAGTGACTCTCCAAACACCTAGATCAACCGCTTCTAGGTAACAAGCCATTCTAACACTATAATATAGGAAGTTAGTGCCGTCGAAGTGTGGTGGCCTATGAGTATCCATCCCCTTTCTCTAAAAAGCGTCGACTCGATTAGCAATGAAGCTAAAACGTTTCAGATAAGCCAAAGCAGGCTTTGATACTACTTGTAGGAAACGGTGACACCTAAAAGGGAGCGGGGTGAATTAGGACTTCTAAAAACTATCTCTAAACTAGGCCACAGAAAAATACCAAGAACAAAACCTATACAAATAAACAATCTAGAATGTGCAAATTAGGTTTTGTCTAAGTGTTGCTATGTCTACCGCAAAACCTAAGTTCCAATCCCAAACATTCTAACTAGAAAGGAGAGATTGAAACGTAAGTACTTAATGTAAATGCGGAAGGTAAAGAGTAAGGGTAGAGATGCAAACTCCTGTGGATGACGCTAGTATTTTTATCGAGGTATCCGGAACCACTCAAGGTCCCGACTAATCCTCGTTGCTGCCCCTACACAAAGGGTAGCCCACGCAAGGGCCAAGCACCACGATCGAGTAACTCCATAGAGAGCCACATGCCTTCTCCATGTGCAAGTGGTGCCCCACTGTCTCCACTATCGAGCTTCCAGCCGAAACGTCGCGGGCCCCATTCCCTCCAGTACACGGTGGTGGTCGTGACACAAACATGGTTGTCACGGCCTCGCAAGACTCTCGCCCCACTCGATACAATTACAACAGCTCACACAAGAGCCACGGAGTTTTGTGGGTTTTTTCCAAACTCACTCAACTAACTAGGAATCGACTAAAGCAAGCACATAAGCAGTCTAACCAATCTAAGCACTTCGCAAAGCACCTACGCTAATCACCAAGTGATTCTATTAAGCACTTGGGTGTTTGAGCACTTGAAAATGTCTATGACATGTGTTGGTATGTTGCTTGGGCTCCCACACCTTCAAATGGCCGGTTGGAGGGGTATAAATAGCCTCCCCTCAATTATAGCCTTTGGACAGAAAGCTGGTTGTTTCTGTCGCCGCGCGCACCGGACATGTCCGATGCCCTGGCCACGTCAGCCGACCATTGAGGTCATAGCAATCGACCGTTGATAAAGTTGTAGCTGACTGTTGGCCAGACTGTCCGGTGCTACAGCACCCGAGAGTCCAGTTTGCAGACTTCTCTGCGCAGACTGTCTAGTGCACACCAGACATGTCTAGTGCACCATCAAAGTGTTGGCTGACTACTCATTTCTTAGATTTCTTCACTATTTTTTGGTCTTGAATCTTGGACTTCTACGCATCTTTTAGGTCTTCTTTTAACGCATCTTTTAGGTCTTCTTTTAAGGTGTTGCATCCTCAGAACCTCAGTCCAATTCTCTTCGCATCCTGTGAACTATAAACATAAACACTGACAACCACAATTAATCTATAGGTTTATGTTGATCATCTAACACCAAAATCATTTAGTCAAATAGACCAAGGTCCATTTTCATTACAAGAAACACCAAACTTTGCCTCAAGTGCATCACATCATGTTTTGCTAGTTGTGTGGTGTATAGCATCTAAGTCCACATTTTTTTAGCAAAAGCACTAATCAGGCCGCTTCAAAATAGGTTACCAGCAACCTCAAGCGCTTTCCCCCTCATGAGCATAAAAGCATTCGGGTTTTCCTTAAGGCGTGATAGCAGCTCATAGCCATCATCCACATGATCATCTTACCACTTTCTTATATTTTATCCCATCAAATGCACATGTTTTCAACGCATCAACAAAACCACTAATAGAAAATTGCATACCATCATGTTTTTTGGATCGTTAAGAAATTAGGTATTTTTATGTTTAACTTGACCCAATCAGTAGTGAATTTTGTAACAACACATGTATACGTGTGAACTATAATTAATCGCTGCATTGACAACCATAATAAACATGCTGGCGGTTAAAACAAGAACACCTTATTGAATTTAGAAACAATAAAATTAGAGATATACCCAGTGGAGTGACTCATGATCAACACACCAACGGCTCGATACGTTTATCATAGCCATGCTATTTATCACTTAGCATGTAGAACATGTAGACCAAGTATAATAAGATGATATAGATAGACTATGTAAAAGGGCCTCTAGCCGAGTTTGTTACGTGAAAAGGCTCGTTGTGGACTATTAAACTTACTCTAAGCGAGTCATGTCAACGAAATGTAGGCAGGAAGTAGCATCTACGGAATTACTGTCCCAGTGTTTCTGTACACCAACCGTGGGCCTGAAGGCGGTCAAAATTGATGCACAGATCTATGCAGAGATCGGTTACGGCTCAAGAGCACTACCACACCTCGGTTCTTTGTACAACGTGCACGCCTATTTACCATGGTCCATGGTACGCCTTATTAGCAGGTGACAGAAGGCGAGCCCTTTTATCACCTGTCCGGCTGCCCGCTTATTCGTTGCCCCTGTTTTCGATGAAGCTCAGTAGAAACCCGCTGACGATCCTCCGGGCTATGGGGTTGGGTATGTGCCGGCACAGCCGGCCATCTACATAGGCGACCATGCCCGAGACGGCAAACCTCCCGACAGTCCACAGCCTATTCTGCTTACACAGGACGCCACCAGATGCGGGCGAGTCGCCTTCGACCTCCTCTCCGGTCGGTTTCTTCACTCTCGACATGACTCCAGCGATGGCCTTGCTGGCTTCCCGGTGCAGCACACGCACAGCGAAGCTCACAAAAAGGTGCTCGCAGAGGGTGAGCACCGTTGGGGCAATCCTCCATTCCTGCAAGCAGTTATAAGATCGATTACACCCTCACAACACGAGGCACCTTAGACAAGGTACCCGTCGTATAGCTAGCTCTGAAAACAGAACTTACAGGTTCATTTCGCAGATGGCGCATCGGTCGAACTGTGGAAGAATCTCCTTTCAAAAGTGCCTTGCTCACAAGAAAGCTTTTGACGTTGTCCACGATTTCGTTTATCAGGGCGCTATTTGGTGGTAGATTCTTCAGTATAACCTGGAAGAGGAAGTGCGGTATCAGATTGTTCAGACAGCCACAGTATTTCTAGGTGAAAACATGCATTGAGGCCACATAAAGGAAATCAAATTGATATGAGGAAGTTACCTGGTCATCAATCACCCTGACACGGAGGTATTCTTGCTTATACATGACATCCAACATAGCCTGTAGGTACCCTTCAATGTATAGCTGAACAATGGCACAGGGCATGTTATAGATTTGAAGCGGTAACATCATTCGGATAAAATTCGGAGTGAGTAAAAGATGGGGAGAACCTCATCAAGTCCAGGGCTATGATCAAGTTTGATCTTTCTGTCAGGACCTCCCTCCATTATAGCCTGCCCTAAGACAGATGGCTCCATCGCCAACCTCAACATGCCCTGGTGGAAACCAGTAACCTATATACAAAAAGAGGGGAAAATGCTTCATAATGTTTTAATGCAAAGAGGAAGTCATTTCACCTACACCTAGTCTAACTGCACGTGTATGTTTAAAATAAGGAAACCAAAAAAAAAAGGAAAAGTGGCATGAACTCAACAATTAAAACAGGAGTAATACCATGCCATTCAAACCATTTGTTTCCGCTCCTCTAACAACACTATCTGAAATTTCTGTGACAGCAGCAAAGAGAGCGTTCGAACTTGCAGTTTTAACCTACAGAAGACCCAGCATTATATTGACCCGTTGGAAGAAAATATTGATGGTATGTTTCGGAAGCTCACAGTTTTCCCGAGATCACCAAGGTACCGTTTTGTTCCAGAAAAACCACCCGACTTCATGTTCTTGCTTATAAATTTAAACATGCCTGCATGTTTAGATCATCCATAGCCATAATACCACAGTAGTTCAAATAAGTAAAACAAACAGTTCAAATCTATAACAGAGAAAAGAAGTCCCTATTTTTAGATGCAACCTGATAATCAATCATCCATAGCCATAATACCACAGTAGTTCAAATAACACAACATCAATGAACACACTAATAACTATTGTACAATTATCATAGTGAACATCTTCCAAACTACAAGACCAGAGCTCCAATGGAGTATTTTTCCTAACAGTCAATAACCATGGAGTATTCCTACAAATATTTGAACATATATTTATTGTTTACCTATGGTAAGGCCAGGGACGTTGAGCGATCCATCAGAAGGGTCGAAGAAGACATCAAGAACAGATGAAGCAGAGTCATCAAAAATTGAGGCAAAAGATGGAGGAAGCAATTTGCTTCCCTTTGTTACATAAATTGCCCTTAATACATACCTATTGATTACTTGAATGTTATTCATTAGTTTGGGATATCAAGATTCACCAGATGACAATGTAATAAATGGGAAAGATGTACCATACCATGAGTAGTGCTGAGCGCATTTTAGAAGTAGCTCACGAAATGTAACTAAAGCATGATTTAGGAGAACCCCATTGAGCTCCACTGCTGAGTTGCTAATTTCAGGCACCTGAAAATGAAGAGGTAAGAGATGAAACTGTGATGTGAAGTAAAGAAAGAGGTCCTTTTATGATAAAAAAGGGTCCACTTTAATAATAGATGAAATATGCTTTTAAATATACCTTTATAACACTATGAAGTAGTGCCCTCAGAGCCTCTTGAGCAGAACTATATGTTGTGCGTCGGCCACCAGGCCGAAAGCTTGCTATGATCTTTACATTATTAAATTTCATAAAAAACCCAATCAGTATTTCAAACTTAACACTATATGAAATAATTACAAATTTGAAACAAAACGAGAGCAAGGAACCTTAATTGGATGTACTTCAAAACGTCTGAAATAAAATTGTGTGCTTGTCGTGCCTGAAGGTGCAAGAGATGCTCTCCAAAATGGTACTAGCTTCATTAACGTTTCCTCATCAATCTTAAGATCAACAGGCTGTTCATATCGTCATTAGATAATTTATTATTCTTGCGATATTGCACTAGTTAACAATGTCCGAACCAGCAAGCCTAGGAACATACTGTTGTAGATGTTAGCTAGGAGCAAGCACGCCATTTAAGTTACCTGTAGGATGATGGCACAATACTGTATTTGTTTGACACTGGAGTCAGTTGAATTCAGTACAAAGATCATACGAAGAATATTTTCATCGAGAGTAGCATCCTGAAGCTTGTTCCTCCTAAGAATTGTCCCAAATGAAGCCCCTTCCCATTTTTCATCCACATTCAATGACTGCAGTTGTTTTGGGGAAAAAATGCTTCATTTATTTACATACTACCAAAACTGCTCATGCATTGCAATGGCTTTCAACAGAGAAAACAATTACATGTACAAATGATTGAACATGTAAATAATTGTTAATGCATGCAAATTATATAAGACAGTAAGCAAGTTCCTAATAATCAGCCTCAGTGGTGGTGACGACATGGCAGCAGGTACACCGTCATCATGAACTCCAATGTGTAAATAAAAAAGAAGTCCAAAACTGCAAATTTCGTTCCAGCCAATAGGTAATCTAGTTACATGCATTTTTGCACTGAAACACAAAATTGCAGAGGGACCAATACTTACATGAATTGCAACAGATACTTGCTTGAATCTATTTGTGACAACTGAATCAGAAGAAACATGCTGAAGTCTTGCTGCTAAAATTGTAGATGGCAATTGGACATTTTCCCCATTCTTCAACAAGGTCAACACGAAAAGAAAATGATATTTGAGACTGAGTTTGACTTGCAAGTATGAATAGATTACTGGCACAATTCATTAAAAAATGGTCTCATGCTTAGGCCTGGTGGAAGTCAAAAGGAACAAACCTGGTCCTTGTCAAGAAGATGAATACACACATAAGAAATTCTGAACTGTATATTTGCTATTGGCCATTGAATTTTCTCAATTTTGGGATTATCTGCATGTTCACATATTCGTAAAACTCTTGTTAAACCATCGGCATACACTTCGTAGCCAATTTTGAACACTCTCAAGCCAAATGATTCATCAAATCTCTGTTTTCTCGAATTGAGTCCACCACTGAATGAGAAATCCAGATTAAGCCTGCTATTTTGGCGCATCTTCAAAAATGGCTTCCATGGGCTGATTTTATCTATTTTAATTTCACGCAATGCAGGTGTATCTGGAGAAGGTCAATCATAATGTTATGTGTTAAAAACTATGATTAAAAAACCATAGCAAAGATGAAAAGGACTAATGTGTTAGACAGGGACAGTGAAGTTGTTATGTACGGCTAGGCCTATAATAGGCGCAACAGGGCCTTAGGATAGGGCCTAAGGCCCATAGTTCATACTTATCTAGATAGCTTAGTTCATACTTATCTAGATAGCTAGCTTTCTTATAAATACTTGTAAGACACCTTGGGATTGTTCAAGCAGAAACAAGATTGTTTCCGGCTTCCTTTAGGGAGTCAGAATTTCCACTAGTTCTAGCCCTAGCCGCCACTCCTAGCCCTAGCCGGCCGCCCCTGTGGGCTGCGCCGTCAACTACGGCGCCGGCTCGGCGTTCGTCGCGCTTCAAGCCTCGACCTCCAATCTCCCACCGCTATAACCTACAATCAGTAAGGTTAGAGGATTTGGTACATAACAGAAGTTAAGAGCAAATCTAGACCTAGCTAGAGCCTTGAATGTAGTTGGCTCTGCTCCCTAATGCTTACGGCAGCTGTGGGGAGGGTTAGTCTAAGTGCTCTATAGACGGTTTTTTGTATTCTTGTTTTCTTACCTCCATGAGGTTCTTGTATCTGGGTCTTCTTTAGACCTTTGTTTTCTTCTTAATATATAATGAGGTGTAGTTCTCATGCGCTTTTCGAGAAAAAAAGTTAAGAGCAAAAGGTCATGTGAATAAGCAGGAGGCATCTCACCAAAAATATCTTCCTAACTATACACACAACTTTTTTTTCTCGAACGCGCAGGAGAGCTGCACATCATTATATTAAGAGAGAGAGGTCCGAAATGGACCACAATACAATGCCCAAACAAGGCAAAAAGAACACAGGAAAAAAAAGACTAGAACCCTAATACAAACAGGGAAAAAACTCTATCCTTATCTCATGCTATAATAGGATGACCTCAGCTGTCACAGCATTAAGCGCTAGAAATAGTCTTGACCCTAGAAAAGGCAGCTGGGAGACCAAGGCTTTCAAGTTGCTTTGCACCAGCCCTACTCCAACACTCCACTTCATCCATAAGCAGTCTTTGAATGGTGCTCAAGGAACTAAATCGGTTTGCACCAGCCCTAACTATACACACAACAACTGAATCGGTGTTGCAAACCACTGATGTGGCATGTGGCCAAATTAGTTTTTTTATAAAAGTTTACAACTTTAAATAGCGTGAGGGGTAGTTCAAGCTCACGTGTGAACTGTGAAGTACCCACTTATATTTCAAATTACCCCTCACTGTACCCCCTTTGTTCCAAATTATAAGACGTTTTTTTTTTGCTTTTCTAGATGCATTACTCTAAGTGCATAGCAAAAATTATTATATCCAGAAAAGACAAAATGTCTTATAATTTGGAATAGAGGGAGTAGTTATTATCTAGACTCTAGAGTGGGTTGTTTTCTTCAATGTATATACACATGATTGTATACCTTTCTGATTTGGGGTATTGCAAGGGATTGACTTGCATGTTAGCGTATTGAGTGTCATCACTGTATATACCCAGCTATATCTTAATATATCTCCTACCCAATTAGGGTTAGGGTTTTGTCTCAAACCACTACTCTAACATGGTATCACGCTGGCCCCTCTCTCGGCCACGGCAGTCTGTACCGCTTAACCATCCCTAGCCCTCCCTCCCGCTCCTCCACCCCCATCCACGGCCAATCTCCCGGACGTTGACGCCGTCCAGCCCCCCCCCCCCGAAATGATCCGCGCTGCAAACGATGGCGCCCCTCCACCGCCGGCAGCCCTGCCTCCGTCCCCGCCGCTCCTGCCACAGCCTCTGCCCCTGTAGCAGGCGACCGATACGCCCGAGGCCGAGGGCACTGGTGGCGAGCCCTACCATGCCCGCGGTGCAGCAGTCGGGAGATAAAGTTCTGCTACTTCAACAACTACAACATGCAGGCAGCCGCGCCACCTATGCCCACCCAGCCTATTCTCGACCATCCCTGTGCTCGGTGTAATCCCCCACGCATATGCGCCCATGGCCGGCGAACTCGCGCTCGACCCGCCTTTTGTCGCATGCGCCACTCAGTCGCGCGGCGACCTCCCGCTCGTCGGCACTTGCCCAGCCCCTGGCCGCGCCGCCTGTTGGACCCAAGCTCGTGAGCTTCTGCCCTTCATGGCCTCCGAGCCAGTTTTTATTCCCACCGGCGATTGCCACTGCCGACACGCGCAGTGGCAGGTCGAGGCCCCCGCTTCCCATAGGTGCTCTACAGAATGTATCACTACTCGCCGACCCAAATGTCGAAGGCCTGCTATCCTAACCACCTCCATCACCACTCCCCACAAACTTGCGCCCTAATCCAGTCACAGCCTTTTCCTCGAGTACCTCCTCTGATCACATGATCACAACAAGTACCAGTGCCTCGATCTTCTCACCCACCGCATCATCATCTCTCGTCATGTTGTTTTCAATGAGGATGTTTTCCCCCTTGCTAACCCTCTCCACCGCCCGACCTCAATTCCCTCCTTGATGTCAATCCCGTCGACATTCCTCCTCTTTCCCTACCCCCGATCACGGCGCCCGTGCCACACGCGGCCGCGTTGCCTCCGACCATGCCACACGCGGCCGCGTCGCCTCCGACTGTGCCACGCGCGGCCCCGTCGCCGCCGACTGCGCCACATACTCTAACATTGCAAATCGTACAAACCATTCAAGCCAACAAACTAACCTCCAGCCAATAAATCACATCCTGCCTAGCAAACAAATCAATATCGACTTTGATGATGAAGGAAATAGTAAATACCTAAGTTAGAGACATGTTAACAATATAATATTGAAAAGTAATGTTGTTTTGTCATGCTTTTCCAGTTTCATTGGTTTTGTAGTTGGAATAAGTCTACATAACCCCCTAACCTTTAGTGTGTGGTCTACTTCACCCGCTCACCTTTAAAACCGGTTGTTTAACCCCCCAGCTTTGCAAAAACAGACAAATAACCCCCTGGGCAGTTTTAGTTGGTGGTTTTGATGACGTAGCGCTAATTTAAGTGACAACAATTTTATCTTTTCAGTTCTATCATCTAATAGTTATTAGCTTAATTACTCACGTGGTCATCTTCAGCCTTCATGCACTCAGTTCGAGGGAGTCCCGAGCGAGGACTTTCTGACCCCGCCGACGACTACAAATCCCCCGCACTCGACGCGTCGGTCATCATCAACCTTCACGCTCAGGCGGTCGGGCTCCCCAAGATCTGGTCCCTCGTCTCAGTCGTCCTTGCCCCCTGACTCGGCCCAGTACACCTGCTGACAAGACCAGGTCCTACTGACCCTTCACCGCTCTACGTCCTCGATGACCACATCCTCACCGACGCTGCTGCGCCGACGCAGTCCTAGTGTCGGATGGACAACATGGTACTATCCTCGAACCTCAACACCCTCACTGTCGAGTTATAGGATGTCGTCCACGAGCGGGGGGGGGGGGGCTTTTCTCCAGGCCTAGGTTGCTATCGAGGCTCGGTTCCTCGACAATCATCAGGTCCAGATTCTACACTTGGACCCTGCTTTTCGCCAGCTCGTCCAGGGGGATCTCTCTGTCACGAAGTACTGTCGGCAGATGAAGACCATGGCGGACACTCTCCGTGACCTCGGCTCCCCGGTCACGGACGAGACCCTCGTTCCCAACCTCCTCAGCCCCAGCCCCTATTACGCACACCTACTCGCGTGGGTCACCCTATTCCCTTCCTTCGCCAGGGTCAGCGATGATCTCCTGCTCGAGGAGCTCACCCCAACGCCGCAACATCCCTCTACAGTGGCCACTTGGGGGGCACCCCCTCGTCCGAGCATGGCCCCACCGTGCTTTGCGCTCCTTGCTAGCACCCGACTCCGGAGGTGGTCGCCAGGGCGGTCGTGGTCGCTGTGGTGGCCCAAGTGGTCCATCGTCGGCCCGGGGAGGTGGCTCGTGGCCTTCCTACTACAACCCAACGACCGACACCAGTTCCATGTGGACCGGGCCGTCAGCAGGTACTCTGTCGTCCCCTGCCACACCACTGCCGGCCTTCTACGCTGCCCCGCCTCCGTCGGCGCTACCGCCACACTCGGCTCCACCTCAACACCAATCGGGTCACCTGCTTCTCTTGGCCTCCCTGTTGCGTCCTCGTGGGGCCCTTGAGGTGCCGGGTGGGACTCTTGTTGGCTCAGCACGATGACACTGGTGCCGCCCACCTCGGTCACTGTCTGGGTGGCTGACTCTGGTGCCTCGTATCACACCACCCCTGACGTCGGTACCCTATCCTCCACCCATCCTCCCCACCCCTCCTCCTTTATCATCATCGGCGATGGGTCGGTTCTCCCCGCCACCTCAGTGGGTGATGTCGTTCCCCGACCCCTTCCGCCTCAAGAACGTCCTTGTTGCTCCCAATATTATTCAGAGTTTTTTTTCTGTTTATCAATTTATCATTGATAACTCTTGTTCTATGGAGTTTGACCCCTTTGGTTTGACTATGAAGGATCTTGCTACCAGGACCCTTCTCGCTCGTTGTGGCAACTCTGGGCCGCTATACACGCTTTGCATGCATGCCTCCTCTTTCACAACCTCCGCCCCGCATGCCCTGACCGCTGATACCTCATCTATCACTCGGCACCGCGGCCTTGGCCACCCCAGGCTTGATGTGATGTCCAAGTTGTCTAGCAGTTTTGTCATCTCCTGTCGTCAGTGCTCTTTTGAGCATCTTTGTCATGCTTGTCAGCTAGGTCAACATCTTAGGGGGCGTTTGGATACACTAAAACTAATAGTTAATTAGCTAAAAATTGTTGGTGGAATTAGCTAGCTAACAAATAACTACATAACTATTAACTAATTTACCAAAAATAGCTAATAGCTGAACTATTAGGTAGAGTGTTTGGATGTCTCAACTAAGTTTAGCCACTAACTATTAGTTTTAGTGCATTCAAACACCCCCTTAGGCTTCCTTTTCCCACATCTTCTAGAGCGGCAGACAATTTTGATTTAGTTCACTGTGATGTTTGGACATCCCCTGTTCTCAGCATTTCTGGCTATAAATATTACTTGCTCATTATGGATGATTTCTCTCATTTTTTGTGGACTTTTCCCTTACGGTTGAAGTTTGATACGTTTCCTATGCTCTCTCACATCTTCGCTTTGGTTTCCACTAAGTTTGATCGCATCATCCGAAGTGTCCAGTGTGACAACGGGCGAGAGTTTGAGAATTCCACGTCCCATGACTTCTTTCTTTCTCACGGCGTTCAGCTGAGGATGTCGTGCCCCTACACTTCTTAGAACGGTAGGGCGGGCTGAGAGCATGATTCGCACCACGAACAGTGTCATGCGCTCCATGCTGTTCCAGGCCTCCCTTCCTGCTTGCTAATGGGCTGAGGGGCTAGCCACTGCCACCTATTTGCTCAACTGCCTCCCTAACAAGGCGGTTCGTCACCCCTAGGGATGGCAATTTGACCCGTAGATTTGGATATCTGTTCGATATCCGACCCGACGAAGCCAAGTATGGATACACATGGATTAGGATATTACCTTCCACCCGCGGGTTATCCGTTAGATATCCAAAATCGACACATAGTGTACTTTTTTGGCCTAGCTAATATTACATAGCAAAGAATAAACCCTAACACCATGAACCCCACGCCCAACGCTCCCAATTCCCCACTATTGGCCACCCCATCTAGCCTTGCTGGCTTGCTGCGTTGTGCCCCATGGCCCCTTCCAAGTCCCATAGGTAGCAGCATCGCTGGCGGCTGGCCCTTCCGAGCTCTAGTGCCCCTAACCACGGCCCGCGGGCCCATAATATTTCTTTTTTTAATTGTGTATGATGGTGAATTGGGAAGAAATTTGATTAATTATGCTATTGAATTGTTGAAAAATGATTATGTCTGTCATATCCGATGGATATCCGACGGGCATGAGCATAGATATAAATTTCTACTCGTGGGTATGGTCACAGGCGGATATTAGTTGCAGTCGAGGATATGATTGCAGGCGGATATTTGCAATATCCGATCTGAATCCGATCCGTTGCCATCACCCACCCCCTTCTTTGCTCTCTTTGGCACCTCTGCCTACTATGACCCCCTTCGAGTATTCGAGTGCGACTGCTATCCTAATCTCCATGCCACTGCCCCACAAGCTTGCGCCTTGCTCCACTCATGTCTTCCTTGGGTACTCTCCTAATCACAAGGGGTATCGATGCCTCGACCTCTCCACCCATAGTATTCGTCTTTTGTCACATCTCCATACCAAGCAGAAGCTGAAGGCGGATGGTTCCTTAGGCTGATACAAGGCTCGCTAGGTCCTACAAGGTTTCACCCATCGACCATCGGCCTAGGGTGGACTATAATGAGACCTTCAGCCCCGTGGTGAAACCAGCCACTGTTCGGACTGATCTAGCTCCCTCATGGGCGTGGCCGGTACACCAGCTCGACCTCAAGAATGCCTTTCTCCATGGGACTGACGGAGACAGTGTACTGCACTCAGTCAATCGGTTTTGTGGACCCGGCTCACCCCGACCTAGTTTGCAAGCTCAACCGGTCCCTCTACGGCCTCAAGCAGATGCCTCGAGCTTAGTACAGTCGCTTCGCCACCTTTTTTTTGCTCACATAAGGTGTTGTCGAGGCCAAGGCGGACACCTCCCTGTTCCTCTTCTGTCGCGGCCTAGACACGACATACCTCCTCCTCTACGTCGATGACATAGTTCTCACGACCTCCTTGCCCGATCTCCTGTGGCGCATCATCTCCTCCCTTCAACCGAAGTTCGTGATGGACTAGGGTGAGCTACACCACTTCGTAGGGATCACCGTGAAAAGTCGTCCCTAGGGTATGTTTCTCCACTAGCGCCAGTACACCATCGACATCCTCGAGCGCGCTGGCATGGCTGACTGCAAGCCCTGCGTGACTCCGATGAATACTCTATGACAAGGCCACCTCTGACGATGGCCCCTCGTGGTCGATCCCACATGCTATCGAAGTATTGTCGGGGCCTTGCGGTACCTCGTCTTCACCCGACCCGACATTGCATACGCCGTCCAGCAAGTGTGCCTCCATATGCACGACCCCCAGGAGCCGTACCTCACCGCTATGAAGCAAATCCTCAGTCCCTCTAGGGCACCCTCCACTTCAGCCTCCTTCGTCGCTCTTCGACCATCGACCTCGCAGTCTACACTGACTGGGCTGGTTGCACCGACACGCGCCAGTCCACTTCTGGCTATGCTATGTTCCTGTGCGACAGTCTTGTCTCTTGGTCCTCGAAGCGGCAGCTGGTCATCTCCCGCTCCAGCGCCAAGACCGAGTACCGCTTCGTGGCTAACAGCGTGGCCGAGGCGGCGTGGCTCTGTCAGCTGCTTCAGGAGCTCCACAGTCTATTGACGCGGAGCACGCTTGTCTACTGCGACAACATCAATGTTGTATACCTCTCCACCAGCTCTGTCCAGCACCAACACACTAAGCATGTTGAGATCGACCTCCACTTCGTGCATGAGTGTGTCGCCATTGGAGATGTGAGAGTTCTTCATGTCCCGACTACATCTCAGTTCGTCGACATCTTCACCAAGGGCCTTATCATGCCGGTGTTTGAGGAGTTTCAGTCCAGTCTCAACATCTGTCGTGGCTAGAGTTTCGACTGCGGGGGGTGTTATATGTATTGCGTGTGTGTTGATGTATTGTGTGACTGTCATTGTATTGGGCCTAAGCCCACCTAACTCTATTATTAATACATCTCCCAACTTGTTTAGGGGTTTGGGGTTTCCACTTCTATCAGTAATAACCACCAAAATAATACATTAATCAATATAATAAATAAATATGTCATTAGGAGTCAAAAACTTGCCAACAATTCGGACAACCAGTTTGCGCGGTGAACTTAAATCATCCCAAGCATACTGTTCTGACTCTTGAGGGTGTAATACATCTGAATCAACTGAATCCTAGATCAAATTAATATATGTATCAGTAATATCATGACAATGATTGATTCCCTCATGGAATAGAATAACAAAGCTAAAAAAGGATCTGCACCTTCTGGAAATACAGGATAGATGATTCGCTCAAGTAATTTTCTATTCGATATGGGAGTGTAACCTTCGGTGGTTTAGTGAAGTGTAGCACAAAAGAAGTTGTCTCTTGAGCAACATCGACAGAAGCAAATAGTTTCAGCTTCCCAGCATTCAAAGGGTCTCTTTTAATACCATCTTCCAGCATTCCTTCTAATCTTCTAAATTTCAAGAAAAAACGACCAATTGATGAAACACAGATTGGTCCAGACCAACTGTATCCAGGTTCTTTTGGACAGAACTGGATAAAAATGTGAGAATCCTCAAAAACATTTCTGTGCTTCTTAACAAATAAATCAAAGTAATTTACTTCTCGTTTTTTCCCAGGTTTCCATGTCTGTAAAGCAGCCCGCTGTTTAGCTTCAACTGTCAATCCATCAATGCCGTGCTACATAATTGGTAACCACATCCACTAGTATCAGATGAGAGTAACTACAAATATATTATCTTGGATCTCAACATTCAACAAAACATGTTACAGCATAAGTGTCGCACCTCAACAAAACATTGACGAACAGCAATTGCAGCATCAGACTCATTTGAAAGAACATATCTTGGAGCTATTAGTACTACTTGTGATGGCACAGGCAAGTTATAAGAAACAGGTTGTAAAGACACTCCAAAAGCAGCAATACGATGGGGAAATATATTATCTTGGATCTCAAGAAAAAATTCAGTGAAGCCAGACAGTGCTTCTAAATCAATAATAACTTCTGATCCTTTCTCACTTTGTGGGCTTATTCGTAATTTGCTTGACCTGCCATGTATAAGTTACATAGTTATAAACAAGTTTTGAGAACTCCGCAGGGAATCATATTGCTTTGCATTTACGTTTACAGTAACACCAAATATATCTAAAAATGAGGAAAATGGAACCAATCGATCATCATGGCTTCTCCCCCTGACCCAACCCCCCCCTGACCCAACCCCTCCCCTTCCTCCACCAGCCACCACAACCCCTCGACGGCTGCCACTCCGGCGTCGGCGACCACCCCTCAGTCTCGTCCTCTTGGCTTCCGCGCCTCTCAGGTTGGACGGTCCAAATTCCAGCGATGGGATGACACCGCTTCGGGTTCCTCCTCTGGCGGACCGTTGCACTCCTATAAGGAGGCCCTTCTATCTAGAACCGGCACCACCTCTCCTGCGTTAGATGTGAAGACCTCTAGCGCAGCGAGGCCGGTGTTCTGTGACAAGGAAGAGAGACAGTGCCGGCGTGACGCCTTGGCGCCGGTCGGCAAGGATGATGGCGGGCACGTGGTGAAGAGCAGAAAGCGGTTTCGTTGCGCTCCTCCGCGTAGAGGGAACACTGTGAACCTCCACGGAAGGTGCTACAATTGCTTCTCTCCAAACCATTTTGTTGCTTCGTGCCGGTGCCCACCTCGCTGCTTTAGGTGTCTCAAGCTCGAGCATCAAGCTTCCCTCTGCCCTTCCATACAAGCCAGTCCTCAGGAGCAGAAGATCCCCGGCTGCTTGCGTGACCACCTGGACACCGATAGACCGTTCAGCCGAGAATCATATCGGGAGGGAAAGAAGTTTGTCTGGCAGCGTTTAGAAGAGCCCAGGGACCGCCTCTCAGTGTTCCGGAGATTATCATCTCAGAAGGTCTCATCCCTACAGAGCGGAGCTGGGAGTGCTGCTCCTCATCAGAAGAAGTCGGTTTGGGTGCGTATCTCTCCTACTCCCCAAACAACCGACCCAAAGACTGATCAGCTCATTCCAATGATGAACAACCTTGCTACGGTTGTTGATCAACGTTCCCTTCGCAACAAGAGAAAGAGAAGAAGGTCCAAGAGTAAGAAAGGAAAAGGTCCTGTAGAAGATGCGGGAGCTAGTGCAAGTGTGGACTCCCCGCCCTCTTCATCTGATAATACTGAAGCTCATTTGTAACACCCAAATTCTAAATTTAGGATTGGTAGAAGAAATCTGAGCAAAGTACCATTGATAAATAATTAAACTTTATAATTCACTTTTTTTTTAAAAGTAAATGATCATACTAAAATAACGATGGTAAAAATAAATCATAATAAAGATTTGACATTGGAAAAATGTTCCTATCAAAACAAAGGGAGAACTTTTGAATATACCTTTAATCCAACTACACACTCAAAAAAATAATGTGGTGTGTGTACTTCATATTGAAAACATTACCCAGTTAATATAATAATAAAATAAATGAAGAAATACTATGTAGTAATTGTGCATCATGTGAAAGTTATCTTGTGCATAAATTTGAAATTTAGAATTTAAAACCTGGTTTGAAATTGAAATAAGAAAGGAAAATAGAAATAATTAAGAAATAGAGGAAAGAAGGGAACAATATCCAATATAAAATAATCTTATAACTTAAATAACAGCCTCATAATTTGGTATGACCAAAATGCGTAGTAAAAAGGGTTTAAATTTGCACTTGAAGAGGGCATTCAAAATTTGGATTCAAAGGAGATATAAATAAAAGGAAAACAGAAAATAAAACATAAAAGAAAAAGAAAAAGGGAAGGAAGCAAACCTGGGCCTCGGATACATCATCTGGCCCATCTGGGGATTTCATCCGCGCGGCCCAAGACCTCCTTCCCTGCCGCGCGCTGTCACACTGGCGAGTGGGCCCTACTGGCCATTGACCCAGCCCCCTCGCGCGCGCGTCTGCAGTGGACACCGACTGGTGGGGACACCTTGTCAGCTCGATCTTCTCCCTCCTAACAAACCCGCGCGCACCGCAACTGAAGCCGTCGATCCCGCCGGCCTCGCTATGCCGTTAATCTCCACCGGGCCGTGCTCAACCGTGTGCTCGCAAATGCCGGCGCCGTTGGCTCAACAGCTTTCCCCCCCGGCTATAAATGGAAGCCGCGACCCCCTCCTTTACATCTCGCTCCCCAGGACCGAGCTCCCTCCCCGCGTCTCCGCCGCCGTCGACGATTCAGGCCTTGGCGTGTGTTCCTGTCCCAGTGCGTTGCGTCTGGGGGCTTCGGCGGGGTCCCTGGAGAAGCGGCGTGGCCGATTGGGTGAAACCGGCCACTGCGTTGGCCGGAATTCTTCGCCGTAGAGCACCGCCACCACGAATCCGCCCTTCACCGCGGATAGCTGCGCCTTCATCTCTAAACCCCGGTGAGCACGCTACCCATTGCATCGTGTTGTCATACTCGTCGTGTAGCATAGTTTGGACCGGAGTATGGCGGTAGGAATCGTGGACGCGCGAAGGCCGGCCATGGCGCCGCCGTGGGAGCAGTGCTCCGCCGCGGGAGGCCATCGGGGTGAATGAAGCGCGTGGACCGTTGGATCGTGGTTAAGCGGATAGGATTAGATCAGGGCATAGGTGGTGTCTGGACCGTTGATTCAACCGCCAACGCATGGGATTTGGTCGCGCATACTAGATGGGTCGGCGAGATCAGTACCTTTAGATCTTGATCGTGCGGTTCAGAGCAGATCAAGCCTCATAAAA
Source organism: Zea luxurians (assembly GCA_029449295.1). Classification (NCBI taxonomy): domain Eukaryota; kingdom Viridiplantae; phylum Streptophyta; class Magnoliopsida; order Poales; family Poaceae; genus Zea; species Zea luxurians. The sequence continues at coordinate 34,345,320 of JAOPSE010000002.1, read as the reverse complement.
ATCTAGGCCGTGCATTTATGATCCGAGGGTCCCGTGTGCATACCGGTTCACACGCTGTGCGATCTAATCTGATCCATCTGTTTTGGATCGGACGGCTCATAATAGATCTTACCCTTTCGGCCATGCCATTATGCAAAAGAGACCTCGAAAAACTTGCTAATCAACCCGCCATCCCTGGTAGCTGTGCACTGTGCCTTGGGATCTTTGCGCAGAAGCCCTGCGGTTCCTGAATATTGAGGCCCAGTCCAGAGATCATGAAAAATCAAATAAATAAATTCAGAAATAGATTTTTAATATAAAAACAATTCCTAGAACTTATTTAATCCATAGAAAATTCATTTTTAGTCCAAATTAATCCATTCCACTTTCTAAAATTTTGTAATTTTATTATCTACCACTTAGAGCCTCTGTTTTGTCATGAAAACAATTAGAAATTTAATATCTCACTTAATCCATTTTAAACACATAAAACCTTTGAAAATTCATAACTTAAAATCTACAACTCCAAAATTAATAATTCTTTTTCCTATGATCTTATTTTAATATGTATATTATTAATGGGTATTTTGTTCTTATGTTTGGTGTAATGTTAAATTTTGCCTATACAATGTTTGTTTGTATTGCTACGATTAGCAGTGAGGTCACGAGGATCTGAAGAATCATCCTGGTACCTGGAATCTCAAGCCCCAGGCAAGTTGTGCCCTTGATCACTTCTTTTTACCCAGCCATGTTCTAATTAATCATAATGATCTGCATAGGTTAATTTTGATGGGACCCAATAGGTTACCCTAGTTTGTCTATCTTTATACCTTGTTTACCACTGAACTTTCTGGGTAGTACTTGCTAGTGCTATATGTGGTTTTGGATATGGAGATACATTATTCATGGTTACACTTTTGTTATCAGTTGTTATTTATTGTTCATGATGAGATCATTATGTTAATTGGAACATGGAGCGACCACCCGGGAAAACAGTGCTACCACAAGGGTGGAATGGGACGCCCTTGGCTGATTAATTAGGAAAGCTAGTGGAAGACTACCTTACCTGAAAGGGGCAAGGGCAGTAGGGGAGTGGTCAGTGTAGGGAGGCCCTCGGGAGGATTTTGCTGCGATGGCGGTCCTGCAAGGGATTCCTGCATTGGAACTTCCTATAAACTGTAGCGGGTTTTCGGAAGCTAGTGGAACTTTGTAAAGGCCTCGTAGTGGATCCCTAGCCATTCACCTCGGAAGTGTCTAAGGGCCTTGCAAACCCTGGCGACATGGGATACACGACTTGTGGGTAAAGATGCGCAACCTCTGCAGAGTGTAAAACTAGTATACTAGCCGTGCTCACGGTCATGAGCGGCTCGGACCCTCACATGATTAAATTATGGAACTTAAATTCAATTTGTCATATGCATTGCATCGCAGGTGAAGTTGTTACTTTTGTTCTACTACTTAATTGGGTTGGTATTTACTTATACTTAGTAATTGCTAATAAAATTTTGACCAACTTTAAAAGCAATGCTCAGCTCTAACCATCTTCTTTGGTAAGCCTTACATTTCACGTGAGCTCCCACCTTTGGCGAGTTCATGCACATTATTCCCCACAACTTGTTGAGCGATGAACGTATGTGAGCTCACTCTTGCTGTCTCACACACACCACAGGTCAAGATCAGGTACCGCAGGATGATGCTCATGGAGGATGCTGCGATGAGTTCGTGAGAGGTCTAGGTCGTCGTCTCCCAGTCAACTTTGGGTTGCTGGACCGTTGTCTCCTTATAATGTAATTATTTATTTTGTATAGAACTCCTGTTATATATAAAGTTGTGACATTCGATCCTGTGCCACTATACATCATATGTGTGAGACTTGGTCCCAGCATACCTGGTGTTTATGTTAGCACCCGGGTTTTGGACCCCTAAAATCCGGGTGTTACAGAAGTGGTATCAGAGGAATGTTGACTGTAGGACGAAACCTAGATAGAACTGGACAACCATTCTTTACTTACCTTACTCTGATTCTTGTCTAAACTTATCTTAATCGTTTTCTCATCTATTTCCGCTTACTCTGATTATTCATATCTTATCTTTCTAAAGACAAATGTGGATTTCACACTTTGAAATCCTGTGCCTAAAGTGACCTTTAGGAATAGGAGACCTAATCCTAGGAACAAAAACAAAACTATTTTTATAAGTGTCTATGTATTTGAATGTTTGTTCTTATGATACTTGCCTGATTTGGATCTTTGATTGAGTGTGATGAGTTGTGGAATAATGTCCACAATTGCATCTGCATATACACATAAGTATAAAAAAAAATATTTATAAAATAACTAGACAACCTAGATTGTCCCCATTGGAACATATCTAGCTTAAGAGATTTATCTTATCCTAAAAAAGATCTCATTCTAACCAATTCATCTTATCTTAAAAGATTCTCCCCTATCTTAATAGATCCATCTCATCTCAAAAGATCCTAACTTATCCTAATTAAAATATATTTAACTTAATAGATCCATCTTATCTTAAAAGATACTCTATTACTTTAATAGATTCATCTTGTCTTGAGAAGATTCTATCTTATCTTTATGGATCCATCTTATCCTAATAAGCATACTTATCCACCCTAGTTTAAACAACCATGGTCTAATGAAAATTAATTAGATCTTACCTAGTCAAACTAGTCATACCAATCTCATCTAGATCCTATCCAATCTAATATGATTCAATCTAAAGTGAGTTATTAACAAGTTAGTTAAGTTAGTGATATAGGTTAGACACTGTCTCTACAAATAGATCTTGACCTAAAATTAATGACTTATACCAACTCATCCTTGAACAATGGCCTACCTATATCATATAATCCATCCTATCTTAAAAGATTCTAACATATCCTAATAATATTTACCCTACCCTGGTAGATCTAGCTAATCTTAACTAGTTTAATCTAGTCATACCAACCTAATCTGGATTCTATCTAATCCAATATGCTCTAAGCTAGATTGAGTTACTTAATGCTGATACAAAGGATAAGGTCATACTACTAATCCACTTACACCTAAATTGGTGACTTAGATCAACTCGGCCCTACACAACAACTTGACCTACATAATAGGGTGCATAACCTATCCCACCCATCTGGAATCAAACAACCAAACCAGATCCAGACTAATCTCATTTAACTCATAGCCTAGCTGCTCCACCTACTACTTTATCTTAACTACATGTCCCTAATTTGAATAACAACTTCAAGAACGAAGAATTGAAGATGAACGACCTCAACAAATTAAGGAAGAATAAGACTCAAGCTAGTTCTTCAAAAGAATCAAGAGCCACAATCTTGGATGAAGTCTTTCCTTACCACACTCTTTCTTACCCAAACCTCTCTATGCTTTAAAGACATCTTTTACCATACACAATAAAGTGGACATACATATATATACCCATGCTCACCTAATCACTCACTAATGAAAAAAAAAGAGAAGAAAGAGAGACTCTTGATTTTTGAACTAATTAGAAACTAAAAGCTAAATTTTAAATCACTCTTCCTATATCCTCTTTCTTACAAATCTCGAGGACGAGATTATTTTTAAGGGGGGTAGGATTTGTAACACCCAAATTCTAAATTTAGGATTGGTAGAAGAAATCTGAGCAAAGTACAATTGATAAATAATTAAACTTTATAATTCACTTTTTTTTAAAAGTAAATGATCATACTAAAATAACGATGGTAAAAATAAATCATAATAAAGATTTGACATTGGAAAAATGTTCCTATCAAAACAAAGGGAGAACTTTTGAATATACCTTTAATCCAACTACACACTCAAAAAAATAATGTGGTGTGTGTACTTCATATTGAAAACATTACCCAGTTAATATAATAATAAAATAAATGAAGAAATACTATGTAGTAATTGTGCATCATGTGAAAGTTATCTTGTGCATAAATTTGAAATTTAGAATTTAAAACCTGGTTTGAAATTGAAATAAGAAAGGAAAATAGAAATAATTAAGAAATAGAGGAAAGAAGGGAACAATATCCAATATAAAATAATCTTATAACTTAAATAACAGCCTCATAATTTGGTATGACCAAAATGCGTAGTAAAAAGGGTTTAAATTTGCACTTGAAGAGGGCATTCAAAATTTGGATTCAAAGGAGATATAAATAAAAGGAAAACAGAAAATAAAACATAAAAGAAAAAGAAAAAGGGAAGGAAGCAAACCTGGGCCTCGGATACATCATCTGGCCCATCTGGGGATTTCATCCGCGCGGCCCAAGACCTCCTTCCCTGCCGCGCGCTGTCACACTGGCGAGTGGGCCCTACTGGCCATTGACCCAGCCCCCTCGCGCGCGCGTCTGCAGTGGACACCGACTGGTGGGGACACCTTGTCAGCTCGATCTTCTCCCTCCTAACAAACCCGCGCGCACCGCAACTGAAGCCGTCGATCCCGCTGGCCTCGCTATGCCGTTAATCTCCACCGGGCCGTGCTCAACCGTGTGCTCGCAAATGCCGGCGCCGTTGGCTCAACAGCTTTCCCCCCCGGCTATAAATGGAAGCCGCGACCCCCTCCTTTACATCTCGCTCCACAGGACCGAGCTCCCTCCCCGCGTCTCCGCCGCCGTCGACGATTCAGGCCTTGGCGTGTGTTCCTGTCCCAGTGCGTTGCGTCTGGGGGCTTCGGCGGGGTCCCTGGAGAAGCGGCGTGGCCGATTGGGTGAAACCGGCCACTGCGTTGGCCGGAATTCTTCGCCGTAGAGCACCGCCACCACGAATCCGCCCTTCACCGCGGATAGCTGCGCCTTCATCTCTAAACCCCGGTGAGCACGCTACCCATTGCATCGTGTTGTCATACTCGTCGTGTAGCATAGTTTGGACCGGAGTATGGCGGTAGGAATCGTGGACGCGCGAAGGCCGGCCATGGCGCCGCCGTGGGAGCAGTGCTCCGCCGCGGGAGGCCATCGGGGTGAATGAAGCGCGTGGACCGTTGGATCGTGGTTAAGCGGATAGGATTAGATCAGGGCATAGGTGGTGTCTGGACCGTTGATTCAACCGCCAACGCATGGGATTTGGTCGCGCATACTAGATGGGTCGGCGAGATCAGTACCTTTAGATCTTGATCGTGCGGTTCAGAGCAGATCAAGCCTCATAAAAATCTAGGCCGTGCATTTATGATCCGAGGGTCCCGTGTGCATACCGGTTCACACGCTGTGCGATCTAATCTGATCCATCTGTTTTGGATCGGACGGCTCATAATAGATCTTACCCTTTCGGCCATGCCATTATGCAAAAGAGACCTCGAAAAACTTGCTAATCAACCCGCCATCCCTGGTAGCTGTGCACTGTGCCTTGGGATCTTTGCGCAGAAGCCCTGCGGTTCCTGAATATTGAGGCCCAGTCCAGAGATCATGAAAAATCAAATAAATAAATTCAGAAATAGATTTTTAATATAAAAACAATTCCTAGAACTTATTTAATCCATAGAAAATTCATTTTTAGTCCAAATTAATCCATTCCACTTTCTAAAATTTTGTAATTTTATTATCTACCACTTAGAGCCTCTGTTTTGTCATGAAAACAATTAGAAATTTAATATCTCACTTAATCCATTTTAAACACATAAAACCTTTGAAAATTCATAACTTAAAATCTACAACTCCAAAATTAATAATTCTTTTTCCTATGATCTTATTTTAATATGTATATTATTAATGGGTATTTTGTTCTTATGTTTGGTGTAATGTTAAATTTTGCCTATACAATGTTTGTTTGTATTGCTACGATTAGCAGTGAGGTCACGAGGATCTGAAGAATCATCCTGGTACCTGGAATCTCAAGCCCCAGGCAAGTTGTGCCCTTGATCACTTCTTTTTACCCAGCCATGTTCTAATTAATCATAATGATCTGCATAGGTTAATTTTGATGGGACCCAATAGGTTACCCTAGTTTGTCTATCTTTATACCTTGTTTACCACTGAACTTTCTGGGTAGTACTTGCTAGTGCTATATGTGGTTTTGGATATGGAGATACATTATTCATGGTTACACTTTTGTTATCAGTTGTTATTTATTGTTCATGATGAGATCATTATGTTAATTGGAACATGGAGCGACCACCCGGGAAAACAGTGCTACCACAAGGGTGGAATGGGACGCCCTTGGCTGATTAATTAGGAAAGCTAGTGGAAGACTACCTTACCTGAAAGGGGCAAGGGCAGTAGGGGAGTGGTCAGTGTAGGGAGGCCCTCGGGAGGATTTTGCTGCGATGGCGGTCCTGCAAGGGATTCCTGCATTGGAACTTCCTATAAACTGTAGCGGGTTTTCGGAAGCTAGTGGAACTTTGTAAAGGCCTCGTAGTGGATCCCTAGCCATTCACCTCGGAAGTGTCTAAGGGCCTTGCAAACCCTGGCGACATGGGATACACGACTTGTGGGTAAAGATGCGCAACCTCTGCAGAGTGTAAAACTAGTATACTAGCCGTGCTCACGGTCATGAGCGGCTCGGACCCTCACATGATTAAATTATGGAACTTAAATTCAATTTGTCATATGCATTGCATCGCAGGTGAAGTTGTTACTTTTGTTCTACTACTTAATTGGGTTGGTATTTACTTATACTTAGTAATTGCTAATAAAATTTTGACCAACTTTAAAAGCAATGCTCAGCTCTAACCATCTTCTTTGGTAAGCCTTACACTTCACGTGAGCTCCCACCTTTGGCGAGTTCATGCACATTATTCCCCACAACTTGTTGAGCGATGAACGTATGTGAGCTCACTCTTGCTGTCTCACACACACCACAGGTCAAGATCAGGTACCGCAGGATGATGCTCATGGAGGATGCTGCGATGAGTTCGTGAGAGGTCTAGGCCGTCGTCTCCCAGTCAACTTTGGGTTGCTGGACCGTTGTCTCCTTATAATGTAATTATTTATTTTGTATAGAACTCCTGTTATATATAAAGTTGTGACATTCGATCCTGTGCCACTATACATCATATGTGTGAGACTTGGTCCCAGCATACCTGGTGTTTATGTTAGCACCCGGGTTTTGGACCCCTAAAATCCGGGTGTTACATCATTACACTCAGTCGAGGGTGGAAAGCCACAACATATATCTCCCAATAGCTGACGTCTCACGTGTTCTTACGTTCACTGATGAGATGGCAAGGGAGGAGATCAATTTACGAAAGGCCCTATTCGTCACCATTGCAGGAACCAGACCTGTAGTGCAGGGATCAGAGGTGTTGGATGAGATGGCTCGCTGCTTTGGTGTAAGCATTGACAAAATGTCCATCCACCATTCCTCGCCGGAGGATTTCTTACTTTTCCTGCCGGATGAGGAAATGGCATCCAAGGTTTTCAATGATGGCAGATTGTTCACTGGACCTCGTTTCTGCATGTTGTTCAAAAGGTGGTCTAGATTCTCGCATGCTTCTCTGTCTCGAATGGCCCACTTAGTGGATATGCAAATCTGTGGGATCCCTGAACATGCATGGTTTCGGTCCACTGTGGAAGCTATCCTTGAGGACTCATGTCATATTGTAGAAGTCCATTCAGATACCCTGCTGAAGAAAGAACTCTCATCCTTTGTTGTGCGAGCGTGGTGTTTTGATTTTAAAAAGTTACAGCGGCAAATGACGCTACGCATTATTGAGAAAGGGCTACAGAGCAATGAAAGGGGTTGTCTATCATACAATGTCAGTGTCAGTGCAACCCTGGTCAATACTGCGGATGCGGACATGGGGGGGTCGCCTCCCTTGTCTCCGGCGGACGATCATGAGCCCGAGGATTTCGATTATCATGAAAATGTAGACAGGAGGGATCCTCGTCCTCGACGTTCGGGCGCTCCCCCTGATGGCCGGTCCATCTCAGGTTGGGACCACAGCCGCCACAAGGGAGAGGATGAGTCTCGCATGCCACCAGGGAGTCAAACACGCTTCCCACTACCCCCTTGGAGACACCGCTGGGACATTCATTTACCTTGAAGGACGTGGAACATGCTGCTAAAGAAGAAATCTTGTGTGAAGATTTGAGGCAGCTGCAAATTCCCAAGGCAATCGGTCAGGACCCAAGGTGGAAGATGAACAGTTCCCTAGACATGGACCCCACTGTCATTATGAGTGGGGCACGCGGGTCGCTGACCCCTCCCAAGACAATTTTGCCCCAGCCCTTGGTGACTGGGTCGCTGGAATTGGCTGGGCCAGGATCGCCCCTTGCTTTAGTCCCTTCTCAGGTCTCTGCTTTCCCCCCGGCTGGACCTGTCCTTGGGCCGCCTGAGACGACCTGCTTGTCTGATGTATCGCCCCACATGGTTGGGCCCGCTTGAGACACATACTCTCAGATCAGTCTCGCCCCAGGACGTTGGGATGGGAAATGCTGGTTCTGGCTTTGGATTTGGGCCGCCTCAGACGGACTGTGCGCCTGTGGCCTCGACCCCTATTATTGGGTTGCATGAGACACAGAGTATAGTACCAGTCTCGCCCCATCTCCAGTTAAATGAACTGAACCACAGGGGGGCAAGCAGATATATATGCGACCATGTTGAGCAGCACTCAAGTAAAACTCCGCTCAAGGTATACTCAAGAAGGAAGTGTGAAACAACACAGTTGATTGAAGTGACCACTGACCACCCGGGTGCTGAGGAACCCACCCAGAGCACGTCGGCTGGGATAAACAGCTTTTCCACTGGCACCTCAGAACCCCTGACAGATCCATCATCAACATGATCAGCATGAAGCCTTCACATCTCCTTCCTGCGCCCGGAACTAGACTAAAGAGGCAGAAAGATCTGACCGTGGCTATGCCTCGACGCAGTAGGCGTGTGGCTGGAATTGGCGTTGAGTTTTCCATGCAAGATTGGCGTAGCAAGGCTTCCAGTAAGGCTATGAGGGCCTTGCATATAATCAACGATTCTGATGAGATTAGTTCATAGAGTTCGTGTTCTTGCCTTCGATGGGAAACGGTGGTGGCATCCTTGTGGCTTGGAAGAGGAACATTGGCCATACTGGACTCCAGAGAATTGACAGTCATAGTGTCTCGGTCCAGTTCTGTAGACAGGATGGACAACTGTGGTGGTTAACTTGTGTTTATGGGCCCAGGGGAATGCTGATAAAATTATTTTTCTCCAAGAGCTGAGAGATGTCAAGGCAGCTTGTGTTGGACCTTGGGTGGTTGCTGGAGATTCTAATCTAATATATAAGACTAGTTATCCGTTTAGAACGCGGATCAATGATCTGGCTCTTAAAGAAATTCAGTTGCATGGAAGAAAATATACCTGGACCAATCAACAAGATAACCCAGTGCTTGTGAAGTTGGATAGAGTTCTATGTTCTGCCGATTGGGAATCCTACTTCCCAAATGTGCTTCTGCTCAGTTCATCTTCACAAGATTCAGACCATTGCCCTCTGCTTCTTGGCCTGAAAGACAACACCGTTGGCAAGAAAATGTTCCATTTCGAATCTTTCTGGACCAGAATGGAGGGTTTTCAGGATGTGGTGCTGGAAGCTTGGAACTCTGTACAATCGGCCAGATGTCCTTTTCTTACTCTGGATAGGAAACTCAAGGAGACGGCCAAGAGATTACATATCTGGAGTGAAAAGCAGGTAGGGCATATTGTTTCTCAGCTTTGTCTGGCAAAGGAGCTGCTGCATAAACTTGAAATTGCTCAAGATCACAGACCCCTCAAGAAACAGTCCTTGTTGTTGGCCTCCTTCAAAAGAACAATGGCAAGATTAAGATCAAGAATAACATGGATAAAGGAGGGTGATGCAAACACTAAATATTTCCATATGCATGCTAGATATCGGAAAAGGAAAAAAATTGGTGACCTTGCTGAGAGATGGAGATAATATTGTCACTAGCCAGGCTGACAAAGCTAATCTGGTGGACCAGTTCTATTCCAATCTTATCGGTCAGTCTGTCTTCAGGGAAAGCACCATCGACCTAGAAGCCCTTGGTCTCCCAGCTCATAACCTCTCTACTCTGGACGCCCCTTTCACTGAGCAGGAGGTTTGGGAAACTGTGTCGAATCTTCCTTCCGATAAGGCCCCTGGGCCAGATGGGTTCACAGGGAGGTTTAACAAGGTGCTCAATGCAATTTCAGCAGTATGGAGTAGGAACTTCATAAACTTGGACAAAGTAAATTCTGCATATATTGCTATGGTCCCAAAGATTGATGGGACCGATCAGGTGAAAGATTTCAGACCTATCAGTTTAGTGCACAGCTTTGCTAAATTGGTAACTAAGATCCTGGCCAATAGGCTTGCTAGCAAACTGAACGAGCTGGTATCTCCAAATCAGAGTGCCTTCATCAAAGGAAGATTCATTAAGGACAATTTTATGCAAGTTCAGCAAACTTCGAGATTTTTGCATCAGCAAAATAGGGCATGTCTTCTTTTCAAACTTGACATCACAAAAGCCTTTGACTCGATTTCATGGCCTTCTCTGATTGAGGTGCTGCAGGCATGGCCAGGTCTGGAGAGATATTATATTATTTGTGGGTTACTTGGTTCCTCTACTACTCAAGTGTTGCTCAATGGCTGTCCTGGAAATAAAATCCACCATAGAAGGGGGCTTAGGCAAGGAGATCCCCTTTCCCCCATGTTATTCATTCTAGTCATGGACGTCCTTTGCCTTCTTTTTTCCAAGGCTGAAGAGGCTGGGTTACTGCAACAATTATCCAACAGAAAGAAACTTCATAGGGTTTCTATTTATGCTGATGATGTGGCCCTCTTCCTGCTCCCAACTCAGAATGACATATCCACTACTCTTGACATCCTTAACATTTTTGGGACGCCTCTGTTCTCCGCAACAATGTTCAGAAATCCAACTTCTACCCTATCAGATGTTCGGAGCAGACCATCTTGGAGGTTCAAAATTGGTTACTATGTGGGGTGGCTTCCTTCCCTTGCAAATATTTGGGTCTCCCTCTTTCCCTTCATAAACTGACCAAGCAGCAGTTTCTGCCCATTATTGAGAAAAAGAAAATTGCAGATCTTCTCCCAAGCTGGAAGGCAGAGTTGTTGAACAAGGCTGGCAAAAGAATTCTAGTGCAGCATGTCCTCACTGGTATGACAATTTATACCGCAATGGTTATTGATTTCCCTAAATGGGCAATTGATAAAATTAGAAGAGGTTTCTTGGAAGCTCCAGAATCAAGAACCCAAGATGATGACAAAGCACCAGCAGATGAAGTAGCAGCAACCGCAACTGAGCCTCTAGGAGATGGTCCTGTACCACGACCACGAGTAGCACGACGGACACGAAAATCAGCCAACTTCTCTGGAAACTTAGCAAAGCAGTTCTCAGACTGATGAGTGGTCATTTTGCAATGTTCACAAGGCTGAAAAGAGGTGTTTCTGGACTTCTGAGCAGCAGCCAACACACTGTGAGAACTCACACCAGTAATAGAAGCCATAGACTTAAGACGAGTCTCTTCAGCAAGTAATTCAGACAATTCTTGAGCCATGGTGAGAGTGTCAGAACTGTGAAGTAGTCTTGCACGAAGAGAATCAAATTCAGATCGAACTCCCATAACAAATCTGTATGTAAAAAACTTGTCAATCAACTTGTGGGCTGGGCAAGGCACAGCCGTACAAGCAGGCACCATGGAGGTCAATGCACTTATAAGACGATCAAAGCCTAAATAGTATTCATCAATGGACATATCATGTTGCTCAATGACATGAGTCTGTTGCATAAGGGTATGTAGAAAAGCACCACTATCCTGAACAAACTGATCCTTCAGATGTGACCAGATAGCCTTAGCAGTGGTGAATTTGGACAGACTCATAATCATAGTTGGTTTAGTGCTATTGACCATTGCAGCCATTACCTTGCCATCATTGATCTGCCAAGTCTTGATTGCAGCAGCATTGCTTCTATCGGCTGCTAAGATTGGTGAATCTTCAGTCAAATGAAACAGTAAACTGTAACCTCTTAATGTAGTCTGAACACAAAAAGCCCATTCTGGATAATTATGCCCATCAAGCACAATATTGACAACAATAGCGTTGGCCGACATATTGAAGACCAAGAGAACACTGAAGAATAACATATCTGAGAAAGATTGGCTTAAGGGTACCAAAAAACTTGGTAGGTGTCGCAGACGTGTAGGACGGAGATGGTCGACTTTCCCTGGTGGAGATCTAGACGGCCGGAGGTGCCCCTCCCTGGTGAAGATGATGCAGGAGGTCCTGGTGGTCGCCTCGACCAGAGATCTAGGCGACCGGACGTGGAGCAGGGCTGCTGGTGGTCACCTCGATCAGCTGACCGGCGATGGAGGTGGCCGCGTCATAGATCTGGGCAACCGGAGGTGGAGCAGCGTTGGGCGTCGACGAACGAAGAGGATGGCGCGGGGGTCCGCAATGGCAGCGAACGCAGCGACGGACGAGGAAGCAGATGGTGGCGGGTGGAGCAGCGATGGGCGTCGTGGCGCGGGGGGAAGTAGATGGCGCAGGGGTCGGCGGCGGACGAGGAAGAGGAGTCAGCGTTGGACGAGCCGCGACCCGAACAGTTGTGGACGGAGGAGAGGCCGCGACGGCGGCCAAGGGAAGACCGAGCCGCGATAGCGGCCGGAGAAGAGGCCGCGACGGCGGCCGACCCGAACAGTTGTGGACGGAGGAGAGGCCGCGACGGCGGCCAAGGGAAGACCGAGCCGCGATAGCGACCGGAGAAGAGGCCGCGACGGCGGCCGGAGTAGAGGCCGCGATGGCGACCGAGGGAGAGCCGTGACGGCGGCGGGGGGAGAGGCCGCGACGGCGGCCGAGGGAGAGGCTGCGGCGGCTAAAAAATTTCATAAACCCTAAACATAACCTGCTCTGTTACCATGTTACTAACCTTGGGATTAACAATTGATGATTAGTCCCTAAGGACTATATAATATATAAAGGCAGTAGACCTGGGCCTAATGGGCCTTAACAATGGAGAGGCAGAAAGGATGCTAAAGGAGGCCACTGTATGGTTGCTTGGGAAAAGGTCTGCAGGCCTCTCCATCTGGGAGGTATGGGGATTTCTAGCCTACCTAAGCTATGTTGGGCTCTTAGAATGAGATAGTTTGGCTGAAAAAAACCGATTCTTCTAGGCCACGGGTAGACCTCCCCATTCAGGTCCCAAGCAATGCCAGATCCTTCTTCTATGCAGTGTTGGTTCCGGTGGTTGGTAATGGTGCTAATACTCTTTTTTGGGTTGATAAATGGATCAATGGAAAGGTCGCTGATATCGCACCAAGGCTGATCTGCACCGTACCTAAAAGAATTATCAACAAAAGAACAGTGCAAGAGGCTATGGTCAATAGAAGATGGATTGGTGATATTAGGGATGCTCTATCAGCAGGGGGCCTTGATTGATTATCTGCACCTCTGGGAAGCTTTATCGGATTCAACGTTGCATCCTGATATTGAAGATAGGCACATTTTCTCCATAGCGACAGATGGTATTTACTCGGCTAAAACTGCTTATGTTGGTCTCTTCTAGGGTGCATGCTCCTTTCACCATCATAAAAGGATATGGAAATCTTGGATGCGACCCAAGTGCCATTTTTTTCTGTGGCTGGTGGCTCACAACAAATGCTGGACTGCTGATAGGCTAGCAAAAAGAGGCATGAACCACCCGGTTAGGTGCCCTCTATGTGACCAAGAACCTGAAAACATCAATCATCTGCTGGTCTCCTGTGTGTTCTCAAGAGTGTTTTGGTACAACCTCTTGAGAAAGTTTGGGTTGCACAGCTTATCCCCTTAGCAAGCGGAGGCTTCCTTCTTTGGCTGGTGAGAGAGATCTTCGGCTCAGGTCCTTGGTCGGGGAAAGAAAGGATTGGATTCTCTTATTGCCTTAGGGGCCTGGATGATCTGGAATCATAGGAACAAGGTGGTGTTTGACGGCAGGACCCCTTGTATCTCCTTCCTCCTTCAGGAAAGGGAGAAATGGCAGATGGCTGGTGCCAAAGGTCTTTCCTTCTTGGCCGACCAAGCTTCCTAGCTCCTAGGGTTGTAGTTTTTTAGTTTTGATTCTTATGGATAGTTTTGTGTATGCCTGCTTCTGGCCTTCATAAGGAGTGCTTTGTATCTGGGTCCTCTCTGCCCCCACCCCCCACCCCTTTTTCCTCTCTACTTTAATATATGGGTGTGCAGTTCTCCTGCGCTCTTTTCGAAAAAAAGGGAAATGGAACCACTTTCCTGACTTTATATTCTATATCATCAACAATCAAAATTATCTTAGCCAATGAAGAATGTTTCACAAACAAAATGTTAGCGTAAACGTTTAAACGGACTAAACAATAACCTATCGTTTAGCTGTTTATAAAGGCTAAATGGCCATTTAAACAGACTAAACGGCGATTAAACAGGATAAGTGTCTGGTTAAACAAACACAACAAGCCATTGTGTAGCATTTACACAGCGTGTAAACAGGCTAAACAGCCATGCAGAGGAACAGATATGAATTAAATGGTCCTCACCTTGAATAAGACCAAAAGTTAAGAAAAAATGTGTGCTTGTAAGTTGTAACATGGAACAGACGATGCACGTTGCTGTTTATGAAGAACTTTCTGGCAGGAACCATTAAACCAGCCATATGATTATGATACCACATCAGGTGGGCAATTGGCCATATTTCTAACATAATCTATAGTACTGAAATAACTGTGTTATGATCAGGCAAGTCTATCATTGGGCTAGGGCTAGAGCAAACAAACCTGCTGAGGCTTAGGTGAGGAACAAAGTGTTCATAACCATACCAGATTGACTATTTGCAAAAGCAAACTCTACAATACAAGATATAGAGGCTTAATGAAATTTTGTGCAAAATAGCTATCTCCGCTGTGTTGAATCAAGAACCATTTTTTCAATCAGCAGAGAACAAAACTAATGTGACTGCTTACTTTATAAACCAGGAGCTCATTGACATTGAGGGCAAAATACAACCATGTTGTGGAGGAAGAATGATACTGTTCATTCCAGATTCCAACCTGCAAGATTTCAGCATTTTATGAGCAATCATGTAAGATTGCTTACCTAGTACTCAAATTTACATACACAGGTAGTGATTTTTTATGTGAAGCTGTGCACTGCAGCATGTAGTCACTGGTATTGTGTAATGTGTATCTTGTGAATACAGCAACCTGCACAATCAAGAGACTGGATATCAGATAGATCATTTGATATCTTCAAACTTTTAAATTTCTCGAAGTCAAGCGGTTTCATCAGATGTCAATGGGAAATTAAGAAGCAACAACATCAAAATCGCCATTCTACCTCCAACAAGCCTTTCTCTTGACGTAGTAATCTTAAATTAGACTGAAACTTCCCAGGAACAAATTCTAATTGCATGTCAAGAAACTGAGCTTTACTAGTCTGCTTTTGCATTCTCTTAACCCAATCACTACTATTAACTGTCTTAGACTTTGAACCATATGAAATCAGTGTGACTGAGAAATTAAACATTGTAGGATTCACATAGAAATAAGCACTTGAACCACTTATGATTGTTGTCTGCTTGCCAATACCGCCAAAGCCATCTTCTATGACGTTTCCTGTATTATAGTATACAAAAGAATTAAGTAAAACATATCTTTTTATTGTTTGCTTCCTTCAACAGGAACATCCACTTCCCCAAAACTAAATGCTCGTACATAAGAGTTTACCCTGTTGGCAATCTGTCAGAAGCACGTGTATGTCTGTTTGCAAGAAATTATACACTTGCACAGTTGGATATATGAAAATTTCTCTCTGGAACTGTAAAGCAACTGGTGCACTTCTTTCAGCAACTCGAGATCCATTTGTAGGCTGCACAGGCACATCTCTACCAAGAATATGAATTAAAAAGTGAAGATCTGTAACATGATGCCCGTTGGAAAAAACAGGGCAACTTAGAGAGCTGAAAGAAGACTTCATGGAATCAACATTGAAGGCCTTCCTTAGGTTATAGTTAAGTTTTTCAATAATCCCAGATATTCGGATGGTTTTTTCACCAATGATGTCCTCAGACCACTTCACTGAAGCTAACCGGCTAATATTTTCAGAATGTTCCGAAATATCAGGTCTAATTGATAACATAAAATTTCCTGAAATGGATTGGACAACTGTTAAATAAGTGTCGTATAATAACTACTGCCTCTGACCTGAATACTTGACATTTTAGGCTCATGCACCTGGATGCTTAAATCCTTAATAAAAAGTTGCAACCACAAGGAGAATGTACAACACATAACACATGATAATGTATATAGAATGATAATATTTGAACTTAGTTTATGATTGGGATTTCATTTTTATCAATATTCGAATATTAGAGCACTACCTGGCTATTTAATTGATAACAATAACACTACATGCAAAAAGAAGAGAAAAATACATGATGAACACATGGGTTATGAAACACAAAATTTACAATTTCAGAGAAATCATGAATTCAAGTAAACTTCACAATTGTTCATGTAATCAGGTGCAAGGTAAGTAGTGCCTAATAGATTACCCATGAAAGACATCTGAAAACACAAGAATAATTGTCTTTAATAGTGCACAACAAAGCATCCAGGTAGTACTGCAAGAAGTAGCTACTGAGAGGGGCCTTCAGCCAGGTGAAAGGAATGTTGTGTTAGACTCTGTGTGTGAGTGTGTGTGGGCTGGCACCACAGTTGGGCTGCCGGCCCATTAGGGTTAGGGTTGAGTCTATATATTGTAACCCCTTCTCTATGCAATAGAACATCCACTTCACTTCATCCTACATGGTATCAGATTAGGGTTTCCTTCCTCCCACATCCCAGCCGCCACCTCCTCCACCCACAGCCGCCAGAGCTGCCGGACACCGCCGCCGCTGCCCCCCGGGAGGCTCAACCTTCACTCCCGGGGGTGGCCACACCCCAGCCACCGCTCCCCAGCAGCCGCCGCCTCCTCCCCTCTCTCCAGTCGCCACATGGCCACTACCTCCCCGTCGCTCCGCTTCCTCGGCCTGCTCAAGCAACCCGACGACGCCAGCTCCCAGTCCCACGGCGTCCAGGAGCTGGAGCTCGACGAGTGCGACGTCGTCTGGTCCTCCAGCACGACCTCCTCGTCCCCTCCCTGCGGCCGCCTCTTAACTGCAGCTCGGCGTCATGGCCGCCCCTCCCCTCATGCCGGCCAAGCGGCCATGCTCGCCCCTCTCGGCCAGCCCCTCCCCTTCCCTAGTTGCACGCCCGCCGCCTCACTGGCCGCGCCACCACCGGATTCGCGCGCCCCTACGTCTGCGTCGCTAGATCCGCAAGCATGAGGGTGTGGGCCGCCGCCACGTGTGCAGGCCTACAAAGTCGCCGCCTCCTCCCCAATCATGGCTGGCGGCCGTCTCCCCCCCCCCCCCCCCCCGATCTGCTGCTGCTCTGGCAGCTGATGCTGCCCCTCTGCCTTCGGCTCCCGGCCCTATCCGGCTCGATCTAAGGCCGTCGGGGCACTCAATGTCTCCCGTTCCTGCAGCGACGACTGTGGCCTCTCCGACGGCCTACTTTCCCGCTGCGCACATCTCAACCTCTGCTGCCTCTCTGGCTGTGGGGGCCTCCTTCCCCTCGACCGCTCTCGCCCCTGTGCGTCGTCCTCACCAGTGTCGGCCACCTCTTCCCCGGCATGGATACCCTGCGCGCCTCTCCCCTGTGTCGGCATCTCTGCCCATGCAGCCCCTTGTCATCGCGCTAGCCACCTCCTAATTGCTCGCGCTGACGCCCCAGCAGCGCCTCCACTTCGAGCTTCTCCCGTCACCGATGCCGTCAACACCCCTTGCCAGGTCCGGCGCATGCCCCTGCCCGGCTGGACCCACCCCGCCGCCCACCCCCCTTCATCGCCTTCGTTGGATCCGTCGTTGCCGCGGCCTTCCCGACCGGGTCCCCGTTGTTGCGACCTTCCCGGCCCGATCCGTCATCCCTTTGGCTGGATCGCGTCTTCCCGGCTGGATCCGTCGCTGTCGTGGCCTTCCCGGCCAGATCTGTCGTTTCCCCTTCTATTCTGCCGCGGGTGCGGACACCATGACCGGCGCAAACGTGTGCGCTGTTGTCGGCCTCCCTAGCGGGGCTCCTTGACGCCCGGACGATCGAAGAGGTAGGAAGGTCGGCCTGCCGATGCTCTTTTGTTGTGTCGCCCTGCCGATCGTTGACGCTCGAACGTCGACCCCTCCCGAAGATCAGGCTTCTGCTGCGTGTCTCCCGACCGCGACCACATCAACTTCAGCTACCTCGGCATCTCGAGGCTATCATCTTCTTGGAGCACACACCGGTCTCTTCTCCAGCCGCAACATTCGCACCATCACGACGCTGCGACTGCGTGGGATCTCAACCCGTCGGCTCCTACCTTCGGCCTCTACTCTAGTCTCATCGTGCGTGGTGCCCCCGTTGCGACTGCGGGGGGATGTTAGACTGTGTGTGTGTGTGGGCCGGCACCACTGTTGGGTTGCCGGCCCATTAGGGTTAGGGTTGAGTCTATATATTGTAACCCCTTCTCTATGCAATAGAACATCCACTTCACTTCATCCTACACTATGGAATGGTGGAGAAGGGCAAGTGAGCAGGTGCAAGGCATAGCAGAAAAGGGGCTTAATTCCTTAATCATCCTTGGGTTTTGGACCATCTGGAAACATAGGTGTTAGAGTGCCCGTTAGGGTTGGGGCTCCCTCTATCCTTGCATAAGCTTTCTAGGCAGCAGTTCCAGCCCTTTGTAGAAAGAATTGCAGATGAACTCCCCAACTGGAAAGCTGACTTGATGACCAGAGCAGGAAGGAGAATTCAAGTGCAACATGTTCTCACAGGCATGACGGTTTATTTAGCAATGGCAATTGACATTCCCCAATGGGCCTTAGATGCAATTGATAAGATAAGAAAAGGTTTTCTATGGAGAGGTAGAAAGAAAGCAAGGGGAGGACATTGTTTGGTGGCCTAGGGAAAAGTGTGTCTATTAGGCATATATGTATAGCCGGCTGTCTTACCTTGTATAGGTGACAACCTTCCTAGTTTAGCCTTACCTTGTATAGGTGATAACCTTCCTAGTTTAGGAGATTGTATCCTTGTACACCAGGCCACTTGGCTATATATATGAGAAGTCACCCCCCTGATTGGGTGTGTGTGCTCTCTCCCCCTAAACCAACTCTCTACAGTGTCGAGCCCTTCAGCTGGGAGGCTTGGGAATCTCTGCTCCACATCGACGGCTCTGCTCCACCACGCCCGCAAGACCCGATTGGGATCAAGCAGACTGCTGAGTTCGCAGCTGGATCTTCGGCTCCGTCGACGACTCCATCCTCAGCCTCGCCGTCGACGACGACAACCAAACCGCCCGCAACCTTTGGGTCGCCATCGAGGGTCTGTTCCACGCCAACAAGGCCCCGCGGGCTATTCTCCACCTCCACGATTTCCATTCCATGACCCAAGGCGACTCCTCCATCGATGAGTACGCCGAGATCATGAAGCGGAAGGCCACCGATCTCCGGGACATCGGCCATCCCGTCGAGGATTCGCAGCTCGTCCTCAATCTTCTCCGCGGCGTCAATCCCCGCTTCAGCAACACCGCAGACGACATCGCCAACTCCACCGTCCTCCCCGACTTCGTCGCTGCTCTTGATCTCCTGAAACTCAAGGAGCTCCGCCTCGCCAACGAGGTCAAGACGGCGGCCGCCACTGCTCTCTTCGCCGCCAACTCCTCCTGCTCTGGCCCGGGCGGCTGCCGCTCCTCTGTTGCTCCCCATCAGACACCGACAGGCGGCGGAGGCTATGGCAAAGGCGGCGGCGGCAAGAAGAAGGGCGGCGGCTACGGCAAGCAATTCGGTGCCTCTACTCACCAGCAGCCGGGCCGCCAGCCGTCGGGCCCCTGGTTCTGCTTCTCCCCATATGGCGCGCCGCAGGGAGGCCCAGGCGGACAGGGCGGGTGGCGTGCTCCTGGCGCAGGAGTCCTGGGCGTCGCTCCCCAACCTTAGGCGCATACCGCTTTCGCCCCGCTCCAGATGCCGCCCCCCACGCCGAACTGGGACCAATCCGGCCTCATCGCCGCCTTGAACCAGCTCGCCCTTCAGGGACAGGGCAGCTGGGTGATGGACTCCGGCGCCTCCAACCACATGACGTCTACGGATGGTATACTCCTCTCCCGTCTTCCACCCTCCTATACTTCCATCATTGTCGGCAATGGTCACAACCTTCCTATCACCTGTCGCGGCTCCTCTGTCCTTCCAACTAGTTCATCCACTTTTACTCTTAGTGATGTCCTAGTGGTTCCCTCCCTCGTTCGTAACCTCCTCTCGGTACGTCAATTTACTCGTGACAACAATTGTTCGATTGAATTTGACGCTCTTGGTTTTTCTGTTAAGGATATGGCGAGTCATCGCGTGATGCTTCGTTGCGATAGTGATGGGGACGTCTACACCATTCCAGCTGCCACCCACACCTCGCCGCACGCCTCCATTGCCATCACCACCTCCCTGTGGCACTCTCGGCTCGGTCATCCGTCTTCTACTGCAATCAATACTCTTAGAAATACTTTCGCCATTCCTTGTAATAAAGTAGAACCATCTCTATGTCATTCTTGTCAGCTTGGCAAACATGTGAGACTACCTTTTACTCATTCTCAAACACGCAGTTCTGCACCCTTTGATTTGATTCATTGCGATGTTTGGACGTCTCCCATGGCCAGCATATCAGGGTGCCAGTACTATTTGGTTTTGTTAGACGATTACTCTCATTTTTGCTGGACTTTTCCACTTATTCGCAAATCTGAAGTAGCCTCTCACATCATTGATTTCTGCGCCTTTGTGCAAACCCAATTTGCCGTTACAATAAAATCTTTCCAGGCTGACAATGGCACTGAATTTGCTAACCACACCCTTAGGGTTGAAAACGGTTTCGGCATTTTTCGGTTTTTCGGATACCGTTTTCGATTTTTTCCGACCAGATTCAACAATAACGGTATTTTTCGGAATCGAAATCGGTTGTCGGAATTTTATACCGGAATCGGTATCGAAATCGGTACAGCCTTTTACCGACCGTTTCCTTCGATTACCGAATTTAATCGGAATTTACCGATTTTAAATTTCGAAATTTTCCGAAGATACTAAAAAACAAAAGTATTTCAAAAAATAAAAAATAAAGTAGGCAGTCAAGGCCCACACTTCAGTCCGGCCTAGCTATTCAGAAATTGTCAAAGAAGCTTGGCACAGCATCTTTATATAGAAATAACAGTGACTCAATCTATTATAGCTAGGCGATGTGTGACAAAACATACGCTCACCTATTGCATGGAGGACGTTGGCTGCATGGCGCTTGGCCATCACGAGCGTTGAAATGCTACTGGGAGGCCCTCACGTGTAGACCAATGGGCCGTCGCGGGTGGCTCTTGTCTCCATGGCGCAGGAGGAGCTATGCGTCCGTGCGTGTTTTATATATATATATATATATATATATATATATATATATATATATATATACCCTGCGTATATATATAGATATATGGTGTGTATTTTAATTGTTTATAATATCGAGTTGTTTGATTAACTAGCCAATTTTTAATATAGTTGGAGCAAGAAAAGGTTGATCTTTAACTATGTGAACTTAAACTTGTTAAATTATTAACTTGTAATTTTTGTGAGCTTATTATATTGTGAATTGTGTACTTGTGATATTTGCGATCTTTGTTGTATTGTGAAGTTATTATATTGATATATTTACCGATCGATATTTAGATTTCGACCGTTACCGGCGTATTTTCTGTACCGAACTTTCGTTTCCGATGTTTCCGAAGTACTGATATCGTTTCCATTTCCGGAGTTACCGTTTCCGATTTCATTTCCGATAAAAAATATGAAAACGGTAACGGTTTTAATGTTTACCGATCGTTTCCGACCGTTTTCATCCCTACACACCCTCACCTCTCTATTTTCATCTCGTGGCATTCTTTTTCGATTTTCCTGCCCTTACACATCCCAGCAAAATGGCAAGGCAGAGCGGATCCTTCGCACGCTGAATAACATCAGCCGCACTCTCCTCATACATGCCCACATGCCGCCACCTTATTGGGCTGAGGCGCTCGTCACCGCCACCTACCTCCTCAATCGCCGGCCCTGTTCCTCTGTGAACAACGTCGTTCCCTACACCATACTATATAACAAGACCCCACAACGTCGTTCACTACAGTCACCTTCGTGTTTTCGGGTGTCTCTGCTATCCAAACCTCTCTGCCACAACACCACATAAGCTAGCTCCGCGCTCGGCAGCCTGTGTCTTCTTGGGATATCCTTCTTCCCATAAAGGCTACCGCTGCCTCAACCTCACCACCAGGCGCGTCATTATCTCCCGTCACGTCGTGTTCGATGAGACAGCCTTTCCCTTCTCCGCCACACCCCTCCCTGTGACGGATATGGATTTTTTGATTGCCTCTAACCCTGCAGCAGCTGTTCCCGTGGCAGCTCCGTCACCGCGTGACGTCGAGCGACCACGGCTGTCGCCTGTCGTGTATGAGGAAGACCCTGCTATCCTCATGCGCGGCCCCGTCCTCCAGGAGCTCGCCTCTACGACATTTCCTTCGTCAGCTGCGCCACCGCCTCCGCGGACTACACTTCCGGACGCACCACGCGAACGTCCGCGCGTGTACGCTCGACGCTCGCGGACTACACCAGCTCTGCCCGAGTACGTGGCTGAGCCGGCCCTCCCCGTCGTCGACGACCCCGCCTCGTCTTCACCGGCTCCACCTCCACCTCCGCCGCCTCCCGAGCCCCGTCGGGTCACCCATACCCAGTCTGGCGCCATCCCACCGGTGCGGTACGTGGGTCTTTCGGCGACTGCGACGACGCCTGTGACGCCTGCCTCTCCGATACTCGGCAACTACCGCAGCGGTTTGGTTGATCCAAACTGGCGCGCGGCCATGGCCAAGGAATACCAGGCGCTCATCGACAACGGCACCTAGCGCCTCGTTCCCCGACCCCCCGGCACCAACGTTGTCTCCGGGAAATGGATCTTCAAGCATAAGTACCACTCTGATGGCACTCTTGCTCGTCACAAGGCACGTTGGGTGGTGCGCGGTTTCTCTCAGCAGCATGGCATCGACTACGACGAGACGTTCAGCCCGGTGGTCAAACACCCGACCATCCGGACTGTCCTCAGCATCGCCGCCTCTCGTTCGTGGCCCATTCGCCAGCTGGACGTGAAGAACGCTTTTCTTCACGGCCACCTCGAGGAGACCGTCTACTGCCAGCAGCCGCCCAGCTTCGTCAACCCCGCTACTCCTGACCATGTTTGTCTTCTGCAGCGCTCTCTTTATGGCTTAAAGCAGGCTCCCAGGGCATGGTACCAGCGGTTCGCCACATACATCCGCCAGCTCGGGTTCACCGCCTCCTCCTCCGACGTCTCCCTCTTTGTCTACAAAGAGGGTGAGAGTCTCGCCTACCTGCTCCTCTACGTCGACGACATCATCCTCACCGCCTCTTCGATGGATCTTCTTCAGCGCTTCATCACCCTTCTTCACTCGGAATTCGCCATGACAGACCTTGGGGACCTCCATCACTTCCTCAACATCTCCGTCATGCGCTCCTCCGACGGGATCTTCCTGTCTCAGCAACAGTACGTCGTTGAGCTTCTCCAGCGCGCTGGCATGGCTGAGTGTCACTCTACATCGACCCCTGTCGACACTCACGCCAAGCTCTCCGCCACTGATGGTGCCCCCGTTGCTGATCCATCCATGTACAGGAGCATCGCCGGCGCTCTCCAGTACATCACCCTGACCCGCCCAGACTTGGCCTACGTCGTTCAGCAGGCGTGTCTCTTCATGCACGACCCGCGCGAGCCCCACCTGGCACTGCTCAAGCGGATCCTGCGCTATTTGAAGGGCACTCTCTCCTCCGGCCTCCACCTTGGAGTTGGCCCTGTCTAGTCCCTCACCGCGTATTCCGATGCGGATTGGGCTAGCTGCCCCGACTCTCGACGTTCCACTTCAGGCTACTACGTCTACCTCGGCGACAACCTCATCTCTTGGTCTTCCAAGCGACAGACCACGGTCTCTCGGTCCAGCGCGGAGGCTGAATACCGAGCTGTGGCCCATGCTGTTGCTGAGTGCTGTTGGCTGCGGCAGCTCCTTCAGGAACTTCAGGTCTCTCTTGCCTCTACAACGGTCGTCTTCTGCGGCAACGTGAGCGCTATCTACATGGCAGCTAATCTCGTTCATCATCGCCGCACGAAGCACATTGAGATCGACATCCACTTTGTTCGCGAAAAGGTGGCACTGGGGCAAGTTCGGGTGCTACATGTCCCCTCCACAGCTCCACTCATCAATTCGCGGACATCATGACCAAAGGCCTACCTGCCCAGTTGTTTACTGAGTTTAGCTCCAGTCTTTGCGTCCGTAACTCTCCCGCTGCGACTGCGGGCGGGTATTAGGCATATATGTATAGCCGGTTGTCTTACCTTGTATAGGTGACAACCTTCCTAGTTTAGCCTTACCTTGTATAGGTGATAACCTTCCTAGTTTAGGAAATTGTATCCCTGTACACCAGGCCACTTGGCTATATATATGAGAAGTCACCCCCTGATTGGGTGTGCGTGCTCTCCCCCTAAACCAACTCTCTACAGTGTCGACCCCTTCAGCTGGGAGGCTTGGGAATCTCTAGACTCCCAGAGCTTTCTTGGGCTCTCCGCATGAGATGGTTGTGGCTACAAAAAACAGATTTGGGGCGGCCTTGGGCATGCCTTCCCATACAGGTCCCAAACTGTAATACCCAAAATGTAAGATGAAAGCATAGTTGAGTTACATACATGATTTTGCCTATGTTTATTGTAACATGTGAACCAACACCTCAAAAGTCATTAATTAATTAGTGACACTTAAAGTAATTTGTGCATCATGCTGTGATTTATTTGTTTGTGCATTCACTCATGAAGATAATGATAAAAGAAATATGCAAATGGTGGAAGAGACATTAAACCTAATTTTGGGAACCAATAATTTGAGAAATAAGATATAGAAGGTGAAGAGGAAAATAGGAAAAGCCCTATATACAATGTAAGGAAAATATATAAATAAATGTGTCATTTCATATCAACATCTTGGACTAGTACATCTAGTTCAAATTCAAAGTTTGCAATCAAATTTGGATTCAAATTTAAGAATTCAAATATGAAAAAAAAAAGATAAAGGAAAAGGAATTGGAAACAGAAAATAAAAGGAAAAAAAGAGAAAATTGCCGTTTGGGCCGAATTCTCCTCGGCCAGCCCAACTCGGCCACCAACCAGCCCACTTGCGAGCCCCCTTGTCCCCTCGCCTGTGAATGACACATGGGCCCAACACGTCAGCTGCTTCACCCGTCGCAGCCAAGTGGGGTCAACTGTGCAGGAGCTTCACCTACCTCCCCTCAACTGACGGCGCGCAGTTCGGGCTATTGGCGCAACAACCCCGTGCATTCCGTGGAGGATTTGCCGTAGCCCTGGCCGACCGAGTCTGGGCCAGGATTCCCTCGCCCCTGGGTATTAGTCCATGGCGCTCGGCACCCAGTGTCCCTGCTCCTCTTCCCTGGTGGCCGAGCGGTGCTCCCTCCGGCGACTCCACTGCTCCCTCCAGCCATCTACCCCCTCACGGCTCCCTGCAGGCCGGACCCCAATGCCCTTCTCGGCTAGCCGAGCCCCTACAAGACCCTCTCTCACCTCATCTACCGAGCAAGCATCGTAGCGCTACGCGCCGCCGTAATCCACGACGAAGAATTAACAGCCACCGACGAAAACCTGCGCTGACCACCAAATGGGATCTGCTATTGGGTGCCGGGGTTCCCTTGTGTTGCCAGGAACCTATACGCGGCAATCTCACACGTGATGACTACTCGGAGCCATGGGGATTCCTCACCGTTGACGGACCCTCGCCGCCGTGCTGCCCCGCGCGTGAGCAGGGGGCCATGCCGCCAAGATTTTTGGTAAGATGGATTCTGTGGTGTTCTCCATCTACTCACCTCCCTATGGCATGTTTCCACTCTTGGTAGTATTGAACTTTGCACAGGGGTGCGGCACCGCTCCTCTCCGGCGTGTTCAGCCGCCATGGAGCAGGGTGGACCACCTAACTCCGGCGTGGGGAGGTGAAGGGCTACCCTAGCCTTTGGATCGAGAACAAAGGGTTGTGATTAGAAAGTTACGTATCGTTTCGCCAGATGGAACCGTGTCCGTTGATCTATCATCGGTCGGATCCAAGTCGTTCACTAGTACTTAAAATTTGGGTCATTAGATCGAGTTTCAACGGTAGCGATTAGATCGTGTTCTTACCGGTTCGCGCTATGACTTGCCTAATCTAAACCGATCTAATCGCGGCCGTTCGTGCCCGATCGGATGACTGAGACTTGGCGATACCCCTTCGCGGGTGCACTTTGCTAAAGAACCCCTGAACTATGTAGAAAACAACCCGCAGTCCACAGCAGTGTCAGTCTGAGTCTTAGAAACATTTTCACCGTAGCCCCTGCTCTTTCTGGTATTTGAGGCCTAGTCCAGAGAGCAGAAAAACCAGAAAAATGAATTTATAAATAGATTTTTAATATTAAATTAATTGCAGAAACTTGTTTAATTCACAGAAAATGCATATGAACTCCAAATTGACCCATTCCAGTCCCTAAATTCTTATAATATTATTGTCTAACCATTAGTGCCTCTGTCTTAACATGAAAGATGATTTAAAATTTATCTAGCACTTAATCTTGTATTAAGCACATAAAACATTAGAAAATCCATAACTTAAAATATATAACTCCAAATTTAATGATTCCAGTTCCTGTGATCATATTTTAATGTCTAGTTTGTTACTGTATATTTCATTTGCATGTTTGATGTGATGTTAATTTATGCTATACTATGTATGTATTGTGTTGATGCGAGTAGACGAGCAAGCCACTGTGGAATCTGAGGTTCAACAAGTAGAGATAGCTGAGCAGGAGCTCGTTGAAGGCAAGTTGTGCCCTTGATCACTTCTTTTACCTATCCATGTTCTTATTATTCATAATGATCTGCATAGGTTAATTTTGATGGGACCCAATAGGTTACCCTATATTTGACTATCTTTATACCTTGTTTCACCACTGGTTTTACTACTAAAGTTTTGGGTAGTACATGCTATTGCTTTATGTGGCTTTGGGTATAAAGATATTCATTACTCATTTTTATACTTGTTATTATCTGTTCATTATTTTCTGTTCATGATAAGACAGTTATGTTAATGGGAACATGGAGAACCACCCGGGAAAACAGTGCTACCACAAGGGTTTAATGGGACGCCCTTGGCTGATTAACTAGGAAAGCTAGTGGAGGGCTACCTTACCCGAAAGGGGCAAGGGCAGTAGGGGAGTGGTCAGTGTAGGGAGGTCCTTCGGTTGATTTTTGCTGCGATGGCGGTCAGGCAAGAACCCTGCACTGGAGCTTCCTATAAACTGTAGCGGGTAGTTTGAAGCTAGTGGAACTTTGTAAAGGCCTCGTAGTAGTACCCTGCCTCGCTTCCTTGGTAGAGGTGTATGGAGTCTGATCAACTCTGTGGCAAATGGGTAACACGACTTGTGGGTAAAGATGCACAACCTCTGCAGAGTGTAAAACTGGTATACTAGCCGTGCTCACGGTCATGAGCGGCTCGGACACTCACATGATTAATTTATGGAACTTAAACTTAATTTGTCATATCATTGCATTTGGGATTATTTTATTATTACTTTTACTTATTATTACTACGGTTTGGTATTTACTTTCACTTAGTAACTGCTAATAAAATTTTGACCAACTTATAAAAGCAATGCTCAGCTTCAGCCTCTATTTCATTGATTAGCCTTACACTACATGAACTCCCACCTTTGGTGAGTTCATGCCACATTATTCCCCACAACTTGTTGAGCTATGAACGTATGTGAGCTCACTCTTGCTGTCTCACACCCCCCCACAGGAGAAGAGCAGGTGGTTCAGGAGGAGCCACAAGGCGAGGAGTTTGATCTGATCTAGGTGGCGTTTCTCAGTTGACATTGGCGCCGACGATCCTTAGTTCGTTTTATGTTTATTCTTTTATTTTGTATTAAGTCTTCCGCTACGTAATAAATACTCTGATGTTTTATGACATTTATCTCTATACACTCTGTTATTATATATGTTGTCTTCTTGGCGCATGTATGAGATGCACCCGGCTTTGTCCTTTAAAACCGGTTGTGACAGAAGTGGTATCAGAGGAAATGTTGACTGTAGGACGAAACCTAGATAGAAATGGACAAAACTCTTACCTACTTACCTTACTCTGATTCTTTCTATACTTATCTTGATCCTGTCTCACCTTCTACTGTTCTACGCTGATCATTCTTACCTTTTCTACTCTGAGACAAGATGGATCTCACACCTTGGAATCCCTACCCCTATGACATTTTAAGAGATAGGAGACCTAAGACAAAAAAAAATAATTATTTTCTCTATTAAAAATGTTGGTTGATTGTTCTGATGAGAAATGCTTGATTTGCTTCTTTGATTGATTGAAACATTATAGTTGGGCATCTTAGTATGTACCACCATAAGGTAATGTATTAGCTTTAGTGGATAACACACAAATCTACTTAGCTAATAAATCCCCCGCAGTAACAATTCTCGTAATTACTCGCCTTGTCTATAAATCTTCCTTCTTTCCCTGTGTTTCTAACCCAGATGGGCTACCCCTATACTGTTAGAAGAGAGCAGTATAGACTTGATCCTTGGTATGTCGTGGTTAAGAAAGGCAAGGACAGTTTATACACTAGGCTAAGGGAACCTTAGAACGCACCAGTGCCGAAGGAGGAAGATTCGAAGTTGAGATTTCAGTAACTACCACCATCAGACTAGCGATATTCTTAGTAGATGAGAAGTTTGTGGGTGACAACATCCGGATGGTTAGAGATTTTCCGGATGTCTTTCCATAGGAGTTACCAGGGATGCCACCTGATAGAGAAGTTGAGTTTGTTATTGATCTCTTACCTGGAACCGCCCCTATTTCTAAACGGCCATATAGGAAGTCCGTAGAGGAGTTGAAGGAACTTAAGAAGCAGTTAACTGAGTTACAAGAGGCTGGGTACATTCGTCCGAGTTCCTCACCTTGGGGAGCACCGGTTCTATTTGTACAGAAGAAGGATGGATCCCAGAGGATGTGTGTGGACTATAGATCACTTAATGATGTCACGGTGAAGAACAAGTATCCATTACCCCGTATTGAGGATTTGTTTGATCAGATGAGAGGAGCCAGGGTATTCTCGAAAATTGATCTCCGATCGGGATACCATCAGATGAGGATTAGACCATCGGATATTGCCAAGACGGCTTTCTCGACTCGATATGGATTATATGAGTTCACTGTTATGTCATTTGGATTGACCAATGCACCAGCTTATTTCATGAAGTTGATGAATAAGGTGTTTATGGAGTATTTCGACAGATTCGTCGTGGTGTTCATCGACGATATTCTTATCTATTCTAGGAGTGAAAGTGATCATGAACAACATCTAAGGTTGGTGCTACAGAAGCTACGAGATAATCAACTCTATGCTAAGTTCAGTAAGTGCGAGTTTTGGATTGACAAGGTGCCATTCCTTGGTCATATTATTTCTAATGGAGGAATAGCAGTGGATCCTGCTAAAGTGAAGGAGATAATGGAGTGGAGAGTGCCCACTACAGTTACTGAGATTCGGAGTTTCTTGGGACTCGCAGGATATTATCGGAGATTTATTGAAGGATTCTCTAAAATTGCCAAGCCTATGACATCGCTTCTGGAGAAAGGAAGAGAATTTAAGTGGGATGAGAAATGTCAAGAGAGCTTTGATCAATTGAAGGAGAGATTGATGTCACCTCCAGTGTTGGTTATGCCAGACTTACAGAAAGGATTTGACATTTATTGTGATGCATGTGGCCAAGGATTGGGATGTGTGCTCATGCAAGAAGGACATGTGATCGCTTATGCGTCTCGTCAGTTGCGGAAACATGAATTGAACTACCCCACTCATGACTTAGAACTGGCAGCAGTTGTGCATGCACTTAAGATTTGGAGACACTATATTATGGGAACTAAGTGCCAAGTATACACGGATCATAAGAGTTTGAAGTATATATTCACTCAGAAGGACCTCAACCTTAGACAACGTCGTTGGTTGGAGCTCATTAAGGATTATGATTTGGAGATTCACTATCATCCAGGCAAGGCAAATTTGGTTGCAGATGCCTTGAGTCGGAAGAAGCATGTTCACTCCGCTTTTGTCGTCCAACTGCCCGATGAATTAGCAAAAGACTTTGAGAGACTCAATTTGGGAATTGTTACTCATACTGAAGAAGTTACCATTGAGTTGGAACCTACCTTGGAGCAAGTGATTCGTAAAGGTCAGGTTGGTGATGCTAAAATTCAAGAGATTAAGGATCTGATTACAGAAGATCGAGTTCCGGAATTCACGGAGGATGAGCAAGGTACTATATGGTTCAAAGATCGGATATGTGTTCCAGAGATTGATAGCCTCTGTGAGACTATATTGAAAGAAGCCCATGATTCTGACTATTCTATCCACCCTGGTAGCACTAAGATGTATCAGGATTTGAAGCAAAAGTATTGGTGGTATGGACTGAAAAGAGATGTTGCTGCACATGTGGCTAAGTGTGATGTGTGTCAAAAAGTCAAGGCCGAACATCAAAGACCCGCTGGACTATTGCACCCATTGAAGATACCCGAGTGGAAATGGGAAGAAATTGGTATGGATTTCATTGTTAGACTACCCCGCACCCCTGCTGGGTATGACTCTATTTGGGTAATTGTGGACAGATTGACGAAAGTGGCTCATTTCATACCTGTGAGGACTAATTACACGGGAGCCAAGCTAGCAGAATTGTATATGACTCGGATAGTTTGTCTACATGGAGTGACTAAGAAGATCGTGTCTGATCGAGGATCGCAGTTTACTTCTCGATTTTGGAAGAAGTTGCATGAGAGCTTGGATACAAAGTTGAATTTCAGCTCAGCCTACCATCCCCAGACTGATGGACAGACAGAGAGGACTAATCAAGTGCTGGAAGATATGTTAAGAGCTTGTGCTCTCAAGCATGGTGGCAGTTGGGAGAAGAGCTTACCCTATGCTGAGTTCTCTTATAATAATAGCTACCAGGCCAGTTTGAAGATGTCACCATTTGAGGCTCTATATGGCAGAAAGTGCAGGACTCCTCTATATTGGGATCAGACTGGAGAAAGACAATTCTTTGGACCTGAGCTTATTCAAGAGGCAGAAGAACAAGTTCGAATAATAAGAGAAAATTTGAGAATTGCACAATCCAGGCAAAAGAGCTATACTGATAATAGGAGAAAATTACTGGAATTTAAGGAGGGTGATCACGTGTATATGAAGGTGTCACCAATCCGAGGGATGAGGAGATTTAAAGTTAAAGGAAAGTTGTCCCCTCGCTTCATTGGACCTTTCTTGATCTTAAAGCGAGTGGGAGAAGTTGCATATCAACTGAAGTTACCTAATCATCTGTCAGATGTACATGATGTCTTTCATGTGTCACAACTGAAGAAGTGCCTCAGGGTACCTGAGGAGCAACTACCAATGGAGGAGCTTAGTGTGCAAGATGACCTGACCTATGCGGAGTACCCTATCAAGATTCTGGACACTTTGACTCGAGTTACCAGAAATAAGGTGATAAAGATGTGCAAAGTACAATGGAGTCACCACGGTGAAGATGAAGCAACGTGGGAGAGAGAAGAAGAGCTTCGCATAGATTTTCCCCATCTTTTCCCTAGATCTTCTTAAATCTCGAGGACGAGATTATTTTTAAGGGGGGTAGGGTTTGTAATACCCAAAATGTAAGATGAAAGCATAGTTGAGTTACATACATGATTTTGCCTATGTTTATTGTAACATGTGAACCAACACCTCAAAAGTCATTAATTAATTAGTGACACTTAAAGTAATTTGTGCATCATGCTGTGATTTATTTGTTTGTGCATTCACTCATGAAGATAATGATAAAAGAAATATGCAAATGGTGGAAGAGACATTAAACCTAATTTTGGGAACCAATAATTTGAGAAATAAGATATAGAAGGTGAAGAGGAAAATAGGAAAAGCCCTATATACAATGTAAGGAAAATATATAAATAAATGTGTCATTTCATATCAACATCTTGGACTAGTACATCTAGTTCAAATTCAAAGTTTGCAATCAAATTTGGATTCAAATTTAAGAATTCAAATATGAAAAAAAAGATAAAGGAAAAGGAATTGGAAACAGAAAATAAAAGGAAAAAAAGAGAAAATCGCCGTTTGGGCCGAATTCTCCTCGGCCAGCCCAACTCGGACACCAACCAGCCCACTTGCGAGCCCCCTTGTCCCCTCGCCTGTGAATGACACATGGACCCAACGCGTTAGCTGCTTCACCCGTCGCAGCCAAGTGGGGTCAACTGTGCAGGAGCTTCACCTACCTCCCCTCAACTGACGGCGCGCAGTTCGGGCTATTGGCGCAACAACCCCGTGCATTCCGTGGAGGATTTGCCGTAGCCCTGGCCGACCGAGTCTGGGCCAGGATTCCCTCGCCCCTGGGTATTAGTCCATGGCGCTCGGCACCCAGTGTCCCTGCTCCTCTTCCCTGGTGGCCGAGCGGTGCTCCCTCCGGCGACTCCACTGCTCCCTCCAGCCATCTACCCCCTCACGGCTCCCTGCAGGCCGGACCCCAATGCCCTTCTCGGCTAGCCGAGCCCCTACAAGACCCTCTCTCACCTCATCTACCGAGCAAGCATCGTAGCGCTACGCGCCGCCGTAATCCACGGCGAAGAATTAACAGCCACCGACGAAAACCTGCGCTGACCACCAAATGGGATCTGCTATTGGTGCCGGGGTTCCCTTGTGTTGCCAGGAACCTATACGCGGCAATCTCACACGTGATGACTACTCGGAGCCATGGGGATTCCTCACCGTTGACGGACCCTCGCCGCCGTGCTGCCCCGCGCGTGAGCAGGGGGCCATGCCGCCAAGATTTTTGGTAAGATGGATTCTGTGGTGTTCTCCATCTACTCACCTCCCTATGGCATGTTTCCACTCTTGGTAGTATTGAACTGTGCACAGGGGTGCGGCACCGCTCCTCTCCGGCGTGTTCAGCCGCCATGGAGCAGGGTGGACCACCTAACTCCGGCGTGGGGAGGTGAAGGGCTACCCTAGCCTTTGGATCGAGAACAAAGGGTTGTGATTAGAAAGTTACGTATCGTTTCGCCAGATGGAACCGTGTCCGTTGATCTATCATCGGTCGGATCCAAGTCGTTCACTAGTACTTAAAATTTGGGTCATTAGATCGAGTTTCAACGGTATCGATTAGATCGTGTTCTTACCGGTTCGCGCTATGACTTGCCTAATCTAAACCGATCTAATCGCGGCCGTTCGTGCCCGATCGGATGACTGAGACTTGGCGATACCCCTTCGCGGGTGCACTTTGCTAAAGAACCCCTGAACTATGTAGAAAACAACCCGCAGTCCACAGCAGTGTCAGTCTGAGTCTTAGAAACATTTTCACCGTAGCCCCTGCTCTTTCTGGTATTTGAGGCCTAGTCCAGAGAGCAGAAAAACCAGAGAAATGAATTTATAAATAGATTTTTAATATTAAATTAATTGCAGAAACTTGTTTAATTCACAGAAAATGCATATGAACTCCAAATTGACCCATTCCAGTCCCTAAATTCTTATAATATTATTGTCTAACCATTAGTGCCTCTGTCTTAACATGAAAGATGATTTAAAATTTATCTAGCACTTAATCTTGTATTAAGCACATAAAACATTAGAAAATCCATAACTTAAAATATATAACTCCAAATTTAATGATTCCAGTTCCTGTGATCATATTTTAATGTCTAGTTTGTTACTGTATATTTCATTTGCATGTTTGATGTGATGTTAATTTATGCTATACTATGTATGTATTGTGTTGATGCGAGTAGACGAGCAAGCCACTGTGGAATCTGAGGTTCAACAAGTAGAGATAGCTGAGCAGGAGCTCGTTGAAGGCAAGTTGTGCCCTTGATCACTTCTTTTACCTATCCATGTTCTTATTATTCATAATGATCTGCATAGGTTAATTTTGATGGGACCCAATAGGTTACCCTATATTTGACTATCTTTATACCTTGTTTCACCACTGGTTTTACTACTAAAGTTTTGGGTAGTACATGCTATTGCTTTATGTGGCTTTGGGTATAAAGATATTCATCACTCATTTTTATACTTGTTATTATCTGTTCATTATTTTCTGTTCATGATAAGACAGTTATGTTAATGGGAACATGGAGAACCACCCGGGAAAACAGTGCTACCACAAGGGTTTAATGGGACGCCCTTGGCTGATTAACTAGGAAAGCTAGTGGAGGGCTACCTTACCCGAAAGGGGCAAGGGCAGTAGGGGAGTGGTCAGTGTAGGGAGGTCCTTCGGTTGATTTTTGCTGCGATGGCGGTCAGGCAAGAACCCTGCACTGGAGCTTCCTATAAACTGTAGCGGGTAGTCTGAAGCTAGTGGAACTTTGTAAAGGCCTCGTAGTGGTACCCTGCCTCGCTTCCTTGGTAGAGGTGTATGGAGTCTGATCAACTCTGTGGCAAATGGGTAACACGACTTGTGGGTAAAGATGCGCAACCTCTGCAGAGTGTAAAACTGGTATACTAGCCGTGCTCACGGTCATGAGCGGCTCGAACACTCACATGATTAATTTATGGAACTTAAACTTAATTTGTCATATCATTGCATTTGGGATTATTTTATTATTACTTTTACTTATTATTACTACGGTTTGGTATTTACTTTCACTTAGTAACTGCTAATAAAATTTTGACCAACTTATAAAAGCAATGCTCAGCTTCAGCCTCTATTTCATTGATTAGCCTTACACTACATGAACTCCCACCTTTGGTGAGTTCATGCCACATTATTCCCCACAACTTGTTGAGCTATGAACGTATGTGAGCTCACTCTTGCTGTCTCACACCCCCCCACAGGAGAAGAGCAGGTGGTTCAGGAGGAGCCACAAGGCGAGGAGTTTGATCTGATCTAGGTGGCGTTTCTCAGTTGACATTGGCGCCGACGATCCTTAGTTCGTTTTATGTTTATTCTTTTATTTTGTATTAAGTCTTCCGCTATGTAATAAATACTCTGATGTTTTATGACATTTATCTCTATACACTCTGTTATTATATATGTTGTCTTCTTGGCGCATGTATGAGATGCACCCGGCTTTGTCCTTTAAAATCGGGTGTGACACAAACAAAGCCAGAGCTTTTTTTCACTATGGCCCTGATTTCTAAGGTTGGGGATGGATCAAATACTTTGTTCTGGGATGATAGATGGCTGCATGGCACTAGAATCTCTGGCATTGCCCCGAGCCTGTACAACTCAATTCCAAGAAGAATTGCTAAGAGAAGGACGGTGAAAGCACTTTAGACATTAAGGGGGCTCATACAGTAAGAGTCTTGGTAGAATATCTAAAGCTTTGGGAATCCCTCTTGGAGATTGAGTTACAGCCCAACATAGAGGATAGACATGTTTTCAGCCTTGCTTTAGATGGAAAATACACAGCAAAAGCAGCATATAAAGGTCTATTATTAGGATCTGCTACTTTTGATCACTACAAAAGAATCTGGAGATCTTGGGCCCCCTGAAAGTGCTGTTTTTCATTTGGCTGGTGGCACACAACAGATGGTGGACTACTGATCAATTGGCCAAAAGGGGTTTCAATCACCCACACAAGTGTCCTCTTTGTAATCAAGAGGTTGAAACCCTGAACCACCTTATTTCCTGTGTTTTCACAAGAATTTTCTGGTATATGCTTTTAAGCAAATTTGGGTTACACGCCTTGGCTCCACAGCCTGGCCTCACATCCTTCTTGGAGTGGTGGAAGAGGGCTGCAGAGGAAGTGCCTGGTCAAGAAAGGGCTGGATTCTCTCATCATTTTGGGAGCCTCGAAGATTTGGAACCTCCGCAATAGATGTGTGTTTAATGGAGAAACCCCTAGCCTTTCTCAAATCCTGAAGCAGCCTGATGATGAGACAAGCCTTTGAGACTAGCAAGAGCCAAGGGTCTCTCCTATTTGGCTGCTCCCTTGCCGGTCACCAGAAGACTCTTCCTTATGGATTTGTTTCTTTATGCGTGTTTCTAGCCTCCGTAGGGAGCGTTTCTTTATGCTTGTATTTCGGTCTTCTACAGACCTTTCCTCTTCTTAATATAATTTAAGGCGCAGTTCCCCTGCGCTTTCGAGAAAAAAAAGGGTTTTGGGGTTAGCCCCTTGTAATAACAGTCTCACCCGTGTGTAATGGGCCAGACCCAACTAACTTGGTCTATTAATGCAACACTCAACCCTGAGTTAGGGTTTCCCACATGGTATAGAGCTAGGTTAGTTTCTTCTTTTCTTCTCCCCGCCACAACCCCAGCCGTCGCCGGCTGCTTCTGGCCCACCGGCGGCCACCCCTGCACCCATGGACGCCGCCCTTCTCTCCTCTGCAGACACAGCCGCCGCCGATGAGGCTGCCGACACGGTCGTGGCCACCGCTGCCCCCCCCCCCCATTCGCCCCCCATGCTGCAAGCGCGGGCGTGGCCAGTTAGCCCCTTATAATTACAGTCTCACCCCTGTGTAATGGGTCAGGCCCAACTAACTTGGTCTATTAATACAACACCCAACCCTGAGTTAGGGTTAGGGTCCCACAATAGGAACAACTGTGTCTTTGAGAAGGCAACACCAAATTTAGATGCAGCCATTAGAAGGGTTGAGGAAGAGAGGGAGTTGTGAGAGATGGCAGAAGCCAAGAGCCTCTCGCTCCTAGCAGCCCCAATTCCTGGCCTATAGGTCCTTTTTTGGTGGTAGGTTCTTTGGAGTTGAAATGGACCCCTTTCTTTGCTTTTGTTTTTGGCCACCGTAAGGTGGTCTTTCTTGTACTGGTCTATTTTGGACCCCTTCTTCCTTCTTAATATAATGACGCACACCTCTCTCGTGCGTTCAAGAAAAAAAAAGAGGGGCCTTCAGCGCTTGGCTGGGGCAGCAGTCCAGGATTTGCTTCTAAGGACACTTACACTGCAATCTAGTTGTGTTAAGTGAGTTGGTCGCTATACCCTGTTTGTTTGAGCTGCAGCTTTTGAGCTTTTGGCTCAAAAGCTAGTTTTCTTGCTTTTGGCTTCTAGCTTCTGGCCGTTGTCTTTTTGCTATTGACTTTTGTAATAATTTTTTCTATTGACTTTTGTAATAGATTTTTAGCTTCTCAGCACACCAAAAGCCAGAAAAATCTCCTCTCGTAGTTTATTTCCTCAAAATTCACCTCAACAGTTGGTCTGTTTGTTTCAGCTTTTGACAAGCAGGCCCCAAGTCTGGCGAGCGTTCTTAGCTTTACCCTAGGATGTAGGTGGGTGGGTGTCTTTGGGGCAGAGATGGGATTTAATTCCTAACCTTCCCTTTTTTTACTTATTTCTTCTTAATGAAACGACACACAGCTATTGAACATGTTCTAGAAAACCCATGAAAGCATTGAACATGGAAATTCTTTCTCACACAAGCTACATAGTCTGTTGAATAAATGCAAAGTATACAAAGAATGGTATGCAGAATTAACACTACAATTAAAATCATTTCTAAGTACTACCATTTTCCAAAGGAAACTAAGTTTATGTACAGTGTGGTCCTATGGAGAACCTTTAATATCCCTTTTCTCCAATAGTTTTCAATCGATCATCATGCAATAACTTAGCAGCTAATAAGATCTATTTTGTGTCATGCAAAATGGGAACCAACATCATGCCAAGATAATGTATAGTTACTTGCCAAGAGCTAGAGACATCAATGCTCTTTTTGGTCCACCAGACAAATCCATGGCGTCAAATACTCCAGTAGATTCATCGACCATATCTCCACTTCTAACTGTGACAAATGCAGCCTCTTCACTAGCTTTGTTTGGCCTCTGAAACCGGAGTTCAAGAGGAAAGTCACTCTTATTATGGATCCTAACCAAAGGTTGAACTGAAAGAGATAAGCCTTCCTGCATTTAGTTAGCATTAACTATGAGAAGACAAAATTAGAATACAATAATCAATATGCATGGAAAAGTACAAAAGCATTTGCTTTCCTACCTCAGAACTATGAGACACCTTGACCACAATAAATGGTCCAGAAAAGGTTGTCAGGTCTACAAAGGTAATGGAAAATAGTTCAACCCAAAAGATACTTTAAAGCAAGCAGATTCGGAACAACTTTGGAAACATATATCTAAAAACTGCTGAAATTTCTATGAATGAATATTCTCTGAAAGAAATACCTTTGACTGGTGACACACGGGTTCTCCATGCAAAAATACCAGACTCGTGGAGAGAAATGCTGATTGGAATAGTTGAAAATACACCTTCCTTGAGTAAGCAAATAGAAACCATTTGATCATGTGAAATATTATCATCAAATGTTAAGTGGCTGGAGGATGTGTAAACATGGAGTGTCAGACAAAACAGGAATAGAATACAAAGTGTGAGGGAAGAATCAACATCCAGCGGACTAAGTCACAATGCATTGTCCAACGATGACAATGTGCAAAGTATTAAACATATCCCTTGCTAAGATGACAAGAATTGTCTGAGTAACCAACAAAGCAAACAGACCTCAAGAAAACTGAAGTTGACTGTTGCCCAGGAATTACTGCATCCCCATTATCTTTAAAATGACACACAAGTGCCAGCCTTGAGCCGTTCTCTATCTGCAGAAGCAATGGTTCGTATGGTCATACCTCAAGAAAGAGGCAATAGGGAAGGGGAGAGAGAACTGAAGTATATTGTATATATGCAATACCCTACTAAAAAAAACTCAGCCAGGGAGGGAACCGCCCTCCCGGTATTAATGCCTAGGGTCGGCACTCTCAAGGCCCGACATTGCACACCCCGCGGGAGCCCCATCTCACCGCTCTCAAGCGGATCCTACGCCAGCTCCGCGGCTCCATCGACTATAGCCTTCTCCTTCGACCCTCCCCGACATCAGAGCTCGTGGTCTACAACCGACACTGACTGGGTTGGCTACCCCGACACGCGTCGGTCCACTTTCGGTTACGCCGTGTTCCTGGGCGCCAACCTCGTCTCCTGGGCCACCAAGCGGCAGCCCGTCGTCTCTCGCTCTAACGCTGAGGCCGAGTACCGCGTTGTGGCCAACGGAGTGGCCGAGGCCTCCTGGCTGCGGCAGCTTCTCCAAGAGCTCCATAGCCCCCTATAGCGCGCCACCCTGGTCTACTGCGACAACATCAACACGGTCTACCTCTCCACGAATCTCGTGCACTATCAGCGCACAAAGCACGTGGAGATCGACCTGCACTTCGTCTGCGAGCGTGTCGCCGCGGGTGACGTTCGGGTTCTCAGCGTCCGGACCACGCTGCAGTTCGTCGACATCTTCACCAAGGGACTGTCGTCGAGTGTTTCACCAATTTTCGATCCGGTCTCAACATCTGTACAGGATAGAGTTGAGACTGCAGGGGGTGTTAGAACCATAGTTGTTAAGGCGACGTTTAAGCGGTAAGGCGAGGTTTAGGGGCAAGGCATCCGCCTCGCCTTGCGTCCATGACTAAGGCGTCCACCTTAGACAATAAGGCGTCGCCTTAGCGCCTTGAGTGTCGCCTTAGCGATGCTTTGCGGACACCTTGGATGGTTGTTCTCCCTCAGTGTGCTCTCTTCCCTCTCTGATCTCCCCCAGTGCACTATCTTCCCTTCCATCTCTCTAATATCTCCCGTCTGTGCTTTCTTTGTTCTCTCCCTCTCTGCTCTCTCTCTGTTTCAATTAACTCAGTTTCAGTTAACTGCCAGTGTTCTTAGTTAATTAACTCAGTTTTAGTTCTCTAAATCTGGATATGAATGTGAGTGATAGTGATGAGGCGAACGAGGTGGAAGATCATGAAGAGAATCCTCCTACATTTCATGATGAGTTTGATGATGGCTATTGAGAGATGAGGGTGTTATCTACTACTATCTATTACTTCTGTTGGACTAGTCTATTATGTTGATTTATGTTGAACTTGTACTCCTATTTGCTACTATAATACTATTATCCCTATCTATTTGAGACTATATTCCTATATATTCAATTTTTATTGTCTGTTTTTGTATATTACTAAGGTGTCGTCTCGCCTTACGCCTTATCGCTTAAAAGGTAAAAGGGGGTTAGTCGCCTTGCCGCTTTAACAACTATGGTTAGAACCATGTTACGCCTTTAGGCCTAGTCCCCTTGTAATTACCTGCATACCCCTATGTGCAATGGGCTTGGCCCAGCTACTTGCCTATATTAATGCACTCCCAATCCAAATTAGGGTTAGGGTTTCCCACACACAGAACCCACTGATGGCTAAGAAGAGACCGAAACATTGGTCCCAGCCGAGAAAAAACCCAAACTTTGGCCCTCTATCACTAACGGGTCGGCGTCAACCATCCACTCTGCAACGGCCCAACCGAAGGGTGGCTCATAGGGCATTGTAACCCGAGAGCGGATGAGGCACAGCGAGGGGATTTATTTAACCAACCCTGAAAATTCGCCCTGAGGGGAATCGAACCCGAGACTTGGAGGTGCTACTCGAAAACCTTTAACCACTAGGCTTGAGGCCCTTTCGCTATGCAATGCCCTACTAGGATTGTGCATGGATGGGGTTACATGGATTTGGATGAGTTTTTGACCCAATCATTTATGGATCAATATAAATGGATGATGTAGAGATTTAGGGAAACACCACTCCCATTGTGTGTGAGTTGGGGGTGACATTTCATTATATAGGTTGTATGGCTTGACGTACAAGTAAAGTGAGCACAAAGATGTGCATATGTTAGGGCCTAAGGAGGCCCACGGAGGGGCTGCGGTAGCAGCAGCCATGGGCCCTCCAAGGGGGATTAGATAAGGATAGTTAGAGATAAGATTACAAGATTAGTTGAGATTATTTTGGTGATTAGTTGAGATTATCTAGTAAGGTTATCAGTTAGTAGTTAGTTGAGAGTTTTTAGGAGAGTCTTAAAGAGATAAGGATCTCTAGCTAGATAGAGGCAGCCAGCTGGCCTCTTTATGTAATCAATGGATGAGAAATAAAGTAGGCAAGAATTAGAAGGGAGAAATCCTCCTCTTGCTCGGTCGTGGGCAGAGGCTCCCGGCCAACGTTCCTGCCCATCGATACACATCTCCAATCCCTCACCGATCTAGCGGCCATAACAGCATACCTATACGGCTATAGATATCTCTAACATCCGTCCGCAGTCATAACGAAAGGATCCCAGACGCAAAGACTGGACCTAAACTCAGTGAACAAATGAGTAGGCAAGCCCTTGGTCATGACATTCGCGTACTGGTGTGAAGATGTGCCAAAGGCACCTTCTCATGGACAAAGTGTATGCCAATCTCGATGTGATTGGCACGCCTATGATGAACCGGATCGGTTGTCATGTAGACAGCACGGGGGTCGTAACAAGAAAAATTTAGTCCTTGTCGGGTTCGCAGAGATGGGGAACCATCGCCCATCCCCGTTCCCTGCATATCAACCCCGCGAACATCTCTTGATCTAAATCAGTTCGTTGATATGTTAAAATTATATTAAAAACTCAATGCATAGCATATTATAAAATACCAAACTAAATTCTAAAATTGATGTCTTTTGTAATTTTAAATCGTGTTTGTTCAATTTATATTAATTTGATATAAACAATTTGATTTTGCCTCTAAATATTGTGTTTTCTAACAGGGGTGGATTCCCCGAGGATAAATTCCTTGATGTGGACGGGGATGGGAGAAAATCTCCCCTATGAGCGTTCGTGGGGATGGGGACGGGGATAGGGAGCCATTCCTCGACGGGGAATTGCCATCCCTACTCCTGGCCGAGGATGTCCTGGAGGTTTGATAGACACGTGGCGTGCCTGGATCCCAGATAGTCTAGAGGCCTTCGGAGCCTAAGAGTCTAGGGCTCCCGAGTCCCCCTCAATACTTGATGGAGTTGGAGTCCGTAGTGGTGAATATCGTAAGGGTCCGAAGCCCTCCCTGAGTGATCGGGGGGATGCGAACCCCTAGGGACACGTGGTATTTACGGACCTCGTAGTGGGTAGGGAGTTGTCTTGGCCACATGGTGCTGCTCTCGTCGATCAGCTAATCGGCAAGAGCCATTGCGAATGGGTACACTTTTGAAGATCTTGAGCGGCAAGGGGCCCCTTGCGTCACCGCGTGGCAGGAGTCCTAGCCGTGTATGCCCCTGTCTCTTCATATGAGTCTTGTCGCCTTAATTCCACCTCAAAGGTGGGGCTCGTAGCCTGTCTTCCCCATGTAGGCCTAGTTTGCCTATAGCGCATAGGGTACCCATACTCGAGGGCGCTAACAGCTTAGGCATTAAATGTAGGTGGCGAACCGCTAGTACCACAAGTGAGGTGCCTGCTTCAGACCAGAGAGACTTCTCTAAAGGACAAACATGGTCAGGAGCGATGGGGTGGACGAAGCCAGGAGGCTACTGATAGTATATGTTCTCGTCCAGGCGACCGTGAAGAAAGGTGTTATTCGCGTCCAGCTGGTGAATAGGGCACGCGAGACCACAATGCTGAGAATGACGCAGATCGTGGTCTGCTTGGCCACCAGACTCAAGGTCTCATCGCAGTCAATGTTGTGCTTCTAGGAGAAGCCACGAACCAAGCGCGCTTTGTGACAAGCAAGGGAGTCGTCCACGTGGAGCTTATGCTTCAAGATTCACTTGCCCATCACTACGTTGGTGCTTGGTGGATGAGGGATGAGGCGCCAGGTGTCGTTGGCGTGGAGAACCTCAAACTTGTCAACTATCACGACAAGCCAGTTGTCGTTGATGAAGGCGTTGCAATAGTTGGGCATGATGGGTGAAGCAATCGTCGAGGCACTCGACAAGAAGGCAAGGTGGAGCTCGAGTGTGGTCCCCATGGCGGCAGCTCGGCCATGAGTCACCATGGGATGTGGCGGAGACGGCAGAGGGTCAGGTATGCTTGGAGACACCAGGTCATAGTCTATTGGGGACCCTGCATAGGGCATGGAGGAGATGCCTAAGCTGGGAGCTATCTGTTGAATGTTGGGAAAAACCCTAACCCTAGCTGGGGTTGGGAGATGTATTTATAATAAGAGTAGTTGGTCCTAGGCCCATTACAGAGGGATAAGAGGGGTAAATGTACAAGGAAGACCCCTAAACCCTAATACAGTTCTAACACCCCCCGCAGTCACAACTCTATCATGTACAGACGTTGAGACTGGATTGAAAGTCTAGGAAGACACTGGATGGCAGGCCCTTCGTGAAGATGTCAGTGAACTGCAGCGTTGTGGGGACGCTGAGAATCCGAACGTCGCCTGCTGCGACACGCTCCCGGACGAAGTGTAGGACGATCTCCACATGTTTCGTGCACTGATGTTGTACGGGGTTGGTGGAGAGGTAGGCGCGGCGGTTTAGGAGGGTGGGTCAGCGGTCGAGGCGCAAGGTACCGGGCGGCCGGACCGGCGGTCGAGGGGAAGGGAGGAAGCGGCGGCTAGGCCAAGAGGGGGCGGCCGGCGGCGGCTGGAGGGAGGAGAGGGAGCCGGCGGTGCCTAGGGTGGCGGCGGCGGCTGGTGGGAGGGGGGAGGGAGGTAGAAAAAAACTATTGTGGCTCTAGTACCATGTTGAATATTGAGGAAAAACCCCTAACCCTAGCTGGGGTTGAGAGATGTATTTATAATAAGAGTAGTTGGGCCTAGGCCCATTACAGAGGGACGAGAGGGTAAATGTACAGGGAAGACCCCTAAACCCTAATACAGTTCTAACACTATCCAACAGTC
Organism: Zea luxurians; assembly: GCA_029449295.1. NCBI lineage: Eukaryota > Viridiplantae > Streptophyta > Magnoliopsida > Poales > Poaceae > Zea > Zea luxurians. The sequence continues at coordinate 34,301,591 of JAOPSE010000002.1, read as the reverse complement.
CTGGAGAACCACGAGGGCTAGGGATTATGAACCGTTGCGGGGCATGGACAACTTAAACAATGCTAAAGTGCCCTGGAGGTGGACTAGACTGGTTGGGTTGGAAGAGGCCAATGTTGGTACACCCAGACCAAACCGATCATCACCTAGCTTAACGGCCACAAGAAGTCCAGTAGTCGCAAGAGATCCAGCGGGCCTGGACGAAGCGGTAGGGTTGTCCATACAACGATGGTTGGTCATCCCACTGCAGCGCGACGCACAATAGGGCCACGCGGCACAATGGCCATGTCGTCGAACGTCGGGTGGACCTGCGGCTGCTCTACACTTCAAGACGGAGCGGCCGAGGGATGATCATCCTGCAAGAGAAAGGCAAAAGCCGAAGTGGGAGAGGTTGCGATGGTGTCCGAAGGGGAAGGACTCATCAAACACAATGTGTCTAGAGATGGTAACACACCTACAAGTTAGATCAAGGCACCAATAGCCCTTATGATAGGTAGGGTAATCGATAAAAACACAAGTCGTGGAAGGAGACGCCAACTTATGAAATATGGTGGTTGTAAGGTCTGGATTGCATAGGCAGCTAAACATGGGGAGGGAGCTATAGTTAGGGGAACGATGAAAGAGGCGCTCAAATGTAATGGATTTGCCGATGGCCGAAAATGGTGCCTATTGAAGAGATAGGCGGAAGTGAGGATAGCCTCAGTCCAGTATGGGGGTGGGACGTGAGCGTGGATCAGGAGGGTACGACAGACGTTGTGCAAGGTCCAAATGTCATGTTCTGCCTTATCGTTCTGTTGTGATGTATCGGTATAGGAAAAGCAGAGAAAGATGTTTGAGGAATCTAGAATGGAACCGAGGGCATCGTTGATGAACTCGCGCCCATTATCAACCTAAATGGCTTTGACAGGAAGCTAGAATTTGTTCTTAGTGTACGCGAGAAAGCTGACTAGGTGGTGGCGCGGTTTGCTTTTAAGTGGAAAGAGTCAACAATAGTGTGAAAAGTCATCGATGAGCATCAAATAGTAGCGACAACACAACCGGAAATACTAAGAACGAGTGATGTCCAAACATCACAATGTAACAACCCAAAGAGAGCGGAGGTATGCAATGACAAGCTAGTGAATGGCAGACGTGCATGTTTCTTAGCTAACAAGCATGACAGAGGGAAGATGACTCTACTTTATTACATGAAACATGTTGTCGGGTACCAGGAATGGGGTATCCAAGGCAAGGCCCATAAGCCTCTCTCCGGCCCATTTACCGACCAAGTCCCCACTGAGCAAGTCTGCGAGGCGGGACGAACGACCAAGTCACCGCCGAGTAAGTCTGCGAGACGGGGCGGACGACCAAGTCCCCACCAAGCTGATCCGCAAGAAGGGAACACAGGTCGACGCTGCCAGCCCGCGGCGGCCGCAATAAGACGCAACATCGTCAAGCCATGTTTGAATCGTACATACGGTACCCAAAGGTTTCTGGCTGACGCAATGGAACACCCCCGCATGCGCCCACGGATATACCCACACTGACTCATGGAGCCAGTCAACCTCGGTCAAAAGGGCCTCAGCGCCGAAGTCTCTACAGTGACCTACATACCCGAAAGAACGTAACAGGTACACCATACCGGGGTGTATGCCTACACACGCCAGGGGGTGACGTAGTCCCATAACGACAGGCAGAACCGCGCCAAGCACGACCGCTCTGTGGGACTAGGGGTGAAAACAGGCGGATACGGACGGATAGTAGCTCATCCTGTATCCTACCCTAATGTATTTAAAACGGATTCGGGATCAGATACGAATAGTTAGAAATGGGAGCATCCGCCGCCGCCGCACGTGCAGCATCCGTCGCCTCCACTGCTTCTACTTCCGCTCTCGCTGCTGCCAGTTCCGCCACCGCCAGCAGTGTTGCCCTCGTCGTTGTCGCTGCAGCCATTGCTGCTGCTCGCTCGCGTTCTTGTGCCACGGCGACCTCGGCCTCCTGCTGGCGCCGTGCACTCAAAGTGACCGAGTGTAGGGACATGGTGTGCTAGTAAGGGGTTGCTGCGTGTGGAAGAGATTGTCTCAGACGAAAGGCTGCTCGTCCGAGTAGGAGAGGAAGGAACAATTGGAGCTCTTGCTGCCGATTGAGTATGGGGAGAGGCGCGAGAAGGAGATAAGCAAGAGATGTTTAGGCTGCAGGATAGTTTGGCTCCGATACCAATTGTAAGTAACGAGACTCTTACTCCCATCGAGATGATTACAATACGAGTTAGGGCAATTTTCGTTTTATTTCTCACACACTACTCAAATGTCATACACATCTAAGGGTTGGGATACATATTTATAGCCCAAGGGCTGCAACATATGCTTACTAGAGATGTGAATATACTGTCCTACAAACTGCACTACACCAAGTTGTTGTCCTCTAGTCAAAAGAACTACAGCAATGCACTGTTGTACTCTACCCAAGTTGTTGTCCTTAAAGCAGTCAAAACTGCAGTAAGAAAAGGTGTTGCCCTGTCTGCTGTCCTACGCCTTCACAGCAACTAGTTTTGATTGATGTCCTACGCCTCCACAAAGGCATATGCTGTCCTACGCCTCCACAAAGCAGATATTGTCCTAAAGTAAAGACAAACAAGGATTGTTGTTGTCCTTCCCACAGACCACGAGACTTATTCCAACAAACATAGGGGTGGACGATCACCATCGGTTGCTCCTAGTTGATGGAGGGGACATCCTCTGTCGTGGACGTGGTACTGTAGTCACTAGAGTGTGGTGGTGCCATCAAAACAAGGGTGACAACAACCAAGAGGAGGAGCGATGATCGGTACCTAGGAGAGGAGACCAGTGGTGCCCTAGGGAAGGGTCAGCGACTAGGGGGTGGGTGGGGAAGTGGAGGGGAGGAGCCAGGGTTAGGCCTAGAGACTCATGATACCATTTAGGTAGTGTTTGGTTGAGGAGCCAAGTAGAACGGTGTTGTTCCATCCCTGATTCTAGGAACGGAGCCGTTCTGTTCTGTGTTTGGTAATCTGGAACGGAGCGGCTCTGTTTTTTGTTTGGTTGCAGAGTGAACGGAACGGAGCGTGACTGTGAGAGCGGGATGGGAACGGAGCGGCTCCGTCCGGTTGATTTTTTGGAGCGGAATGGTTCCGGATCTGAGGAGAATATTCCTTAATTGGAGCCATTCCGTTCTAGTTCCTTTGTAACCAAACAACAACAAAACTGGGACAGAACGGCTCCGTTCTACTTGGCTCTTCAACCAAACACTAGCTTAGGGAATTAGGGAAACACCAGTCCCATTGTGGGTGTGACCCTTCATTATATTTGTATGGCTTGGTGTACAACTAAGGTTGTATGGCTTGGTGTACTAGGTGAGTACAAATATATACACGCTTATACATATCTCTAACAGATTGGATAGGATTGGATTGGGCGGGTTACATGGTTTTCTACATACTGAAGAGTGATGGACGAAATCATATTCTCTTCTCCGTCGAAATCCACTAATTTGCTTCTGTCACCGCCTCCCTACGACGAACGAAATCACCCCAGCGAGCCCACATAACTGCTGCCTACCAATCCTGACAGCAACTACTCGAAGGAACGAACATACATGCGTCCATGCACATTCATTCGCTTGCCTGCCAATACTATTGAGTTATAACCGTCGCTTCTAAGTTAGCATACAATCACGCGATTGTGGAGGAGCAGGAGCATGCGCCTCCTAAGCTCTTCCTATCGGGCTACAATGGCAGCATGCCAACCCATGGGTCTTATGGGTCCAATCCATATATTATTACTTTTCATAGATTGAGTGGATTAGGTAACGCATGCACATGGTTATACAATACTAAGAACTAATGTGTAGAATGCAAGTAGCGGAACTCTTACTCTAATCGAGAGGATGACACTAAAAGTTGGGGCAATTTTCTGGTTTAAGTCTTACTCAATGCCAAGCCAACCTCAGGGGTTGGGGCAACATACTTATAGCAGCCAAGGGTAGCCAAGCATATGCTAAGATGCTAGTCTAAGATGTCCTAGAGATGTTGTCCTCTAAGATTCCTAGAGATGCTGTCCTAAAAATATTGTCCTCCACAAAAGAACCACAAAGACCACAAAGACTTATTACATCATAGAATATAACAAAATAGGATTGTAGAGCTGTCGGTCATATCATTGTGGTTCACATTCATGCATACAAAATGAAATTCAACTCTGGTTGTCTTGAATGATATAAACATAAGTTTTAGTTTATACCTTGCAGGAGTTAGGAAAGATAGCCGAGCTTTTGACAGCATATGGACCCATCAAGTTTAACTTTCCAACCAAATATAGAAGGATGTCAAATGAAAGCTCATTAATAAATACATCCACCTGCAAGAACAAAGATGAACCTTCTGTCAAAAGAAAAGAATGAAGGTGAGAATTGAGATTAACTAAATGGCAGCTAAACAATTCTGTGTAATTGAAACAAACATATTATTAAAGTATCACACCTGCTTTAATTGAAAGAAGAAACGCATGGCCGTCTTTCCATACTTAGTAACTGGATCTGGGGTAAAAAACCTAAATCGAAAGAATGTATAGGAGGTGATAGGAGAGATGAGTTCTTCCCTGTGTGTCAAATAGCAAGAACTCAATTCCAAATCTCCTTGCAAGTTTGTAAGAAACCAGCAAAATGCGCTTAGACAGGAAAACAAATATAGATATTAGCACAAGACTGACCACAGATTTCTTCGTGCAATGAAGTACTGCGCTGAGACTTTGAATGGACTTAGAATCCTGATTTTAGATGGAAATATTTGCGTAACAACACGGATATCACTTATGCAGGTTTGGACAAGTGGGAAAAAAATATCAGTATCAGAGACTTCATGAGTGATGGTAAAAACAATCTTGTCAACATTGATGATTACATGTTGAGAACTTGCACCACTTGCCAATCTATCCCTCACAGAAAAAGGCACATCATCGTCCACATCCAAGTAAGTGTAATTGTCCCATTTCATATGGTTAACAGTAAGTCTTGAAGCATCAGAAAAAATAGATTCATCAAAAACCTGCACTTTAAATGGATTTCCCGGCTTTTTCACAAACTCTAGCAAGCCATCAACAAATGCAATGCCATAGTTGTTTTTCTTGTTGACAAGATGGTACGAACTTCTTGGTATAACCTTGTAAGGTTTTCCATCATCACTATCATCCTCAGAACTATCAACCCTTAGAGAAACTGTGCTCCAAATTGAACACAGCTTGTCAACATCAGAAGAAATTTCAACGAAATCTGATCCTTGAGAAAAACTAAGGGCCAACTCTTTGCCTTCATTGTTCTTTGCACATAAAGACAAAAGAGAAATACATTGTGTGTTGGATCTCCAGCTCTTATGGTGTTTCACCTGGAGAAAAAAAAGGTGATAGTCTTTCCAACAACCACATAGGTGCAGCATCCCTTGTAGATAACTATGATTAATAGCAAGAATCAATTCCAGTATATGGGATTATAGGTATCAAGCGATAACCTTAAAAAGGGCAAACCTAGTGTCACAGGCTCCCACATGAGTGGGGTCTGGTGAAGGGATAAACGAGGCAAGCCTTCCCTCGAAAATGTGGAGATACTACTTCGAACCCGCAACCTAGTGGCTCAGTGAGACAGCTCTCACCAGTGGCGAACCTAGAATTTTTATATAGGGTGTGCCGTAACAAAATTTCCATATACAATTCTATGTAAGGCATATATAATTTTAAAGTAAATTTGGTAAACAATTCGATAAATAGATATAAAGTTTAACATTCAACAATTAAGCATGAAAGTTGCATACATTAGGTCTCGATGATGCTTTGCGACGGCGGCTGACGCTAGGGCCAAGGGCGGTGGTGGCTGGTGGGCACTATGGCCAAGGCGCGACCGCGCGAGGCAGCGGTGTGGCGGTCGTGCTCATGGATTGCCGGTCCCCTGTCTCCTAATCGTGGAGATGGAAGACAAAGGAACACCAAAGGCCCAAAGTTGCGACTGTGATCTACGATCCGTTCGTCCTCGTGTCGTGGAGATGGAAGCCAAAGCCAAATGCTGGAAGCTAGAAACTGACTAACAGGGCTGGGTGGGATCTTGATGGGCCGGGCTTAAAGTGTGTCGCGGCCCACCTGGACCCACCATTAGGTCCGCCTCTGGCTCTCACCACTAGACCAGGCATGACCTTCTCTATCAAGAGATAACCTTAAATAGAAAAAATAATTCTAGTGTAAGGTATCAAGTAATAACCTTAAACAATGCGTATTCACCAGCAAGGGAATAATGGTATGCACCAATCACTTGGTATGTACTTCCAGTGTTTTTGACTGATACATACATATGTTGATTAAGATCCCTTATAGCAACAATAGCTCCTGTTATGGCAGTAATACATGGATTAGTAGTGTTATTTAGGTGTATAAGATGCAGGTCTGTCGTTAAGCAGAATTACCATCAGGTATAGTATAATCCATGGGATCTAGCTGTGCCTGGTGACTGGTGCCACCAGACAGTATTTTCTTCTGAGTTGAACCAGAACTCATTATCCCATAAACAGGAGCAAGTAGCGACGAGATCATCTGCAGAGAAAAGCTATACTCATTGGATAATTCATAATTTCATAGAACATAATGTGTAGTTGAACTGCACCAAATCTGACTTGGATAGCCATGACCAAATGTTTTATACTCATAAACTGCAACGAATGCATTTCCATATTCTTGATGAGATATTTTTCTCAGTTTGTCTCCAAAACATAGAAACATAGGAATGCTTGCGTGTTTGATGGGGGCACCCCCGAGTATCCGCAAGATTGTGCAAGAGAATGTTAACCTTTGGGGAAGGCGGGAGCAAAGGATATTAGACAGCTGTGGCCGTAATTTGGATGGTGTGGGGGCTGCTGCCCCCCCCCCCCTCTTTCCCTCTTTTTTTTTAATTGTAACTTATTTTTTGTCCCCTCTCTTCCTGCCTTCAAGGGCAGTTTGTTCTTTGGTCTATCTTACAACGTCCTTATTCTTCTTAATATAATGATGCACAATTCTCTTGCGTGTTCGAGAAAAAAAGTTTGTCTCCAAAACTGAGTGCTTGTCAGTTGTCACAGAAGTGGATGCAAATAGCACATGTTGCCAAAAAGATATATATTTTTATGACAACTTTTGCAAGGAACCAGGGTTAATGGGGGGGGAGGGGGGAGTGCGCATAGCTGAAAAGAAGGGTGTTAGTATATGACAGTATCCATGGAACTAATGATGAAAATAGACATGATATATGCAGTCATAAATGTGCCAAATAAGCTCCAATTCTGAACATGGAGACGAAAGAACAATTCAAACCATTTGGTCTAGAATGTAAAGCAGGGTGTCAATTATGATAGTTCTCCTAATTTTTCTCGTAGTCTCTATTTGTTTTTCTAGAACTAGTCACCCATAAATTACAGACAAAACATAGTAAGTCAGAGAGAGATAGAGAGAGAGAGAGATCACCTCAACGTTTGAGAGTGACATTGCCACCTCCAATCCAGAAAGAGACCCACTTCCAGACCAATCACCACACAAACGTTCAAAACCGGAGTGACCATCCAAATTTTTTCTCTCGATCTTGAGATAAGCAGAGAAATGCTTCAGTATCTGATTTTCACGTGATGAAAAATCTAGTGATATGTTGCCTGTTACACTTCCAGGTACAGAACTTGAGCTTGAAGGAGCTTCGTGATCATAACTACGCATATTGTCTGCTTCTACAAATGGGAGATATTCTTGAATTTCAGACTGAGGTGAAAGATCAACAGACTTGCTGGATCGAAAATGAGGTCCTGGTACATCTCTTAATTGTTCACGGGAATTCTTGCAGATATTACTGACAGTGGAGATCGAAAGGCGCTTCACTTCAAACAAAAACTCCATGCCAAGCTTCATTTGTTGAAGACTCGCATCGACTTCAAAAGTTAATCCCTGATATGTACCTAAATGCAGGAAAAGATATATAATTTATTGGCGGCACAATTGAACTAAGGATAGGCATATAAAACAATTACCTGATTTGTCCAAGACAACAAGAGTCAGAGATATCCAAGTTAACTCAATATCAAAGCATTTGATGACACTCAATTGGGATTCCATACTTTGAACATGAGCACCTAAAGGCACTGTTGTTGCCCCTCTCTCAGTATACTTGTTGGTAACACCTCCTGCAGAAATTGGAGCTACCGTATCTTTGACTAAGTTTGATGTTGCCCGCGGTGAGAGATCCACAAGCAGCCCTAAGTGAACTTTGCAACACAGAACAAGCTTAGCTAATGAAATTGTTTCCAGAAAGATCAAGCCACCCTGCCAATAGCAGTTATATAGTATACCTTAGAAGCAAAGCAAGACAACAAAAAACGGGGTGCCAATTAGGAACAACTCAGAAATAAACTAAATGCTTCATAGCTGGACATTTTCACAATAAGAACATGCAAAAAATGTCAATATACCTGAAACCATGTTAGCAGAATCAGCAGAAAAGACTTCAAGGAGTGGTGTACCTGGATTTTGCATTTGACAACCTGAAGATCATCATGGATCAACAGCGAGGTTTTATGTTTGCTGTGCTGCCTCAAATCAGATAGGTAACTGTGTATTCTGTAGTCTCCAACAAAAACCTCTGAAAATTCAATTTTAATTGAATACAAATTTCCTAGAGAAGCAGATATGCGACGACTACTAGATTCATGTTGCAGTTTCTTGTCAGTCAAGTTGATATTGGAACCAACACTAATATGAAAGACACATTCTGATATAAGGAGCTGGTTCTTGCTATGCAGTAAGCCACTAGATATGTATTCATGCTGGAGTATATCATTATAAGTTCTCATTTGAGATTGATTCTCGAACATCACACACTGAATTCCAGATAGGCTAACGATTAAGTCTGTGCATTCTCCATTAAGCAGAAGTTTCACAGAAGAACTTTTCAAGCAGAACCCAACATCTAGAGCTAATACATCAAGTAATTCCTGTGCTGCTATGTTGTCAAATACAGGTGAGCTGCTGATGCAGTTTATAAAACTATTGATAAACACAGTAGGATTTATCCGAAGTCCACCACGTGAAGCACTAAAGATGATGTCTGATGACTCCAAATCAAGTTGCAGTTCAACACTGAGTTCTACATGAGGATCCGATGTGTCTTCCTCCGCAATATGTTCAACAAGCTCCATTGTGCTCCCCTTCATATCTTTTTTATAAAACGATGCTAGTCTTCCAATAAAATCTCTGGAATATTTGAAGTTTCCAGGATCAGACTTCAATGCATCCAAATGCATGCTTTCAATAAGCTGCAGAGTGTTGATAACCACCACGATAGAGTAAAAAAATAGTGAGTTAAAGCAGACATTACAAGGAGTAGAATACTTGGTTCATAAATATAAGCCATGAAATGATTTAGGGAAAAATATATTTGTAGTTCTTAATTCTATTTCTCGCGTGTACGCAAATCTAAGTCATGCATTTTTAGTCTCTTGAAAAAAACTCACAAAGCATAGATAAATATAAATCAACAAACGATTTAATAATGTCAAAAAAACTGATATAATATGTTGTGCATGTTAAGGCCCATGTGGCCCATATTAGTTGTGCCTATATATTCTACCAAGTCCTAAGGACTAATTGTACTTGCTCTAATCCAAGGTTAGTAACATGGTACCAAAGCAGGTTAGGGCCTATTCTTCTTTTTTTTAGCCGCCATCGCCACCATCTCCCTGCTGCAGTCGCAGCCTTCTCCTTTGGTGCGTCGGCCGCTGTCGCGGCTTCACGACCTTCTCCTCAGGCGAGTCGGCCGCCGTTGCAGCTTCACCTCCGGCACCGCCATCGCGACTCTGCTCGGATCCGTCGCCGCCTGGGGACCTCCGCCCGGATCCGCCGCCGCCTGGCCTAGATCTGCCATCGCTGTCGTCCCAGATTTGGTCGTCTTCCCCGCCGCCCAACCCTCCTCCACTCGGATTCCTTCACGCCCGCCTGGTCACGCTTGGCCTAGATCCTACGTCACCATGCCACCGTCTGGGCCCTCCGCCGCGCACTGGGCCGCGTCCAGACTGGCGCCAGGCCCGCCTGGTCGCGCCTGGCCTTGATCCGCCATCGTCAGGCCGTCGTCTAGGCCCTCCGCCAACTGGGTCGCGTCCAGACTGCATCCAGGCCGATGCAAGGCCATAATCTACGTGCACAGCTACACTGCACAGAGGTGTGGTGTCCCTCCCCAGGATCTGGTTGGAACAGAGTGTAACACCCTGAATTTGAGGGTATAAAATTTCTTTTTTTTAATATCCACCAAATTCAGGTGTTACCCTCTCCTTTCCTTCCTTTTCTTCTCTTTTTCCTAAATAATGCAGAGTCATTTTGTTATATATTGGCGTAAGCCTAGTGAAGTGAGCCCTAGAGGTGCTTTGGTGGTTGCATTCATGTCGTTGCATAGTGTTTCTAAGTGCAAAAGGTGTTTGAAACATGTTAATATACCTTGTAGAAGCTTTCGATAAATTTTCATATTTTTTGGAATATTTTTCTATTTTCTGGAAACCAAAATCTAATTATTTGAGGTACTTAAAAACATTTTCAAAAGCTCTAAATATGTTTTTTGAGTTCGTTGGGTGTCAAATCATGTCTAGGAATTTTCCTAGAATTTTTGGAGTCTTCATGATATTTTTCGGACATTAAATACGATTTAAGCCATTTTCTGGAATTATTTTAATCCTAAAAATTGATTTACTTCGAAAATTAAAATATCTTTAAACCCTAGCAATATATATGGTTGGAGTCCTTTCGTCGAGCCCGTTCCGAATATCAGATCCATTTCACGAGTCGAGATCCACAGCGTCGTCAGTTCCTCGCCGAAGTTCGGGGCGGTTCCAACTCCAACGAGCAATTACTTTCAATTCTGGCGTCGTTGGCGAAATCCGAGGATACCGCTGTGTTTGTCTCGTCGAGGGCTTCATCTTGGTGCTTTCGGTTCGTCGATCGGACCTCCGACTCGACTCCGGCGAGGGTCTTCTCCGGTGAGCAAACTCCATTGTTTTTTTTCGTCCTCGTTTTTCACTGTTAAAATCGCAGCCCTCAACCGGCACGGTCGACCCTCGCCCCTTCTCTCCCCCGCGCCCCCTCTCTCTTCCCCTCCCCCCCTCTCCCCTCCCCCCACCTCCCGTGGTGCTGCTATTGCGGCAAGCAGTAGGGCAGGCGAGCTCGCCCTACCCCCTCCCCGCGCTACCTCCTCCCCTGGTCGACCACAAGTGCCCATGGCAGTTCCTGTGTGTGCACGTGAGGGAGAGAGGAAGAAGAAGACGGTTTTGTAAATAAGACCCTCAAGAATATGTGTAAATAAACAATAATTTCTGAGCTTGGTAATTTTATTTGCTAGCCCTCGCAGGCTATGGTTAACTACGTGTAGACCCCAGTAATTTTAAACGTCCATACCTTCCATGTTTTAAATCCGTTTTGAGCCGTTCAAGTTGCGTTAGGTTCGTATTAACGACGTCCATGCGTTAAAAATAGTGTTTCATCATTTCACATGATTTAAATAATTTCTTAAATATTTGTTTAACTGATGTTTTAAATTTAGCTTTCCAGTTGAAAACTAATTTATAGTTTTAACTTACGCTTTATAAATATCTGTTAATGTGATCAATGTCAACTCACATGTCTTGAATTAATACCAATTTAGTGTAAACGTGACATCTATTTAGTAGTTTTTGTGTGTCGTTAGTGCGATGTACGTTGATTTGCTGAGTACGTTGATTTATACTCACCCTTGCTTTCACAAAACACCAGGTTGACTTTGGTGCAACCTAAAATCATGTAAAGAAGAAGAAGGCGTCGAGACGGATTTCCAGGAGTTCTAGGACTTCGATGAGTTCGAGGATTACGCTAGTGACCTCCCCCAGCCAGCTGCCTGTGGTGGGTTTATTTACGTTGGCTACGTTTCTATTCTGTGTACTTTGATATATATTATATAAATGACTCTAGTCTGTAATATTAGTACTTACTCTTTATTATTAATCAAAGCATTATGTATGATGAGTCATATGTAATCGTTGTGTATGTGAGGATCCTGGCACGTACATGGTTTACATTCGATTTGCCTTCCAAAACCGGGTGTGACACAGAGGCTCAGGTTTATTGTGTCTATTCTTGCTGCGTGATTGATTATTTACATCTTTTGTCAGTCACGCATCAATTGATCATCATGTCAGTCAATGCAATCGTGGTAAACATCATTCTTGATGGCCAGAATTATCCAAAGTGGGCCTTTTGTGTTCAGACTGCACTGTGTGGTCATGGTTTACTTTTTCATTGGACTGATGATTGCGCGTTAAAAAAAATGACTGATGATCCACCTGCTCTACGTAAGGATCGTAGTAATGCTGCGGATATCAAAACTTGGCAGATTAATGATGGCAATGTGATGGCGGCTATGGTTCATAGCACTAAACCATCCATGATTATGAGTCTGTCCAAGTTCACCAATGCTAAAGCTATTTGGTCTCATCTGAAAGGTCGTTTTGTTCAGGACAGTGGTGCTCTTTTACACACTCTGATGCAGCATACAGTCATACACATATTATTGAGCAGAATGATATGACTATTGATGAGTATTATTCTGCTTTTGATCGTTTGATGAGTTCTTTGCTATCCATGCTGCCAACCTGTGCAACCAATCCATGTCCAGCTTATCAGTTTATTGAGAAGTTCTTCACATTTGTCATGGGAGTTCGGGCTGAATATGACACTCTTTGTGCTCGTCTACTCCACACTTCTGATTCTATTACTATGGCAAAGGCTTTGTCTGACCTTCTTGATGAAGAGACTCGTCTCAAGTCAATGTCTTCTGCTACTGGTTCTGGCTCTCATAGTGTATTGGCTGCTGCTCAGAAGTCCTTTGCACCTAGGAGTTCCTTTTGGTTCCTTCTGAGCATTTCAAGAAGAATACCATCGGTCTGAACATTGTTTTGCTAAATTCCCAAAGAAGTTGGCTAATTTTCGTGCACAGCGTGCAGCTCGTGGTCATAGTACTGGTTCTACACCTAGAGGTTTCGTTGCTATTGCTTCTACTTCACCTGCTACAGCCTCGTCCTCGACTTGGGCTCTTGATTCTGGAGCCTCCTTTCATGTGACTTCTGATCAGTCCCAGTTAGTTTCTTCCACACCTGTCACAGAAGACGCTTCTGTTCAGACTGTTGATGGTACTTTAAGTCATATAACCCACAAGGGTTCTCTTTGCACTCCACACTTTACTGTCCCTAATATATTTTTTGTACCTGAGTTGTCTATGAATTTTCTCTCAGTCGGGCAAATTACAGATCACAATTGTTTGTTGGATTTGATGAGTCATCTTGTTTTGTACAGGATCGTCGCATAGGGGTTGTGATTGGGACTGGTCGTCGCCGTAGGACTAGTCCTCGCCTCTACATCCTCAAAACCTTGTGCCTTCCTCCACCCACTATATCATCAGCACGTGTGCTCTCCGCAACTTCGATTCTCTCAGCCTCTTTTGCCCAATGGCATCACTGTCTTGGTCATTTGTGTGGATCTCGTCTGTCCACTTTAATAAAATCGGGTTGTTTAGGTCGTACATTTTTTTAGTCTACTTTTCATTGTAAGCGCTGTCATATTGGAAAACAAATAGAAGTTCCTTAGTTTACTAGTGATTCTCATTATGCTAGACCTTTTGATCTTGTTCACTCTGATGTTTGGGGCCCAGCTCCTTTTGTTTCAAAAGGCGGTAATAAATACTATGTCATTTTTGTTGATGATCATTCTCGATATACTTGGATTTATTTCATGAAACGTCGTTCTGAGTTGCTCTCTATCTATAAGTCTTTTGCTCGCATGATTCACACCCAGTTCACTACTATTAAAAAAATTCGCTCTGATTCTGGTGGTGAATATTTATCCGATACTTTCGAGAATTCCTAACTTCAGAGACTACTCTTCCTCAGCTTTCTTTCCCTAGCGCTCATGTTCAAAACAGGGTTGTTGAATGCAAGCACCGTCATGTCATAGAAACTGCTCGCACTCTCTTGATTTCTTCGTTTGTTCCCTCGCATTTTTGGTGTGAAACAGTATCTACTGTTGTCTATCTCATCAATAGACAACCATTATCAAAACTATCTGGCAAAACTCCTGGTGAAGTTCTTTTTGGAACTCCTACACGCTATGACCATCTTAGAGTTTTTGGATGTACATGCTACGTTTTGTTAGCACCTCGTGAATGGACTAAATTGAGCGCTCAATTTGTTGAGTGTGTTTTTCTTGGATACATTCCAGAGCATAAAGGCTATCAATGTTATGATCCTTTAGCCCGACGCATTCGTATTTCACATTCGTATTTCACATGATGTGAGTTTTAATGAAAATCGGCCTTTCTTTTATAACTCCCTCACGCATTCTTCTTTTTCTACAGAGTCCACCTCTTTCATGTGGTTGCCTCCCATCCATGCTCCTTCATCTGGGTCTTCATCTTCCACTACACCATCAAATCCAACATCCCCACCTAATGTTCTCATTCCCATTACAAATCCTTCTACTTCAGCACCCACTTCAAACTTCGCATCTAAACCACCAATTACCAAAACCTACATTCGTCATCCTCGCACTAGTCCCACAGCCGATCCTGATGAACCTATTGTTGATGTTTGTACTAACAATGATGACTCTCCAGTTGTTTCTGATTATCTACAGATTAATGATGGGTCACAGCCTGCTGATTCATTACCAAATCACCGGGGATATCATCTTCGTGATCATACTACTGTAGAGATTATATGGCTAAGATGGTTATTAGCTAATCTGGGTGTCTCTTGTGATACTCCTACACCTCTTATGTGCGATAACACTAGTGCCATACAGATTGCAAATGATCCTGTGAAGCATGAGCTTACAAAGCATATTGGTGTTGATGTTTTCTTTGCTCGGTCTCATTGTCAACAGAAAATTGTTATTCTTCAACATGTGCCCTCAGAAATGCAAGTTGCAGACTTCTTCACAAAAGCACAAACAAGAGAACAGAATCGACTCAACTTGATCAAACTCAATGCTTCAGAGCCTCCACTTCCACCTTGAGTTTGAAGGGGGGTGTTAAGGCCCATGTGGCCCATATTAGTTGTGCCTATATATTCTACCAAGTCCTAAGGACTGATTGTACTCCCTCTAATCCAAGGTTAGTAACAGTGCATACCTGGCAAACCATGAAGAGTTCATCCATGCAGAAGAAAGCTAGGAAACCAATGATCTTTCCTTCTAAGTTAGTTGAGATGACGTTTCTCACCCCGAAGAAGGAATAGACATAGTTCCTGCAAGGAAAAATAAAAGAATTAAATGCAGTTGAAACATGCAACCTGATTCCACAACAAATGGTACAATAAACAATTTTGATTGTCCAATGTCCATCATAGCTATTGTATTACATGCTAATATTATAACAGTCTCACAAGACAACCTTTCAGACTCAATTTGTCATGCCAAATACCAGACCAAAAATATAGTTTAGGTAACATACTGAATGAAAATCTTGAGTCACACGTCCGCAAAAATGAAAGGTCAACAAATGTTACCTGCTAGCTGAAATCAGGAAACTGCATGACAGCGGTCCGCAAATGTGAGACTGCTGGTTTGCATCTAGATTATCTATCAGAAGAGTTAAACCAGCAAAGATGAAGCGAGCATCAAGCATAACATGCCCTGGATAAACATTCCTTGCACAACTTTCTATTTGTAGCTGATGATGTTCTTGGGGCTCCTTCGCACTAACAAATGTTTTATGTGATTCTTTGGTATGAAAATTTGCTATTGGAGGAGTTGAAGAAAGCGATGCTGGCCAAAGAGCACATTCCACATATGCTAGACTGAAAACTATGCAGGACCGGCTATTCATCTGAGAAAGCAAGGGCTTGTATACGTCTTTGCTATTTTGCAACATATTATATTTATCAAAAAATAACCGTATACTTGGACCAGCAACCAGTGCTACAATACGAAGAGTGTTTTCTGGAATCACATCCAACATTGCAACCTTTATTCTATGATTTGATGATCTCAATTTGTCAGCAACTCCACTTGTAGAGTCTAGATGGGTATCATCATTGTTCGAAAAATCAGCTGATCTTTCAGTTAGTTCTTTTGCCTGTTTGTGGTGCATGAACTGTCTGTACAGCAGATAAGTTGATGAAACACATAAATAATCCAAATCAAGGTTTAGTCTCCCAATTGTGAATCTACATTGTTGGTAACCACTTATACTTATGTAAGGATCAATCAGAAAAGATTTGAATTCAAAAATAATAGAAGGTTTTTCATGATGAATCACACCCGATTCATTGTATGCATTGCTAATTATCATCCAATTTGACCATAACTCATCCATATCACTCTTTATAAGGGCAGTGGACAAATCATCATTGAAGTAAAGAGATCTGTCGGCTTGTTGTCGGGAGAATGGACTCATACTAGCTGAGTCACACCAGAGGATTATCCTAGAGTCAGTGTCCTTGATGAACTCTGATGTTCCAAAAGATGAACTCCTCCTTGGACTGTTGTTACTATCTGCTTGTACCAACTTTGGGACACTGGAAAGGCATGTCTTCAGTTCCCCGAGAACTAGATAAAATGATTGTGTGGTGCAACCAGCTGAGTAAAGTAAACATGATGACTTCATTACAAGATGCACTGAAGCTAACTCATTCTGAGTGTTTCTTCTGTCTGATCCTTTCATATCAGTGAAACAATCAACGACCGGTAACAAGGTTACAGACAGTTCCCCAAGGTGTACGCTGACATGAAGCTCCATGTCAACATCATAAGTAGAACCAGGAAAAAAATATGCATATGATGCCTTGTTTCTAGGGCCCATCATCGCCCACACTGGCCTCCATATGAACACAAGAAACCTCCATAAACATAAGAAGGGCATAAGAATTTTCAACAAGAAAGAAACCAGAACTGCTTTTGATGATTCCTGCTTTTTCAGTTGCTGTGATACAATCAGTTTTGAACGTGCAGCACGCCGTGCTCTAGCAATAGCTTCTACAGGAATCTTATCCTCCAGATCAACAACAGTTTTCCATTGATGTCTAATAGTACCCAAAAATTTCTTGTTCCTTGATACCCTGCCACAGTTCCTTACTACAATCTTGTCTGAGGGATACCCTGCTAATGTCAGCAACAATACATAAGCATGGACATAGCTCCGCCAGAAAGCAGCACAGCTTACGGCTTTTCTTAAAGAAAACCTTTGGCACACTACTGAATTGTCAACCTTTTGTGCAGCAGCTTTCCAAAGCTCTCTGCCGTTCCTAACTGCATAATCTTCCTTTTGATTTGCAATATCCAATATCACCAGCAAAGAAGGAGCAAACTTTGGTGAAATTTTCCAGCAAGTTTTGGGAACATGAATGCCAAAGGCAGAAAGTTGCAAATTATCCAATCTGACTGAAGCAGATACGCCAGTGAAAGATGCACTGCAATCTACAGAATCATTCTCCTTCATCAGGAATTCAAATTCAGCGCATTTAACAGACAATTTATTCTTCTTTCTGGATGGAATTAAAGACCCAACTAGTCCTCTGAACAGAGTGCTGCGGAAAACAGGCTCAGGGCCAAACCGTAAGTCGGTTGTCCTCAGTACAAAAAAATGGGAGTCATCAAGGTATCGAATTTGTATCATGACATCGTCAAACCGCACCTGACCACAGTTCAGAAGGAGAGTCGAAAACACTGAAGTGAACTTATCTTCCAGGGAGTGAACTACACTTTCGATCATCTCATGCAACATCTCACCCTAACAAGTAGAACAGGTGGACAGTTTGTCGGTTTTTAAGCAAAGCATTGAAATAACTTGACTACAAATAGCGTCAACTGATGCAAGTTAAGTACCTGAGGGTCCAATGATGCAAGCACTCGCTTCTTCTCCTCAGATACCCACTCCTTATAGTCTGGCCGCTGCTTCCTCGGCGCAGGCTCCCTTCAGAATGAAAAACAAACGTTAAGAGATACTCCATTGTAACACAATGGTTCGGCGCAACAGCCGCGACCACTGCCCCCACGAGTATGGGCGGACGGGGCGGTGCGAACGCAGGGGTCGCCAGTAGTACCTGAGGGTGAGCGCGACGTCCACGCCGCGCACGACGGCGTCGATCGCGGGGGCGGCCCATGGCGAGGCGGCGAGCTCGACCTCGGCGGCGGCCGCGCGGTCGAACGTGGCAGGCCAGGACGGGGACTCCCCCGCCCCGGCGGCGGCGTTGAGCGCGGCGACGTCGAGCTTTAGCCCGCGCGCGACGACGCGGGCGCGAGCGAAGAGGCCTGGCTCCACACGCAGGTCCGCGGGGTCCACCGCCAGCCACGGCCGCAACGCGGCCAGCAACCGCGCGCGCAGGGCCTCCACGAGAACCATCGAGACGTGGGGCACACGCCGCTAGGTCTCCATTGGGGGTCTTCGCCAGCGGCGAGCTGCGAGGGCGAGGAGGAGTCCGGGTTGCGGCGGTTGCGCTTTGAGGGGATTGGGGCAGGACGGCGCGGGGGGGATGGGGATGCTTCGCGTGCGTTAGGGCAGAGTAGAGACTAGACAGAATGGTCGGCAACGGCAAGACGCTGCCTGTTTGGTTAAGACTCTCTCCAACAAGGAACTGTAAATTGTTCTGTCCGCTAGATATAGCGTATGGATGACTACTTTATTCGTCCAGCAACGTTCGCTAAAAGCTCCTCTGTCCTACCGGATGCTACAGACGTCCGCCAAACGTAGAGTCTTCCTGTGCGCTCGCTAAACCATCTCTGTCCTCTCCTTGACCATGGCTAGGAACGGGCTACGTCTAGGACTCGAGTTGCAGGTGGATATTGTTTGCTCTCTCGCGTGCATACGTGAAGGTGATGGTTGCTACAGTCACCATAGGATGCACACAACATGCTTGAGGAAATGTTCAAGCCAGTGCACATAAAACTATTGCCGTTGTTTAATCATAAAATGACTAAATTCTATTAATTTATAATTCGTGTCGTACGTTATTTTTCATAATATTTATACATTCAAATATTTGTAGTATTGAAAATATTAATTTCATCATTTTTAATGTCGTACATTAGAACCAATTTAAAATATATGATAGTTTATGTATTCTGTTAATACTGTAGCTTTAGAGGACCAAATTTAGAGGATGTTGCTGAAGACTGAGAAGATATAGAGAACATAATCTTTTAGAGTGTGCTGTAAAGGACAGAGAATATTCTTTTAGGGGATGGAATTTAGAGGACGTTGCTGGAGACAGCCTTAGAACGACAAACGGGGATAACGATAGTGACGACGCGAGGAGCTAGAGCTTTCCATAAACGAAGAGTAATGACCAATCAGCTGCTGCCATATTCCATTACTTTTTCTCAATTTCTTTTTTCTATTTAATGCTGCAACTACATTTAAAAGGTTTAAAAATCTTATGCATTTTTAACATTTTAACTTAAATTTTGTCTTGAAATTTTGGCATTTAGACAAACAATGAGCGCAAAACAACATAATTAATTGAAAGCAGCAATATCACGGTTGGCCATGACACTGACGAGTCACGATCCGCACGACCATCCCAATCAGTGCAATTATTATATTTTTTCCGGCAACAATCTAATCAACATTGGTTTGTCAGCGCGAGGGATGAATTTTTTGCCGTTTTAAACTGAGACTACTCGGCAGATTCAATTAAAGTTAGTCGTTTAAACTTCTGCGGCTGTAATTCACAAACAAAATAACCGTCATTGTCGGATCTCATGATGTCATCGCCATAGCCTTACCTTTTTGAACGGCGCTGTCAGCTTCTTAGATGCTGCTAGGCTTGCCGCTAACTCTAATACATGAAAAATAAATAGATTGAATTTGAAATTAAATTTTCATAAAAACAACAATATTTTAACTATAGTTTTGAAGCTATGTTATAGTTAAAGTGTTTTTAAAATTATAATTCTTCAAGAAAATTATGGTCAATTTCAACTAATTTTCATTAAACTTAAAATAGTTTTAAATTTCAAGCTGAAATGTTAGTTTTTAAATTTTATGGTTAGGTGTATGTTACCGTTATGTTCTAAACTTTCATAATAAAGTAGGGCAAACTTACAAACAATTGATAAAAGGAGGTGAAGCGGTACAAGGGTATGAATGTATTTTTGTGGGCTGAGTTAACATCGTTAAGTGGTGAAAACATGATAAGGCCAATTTATGTGTTCGTTTCAAAAGAGGAAAGACATACATGCAAACTTTTAAAACAGATATAAAAACAAAGTCGTATTCTTGAGTAGGGGGCAACTATGCAACAGTCCCTACTTTGTTCAACATGTTAGAGACTAGCTTGAATTCCTTTATCTCCAAAGGATTCTTCGTCTTTGGGATTAGCATGACTGTAGTGTGGTTAAGAAAAATGTGGTAGCATGTAGGGGTAGATGTCGAGCTGGCTTAGC
The DNA here is from genome assembly GCA_029449295.1 of Zea luxurians. Taxonomy (NCBI): domain Eukaryota; kingdom Viridiplantae; phylum Streptophyta; class Magnoliopsida; order Poales; family Poaceae; genus Zea; species Zea luxurians. Next base: position 34,281,156 of record JAOPSE010000002.1, on the reverse strand, counting down.
TTGATATGGCTCGATACTATAATGAGCTGGTTTGGTTCGGCTCATTAAAATAACAAACCAGGAGTTGCTTAGCTTGACTCATTAAGCAACTTGAGTCAGCTTGATTAGCTTGTGAGACTAAAAGTACACCCGAGAGCATTATAAATCAATATATCATCTCTTTGTCCATCAAATACTGATGTATAAAATTCACTACGCACTGCACATTTTCGCTAAGGCTAGCAACAAGAACAAGGATCACAAAGTCAACATTCTAAAATGCAATACAAGTATGCAACTATCAAGTCTACAAGATTACAGTGCAACTGCAACCATGCCAATATGAAATATACAATAGTGCAATGCAATGCAAGTATGCAAGCAACCATATGTGATATACCCATCTAACAGATTAAATCCATAATAGATTATGACATAGTCTTATTCTATTCAGACTTATCATCACTCAATCTCACTCTTAATAAAAATACTAGTCAGTTGTTCGTACATTGCCATGGTTTTTATATATCATATGAATAGACTATGTTTTAATAAGACACAAAAATATATGTGTTCTATTGGTTAGACGAGTGTGAATGTGGAGATAGCAACCAAGGTTCAACCTCCATTTGTGCATAATTTTACTTTATTTTTGCATTAAGCGAGAAGGATGACGTGGGATTGGAAGGGAAATGTGACATATGGTCATTTCTACATATTTTGGTGATTAAGTGTCCAACACACTATACTGGATTAACTACATTGATTTGAGTATGAGCACAGATCTACTTGAAGGCAGGTTAAAGAGATCAAGTCCAAAAGAGCTAATTTGGAGGGCCAAAAGCGCAACTTTGGGTAAAAAGTATAAACATGAGGTTTCTATGTTTCTAGCACTTTGGTTTGGCTATTAAGTCATTTATGCAAGAAAGGTGCATTTTTGCCAAGAACAAGGGGTTGTCTAGGGTTTACATTGTAACACCTCATCCACTCCCGGACTAGCGTTACTTACTCCTGGCAGCCCTTTAGGATCATAGATCATCCACACAGACCAACACTAGTTTTTTGTCCGCACTTTGTCCTCACTCATGCACACCCGAGAAGACTTCCCGGTCGGTCACTCACCCCAAGATTCTCTGGCCAAGCATGCTTAACCTAGAGGCTCTTTCAAGACAGGATTCCAAAAAAAGATGCACCTTATTGGTATTGGTATTTTATCAATCCTATTAAGCCTTGGGCTAGGATGTCACATAATCCACCGGGCCAGGTGAGAACACCTAGAGGGGGGTGAATAGGTGATCCTGTAAAATCAAACACTAATAGCCACAAAACTTAGTTTAAAGTGTTAGTACGGCTAAGTAGCTTTGAAGCGAGTTCTTGGAAACACAACAATCACAGAGAAAGCAACACAAGAGTCACGCGATTTTTATCCCGTGGTTCGGCCAAGTAACACTTGCCTACTTCCATATTGTGGCGTCCCAATGGACGAGGGTTGCACTCGACCCCTTTCAAGTGATCCGATGATCAACTTGAATACCACGGTCTTTTCCTTTAGAGTATGTTTCCCGTTTGCGAGGAATCTCCACAATTTGGAGTCTCTCGCCCTTACAATTGAGATCATAAAGAAAGCATAGAGTAAGGTTGGGGAGAGCAACACACATAAGACTCAAATCCGCAGCACAACCACACACACAAGTCACAACTTGAGCTTGAAACACAACACACGGAGTTTGCAACTCAAATGGAGCTCAAATCGCTAACACAGAGAATCAAAGGCGTGGAGTCAGAGTCGGGAAGTCTTAGAATGTTTTCGTGAAAGCTTGGTGTTCTCCTCCATGTGCCTAGGGGTCCCTTTTATAGCCCCAAGGCAGCTAGGAGCCGTTGGAGGCCAACTTGGAAGGCCAAACTTGCCTTCTGTCGGCCGGACAGTCACTGTAGCTGTTCGGTGCGCGGTCTCTTTCCATATCTGGCGCATCTGACCATTGGTCCTCGGGGTCAGTTGGCGCACCGGACACTGTCCGGTGCACACCGGACAGTCCGGTGTGCCCAACCGACCGTTGCTGTGGGCCACGCGTCGCCCACGGATTGCGCAGTCGACCGTTGGCGCGGCGACCGTTGGCTCACCGGACAGTCCGGTGAATTATAGTCGTACGCCTCTGCATTTTCCCGAGAGCAGCCGGTTCACCGTCGGCCAGCCTGGCACACTGGACACTGTCCGATGCACCACCGGACACTGTCCGGTGCACCACCGGACAGTCCGGTGTGTCTGGCCAGAGTTGATGTTGGCTACACATAGCCAACTCTTTTTTCCTTTTCTTTTCTTCTTCTTTTGTCACTGTTTCTAGCACTTAGACAAACACATTAGTATACAAAATACTATACTAAGTCTAGAGACATACCTTATGCTTTGATTTGCACTTTTCACACCTTTTGCACATAAGAACTCAATTAATGTGTTGGGCATCTAATCACCAAAATACTTATAAAAGTGGCCCAAGGGCACATTTCCCTTTCACCAGGATATCACATGCATGATCAGGTAGACGAACATAAGAACACACAAGGATTTAGAGTGGTTCGGGCCACCGGAGCGTAATACCCTACTCCACTGTGAGTCGTGTTGTTGAGAGCTTGAGAAAGTGTGGGCTTGGATGACGACGGGGGAATTCGAGTGAAGATGTCCCATAGGGGTTCTAGTCCCAGGGCGCTTGAGTCCATCCTTTAAAACACATGTGCACTCTCTTTTATAGCCCAAGGGGAGCATGTACAAGGGAGCTGGGGCTCGACAGGTAGGCCCAAGAATACTAAAATATGAAGCATGTAGCATCGGATAGAGCTGGTGGACCAAAGTTTTCTCCTGCGGTGGGCAGGTATCTTCTCTTGGTCACCGTGCGGACCCTCTGTCTAGATTCGCCCTCGTCCAGTCTTGTCAGCATGTGGGTGAAGGCTTTGGTGTAGGCTGGCTTGTCAACTTGAATAGAGGAGTATGTGGACGATGTCGTCCTATCCCCTCCGCTTGTCTCTTCACCTGCCACTATAGCAGAAATACTAGAGCTACCTGATCATCTATCTGATGTGCACGATGTATTCCATGTGTCCCAACTTAAGAAGTGTCTCTGTGTCCCTGAGGAACAGTAACCAATGGAAGACCTCAGTGTTCAAGGTGATTTGACTTACACCTTGACACATTGACTTGAGTTACAAGAAATAAAGTTATAAAGATGTGCAAAGTGCAATGGAGTCACCATGGAGAAGATGAAGCTACTTGGGAGAGAGAAGAAGAGCTTCAAATAGAATTTCCCCATCTTTTCCCTAGTCCTTCCTAAATCTCGAGGACGAGATTCTTGTTAAGGGGGATAGGATTTGTAATATCCAAAAAGTGTAAAAAGAAGATATAGATGTTTTACATATATATATATATGTTTGCCTTCATTTGTTATAACATGTGAATAATCACATCAAAAGCCATTAATTAACCGATGACACTTAAATAGAATATGCATCATGTTGAGATTTCATTTTGTATGCATTTTGTGACAATATAAAAATAATAAAAAAAGAAATATATTAATACCCAAATTGGAATTTAAGATCTAAAGGAAATTCTAGGATTTGAGAAAAAAGAAGAAAATACTAAACAAATGAGAGAAAATAAATATATAGGTAAGAATATATTTCCCTTACACTAATATTTGAATTTGGTACATTTTGGTCAATGATGAGACTCATAACAAAAGTTAAATTTAAATTTGAAAATCAAGAAAATGAAATAGGGAAAGAAAATAAAAGGGAAAAAGAAGAGAAAAGAAAATGAAAAACGGAACTGTGCGCCGAATGGGCCTAAACTAGCTAATCGGCCCACTCCCCATTTCGACCGCACGGCCCATAACGCGTGCTGAGAGCACCTAGAGGGGGGGTGAATAGGTGATCCTGTAACACTTCAAAAAAACTTAAGCCACAAAACTTGGTTACTTGTTAGCACAGTAATATGCCAAGTGGCTAGAGAAGGATCTCAACACAACCCAATAACCAGGAGATATCAATCACAGAGATGGCACAGTGGTTATCCCGTGGTTCAGCCAAGACCAACGCTTGCCTACTCCACGTTGTGGCGTCCCAGCGGACGAGGGTTGCAATCAACCCCTCTCAAGCGGTCCAAAGACCAACTTGAATACCACGGTGTTGCTTTGCTTCTCTTAATCCCGTTTGCGAGGAATCTCCACAGCTTGGAGCCTCTCGCCCTTACACAAGATGTTCACGAAGAATCACAGAGCAAGGGAGGGATTAGCAACTCACACACGACACAAAGATCACAGTGAATACGCACACACAAAACCCAGACTTGAGCTCAAGAGACTAGCACACTAGAACGGAGCTCAAATCACTAGAATGTCAAACAAGTGCGCGAGAATGAAGTGTGAGTGATCAATGATGCTCAAAGGATGCTTGGTATTCTCCTCCATGCGCCTAGGGGTCCCTTTTATAGCCCCAAGGCAGCTAGGAGCCGTTGAGCACAAGTTTGGAAAGCCATTCTTGCCTTCTGTCATCGGGGGCACCGGACAGTCCGGTGCACACCGGACACTGTCCGGTGCCCGATTTCCTTCCTTAAATAGCGAAGCCGACCGTTGGCAGCCTGAGAGCCGTTGGCGCACCGGACAGTCCGGTGCCGTCTTCTAGCCGTTGGCTCGGCCACGTGTCCCGCGCAGATTGCGCGGCCGACCTGCCAAGCGCCCCACCTCCCGACCATAAGTATCGTGTCATCGGGACCTGTCACCATTTTCCACCCTAACCACCCCTCGAATCGAGCATCGTCGTTGTTGCCAATCCTGTCGTGAGCCAGGCGGTGGACGCTGCGCTGGAGTTTGGTTGGCGGGGTCATTCGGATCCTCGGTGGTGGACAGTGGGCCTCACCTACGTGTACCAAACCGGAGCAAGGCATCGCTGGTGGGCGAAGACCCGGTGCGCAGTCAGAATCGCTCACCGAAGACTAGGCACCGCCGTGTATTCCTCCCCCTCCGTGGGCATGCATTCCTCACAGCCTAATCTCCTGGTATGACACCATTATTAGCTTCACAATTCTCTACTCATGGCATAACGCTAGAAATTTGGTAGTAGATAGCACTGGGGGCGAAATTGATGTACGCCAGCGATGCTCCACCGTGTCCGCGGGCGGCGTCGACCGTATGCCGTCGGGGTGGTGAGGAAACTCTATGACCGTTGATTCGTAATCCGGCGGTCACGATTGAAGTTCCGATGCGATTTGGCACATGATGGCGCGGAGCGTAGGATCGCGATCGGACAGATCACGGTGTAGCGAGGGCAGTGGTGATCAGCGCCGTCAATTTTAGATCATGTGCACGTATATGCGTACTGGTTCGATCTAATGTGGGTCCAATCCTGGCGGCCGAATCCTGATCGGACGATCAGCGTCTGCCCATACCTCTTCGGTCGCGTCTTATTGCACATAAACCCCTCAGGTTCAGTTGAATAAACCCGCAGTCTCATGCTACTATGCACTGAGTCTGGGAAACCTTACGAGGAAGCCCCTGTGTAACACCCCTGGTGTTACCCAAAGCCCTGGCCAAAGAAGCACATTGGGTCCTACTCAAACTTTATGCTAAAATGGAAAGTGAAGGGACTCAAAGTTTAGAGGCATGGTTAAGATAAGAATTAACCATAACAAGAAAAAAATTCTATCCTTCATACAATGTTCACCAAAAAACAAGATTCTAAAACCCTAATTCCTTCTTAAGCCCTTACACCCTAACCATGGGATTAAAGGGGAAAGAGTGGGCAAATGATCAAAACATAAAAAGGAACCTTGACTAAAGATGAAGTGTATTAGTAAAGCTACAAAATTTAGTAAGAGAAATATTGCAAAAAGGCCCAACAAAAACCTCAAATTAGTACATCAAGTGGAAAGCACACTAGAGCCATCAAAATTTCTCTAAGTCCCCAAAACCACCCTAGCCCAAATATCAAAGGTGTTCACCTTTGTGCTGGTGCCAAAACCACTTAGACCAAATAGCAAAAAGTACCCAAATCACCCAAAGCACCTCCCTGAAAAATTTGAATTCAAACCGAGGTCATTTGACATGGTTTGACATCAGTTTTGTCAGTGGTGAACAGTGCCGACAGACTTGACTTGGTGCCCACATATCTCACAAGCTAGGGCATATCTTCCATTGGAACTTACACAAACTAGCTAGCCCTAGGTGCCAGGAAGAGATCTGCACAAAACCCTTGGCGAGATTCGCACGTTTGTGATCCCTGCAGGCGCTTGAACAAAGGCAGAAACTAACACACACGTGTTCGACGCGTTCTGGCGCGCCAGAGCACGCCTCGGCGCTCCGCCCACGTGCGCAGCCCCGTGCCGCGCCAACCTCACGTCTGCGCCCGCGCCTATAAAAGTCATCCTGGCCTCGACCGTGCACCCCCACGTGTCGCTGACCCAACCCAAGCTCAAGTTCGCCGGAGTTTGCCCCGTGAGCGAGGTGCCAGCGGCCGCGCAGGCCACGGCCACCGTAGACCGGCCAAACCAGCCATTCCCTGCCTCGTCCGACCCTCGGGATAGCCTCTACGGACCTCGGTGAATCTCCCAGAGCCAGGGATTGAACTCTACCTCACCGGAGACACCGGATCGACGTCGCCAGACTTCAACCGACCGCCAGCACACGTAGACCAAGCTCCACGGTAAGTCTTCCATCAATTCCTTGCACTGGTAGTGTCCTTAGCTGTCACACCCGGTTTTAGAAGGCAAACCGAATGTGAACCATGTACGTGCCAGGATCAGCAATTCACGTACACAACAATTACATAACATGGACATCATCACACAGTGCTCAAATAGTATTAAAAAGGGAAACAATAGTCGATTACATCATATGTCCGAGACATCCACATAGTCTTTACAATAAATCAAAGTGCGAAAACGAAATATAGATAAACGCGACCTTCACAGGCAGCCGACTGGGGGTTGCCGCTAACCCACACCTAAAACTCGTCGTAGTCTTGGGACTCCTAGAAATCTCCTTCCACGGCTTCATCTCCTCCTGAGCAGTGGTTGCAATGCGGACAACCTGGGGGGGTTTGGTGTGTAGAGCAAGGGTGAGTACACATCAACATACTCAGCAAGTGTCCTGTTTGGCTGTAGTGGACTAGCTTTATATGGGGGTAAGTCAAGCAGTTGCTTTTAGTTGGTCAGATTTGTTATTACTAGTAGAGAAAGCCAAGTTTTAGAGTTAACCCACGTTATTAACCCAAACGTACTCCTTTCCAAACGGAAAGAGTACAACTTACCATTACCAGAGTCAAAACCAAGAACCATCAATCTCATTGCCACCTGCAATCCGAACATCTCTGATCAAGTACCACTAATCACTGGAGCTCCCTTGGCTGCTCATAACCGCGAGCACGATTGATATATCAGTTTCATAACACTCTGCAGAGGTTGTGCACTTTACCCACACACCGTGATTCCCTTTCTGCCCAGAGAGAGCTACTCCCCATTGACCACTACCTAGGTGGTCCAGCAGGGCATCACTACGTAGCCTTTACAAAGATTCCCCGAGGCTGTAGCCGCCCGTTAGGTTTCCTAAATGTACCGCACTCCTCCCCAAGGGACAAATCAACCTTGGCAGAGCGAGCCGCATACACCGAGCCCCATTGACGGCACAACGGCTAAGCGAACTAAACCCCGGTTCCTCTAATTATTCATCTAAGGGCGTCCCACTCCACCCTATTGGTTGCACTGTTTTCCCGGGCGGTCATCCAACGAACAGGTCCTTACGGAGAGGCACTCGAGAAACCGCTCGAGCCCTCTTGAAGGCCACAAGTATAACATCATAATAAAAGAGGGGAAAACAACGTATCATTGATAAATCTCATCATGTTCATTGATTAGAGTTGAGCAATAGTATGAGACTAAGCAATAATAATCCAACCCAAATAGGTAAACAAGGACATGGATAACAAAAGCTAGTCGATCCTTGGGTATAAATGTGTAAAGCGGGAGGTGAATTAAAGTATGTATAGGACAGAGATAGGTCAAGGGACACTTGCCTCCACCAATGGACTGCTGCTCAGGGACTTCTCCTGCGAGTTCTTCGGGCTCTTCAACCGGATCGTTCTCTATGCGAGTGCAAACATACATACATCCATCCATTCAAATTAGGAAACAAACAGTACACCATACAAGAGAACAAATAGATGAATCATGCATAAAATATGACATACGATATTGCATTTACCATGGTTGGAAGGAAACGGGGGAAGGTCTCGCGGGGTTAAAGCTTACTCGAAACGTATTATGGGTAGATGCATAACTAAGCGCTATGTGACTTAATTCCATCGAGTTTCACTAACAAGTATTAGCCACAAGCGCTATTATAACTATAACTATTTTCAATTGATCAACATTAAACGAGATCCAAGATTAGCTACATGCACTAATAGAAACATAACCACTTTTAGTAGATCAACATTAAATGAGATAGACAATTAACCATATGAATTAACTAACGTAACCAATTCCTAAATTGAGTTTCCTATTTTATTAACATGAACAACGTGATTAGCGCGCATAAAATATAGTGGGGGGGGGGGGTAGACAGGCACGTCCATGGGTAGACGAGGGCACGGCGAGCCGTGCCAAGGCACTGTGCTCCACGCGGGTACGTACGCGCAAAGCCGCGCTGACGTGTCGCGAACGAGTCGCGCATACGCCGGGGCCGAGCAGCGCACGCGCTGCGCTACGCAGGGACACCACGGCCACGCGAGCCGAAGCCACGTCGGGCCGAGGCCGCGCTGCGCAGGGACGGGGCACACCAAGGCGGGCGGGACCGAGCCGCCATGGCCGCGAGCCGCGGGTGCGGCGAGCTCACCAGGGGCACCGTGCGTGCACGGGCCGCGCCGGGGCTCCGCGCGCACCACTGAGGCCACGCCGGGGGCCGGGACTGCGCGATCACCGCCGAGGCCGCGCCGGGGAGGGCGCCACGCCGGGGCCGCAGGCCGCCGCGCCATGGCCGGCCGGCTGGGGCCGAGACGCGCGGGGGGAAAAGGGGCCGGGGCCGGGGTTGCCGCGGGCGGGCGAGGCCGCGTAGGGGCCGGGGCCGAGCAGCGCGGGTGGGGGAGGCTGGGCCTCGCCGGGGCCGAGCGCCACCGGGGCGCGGGGAGGGGAGGGGTCGGACAGGGCCGGCGAGCCAGCGAGCCGAGGGCGGGCTAGGGCGCGCGCGGGGGCGGGGCGGGGCGGGGCTCGCCGCGCCGCCATGGCCGGCCACGCCGGGGGGAGGGGCGGGGGAGCACGCCGGGCCGAGCGCCGCCGAGGCGCGGGGAGGGGAGCGAGCCGGGCGGGGCGAGGCCGAGCCGCGCCGGGAAGAAGGGACGGGGGGAGAAGGAAGGAAGAAGGGGAGGGGCCGGGGGCTTACCACGGGCGGGGCGGGGCACCGGCGTCGGGCGAGCCGGGGGCGGGCAGGGGAGCGGCGTGGGGTGGGGGAGGGATCGTGTGCGGGGGGGATAGAGGGGAGGAGAGAGAGAGGGGGTTTGGGGAGGGGGAGCTGACAGGTCATAGGTATATTGAAAGGGAATTGGAGTCTATGACAGGACATAGCTCATAAATATACCTTTGATCATGTCTCTTTTATATATGTTATGACTAATGTGTTTTCAAGTGTATTTCAAACCAAGTCATAGGTATATTGAAAGGGAATTGGAGTCTTCGGCGAAGACAAAGGCTTCCACTCCACTCTACTACTCATCCTTTGCCGTCGCTCCGCTTTACTCTCCGTCTTTGGTATAATCTTCACTTATATGTTTTATTTGCCAAAGGGGAGATAGTAGTTAGAAAAGGGCTTAGATCTCACTCAAAGTATCCAATTTTGGCGATTCATGCCAAAGGGGGAGAAAGTATGAGCCCAAAGCAAAAGGACTGCACCACCACCCTAATTTTAAAATTAATGATTTTCAATTGGTAAATTTCAAATTGGTATTTCTTTGTGTTCTAAAGGGGATTTTCAAAATTGATATATTAAAACCCTCTTGAACACTAAGAGGAGAATTCATTGAGGGGGAGTTTTGTTTAGTCAAAGGAAAAGCATTTGAAACAGGGGGAGAAAATTTCAAATCTTGAAAATGTTTCATAAAAATCTTATTCATTTACCTTTGACTATTTGCAAAAGAACTTTGAAAAGGATTTACAAAAGAATTTGCAAAAACAAAATCTGTGGTGCAAGTGTGGTCTAAAATGTTAAAAATGAAGAAACAATCCATGCATATCTTGTAAGTATTTATATTGGCTCAATTCCAAGCAACCTTTGCACTTACATTATGCAAACTAGTTCAATTATGCACTTTTATATTTGCTTTGGTTTGTGTTGGCATCAATCACCAAAAAGGGGGAGATTGAAAGGGAATTAGGCTTACACCTAGTCCCTAATTAATTTTGGTGGTTGAATTGCCCAACACAAATAATTGGACTAACTAGTTTTCTCTAGCGTATAAGTTATACAGGTGCCAAAAGTTCACACTTAGCCAATAAAAAGACCAAGTATTGGGTTCAACAAAAGAGCAAAGGGACAACCGAAGGCACCTCTGGTCTGGCGCACCGGACTGTCCGGTGTGCCACCAGACATGTCCGGTGCATCAGAGGACTCCAGCGCAAACTCGTCGTCTTCGGGAAAATCCAGAGGCAACTCCACTATAATTCACCGGACTGTCCGGTGTACACCGGACAGTGTCCGGTGCTCCAAGGAAGAGCGGCCTCAGGAACTCGCCAGCTTCGGGAAACTGCAACGGCTGCTCCGCTATAATTCACCGGACATGTCCGGTGTACACCAGACTGTCCGGTGTAACTGCGGGGCAACGGCTACTTCGCGCCAACGGTCACCTGCAACAGCAATTAATGCGTGCCAGAGCGCGCAGAAGACAGGCACGCGCGTAGTGGCGCACCGGACACTCTACAGTACATGTCCGGTGCGCCACCGGACATCCAGGCGGGCCCAGAAGTCAGAACTCCAACGGTCAGAACCCAACGGCTTTGGTGACGTGGCTGGCGCACCGGACATGTCCGGTGTGCACCGGACTGTCCGGTGCACCATGCGACAGACAGCCCCACCAAACGGCTAGTTTGGTGGTTGGGGTTATAAATACCCCCAACCACCCCACATTCAAGTCATCCAAGTTTTCCACTTCTCAACCACTTACAAGAGCTAGGCATTCAATTCTAGACACACTCAAGTGATCAAATCCTCTCCAATTCCACACAAGGCTTTAGTGATTAGCGAGAGAGATTTGTCGTGTTCTTTTGAGCTCTTGCGCTTGGATTGCTTCTTTCTTTCTCATTTGTTCTTGTGATCATAAACTCATTTGTAACCGAGGCAAGAGACACCAATTGTGTGGTGGTCCTTGCGGGGAAGTTTTATTCCCGGGTTGATTTGAGAAGAGAAGCTCACTCGGTCCGAGGGACCGTTTGAGAGAGGGAAAGGGTTGAAAAAGACCCGGCCTTTGTGGCCTCCTCAACGGGGAGTAGGTTTGCGAGAACCGAACCTCGGTAAAACAAATCATTGTGTCTCACTCCGCATTTGCTCACGATTTGTTTTGCGCCCTCTCTCTCGGACTCGTGTTTATTTCTAACGCTAACCCATCTCGTAGTTGTGTTTATATTTGTAAATTTCAGTTTCGCCCTATTCACCCCCCTCTAGGCGACTTTCAATTGGTATCAGAACCCGGTGCTTCATTAGAGCCTAACCGCTCGAAGTGATGTCGGGAGATCACACCAAGAGGGAGATGGAGACCGGCGACAAGCCCACTACGAGTCATGGGAGCACCTCATCGGAAGAGTCCCGCACCAAGAGGAAGGTGAAGAAGAAGGACTCCTCCAAAGGGAAGAAGTCTTCTTCACACCACAAAGAGAAGAAGGAGAAATCTTCTTCCCACAAGTCGCATCGGAGAGGCGACAAGCACAAGAGGATGAGGAAAGTGGTCTACTACGAGACCGACACTTCATCAACATCGACCTCTAGCTCCGATGTGCCGTCCATAACTTCTAAGCGCCAAGAGCGCAAGAAGTATAGTAAGATCCCCCTACGCTACCCCCACATTTCTAAACATACACCTTTACTTTCCGTCCCTTTAGGCAAACCACCAACATTTGATGGTGAAGATTATGCTAGGTGGAGTGATATGATGCGATATCACCTAACCTCACTCCACAAAAGTATATGGGATGTTGTTGAGTTTGGTGTACAGGTACCATCCGTAGGGGATGAAGACTGTGATACGGACGAAGTGGCCCAAATCGAGCACTTCAACTCCCAAGCCACAACCATACTCCTCGCCTCTCTAAGTAGAGAGGAATATAACAAGGTGTAAGGATTGAAGAGTGCGAAGGAGATTTGGGACCTACTCAAGACCGCACACGAGGGTGATGAACTCACCAAGATCACCAAGCGGGAAACGATCGAGGGGGAGCTCGGTCGCTTTCGTCTTCGCCAAGGGGAGGAGCCACAAGATATGTACAACCGGCTCAAAACCTTGGTGAACCAAGTGCGCAACCTCGGGAGCAAGAAGTGGGACGACCACGAGGTGGTTAAGGTTATTCTAAGATCTCTCATTTTCCTTAACCCCACTCAAGTTCAATTAATTCGTGGTAATCCTAGATACACACTAATGACTCCCGAGGAAGTAATCGGGAATTTTGTGAGCTTTGAGTATATGATCAAGGGCTCGAATAAAATCAACGAGCTAGATGATCCCTCCACATCCGCGGCACAACCGGTCGCATTCAAAGCGACGGAGGAGAAGAAGGAGGAGTCTACACCAAGTAGACAATCAATCGACGCCTCAAAGCTCGACAATGAGGAAATGGCGCTCGTCATCAAGAGCTTTCGCCAAATCCTCAAACAAAGGAGGGGGAAAGACTACAAACCCCGCTCCAAGAAAGTGTGCTACAAATGTGGTAAGCCCGGTCATTTTATTGCAAAATGTCCTATATCTAGTGACAGTGACAGGGGCGACGACAAGAAGGGAAAGAGGAGAGAAAAGAAGAGGTACTACAAGAAGAAGGGCGGCGATGCCCATGTTTGCCGGGAGTGGGACTCGGACGAGAGCTCCACCGACTCCTCCTCCGACGAGGACGCCGCCAACATCGTCGTCACCAAGGGACTCCTCTTCCCCAACGTCGGCCACAAGTGCCTCATGGCAAAGGACGGCAAAAGGAAGAAGGTTAAATCTAAATCCTCCACTAAATATGAATCCTCTAGTGATGATAATGCTAGTGATGAGGAGAATAATTTGCGTACCCTTTTTGCCGACCTAAACATGCAACAAAAGGAAAAACTAAATGAGCTAATTAGTGCCATCCATGAAAAGGATGATCTCTTGGACTCCCACGAGGACTTCCTAATCAAGGAAAATAAGAAGCATGTTAAGGTTAAAAATGCTTACGCTCTTGAAGTTGAAAAATGTGAAAAATTGTCTAGTGAGCTAAGCACTTGCCATGAGACCATTAACAACCTTAGAAATGAGAATGCTAATTTGTTGGCTAAGGTTGATTCACATGTTTGTAATGTTTCAATTTCCAATCCTAGAAATGATAATGTTGATTTACTTGCTAGGATTGATGAATTGAATATCTCTCTTGCTAGCCTTAGAAATGAGAATGAGAAATTAATTGCTAAGGCTAAAGATATTGATGTTTGCAATTTTACTATTTCCAACCTTAGAAATGAGAATGATATATTACATGCTAAGGTTGTAGAATTAAAATCTTGCAAACCCTCTACATATAATGTGAGCATGTTTCTATTTGCACTAGATGTAAAGATGTTGATATTGATGCTATTCATGATCATGTGGCTTTAATTAAACAACAAAATGATCATATAGCATTATTAGATGCTAAAATTGCCGAGCATAACTTAGAAAATGAAAAGTTTAAATTTGCTAGAAGTATGCTCTATAATGGGAGACGCCCTGGCATCAAGGATGGCATTGGCTACCAAAGGGGAGACAATGTCAAACTTAGTGCCCCTCCTAAAAGATTGTCTAATTTTGTTAAGGGCAAGGCTCCCATGCCTCAGGATAACGAGGGTTACATTTTGTACCCTGCCGGTTATCTCGAGAGCAAAATTAGGAGAACTCATTCTAGGAAGTCTCACTCTGGCCCTAATCATGCTTTTATGTATAAGGGTGAGACATCTAGCTCTAGGCAACCAACCCGTGCTAAGTTGCCTAAGAAGAAAACTCCTAATGCATCAAATGATCATGGCATTTCATTTAAAACTTTTGATGCATCTTATGTGCTTACTAACAAATCCGGCAAGGTAGTTGCCAAGTTTGTTGGGGGCAAACACAAGGGCTCCAAGACTTGTGTTTGGGTACCAAAAGTTCTTGTTTCTAATGCCAAAGGACCCAAGACCATTTGGGTACCTAAAGTCAAGAACTAAACTTGTTTTGTAGGTTTATGCATCCGGGGGCTCAAGTTGGATCATCGACAGCGGGTGCACAAACCACATGACAGGGGAAAAGAAAATGTTCTCCTCCTACGAGAAAAACCAAGATCCCCAACGAGCTATCACATTCGGGGATGGAAACCAAGGTTTGGTCAAAGGTTTGGGTAAAATAGCTATATCTCCTGACCATTCCATTTCCAATGTTTTTCTTGTAGATTCTTTAGATTACAATTTGCTTTCCGTTTCGCAATTATGTTAAATGGGCTACAACTGTCTATTTACTGATGTTGGTGTCACTGTCTTTAGAAGAAGTGATGATTCAATAGCATTTAAGGGAGTGTTAGAGGGTCAACTATACTTGGTAGATTTTGATAAAGCTGAACTCGACACTTGCTTAATTGCTAAGACTAACATGGGTTGGCTCTGGCACCGCCGACTAGCCCACGTTGGAATGAAGAATCTTCATAAGCTTCTAAAGGGAGAGCACATTTTAGGACTAACAAATGTTCATTTTGAGAAAGACAGGATTTGTAGCGCATGCCAAGCCGGGAAGCAAGTTGGCACTCATCATCCACACAAGAACATCATGACAAGTGACAGGCCACTAGAGCTCCTACACATGGATTTATTCGGCCCGATCGCTTACATAAGCATCGGCGGGAGTAAGTACTGTCTAGTTATTGTGGATGATTATTCTCGCTTCACTTGGGTGTTCTTTTCGGAGGAAAAATCTCATACCCAAGAGACCTTAAAGGGATTCTTGAGACGGGCTCAAAATGAGTTCGACTTAAGGATCAAGAAAATTAGAAGCGACAACGGAACGGAGTTCAAGAACTCACAAATAGAAGGCTTTCTTGAGGAGGAGGGCATCAAGCATGAGTTCTCTTCTCCATACACCCCATAACAAAATGGTGGAGTGGAGAGGAAGAATCGAACTCTATTGGACATGGCAAGAACCATGCTTGATGAGTACAAGACATCGGATCAGTTTTGGGCCGAGGCAATCAACACCGCCTGCTACGCCATCAACCGGTTATACCTACACCGAATCCTCAAGAAGACATCCTATGAACTCCTAACCGGTAAAAAGCCCAATATTTCATATTTTAGAGTTTTTGGTAGCAAATGCTTTATTCTTGTTAAAAGAGGTAGAAAATCTAAATTTGCTCCTAAAACTGTAGAAGGCTTTTTACTAGGATATGATTCAAACACAAGGGCATATAGAGTCTTTAACAAGTCCTCAGGACTAGTTGAAGTTTCTTGTGACGTTGTGTTTGATGAGACTAACGGCTCTCAAGTAGAGCAAGTTGATCTTGTTGAGATAGGTGAAGAACAGGCTCCGTGCATCGCGCTAAGGAACATGTCCATTGGGGATGTGTGCCCTAAGGAATCCGAAGATCCTCCACATGCACAAGATCAACCATCTTCCTCCACGCAAGCATCTCCACCAACCCAAAATGAGGACGAGGCTCAAGTTGATAAAGAGGAAGAACAAAATGATGAGCCACCTCAAGATGACGGCAACGATCAAGGGGGAGATGCAAATGATCAAGACAAGGAGGATGAAGAACCAAGGCCGCCACACCCAAGAGTCCACCAAGCAATCCAACGAGATCACCCCGTCGACACCATCCTCGGTGACATTCATAAGGGGGTAACTACTCGATCTCGTGTTGCACATTTTTGTGAGCATTACTCTTTGTTTCCTCTATTGAGCCACACAGGGTAGAGGAAGCACTTCAAGATTCGGATTGGGTGATGGCGATGCAAGAGGAGCTCAACAACTTCACTAGGAATGAGGTATGGCATTTAGTTCCACGTCCTAATCAAAATGTTGTAGGAACCAAGTGGGTCTTCCGCAACAAGCAAGACGAGCATGGTGTGGTGACAAGGAACAAAGCTCGACTTGTGGCCAAGGGATACTCCCAAGTCGAAGGTTTGGATTTCGGTGAAACCTATGCACCCGTAGCTAGGCTTGAGTCCATTCGTATATTATTAGCCTATGCTACTTACCATAGCTTCAAGCTTTACCAAATGGACGTGAAGAGTGCCTTCCTCAATGGACCAATCAAGGAAGAGGTCTATGTTGAGCAACCTCCCGGCTTTGAAGACAGTGAGTATCCTAACCATGTCTATAGGCTCTCTAAGGCACTTTATGGGCTCAAGCAAGCCCCAAGAGCATAGTATGAATGCCTTAGAGATTTCCTTATTGCTAATGGCTTCAAAGTCGGCAAGGCCGATCCTACTTTATTCACTAAAACTCTTGACAATGATTTGTTTGTATGCCAAATTTATGTTGATGATATTATATTTGGGTCTATTAACGAATCTACATGTGAAGAATTTAGTAGGATCATGACACAAAAATTCGAGATGTCTATGATGGGGGAGTTGAAGTATTTTCTAGGATTCCAAGTCAAGCAACTCCAAGAGGGCACCTTCATTTGCCAAACGAAGTACACTCAAGACATTATAACCATGTTTGGAATGAAGGATGCCAAGCCCATCAAGACACCCATGGGAGCAAATGGGCATCTCGACCTCGACACGGGAGGTAAATCCGTCGATCAAAAGGTATACCGGTCGATGATTGGTTCATTACTTTATTTATGTGCATCTCGACCGGACATTATGCTTTCCGTATGCATGTGTGCAAGATTCCAAGCCGACCCTAAGGAATCCCAGCTTACGGCCGTAAAACGAATCTTGAGATATTTGGCTTATACTCCTAAGTTTGGGCTTTGGTACCCTCGGGGATCCACATTTGATTTGATTGGTTATTCGGATGCCGATTGGGCGGGGTGCAAAATCAATAGAAAGAGCACATCGGGGACTTGCCAGTTCTTGGGAAGATCCTTGGTGTCTTGGGCTTCAAAGAAGCAAAATTCGGTCGCTCTTTCTACCGCCGAAGCCGAGTATATTGCCGCAGGCCATTGTTGCACGCAATTGCTTTGGATGAGGCAAACCCTGCGGGACTATGGTTACAAATTAACCAAAGTTCCTCTTCTATGTGATAATGAGAGTGCAATCCGCATGGCGGATAATCCCGTTGAGCATAGCCGCACTAAACACATAGCCATTCGGTATCATTTTCTTAGGGATCACCTACAAAAAGGGGATATCGAGATTGCATACATTAATACTAAAGATCAATTAGCCGATATCTTTACTGAAAGCATCTAGGCCCCTGGTTGGTTTTAGTGATTAATGACAACGTAATATTATATGTGACTAACGTGTGTTTTGCAGAGACAAATGGTAAGTTAGGTCGCATGACAGGTAGAAGTACTACAACGGTGAAAACAATCCCGGAGATAAGAACTCGAAGCGACGGCTAAAATGACGAAACAAAAGGTGAAGGTCTACGGAGTCCGAGTGTCAAGGAGATGTGGACACTCGCATTTTAGTTAGGTCTTTTATTCTCTTTTAGCCGTACTATAAAGAGGGGTTGTCGATGAGTAGTTTGACCAAGAGAGTTCTAGTGTAGTGTTGGTGCACAATCACACTCATACACAGTGCTAGGTGTCACTCTAGAACTCACACTCAAGTTAGAACGAAAACCGATTTGAAAATCAGCTGAAAAACAAGAGTTAGTGTTTCTGGCCTTGGGGCACCGGACTGTCCGGTGTGCACCGGACTGTCCGGTGCACCCTCTGCCAGGTGGGGCCAGGCTGATCCGCGGCAGAGGCTTCCCCTTCCCAGAAACCCGAGAGCGCAGCTTTCAGAGTTGAATTTTAGTGGCACACCGGACACCGCACCGGACTGTCCGGTGTGCACCGGACAGTGGACTGTTCACTGTCCGGTGCGCCATGAGTCCAACGGCTCTCTGTCAGAACTAGCCGTTGGAAACGACCGTTGGCGCACCGGTGGCGCACCGGTGGCGCACCGGACTGTCCGGTGCGCCATCGCGCAGTGAAATGCCTGTAACGGCTAGTTGGTGGGTAAGGGCTATTTATACCCCCTCCACCCACCATATTCAATGTCTTGCACTCCACATTTATTCCAGCACATTGCTAGAGCATTGCAAGCACCAAAAGCCTAGTGAGGAGATTAGAGAATCATAATCCGCGCTTGTTCCTCATTAGCGCTAGTAAGAGCCACCTAGAGCACACACCACTTGCATTAGGCTTCTCTTGGTCAAGCGAAAGTCTACGGCTTGTTACTCTTGGTGATCGGCATCACCTAGACGGCTTGGTGGCGTTGGGAGCTCGGTGATCACCGTGAAGATCTTGTTGGTGACCCGACTCAAGTTTGTAAGCGGTCTCGAGGGATCCACCGCGCAGGAGTGGCAAAGGATCATCTCGTAGTGAGCACTTGGTTCTTGCGAGGACCAAGGGGGAGCGATACCCTTGCGCGGGTGCTCCAACGAGGACTAGTGGAGAGTGCCGACTCTTCGATACCTCGGGAAAAATTGGAGGAGTCTTCTAAACTTTGCTTTACATTCCGCACTTAATTCAAGCACTTTACATTGTGTATTTGTTTAGCAAGTATTTGAATTATTATCTTAGCTTTGTTGCATTTCTAGTATTATATTCTTAGTGCTAGTTGTTGGGGTGAAGTTGGGCTCTTGTTTAGCTCTTGCTTAGGTTTTAATTAGTGTTGTTTTTTAGAAAAGCCAATTCACCCCCCCTCTTGGGCATCGTGATCCTTTCAATTGGTATCAAAGCCTTGTTGCTCATAGATTAGCTTAACCGCTAGAGTTACGATGTCCGGTGGGGATGGACCTCCTCCCGTTTTTGATGGTGACGATTTTCCTTATTGGAAAATTCGTATGGAAGCATACTTAGAGGCTATAGACATTGGTGTCTATAAAGCCGCCACACAAGGGTTCCCCGAACCTAGAGATCCCACAAATCTTGTAGGTGATGAGTTCAATTATGAGAAATGGAATGCTAAGGCCAAAAACACCCTTTTTAGAGGCCTTTGCAAAAATGTGTTCAATAGAGTAAGGAATCATAAAAATGCTCATGATTTGTGGATGGACATTTGTGCTCTACACGAAGGAACTAGAAGTGAACGTGAGGAAAGATATCACATAGCCATGCGAAAGTTAAATTCTTTTGAAATGCTTACTAATGAAAATGCAAATGCTATGTACTCACGACTTAATATTCTTGTAGAGGAAGTCAATGGATTGGGGCTTACTCAAATCTCACAACCGGATGTTGTGAGGAAGATTCTCAGTGTCCTCC
The DNA here is from genome assembly GCA_029449295.1 of Zea luxurians. Taxonomy (NCBI): domain Eukaryota; kingdom Viridiplantae; phylum Streptophyta; class Magnoliopsida; order Poales; family Poaceae; genus Zea; species Zea luxurians. The sequence continues at coordinate 34,261,541 of JAOPSE010000002.1, read as the reverse complement.
CAATAGACAAATATGGACACATTGTCACTGTGCTACATCAAATGGATCTTTCGGTTACCACACCTACACAAATTTTGGGAAAGATCAATGCCCATGAAATGTACATGCACATCAACGACAAAGAAGAATCATCTTCCAAAAGAAAGGATTTGGCTCTCAAAGCAAATCATGAAAGAAAAGGAAAAGCAAAAATACAAGTTGAGGAAGAATACTCAAGTGATGATGACCTTGATGCAAACATTGCCTTGATGGTAAGGAAGACCACCAAGATGTTGAAGAAGCTAAATAGAGAAGGCATCAAATTTGATTCAAGAAAGAAGAAGTTCTTTTCCAACAAAAGAAAGCCCATTTCTGAGATGGACTGCTACAACTGTGGTGAGCTTGGTCATCTTGCTCATCAATGCAACAAGCCCAAGAAGAACAAGTTCAAGGGCAAGAAAGAAGATGACAGCGATGATGAAAAGAAGGAAAAGAAATTCTTCAAGAGGAAGGATGGAAAGCAAAAGAAGTTTCACAAGAAGAAGAATGGAAAGGCATATATTGTTGGCGACTGGCTCACCGACATCGAATCATCAAGTGGGTCTTCTTTAAGTGAAGAAGAAAATGATGAAAAAGTTGCCGCCATCGCCGGGGACTTCTCTTCACCACCACCATCGCCATCATCCACTTCTCACCTATGCCTCATGGCTAGGGGTGAACGGAAGGTACAAAATGATATTAATATTGCTGATGATAGTGATAGTGATAGTGATGAAGAATTTGCTTCACCTTCATATGATGAGTTAGCTGACTTACTTAAAGAATATACTCAAATCATTAGAAAGTCAAAAGCTAAATGTGATAGGTTGAAAAATGAAAATGAATCTTTAAATACCAAGTATGACATAGTTATAAAGGCTAGTGATGAAATAAAAGAAGAAAATAAAACTATGTCATCAACTGTAAATGAGCTCACAAACTCCCTAAAAGATGCTAAGGAAAAATATGACAAATTAAATGAAGCTAATAGGGAGTTGCAAAATAGACTAGTAAAGATCAAGGAAGACTATACTCAAATTAAATTTGATCATGACAATCTTCTTGTTGAAAATGAACTTTTATCTTGCAAAACACATGAGGCTATTAACCCTGTTGTTAAGTTTGATGTAGCAACCTCATGTGATGATTTGTTTCAAGAAGAGCAAACTAGTCTACATGCTGAATTGACTGAAAAAGTTGAAGTCCTGACCTTAGACAACCAAAAATTGAAGAATTACTTGACTGATGCAACTACTAGAGGAAAAGTTGCTATTGAGAACAATGATTTCAACAATGAGTTGGCAGTGGATAATCAAAGGCTTAAGAATGAGGTCAAGAAACTAAAAAGTGAAAATGAACATCTTGCAACAAGTGTGCAAAAGTTCAACAAGGGTCAATACCTTCAAAATGAGCTGCTTATGAACACTGTTATGAAAAATAACAAGAGTGGTATTGGATACAATGCTTTTGTGCAAAAGAAAGCTATCACTCAATACAAACCAAAGCAGACTCACAAGCCTATCAAATGCTTTGAGTGTGGAAATGAAGGTCATTTTGCCCACAACTGCAAAGCTAAACCACCAACTCCCTTGCCTAAGCACTCAAGACCATTTGCTTTCAATGCTCACTATGTTCTAAGAAAGGTTGCAAATGGAAAGGTTAAGGTTACATTCCTAGGTCCACCAAATAAGAGTAGACCTAGACAAATCTGGGTGGCAAAATCCTTAATTGAGAGAGTCACTGGTCCTATGCAATATAGGGCCCTCAAAACTCAAGCTTGAATTGTCTGTGAATGTAGGTGAACTACAAGACCGGTGGGAGCCATTGGGTTATTGACAGTGGATGCACACAACATATGACAGGCAACCCACGGATGTTCACCTCACTAGATGAGAATGTTGATGGTCAAGATAAAATCACATTTGGAGACAATTCAAAAGGAAAAGTGCAAGGACTTGGCAAGGTGGCAATCTCAAATGATTTATCAATATCAAATGTTCTCTTAGTTGCACCTTTGAGCTTCAATTTATTATCAGTGGGACAACTTTGTGATCTTGGACTTCAATGCTTATTCACTCCATCAGAGGTTATTGTAACAAAAATGGATGATGAATCAATGGTATTCAAGGGATTTAGATACAACAACCTCTACTTAGTGGATTTCACTTCAGAAGATGCAGACTTAAGAACTTGCCTCTTCACCAAAGCTTCTCTTGGATGGCTTTGGCATAGGAGGCTTGCACATGTTGGGATGAGCACACTCAAGAAGGTATTAAAGAAAGATATGGTTAGAGGATTAAAGGATGTGGTGTTTGAAAAAGACAAGCCATGCAGTGCATGTCAAGCTGGAAAGCAAGTTGCTAATACACATCCCACTAAAGCTTTCATGTCAACATCAAGGCCACTGGAACTACTTCATATGGATTTATTTGGACCTACAAATTATGTCAGTGCCGGTGGCAACCTCTACTGTCTAGTGATTGTTGATGACTTCTCAAGATACACTTGGGTGTTCTTTCTCCATGACAAATCTGAAGTTGCATCTATATTCAAGAAGTTTGCCAAGAAAGCACAAAATGAATTTGATTGCAAGATTAAGAAGATTAGAAGTGACAATGGCAAAGAATTTGACAACACCAACATTCATGAGTACTGTGATGAATTTGGATCAAGCATGAAGTATCTGCCACATATACACCTCAACAAAATGGAGTTGTTGAAAGGAAAAATAGGACCTTGATCACCCTTGCAAGAACAATGATTGATGAGTATAACACACCGGAGAGGTTTTGGGCCGAAGCTGTCAACACTGCTTGTTATGCATCAAACAGGCTATTTCCTCACCGGCTACTTGCGAAGACTCCTTATGAACTGCTAAATGGGAAAAGCCAGACGTCTCCTTCTTCTGGGTATTTGGGTGCAAATGCTACATCTACAAGAAACGCCATCACCTAGGGAAGTTTCAAAGACGTTGTGATATTGGTTTTCTTTTGGGTTATTCATTAAAGTCCAAAGCATATCGAGTATTCAACCATGCCACTGGCGTGGTAGAAGAAACATATGATGTGGAATTTGATGAGACTAATGGCTCCCAAGGAGCACTTGAAAATCTTGATGATGTAGGTGATGAGCCACTTAGGGAAGCAATGAAGAACATGCCTATTGGAGCTATCAAACCGAAAGAAGATGAAGAAGAGGTGCAAATCATTGACAAGCCTTCTTCATCAAATGTACCACAAGATGATGAAAAAGATGAGAGGCATGCAAATGAAGATACATTTGTCTCTCATGAACAAGCAAGGGTACAAGCCGAAGATGTTGATGCTCCAGGATCTTCTTCCCAAGTGGTTGATAGGAGAAACTCATCACTACTTCAAGCTCATCCTCAAAACCAAATCATTGGGAGTCCTTCACAAGGGGTTATTACTCGATCACATAGACATGCTACTTTTATTGAACATCACTCTTTTGTTTCTTGTGTTGAGCCTACTTGTATAGATGAGGCGCTACAGGATCCGGACTGGGTGAATGCCATGCATGAAGAACTTAACAACTTCACCCGCAACGAAGTTTGGACCCTGGAGAAGCCCCCACAAGATGCAAGAATCATTGGAACAAAGTGGGTGTTCAGAAACAAACAAGATGATCAAGGTGTGATTGTAAGAAACAAGGCAAGACTTGTCGCAAAGGGATTCTCTCAAGTTGAAGGCTTAGATTTTGGAGAGACCTTTGCACCGGTTGCTCGACTGGAAGCCATCCGTATCCTACTTGCATATGCATCATGCTATGATATAAAACTTTATCAAATGGATGTAAAAAGTGCATTTTTAAATGGCTTCATAAATGAACTTGTATATGTTGAGCAACCGCCTGGATTTGAAGACCCTAGATATCCTAACCATGCTTACAGGTTGTCCAAGGCGCTTTATGGGCTAAAGCAAGCTCCAAGGGCTTGGTATGAGCGTCTTCGCGACTTCCTCATCGAAAAGGGCTTCAAGATCGGGACCGTCGACACAACTCTCTTCACAAAGAAACATAACGGTGATATTTTCATTTGTCAAGTATATGTTGATGATATAATCTTTGGCTCGACAAATGACTATCATTGCAAGGAATTTGGTGAGTTGATGTCGAAGGAGTTCGAGATGTCAATGATTGGTGAGCTAACATACTTCCTCGGCTTTCAAGTCAAGCAAATGAAAGATGGTAACTTTCTCTCACAAGAGAAGTATACCAAAGACTTGTTGAAAAGGTTCAACATGGAGAAGTGCAAACCAATCAAGACTCCCATGCCTACAAATGGACATCTCGACTTAGATGAGGGAGGTAACCCGGTTAATCAAACTCTCTACTGTTCTATGATTGGTAGTTTATTGTACCTTACCGCATCTAGGCCCGATATTATGTTCAGTGTTTGCATGTGTGCTAGATTCCAATCTAATCCTAAGAAAGCTCATCTTCGCGCTGTTAAGAGAATTCTTAGGTATCTCAGGCACACCACAAGCGTTGGTCTGTGGTATCCCAAAGGAGCTACTTTTGATTTAATTGGCTATTCCGATTCGGATTATGCCGGTTGCAAAATTGATAGGAAAAGTACTTCTGGGGGATGCCATCTGCTTGGTAGATCACTAGTTTCATGGACATCCAAAAAGCAAAATAGTGTTGCCTTGTCAACTGCCGAAGCGGAATACATTGCCGCAGGTGCTTGTTGCACTCAGATTTTATATATGAAACAAACCCTTCTAGACTATGGCGTAGTTCTAGAAAAGGTACCTTTGTTGTGTGACAATGAGAGTGTTGTTAAAATTGCTAATAATCCTGTTCAACACTCTCGCACCAAGCACATTGATATCCGTCATCACTTCCTTAGAGATCATGTTGCTAAAGGAGATATCATTTTAGAAGGAGTGAGGTCGGAAGATCAATTAGCGGATATCTTCACTAAGCCACTTGATAAGACCCGCTTTTGCATGTTGAGGAATGAACTAAATATTCTTGATCTCAGAAATTTTATGTAAAATGTCAAAAGGTGTTGTCAAGCTTGCATTGCATATTTAAATTCCTTGTATTGCATCTAGGGCTTGTCTAACCTAGTTAAGATAACCGCCAACAAAGCAAGTGAAAAAGCTTAACTCGGGTCAAACTTGACAAGTCTTAGTTTTTAAGCTTTTAGCACTTAAATTCTTACTTTTTATGCAATTATTGGTTCTTGAAATATGCATGAGGTACTGCACTTAGGGGGAGTATTCAAAACTCAAATCACTCATGAAAACCCCTATTGCAAGCCAAAATGCAAATTTCACCATTTGCCTATTTTCTCTAAAAATTATCTAGCCTATGGCAAAATATTTTGAAAAGTATATGAGGGTGCCAATACCTGTCCCAACAAGTGTTATTTTGAGTGATTATAAGTTGAGATTTGGTTTGGTTGGGAGTTAGATAGAAAAATTCAAAATTTTCCAAACTCTCCTCTGTCTGGGCTCACCGGACAGTCCGGTGTGCACCGGACACTGCACTGTGCAATGTCCGGTGCACCGGCAGCCGCGCGCTAAAATTCAATTTTTCCTGTGCGCTGTCCGGTGGTTCACCGGACAGCTACTGTGCGCTGTCCGGTGCGCCCATATCGCGTTTTAAAAAAAAGGCCTCCAGCCCGCAGCCGAGCCAGAGGCCCATCTTCTCTGCCAGCTCCCTCTGCTCTCTGATTCCTGGCGATTCCCTCTCCCCCCGCCGGCGATTTCCAGCCACCGGCGGCCTCCATCTCCGATGGTGCTCCGGCGACTTTGGGCCCCTCTCCTTCTCTCCCTCGGTGAGCAGACCTCTCCCTCTGTTCTCCTCTCCCTCTTTTTCTGGTGAGCAGTGGCCCCTCACTTCTCCCTTTTGTGCAACACTCCAAATCTTGTGAAATCTGGTGAATTCCTGTTGTGGTTTGTGAGTCTCTGTGTGTATTGAGTATCCCTGCAGGTTCTTAGCTCCTTCGGGAGGGTTTTCCCACCTCAAATAGCCATTTCACCGAAAACCTAATTCCCCGCACGCCATGTGCTCGGTGAAATGCCCAAACCAGCCAAATTTGCTCCAATTGAACCCAAATTTTTCAGACACCTTCACAACACTTCCAGCAACATCCTTGCCAAATTTCACGCCAATCCGAGATCCCAGACTTAAAATTTTACCAAATTTCCCGATTTGAGCGATCGTTTTCGAGCCGTGTGCCCAAATCCCTTTTTTCTTCGGCTAAATTCAAACCAAGCACACACTTCACTCATATTCACCTATATAAACCTATTCATGAAGTATCGGCTCAATTCCATATCGTTTCGTGCCTCAATTCGAATTCCAAACATCCTATGACACTATTTATCCGTCAAACATCGTTTTCACATCATTTGACTTCTTGATCGTTTCGTCTCGTGCCATATCTCTCTGTGTATGTATTTATTCACATTTCATATGCCTATGACTATGTGACTAATACGTGCTCACCTCTTCTGTCATTTCAGTGACCTTGATTGACCATGTGCCGTCTCCCGTCCTGCCTGGATCGTCACCTCTCGTGTGAGCTTTCCAGACATCAGTTCAGGATGCCGCGCACGAAGAATGTGTCGGCGCCAGGGGGAGGCGATGATGAGGATCCTCGTCGCCCCTTCAGGCAGGTCAAGGGCAAGACTGTTTACTTGGAGCAGCAGGAAGGCCGCAAGAAGCGGCGTACGGACAGAGCAGCCCGTGCAGCGGCAGCGGCTGCAGCGGCCGCTGCGCAGGCCGAGCTTGGAGATCAGCCACAGACTCCATCAGACCAGATCGCATACCGTGTTCGTCGTCTCGCCTCCCGGCGCTCCTCCACTCACACCTCTGCTTCCACTCCGCCTCCCACTCTGCCTGCTCCCGTCACTCCTATTGCTCCATCCACCACCACAGCTATACCCACTACCTCCACTACGCCAGCTTCCACTGCTCCTCCTCCTCCAGCTCCCGCTTCAGCTCCTCCTGTCCCTCCACCTCGATTCCGGGAGCGCGATGAGACTGAGGTTCGACCCCTGGCTACGGATCCTCGACTGTTTGACCTTCAGCGTGCTACAGCGGCACGGGTACGTAGGTTCAGATACGTACCCGTGGAGTCTTGGCTGCCAGCTCAGAGAGACCCTGCAGCAGGTGACCTTTTCAGCACACGTACTCAGGAGTCGTTTTTCAGAGCTCAGATGTCTGCTCAGATAGCTCTGCGAGTGCACCGGCTTTTGGATCTTCCAGCCTTTCTGCTTGCAGCCGGTGCTGACTCTGAGGTGCACCTCACCTATCTGCCTGGCCTTCAGTCCCTTCTGACTACCAGCGGCAGATACGTTGAGGAGTGGGTACGAGTCTTCTACGCCTCTGTTTGGATTGACCCAGATCATCACTGGATGAGGTTTCGCTTTGAGCGCGAGGATGTCACCATTACTGCCAGTCAGATCCGCCAGCTTTTTGGATTTCCCGAGTCAACGACTCGTCTTCACAGCCTCTGCTACGGCACTTCTGATCCTCCTCGTCGCCCTCATGGCGGTGTGGCTCCGGGTACCGCTCACGTCGCAGCTCTGTTCCGCCCGCCCTTCACAGATGGGTCGCGACGTTCACCGGCAGATTTTACAACAGCAGCAAAGTACTTATATGAGCTCATCAGACGGACTCTTCTGCCGAGGATGGGATACAGGGAGGCTACCACTCATATTCAGCTTTGGCTCCTTGGTGCCCTTGTCTCCCACTCTGAGTTTGACGTTGTGGACTTCCTGCTTTGTGAGATCGAGGACACCGTTCTGGATGGGATTCGTGCTCGTCGGCAATTACCTTATGCTCACTACCTATGCCACATCTTTGCGCAGCTGATTCAGCCCCCTCGATTTCAGAGCACCCTTGAGGCCTCACGCCTCGTTTTTGGATCCTACCGTCCTGCGCCTGAGATTCCTGTGCCAGCCTCTGCTAATGTTTTTGACTCTCAGGCCGAGGATGCAGCTCTTCGACAGTTTGACACTCAGGGTACAGCAGCTGATGATGATGATGATGATTTTGGGGTTCCTCCTCCGCCTCCGCCTCCTATGCCTCCTCGCTCACATGATCATGAGGCTGGGAGTTCTAGTGCTGCCCCTGCTCCTCCTCAGGCTATGGACCCTGCTCTTGCTTCGATTCTCCAGACTCTCACTCAGCAGCAGGCTCACCTGGCAGCCGAGCAGGCCCGGTTATCCGAGAGCATGCTCTCGATGTTTCAGAACATGCAGGACAGGCAGGATGCGCTTCAGCAGCAGCTCCTTCAGGATCGGGCTGAGAGTAGGGCATTCATGGCTCTCATGCTACAGCAGTCTGGTGTCTCAGTTCCTTCGGTTCTGTCTGCTCCACCTCCTCCGCTTCACGCTCCTGTGGTGCCATCGATTTTGTCAGGACCCCCTGTTGGTACCTCTCCGCTCCGGCCGGTCACTTTGGCGTTCACCTCTCCGGTTCTCAGCTCTGTCTGCCCGCAGCCGCCAGTGCCACCAGCATCTGCTGTTACCACTACTGCTGTGGCAGTATCTGTGACCGCTTCTGTTCCGGTAGCTCCTGCAGCGCGGCCTCAGTCCGAGTCAGTACCAGCTCCAGCTTCTACCGCAGATCCTGGATCCGAGACTGACTCTGACCCTCCGCCGGTGTTCGCTCTGCTGCCTCGACCGCGACCGGATGCGCCCCCGCCGCCTCCTCCTGCTTCTGGTGTTTAGGTTCAGGACCCTTTTGGTGTTTGACGCCAAAGGGGGAGAGATATGAGTTGTGAGAGCTAGGGGGAGTTAGAGAGTTAGTAGAGAGTCATGTTGATGTAATATATGTGCTTGCTACTCTCTGTTCTAGCTTGATGTTTTTGGCTCACAAACTCGTCATATACTCTCATTGCTTATGATTGACTGTGTGTATTATGTTTTCACCTTATATTTTATCACCAGTCCTCTAGTTCTTGTTTCATTGATTTAACTTCATTTTTTTATGAACAAGAATCTGATGATGTGTATGCGCTCACTCTTATTATTATGGTACACGTTCTTTCTGAGTATAACTAACCATTCTTTCTATTGACAGAAACTTCAAAACAAACTACTCTCACAAAACTTGTAGGGTTGTCATTAATCACCAAAAAGGGGGAGATTGAAAGCATCTAGGCCCCTGGTTGGTTTTAGTGATTAATGACAACGTAATATTATATGTGACTAACGTGTGTTTTGCAGAGACAAATGGTAAGTTAGGTCGCATGACAGGTAGAAGTACTACAACGGTGAAAACAATCCCGGAGATAAGAACTCGAAGCGACGGCTAAAACGACGAAACAAAAGGTGAAGGTCTACGGAGTCCGAGTGTCAAGGAGATGTGGACACTCGCATTTTAGTTAGGTCTTTTATTCTCTTTTAGCCGTACTATAAAGAGGGGTTGTCGATGAGTAGTTTGACCAAGAGAGTTCTAGTGTAGTGTTGGTGCACAATCACACTCATACACAGTGCTAGGTGTCACTCTAGAACTCACACTCAAGTTAGAACGAAAACCGATTTGAAAATCAGCTGAAAAACAAGAGTTAGTGTTTCTGGCCTTGGGGCACCGGACTGTCCGGTGTGCACCGGACTGTCCGGTGCACCCTCTGCCAGGTGGGGCCAGGCTGATCCGCGACAGAGGCTTCCCCTTCCCAGAAACCCGAGAGCGCAGCTTTCAGAGTTGAATTTTAGTGGCACACCGGACACCGCACCGGACTGTCCGGTGTGCACCGGACAGTGGACTGTTCACTGTCCGGTGCGCCATGAGTCCAACGGCTCTCTGTCAGAACTAGCCGTTGGAAACGACCGTTGGCGCACCGGTGGCGCACCGGTGGCGCACCGGTGCGCCATCGCGCAGTGAAATGCCTGTAACGGCTAGTTGGTGGGTAAGGGCTATTTATACCCCCTCCACCCACCATATTCAATGTCTTGCACTCCACATTTATTCTAGCACATTGCTAGAGCATTGCAAGCACCAAAAGCCTAGTGAGGAGATTAGAGAATCATAATCCGCACTTGTTCCTCATTAGCGCTAGTAAGAGCCACCCAGAGCACACACCACTTGCATTAGGCTTCTCTTGGTCAAGCGAAAGTCTACGGCTTGTTACTCTTGGTGATCGGCATCACCTAGACGGCTTGGTGGCGTTGGGAGCTCGGTGATCACCGTGAAGATCTTGTTGGTGACCCGACTCAAGTTTGTAAGCGGTCTCGAGGGATCCACCGCGCAGGAGTGGCAAAGGATCATCTCGTAGTGAGCACTTGGTTCTTGCGAGGACCAAGGGGGAGCGATACCCTTGCGCGGGTGCTCCAACGAGGACTAGTGGAGAGTGCCGACTCTTCGATACCTCAGGAAAAATTGGAGGAGTCTTCTAAACTTTGCTTTACATTCCGCACTTAATTCAAGCACTTTACATTGTGTATTTGTTTAGCAAGTATTTGAATTATTATCTTAGCTTTGTTGCATTTCTAGTATTATATTCTTAGTGCTAGTTGTTGGGGTGAAGTTGGGCTCTTGTTTAGCTCTTGCTTAGGTTTTAATTAGTGTTGTTTTTTAGAAAAGCCCAATTCACCCCCCCTCTTGGGCATCGTGATCCTCTCATTTACCAAGCCTCTTGATGAACAAACTTTTACCAAACTTAGGCATGAGCTCAATATTCTTGATTCTAGGAATTTCTTTTGCTAATTTGCACACATAGCTCATAAATATACCTTTGATCATGTCTCTTTTATATATGCTATGACTAATGTGTTTTCAAGTGTATTTCAAACCAAGTCATAGGTATATTGAAAGGGAATTGGAGTCTTCGGCGAAGACAAAGGCTTCCACTCCACTCTACTACTCATCCTTCGCCGTCGCTCCGCTTCACTCTCCGTCTTTGGTATAATCTTCACTTATATGTTTTATTTGCCAAAGGGGAGATAGTAGTTAGAAAAGGGCTTAGATCTCACTCAAAGTATCCGTTTTTGGCGATTCATGCCAAAGGGGGAGAAAGTATGAGCCCAAAGCAAAAGGACCGCACCACCACCCTAATTTTAAAATTAATGATTTTCAATTGGTAAATTTCAAATTGGTATTTCTTTGTGTTCTAAAGGGGGATTTTCAAAATTGATATATTAAAACCCTCTTGAACACTAAGAGGAGAATTCATTGAGGGGGAGTTTTGTTTAGTCAAAGGAAAAGCATTTGAAACGGGGGGAGAAAATTTCAAATCTTGAAAATGTTTCGTAAAAATCTTATTCATTTACCTTTGACTATTTGCAAAAGAACTTTGAAAAGGATTTACAAAAGAATTTGCAAAAACAAAATCTGTGGTGCAAGTGTGGTCCAAAATGTTAAAAATGAAGAAACAATCCATGCATATCTTGTAAGTATTTATATTGGCTCAATTCCAAGCAACCTTTGCACTTACATTATGCAAACTAGTTCAATTATGCACTTTTATATTTGCTTTGGTTTGTGTTGGCATCAATCACCAAAAAGGGGGAGATTGAAAGGGAATTAGGCTTACACCTAGTCCCTAATTAATTTTGGTGGTTGAATTGCCCAACACAAATAATTGGACTAACTAGTTTGCTCTAGCGTATAAGTTATACAGGTGCCAAAAGTTCACACTTAGCCAATAAAAAGACCAAGTATTGGGTTCAACAAAAGAGCAAAGGGACAATCGAAGGCACCTCTGGTCTGGCACACCGGACTGTCCGGTGTGCCACCGGACATGTCCGGTGCACCAGAGGACTCCAGCGCAAACTCGTCGTCTTCGGGAAAATCCAGAGGCAACTCCACTATAATTCACCGGACTGTCCGGTGTACACCGGACAGTGTCCGGTGCTCCAAGGAAGAGCGGCCTCAGGAACTCGCCAGCTTCTGGAAACTGCAACGGCTGCTCCGCTATAATTCACCGGACATGTCCGGTGTACACCGGACTGTCCGGTGTAACTGCGGGGCAACGGCTACTTCGCGCCAACGGTCACCTGCAACAGCAATTAATGCGTGCCAGAGCGCGCAGAAGACAGGCACGCGCGTAGTGGCGCACCGGACACTCTACAGTACATGTCCGGTGCGCCACCGGACATCCAGGCGGGCCCAGAAGTCAGAACTCCAATGGTCAGAACCCAACGGCTTTGGTGACGTGGCTGGCGCACCGGACTGTCCGGTGCACCATGCGACAGACAGCCCCACCAAACGGCTAGTTTGGTGGTTGGGGCTATAAATACCCCCAACCACCCCACATTCAAGTCATCCAAGTTTTCCACTTCTCAACCACTTACAAGAGCTAGGCATTCAATTCTAGACACACTCAAGTGATCAAATCCTCTCCAATTCCACACAAGGCTTTAGTGATTAGCGAGAGAGATTTGCCGTGTTCTTTTGAGCTCTTGCGCTTGGATTGCTTCTTTCTTTCTCATTTGTTCTTGTGATCATAAACTCATTTGTAACCGAGGCAAGAGACACCAATTGTGTGGTGGTCCTTGCGGGGAAGTTTTATTCCCGGGTTGATTTGAGAAGAGAAGCTCACTCGGTCCGAGGGACCGTTTGAGAGAGGGAAAGGGTTGAAAAAGACCCGGCCTTTGTGGCCTCCTCAACGGGGAGTAGGTTTGCGAGAACCGAACCTCGGTAAAACAAATCATTGTGTCTCACTCCGCATTTGCTCACGATTTGTTTTGCGCCCTCTCTCTTGGACTCGTGTTTATTTCTAACGCTAACCCATCTCGTAGTTGTGTTTATATTTGTAAATTTCAGTTTCGCCCTATTCACCCCCCCCCCCTCTAGGTGACTTTCAGGGGGGCTGCGGTTTTCCCAACCGCGCGCGCGGGGAGCGCGGCGTGGGGAGCGGGGAGCCGGCGGGGGCGGCTGGGCCGGCTGGCCAGCGCGGGGCCCACGACGGGAAGGGAGAAGGGGGGAGGAGGCCGGCTAGGCCGGCTGGCCAGTTGGGCCAGGCGCGAGGGGGGGGGGCTGGGCCAAAAAGGAGAAGAGAGAGGGGGAAGAAAGGAAAAAGGTTTTTTTTCTTTTTTTTTCTGAAATCTATTTTTCTCTAGATGAATGCGTTTACCAATTCAACCAACCAAAATAAATGCATGGTTCGGCATGGTGCAGCAAACAAAATAAAGCATTTTAGGGTTTTGCTTTACACAAGATCTCAAGCCGAATCCCGCTATAACTTTGGAAAAGATCAAGGTTTAGTGAGGGGAAAGGAAAAAGAAAGGGTAACGCCCGAATTTAGCGAGTGAAGAAAAGAAAAAAAATTCAACTCCAAAATTCGGGGCGTTACAAACCTATCCCCCTTAAAAGAATCTCGCCCTCGAGATTCAGGGTTGGCTAGCAAAGAGCTCAGGGTATTTAGCCATCAGATCATCTTCACGCTCCCAGGTTGCCTCTTCCTCAGAGTGGTGACTCCATCTGACTTTGTACATTCTGATGGTCTTCCTTCGGGTGACTCTGTCTGCAATCTCAAGGATTTGCGCTGGTTTCTCTGTGTAGGTCAAGTCCTCCTGAACCTCCAGACCTTCCACTGACAACTGCTCTTCTGGCACACACAAGCACTTCTTCAACTGAGACACATGAAAGACATCATGCACAGCAGACAAATTTTCTGGCAAACTGAGCTGATAGGCCACTTCTCCACGCTTTGCGAGAATTTGATACGGACCGATGTAGCGGGGTGCTAGCTTGCCTTTGACTCCGAATCTTCTGACTCCTCTGATCGGTGACACTTTTAGATAGACGAAATCTCCAACCTCGAAACTCAGCTCTCTTCTTCTTGTGTCTGCATAGCTTCGCTGCCTTGATTGCGCTATCTTCAGGTTCTCTCGAACCATCTTGATGTTCTCTTCAGCTTCAAGTAGAATGTCTGGCCCGAACACTTGCTTTTCTCCAGGCTGATCCCATTGCAACAGAGTTCTACAACTCCTTCCATAAAGCGCCTGAAAAGGTGACATCTTCAAACTGGCCTGGTAACTGTTGTTATAGGAAAACTCTGCATAAGGCAATCTCTTGTCCCATCCGGACTGATCTTGCAATGCACATGCTCTCAACATGTCTTCAAGGATTTGATTGGTTCTTTCAGTCTGACCATCTGTCTGCGGATGATAGGCTGAACTGAAATTAAGATGTGTGCCCAAGGCCTCATGCAACTGCCAGAAATGAGAGGTGAACTGCGTTCCTCTGTCTGACACTATCTTCTTTGGCACACCATGGAGACAAACGATCCGAGACATGTACAGCTCTGCCAATACTGCACTACTGTAGTTGGTCTTGACAGGTATAAAGTGGGCTGACTTGGTCAAACGGTCCACTACTACCCAAATAGAATCGTAGCCGGCTCGAGTACGAGGCAATCCGACTATGAAATCCATGCCGATTTCATCCCATTTCCACTGAGGGATTTGCAACGGTTGCAACAATCCAGCTGGTCTCTGGTGCTCTGCCTTGATCCTTCGACAACTATCGCACATAGCCACATGCTCTGCGATTTCCCTCTTCATTCCGTACCACCAGAATTTCTTCTTCAGATCCTGATACATCTTCTCACTGCCAGGGTGAATCGAATAGGCTGTCTCATGAGCTTCCTTGAGAATCAACTCCCGAATAGACTGGACATTGGGAACGCACAAGCGGTCTTTGAACCATATCACACCTTCTGCATCTTCTCGAAAATCTTTGCCTCTGCCATCTAGAATCAGTCGCCGGATCTCACTGATCTTCTCATCATTCTTCTGTGCTTCTTTGATTTCCCGCTCCAGGGTAGGTTCCAACTCAATTGTGACTCCTCGTGTGTTGTTTAGAAATCTGAAACTCAACCTGTCAAACTCCTTGGCCAACTCATAAGGCATCGGACGAGCGACCATCAGATTGACCTAACTCTTCCTGCTCAAAGCATCTGCCACCACGTTCGCTTTGCCTGGATGGTAATGAATTTCCAACTCATAGTCTTTGATCAACTCTAACCATCTTCGTTGCCTCATATTCAGCTCTGACTGAGTGAATATGTACTTCAGACTCTTGTGGTCTGTGTAAACATCACATTTCTGTCCATACAGATAGTGCCTCCATGTCTTCAACGCGTGGACCACTTCTGCCAACTCTAGGTCATGGATTGGGTAATTCTTCTCATGAACTTTCAGCTGTCAGGACGAGTAAGCCACAACTCTTCCCTCTTGCATCAACACACATCCCAAACCAGTGTAACAAGCATCACAATACACCGAGAAGGGCTTGTGCACATCAGGCAAGACTAAGACAGGCGCTGTAGTCAACTTCTCTTTCAGCGCTTCGAAGGCCTCTTGACATTTCTAGGTCCACTTGAACTCAACTTTGTTGCCTAGCAACGCTGTCATTGGTTTCGTAATCTTCGAAAACCCTTCAATGAATCGCCGGTAATATCCGGCCATTCCAATGAAGCTCTTGATTCCTCGAGCATCTGTTGGCGCTTTCCAGTTCAGAATGTCTGCCACTTTCTTCGGATCCACAGCCAATCCTTCTTTGTTGATTATGTGACCCAAGAACAGGACTTCACTGGTCCAGAACTCGCACTTGCTCAACTTTGCATACAGCTGGTGCTCTCGCAATCTCTGCAATACCATCCTCAAATGGTCTGCATGCTCTTCTTCGCTTTGAGAATAAATCAAAATGTCATCAATGAATACCACCACAAACTTGTCAAGATAATCCATGAATACACTGTTCATCAAGTTCATAAAGAAGGCCGGTGCATTTGTTAAACCAAAAGACATCACCATGAACTCATACAACCCATACTTGGTAATGAATGCCGTCTTCGGAATGTCCGAAGGTCGGATCCTGAGCTGATGATAACCTGACCTCAGATCTATCTTGGAGAACACGCTGGCTCCTCTTAACTGGTCGAACAGATCTTCTATTCTGGGCAAAGGATACTTGTTCTTGATCGTGACCTCATTTAGAGCTCGATAATCGATACACATCCTTTTGGTGCCATCTTTCTTTTCCACAAATAGGACAGGGGCGGCCCAAGGCGAGGTGCTTGGCCGAATGTAACCTTTCTCTGACAGCTCATCGATCTGCTTCTTAAGTTCAACCAACTCTAGTCTGGATATTCTGTAAGCTCTCTTAAAGATGGGGGCGGTTCCAGGAAGAAGCTCTATGGCAAACTCAACTTTCCGCTCTGGTGGCATGCCTGGTAAGTCCTTTGGAAACACATCTGGGAACTCGGACACAACCTTGATACTCTCAATTGGGTCTACTTCATTGCTATTGACAGCCATCTGATAACAACTTCCTTTCTTCAGTTCAGGCGGGACTAACTCTGTCACCATTTCCTCTCCTAGTGGGGATATCAACTTGATTGTCCTCTTATCACAACTGATAACTGCCTAGTACTTATCTAGCCAATTCATCCCTAGGATAACATCTATTCCTTGAGTACCCATTATTATGAGATTAGCGGGAAACGCTATCCCCCTTATTTCCACACTTACATTCAAACAAATGCTATCAGCTCGAATTCTACCATCGGCTGAGTCAATTTGAATGGGGGTTGACATGGTAGTTATTGGAAGATTATGTGCTTCTACCCATGATGTAGTAATGAAAGAATGTGTTGCTCCAGTATCAAATAACACTTCTGCAATATGGGAGTCGACTGGGAACATACCTACTATCATGCCGGGGGTCTCCTGAACTGCTTCAGCCTCCAAGTGGTTCAGTCTCCCATGATTATAGCGTGGCTGAGAGCGGTTGCCTGCTCCAGGCTGAGACACATTCTGTTTTGCTGGGGCATTGGGGCCTGATTGCTGCTGGGCTGCCTTCTTCGGACATTGTATCACCCAGTGGCCTTGCTCTCCACAATGGAAACATGCTCTGTTTCCAACCTGAGCTGGTGCTGCCTGACTGTTCTGCTGGTTTGCTGGGGCAGGAAGACGAGGTGCCTGCTGATTCTGCCTCTGAAACTGACCTCCTCCTGACTGATTGTTCTGACGATTCTGATACTGGTGCTGAGGATACTGCCTTTGGAACTGCTGATGCTGCTGAGGTGGACGCTGGTTCTGCCTGAACTGCTGAGGTTGATTGCCTGAGAAACGAGGACGATTGCTGCTTCCAGGCTGGGGTCCACTGATTTTGCGCTTGCGATCCTCCATCTCTTTGCGCTTTCTCTCTGTCATGATTGCTCTGTCAATCAGGTGCTGGAATGTCGGGAAGGTATGATTCATCAGCTGATACTGTAGAGGGTCAACCAAGCCTCTCAAGAAACGGTATTGTCGCTTGGCGTCGGTGTTGACATCTTCAGGAGCATAGCGAGACAGCTGCAGAAACCTGTCCCGTTACTCACTGACAGACGATGACCCTTACTTGAGGGCCAGGAACTCCTCCTTCTTCACTGTCATCAGACCTGCAGGAACATGGTACTGACGAAAGCTACCTCTGAACTCTTCCCAGGTGATGGTGTCGGGGTTGGCATGGGTGGTGAGGTAAGACTCCCACCATGACTGAGCTGCTCCTCTCAACAGACAGGGACCATACAGGACTTTCTCCCTATCATCACACTGAGCAGTATGCAACTCTCGCTCCACAGTGCGCAGCCAGTCTTCAGCATCCATGGGGTCAGAAGAGTGAGCGAACGTTGGGGGATGACCTCTCATGAATTCAGCACGTTTGTCCCTGGGCATCTGAGGCTGGGGTGGGGCCTGCTGCTGCTGCTGCTGAATGGCGGCCAGAGTCTAACCGATGGCTTGAACTGCCTGAGTCTGCATCAGAAACATCTGCTCGATGGACATCGGGGGCGGGGGCGGCAGTTGCTGTTGCTAGGGCACCTCATCCTGCTGAGCGGCTTGCTCCTGTTGAGCACGTCTTCCTCCTCTGCGCCTGTTTTCTGACATCTGCAGAATGCAATCACACATTAGAACTGATCTTGCAAATCTTGCAGCATGAGAAAAGAGTATAGAATTCTCCACAACACTGAGCAGATGAGCATCTTCACTGATCTCCAACACAGATCAACACAGCTTCTCAGATAACGAGGAAAGTGGAATAAAAGGCTTCCCAACTAAATAGCTAACTCCATTAATATATAACGGGTAAACCAAAATGGAGGGGATACCCGCACTCTGGTGACAGTCATTACAAGGATCCAAATCAAACATAGTCCATCATGACAAACATAAATGCACAGGATATAGCAAACTACCCTGTCTAACTAAGACTAACTAAGAGCGAGACTAACGCTAAGGCTGAGACTAAGACTAAGACTATAACTTCTATATTAAGCACTTATTACAAGACTCCACACTGACGATCTATGGTTCCAAGTCTATCTTGGTCTTGCAGTCGGGATTGCCATAAGGCTGGTGTCCACGCCAAGGTGAGCGGTACGGGTGCTGAGTCCCGACGGGAGCGGGGGAACCATCGTCTAGGTGACGACGTTCCGCACGCTCAGCCCGTAGCAGGGCGATCTCAGCACGAGCCCTACTTAGCTCATCTAATGCATGGTCCAGCTCCGTGTTTAGCACGGCGGCTAGGTTGACTGTGCTGCTCAACCTAGGATTGTCCTCGCCAAAAGGTGAGACAATCACGCCTCCTATGCTGCCAGATGGACGGCGGGGGTAATACTTCAGGTTGAGACCATCAGCTACCCCACCGAGCACTGAGCAGTAGTGCGAAAGCGCACGCCGTGAGGCATCTTGCATGGCTGCCTCAGCTGAGTCCCGCTCAGAGATAGAATAGTGCTCCGAGCAGACCTCAGCACCCCAGAGACTGTTCTCCGGACGGCGGACCAAGCAGGTCGCCTCCCAGCGGTCCGGGTAGACCCCACGGCTATGCTGGTAGACCACACAGCGATACTCGATGGACCAAGTACGCCGGTCAAGTGCCCGACGTAGCAGGGTGTCGAGCGCATCGTGGAAGTGACACCCGCGAGCAGCGTCGCGAGTGATGGGTCGAGCAACCCATCCTTCCGGCTCCTGGTCAGCAGAGAAGTCGATGTCGTGGCTCGAGCTGTCGTCGCCACCTCCGTCGTCTAGGTCTCCTCCAGCAGCTACTCCAGAGGCTAGGGCGCCCAGTGGTGGTGCAGGGGGCGCCTCTAGGGGAAGCACGGGGGAGCAGCTCCTCACCGACTCTATCTCCTACTGGAGCGAGAAAGAAGAGTCCTGCTGCTCCTGTCGTCGACGTTCCTGCTCCTCATGCAGGCGGTGGTGCAGCCTCTCCAAATGGCTGGACTGTCCGGCCACAGGACGGCGAAGCGGACGCTCAGCAAGGCGGGAGGGTAAGAAGGGGATGACAGACTTCCGTGCAGTGTGTCTAAGACGAGCCATCTACAAAAGACACTGCAAGCAAAAGAGTAAGAACAGAATTAATATGACCAGCAAGTAATGAATCATAAATAAATGAAGGATTAGAATAAAACACAAATTTCAGCAAGGTATAATATATAGTAGAACATAGTTTGGTCAATATGACCAACTTTTGAAGGGATATCAAAGTCAAGGTAGGGACAGAGGTCTATAATTGTTGGGGACTTATTCTCAAATGCTATGAATTAAGAATAAGGCAACACAAAAAGAAGTTAGTTGTTAATGTCCTTCGTCCTCTGAAGCGTTATTTCCCTTAGGATATAACGATTTTGGACGAAGGTTATGAAGGACATACCTTCATCATCACAGTTTATATCGATAAAAGGAAAAGCATATGAAACATGAAAGAATACATAATTAATCATATAACATTATTAAGCGTCCCCATCATATGATTATGGAAGAATAAGAATAATATTGGATTACATTTGTACCTTCGATTTGGTGGAAGGCAAAAAATACAAGCGTGACGCACGAGCGAATACAGGCCAGCGTGAACAGTATGGGGGTACTGTTCATCTATTTATAGACACAGGACACAGCCTGTGAAGAATTACAATTATGCCCCTCATAAAAGTTTACAACATTGACTCAGACCTTTATGGATTGAAAGGTCATTCTATCTCTAAGTCGGTTCGTAATACCGAAGCTTCATGAAGAGGAACCTTCGGTCATCTCCTGGGGACATCTTCAGCCGAAGCTGCTTCTTCCTACAAGACCTTCGGCGCAACGAAGCATGGCCCCAACAGTAGCCCCTTTCGCGGCGCTAGATCGTTTTTCGTAACGAGCTTGATCCGTGAAAAAAGCCTCTTAAGCTTCGGGAAGCCGAAGGTCCAAAAAACACCTTCCCTGAGCTCGTTGTCGAGAAACGATTCAGTTTCCGAGCGCGTGTCAGGCCCACTTTGCAGAGTTACTGTTTGGTCTCTGCGGTCCACCGCGCAGCGAGTGCAAGTGACTGTCCGCCTGGTGCAGAAATCCTGGCGTTTCACCTTCTTACCTGCAGCACTATATAAACAGACGGGTAGGTGTGAAGTTACCACAGCATTCATTGCTATTTGCACTGTTTTTCTGCCAAAATTTTTAACCGTAGCCGAAGCTTGACTCTCGGAATCGAACGAAGCTCCAACTTGAAGTCTGCTTCGTCAGAAGGAAAAGCTTCGGGAGAAAAAAGTATTCAATTTCCACAAACTCGGAATTAAATGGCCAGAGTGCGATCTACCGCCAGAGTTGAGCGTGAAGGAGGCGAAGCTGAAGGTTCGGAGACTGTTCCCATCTCCGAAGCAATGCAACGATCCGGACTGGTAACTTCGGAGGAAATCCCCACTGTTGAAGCAGAACAAGCAACTGCCGAAGCAGAAGATGAGAACATTGAAGAAACTGATCCCGAAGATGATTATCGTATTGCCATGCCAAGTAAGCCCAGCCACTTGGACTTCGGAAAGTCGACCGTTTTGAAGGCTGATCTCTCCAAGATGGTAAAGTCAGGTTATTTCAGTGAAAGTCAGAAGAAGCTACTTCGCTTCGGGGGAGAAGAAACTACCCCGAAGCCAGAGAAGGATGAGATAGTCATTTTCAAGAGCTTTCTAAAGGCTGGGTTGAGATTCCCCCTTCATGGGATTATTGCAGATGTATTGAAGAAGTTTGGTATCTACTTTCATCAATTGACTCCTAACGCTATCGTTAGGCTTAGTGTTTATATCTGGGCCCTCCGAAGCCAGGCGGTGGAGCCGTTTGCCGACAGCTTTTGTCGAGTTCATGAGCTGCATTACCAGACGAAGGCTAGAAAGGATGGATTACATGATAACTTTGGTTGCTACAATTTTGCCTATCGGAAGACCACAAAGTTTCCTGTAATTAGCTACCGAAGCAAATGGCCGGCAGGCTGGAAGTCAGAGTGGTTTTATGTGAAAGTTGACGAAGACAAAGAGAAGTTGGTACAAAGCCCACTTGAATTGATCTTCGGAGAAACAAGACCGCGATGTCACATGACATTAGAAGGTCCCACTTGGGCTGCACTGGGTGAGTTTAAAACTATTTCAGAGCATATCAGTACTAGGGACCTGGTTCAAGAGTTCTTGGCCTTCAGGGTTTTCCCTACTTTAAAAGAATGGGAAATGCCGAAGCTAGAGGGGGAGAAGAAAGAAGGGGAACTTGTGCGGTTACCTTACTATTACAAGTTTAAGAAATACTTTAAAAAACCTTGCCAAGAATGGCTGGAGACAGTTGAAATAATGTGCAATGAAATTCTTGGGAATTATTCGAAAAAAGAAGATCAATTGATGACTGCGGCCTTCGGCACCCGTCCGAAGCGAAGGCTGAATCGAGTGCTGGACGCCCTGGGTTTTGAGTACCCTGATTATGAAAATCTCAGCAAAGGTGCCGGGGGCCAAAAAAGGAAAAGGGGAGCCGAAGCTTTAAATGAAGATGAGGAAGAACCACCAAAAAAGAAGAATACTCCGAAGAAGAAAATATCATCTCCGAAGCGAAAAGTATCTGACGAAGAGGAGACTCCGGCATCACGCTCTGCCACTGACGTGGAAGAGATTTTAAAGGTAATGACTGAACCCCTGCCTGCGAAGCTAAGTCCATTGGGGCATCAACTGACAAAGTTTTTTCAGAAGGAAAAGGAGCCTGAAAAAATGAAGAAAACAACTAAAACAAAAAGACAAAGAATCATCGCAGTGACAGAAGTCATTGACAAGACACCACCGAGAGCTTCAGCTCAAAAGATACCAGCGGCTGAAGAAATAACAAATATTGAAATCCCACCTTCGGAGGTCGTGGCTGCCGAAGCTACCTCGCCTGAGGGTTTGAACTTGGAAAGCACAATTGAACATATCGACAAAATACTGCTAGACATGGCCGCAGAAGAAGCTGCTGCTGCCACCGAAGAGACCATGGCCGCAGTATCTGGGAAAGGAAAGAAAATTGTTGACGAAGCTTCAGAGGACGAAGCTTTCATGTTCCAAAATTTGGTTGGAGAAGAATTGTCAAAAACCGAAATAGAAGAACTTAAAGAGTATGCCAAATCCTGCGGATATAAACCAGGAGCACTCCTCTTTGGGGGTATCAACGATGAAAAATTGGACTGCATTCGGGATCAAACTGGAGCTAAGGTCATCGGTACTCTATCAAAGAGTATCGGTTTTCTAAAGCTGGAAACGGATATCAGCCGCTACCGACGACAACATATCGTTGGTAGCTTATTTTATTCCAATTTCAAGGTAAACAACTTTTCTCTGACTTTTATTGTTTTTAATAATAAAAATGTTTCTAACGAAGGTTGCTTATGTGCAGAGCATGCTACTGAGCAAAGCTTTGAGAATGCAGCAAGATTTGGAGGATAAGAAACACGAAGTTATAATTAAAAATTTAGAGAGCAAAATAAAAGAGCAATCAGCTACTATTGAAAAGAAGGACTTCGAACTCCAAACAACTGAAGGCTTATTGGCAGAGACTGAAGCTAAAGTAGCAGAATTGAATACGAAGCTTCTCTGCCAATCAAAACAATTTGAACAAGAGAAGCAAGAGCTTAATTCAAAATTTGAGGCCGAAGTCCAAAAAAACTCAGATTTGAAAAAATCATTGACAAGCCTTCAGGACAAATGTTTGGAATTTAGTAACAACTGTATTCAACAATTAAAAAAGATCTTTTATTCAGTTGGAGCCAGCAGTGGAAAGTTCACTCCTTCAGCTGAAAATTTGCCAAGAACCTTCGAACATATTGAAGCTGAAATTGATGAGCTTGACGAAGTTATAGCCGGGCACGGTGACTTCTGTGCCTGGGTAGCTTCTCGGGGCACTGCTGCAGCATTTCTGAAGGCTGGCTGTGATCATGGGAAAATCATCAACAGGCCCAATTTCACTCTATCTCCATCAATTCTAGACGATATTCCTGACCTCGCCCGAAGCATTTCAAACAGATTTATAAAAATGATATGGACGAAAGGCGGGCGAGAAAAGGCTGGAGACGAAGCTCGAAGTCATCTTGAACCAGTAAGAAATCATACCTTGTGCTTACCTTCTCCTTCAAACTTGATTTTTACTCACAATACCTTGATTCATGTAGGATGACGAAGCTGAAACTGATGCTTAAAGAATATGCCGCCGAAGCTGAAGCCCGGTGAAGATTAGTAGGAGTAGACTGTAGAAAAAACTCAAGAGACTTTTGTAATAACTTTTGTAAATACAGCTAAACTGTTCTTAATGAACTTTGTTCATACCTTGTAATATATCCTTACCCTTCCATTGAGGCGCTTTGTTGTGGACGAAATTAGTATTTTGAGCCGAAGGCGAAAAAAAACACCTTCCCTTCTTTTCGTACACAACGAAGCATAAAAGACCGCTTCTTATTTTTGCCGAAACCTTTCTTTTTTGTACACCACGAAGCATAAAAGACTGCTTCTTCTTTTTTCCGAAACCTTTCTTTTTTGTACACCACGAAGCATAAAAGACTGCTTCTTCTTTTTTCCGAAACCTTTCTTTTTTGTACACAACGAAGAAGCTCTTCTCTTATGCCGAAACAGCCACTTATGCCATGATGATGATTATCCTATATATGCCTGAATGTTTATGAATGCAAATGCTATGATGTAATGTGATGTGCAAATGAATGTCCAAACACATATCCAAAGCCATACCCTTAGCCATTATTTCCTTAGAAACAATCACACATCAGCTCTGCATTCCCTTAGGAACGACTTTGGAGCTTCTTCGCCTTTTACTTTCGGCGGAATCAGCGTTGACTTTTCGCTGTAAGCTCTGCATTCCCTTAGGAACGACTTTGGAGCTTCTTTGCCTTTTACTTTCGGCGGAATCAGCGTTGATTTTTCGCTGTAAGCTCTGCATTCCCTTAGGAACGACTTTGGAGCTTCTTCGCCTTTTCAGTTTTCGGCACTCGATGGTGCGTTCTCAGCTTTTACATTTACATTCCTTGGGGGATTTTGCTCTTATAAAACTAAAAAGGAGATTACATATGATGGCCCCATTAAAAACCTTTCTCCCCCTTTAGAAAGGAAAAGGGTGCCATGAAAAAGAAAAAACATAAGAAAAGTTACATCAAATTACACATAATATCGCCGAAGCTCATCCGCATTCCAAGATCTTGGAATGTCGTTGCCGTCCATGTCCTTCAATCTGTATGAACCAGGTCTTGACGAAGATGCTACTAAGAAAGGCCCCTCCCATTTCAACTGTAACTTGCCCACTGTGTCTGGGTTGGCCACTCTCCGAAGCACCAAGTGTCCCGGCTCTATATTCTTTAGCCGAACTTTTCTATCTCGCCATTTGACTGTTTCGGCTTGGTATTTATTGATATTCTCGACAACTTGAAGCCTGATCCCTTCTAAAGCATCTTTTTCCACAAAGCAAGCATCTTCAGGGCCTAATTCTGTCGAAGCTACTACTCTTATTGATCCAGTTTTAGCTTCTTCCGGAGTTATTGCTTCGTCACCGAATAATAACTTGAATGGAGTAAAGCCTGTAGACCTTGATGTTGTTGTATTGTGGCTCCACACCACTTTAGTTAACTGATCTGGCCACTTTCCCCTGGGTTGATTGAAGATTAACTTCATTATTCCTGTCATTATAATGCCGTTGGCTCTTTCAACGAGCCCATTTGACTCCGGATGCCTGACTGATGCAAAATGGATCTTCGTACCAATTTGATCACAGAAATTTCTAAAAGCTTCGGAGTCGAATTGTGTTCCATTATCTACAGTGATGGCCTTCGGTACTCCAAAACGACAAACAATATTCTGCCAGAAAAACTTTTGGACAGTGGCCGAAGTTATTGTGGCTAATGGCTTTGCCTCAATCCATTTAGAAAAAAATACTCCACAGCCACTATAACATATCTTAAATTCCCTTGAGCCGGTGGTAATGGACCTAACAAGTCAAGGCCCCACCTTTGCAATGGCCAGATGGGTTGTATGAGCTGTGTTAAAGACGAAGGTTGTTTCTGATCTCTTGCACATTTCTGACAGCCTTCGCACTTTTGAACTAATTCCGCTGCATCCGAAGCTGTCTTCGGCCAATAAAACCCTTGGCGGAAAACTTTTCCAAGTAACGGCCTAGATCCAATGTGAGATCCACACAGGCCTGCATGTATTTCTTTCATCAACTCTATACCTTCGGCTCTAGATAAACACTTGAGTAGCGGAGCACAAACTCCATGCTTGTACAACTCCCCTTCTATCATGACATATGGACGAGCTCTTGCCTCTATCCTCCTGTTATAAGCTTCGTCATCTGAAAGGAACTTACCCTGAAGGTAAGAGATGATCTCAGTTCTCCAATCTTCGCTATAAACAGGAGATATGTTGAGGACTGCTCTTTCAAGGAGTTCCACTGAAGGTGCCTTTATTGTTTCGAAAAACACATCCGAAGGTAAAGGCAGCCCCTGTGCTGCTGACTTAGCCAGCAAATCAGCATGCTCATTTTGTCCTCGAGGGATATTTTTGACAGAAAATCCTTCGAAGGAAGCTTCGATTCTTCGGACCGTGTCCAGATATTTTTCAAGCTTCGGATCTTTAGCCTTGCAACTCTTGTCGATGTGACCTGAAACAACCTGGGAATCAGTTTTAAGGATGGCCCTTCTGATTCCCATTGCTTTTAATTTCCGAAGGCCCAAAAGCAGGGCTTCGTACTCAGTAATATTGTTTGTACAGCTAAAATCGAGTCTTGCCGCATAACAAGTTTTGACTTTGGATGGTGAGACCAACACAGCGGCTGCTCCTGCTCCGAAGGTTCCCCAGGACCCATCGCAAAACACTGTCCACACTTCGGCATCTTTATTTGTTTCTTCATCCTGAGCCCCTGGCGTCCAATCGGCAATGAAATCTGCCAACGCTTGAGACTGGATCGAGGATCTATGCACATAATCAATGCAAAATTCATTGAGCTCTGCAGCCCATTTTCCAATCCGTCCAGTAGCTTCTCTATTTCTCATAATATCCTTCAACGGTTGCGAAGAAGGAACAATAATATTGTATGCTTGAAAATAATGCCGAAGCTTCCTGGATGCCATCAAAACAGCATATAATACCTTCTCCAATTCTGTATAGTTTTTCTTTGACACACTAAGGACTTCAGATACAAAATACACTGGAACCTGTTTGTTGACTTGGCCATCGAGCTTCTCCTGGACAAGTGCTGCACTTACTGCTGAGTGCGAAGCTGCCACGTATAACAACAAAGGAGCCCCTGGCGTTGGTGGAGTTAATGTTGTTAAATCTATCAAATATTGCTTCAGCTCTTCGAAGGCTTTTTGTTGGCTTGGTCCCCATTGAAAGACTTCAGCTGACTTCAGCACCTCGAAGAATGGTAAATTTCTTTCTGCTGATCTGGATATGAATCTATTGAGAGATGCCAGCCTCCCTGTCAATCTTTGGGCCCCCTTTCTTGTAGTTGGTGGCTCCATTCGAAGTATAGCTTCAATTTTATTTGGATTAGCTTCAATTCCCTTTGTTGAAACCAAGCATCCAAGAAATTTCCCCTTCTTTACTCCGAAGACACATTTTTCTGGATTCAGCTTTAAACCAGCTTGTCTGAAACTGGCGAAGGTCTCCTGCAAATCAGCAATATGATTTTCCTGTTTCGTGCTTTTTACAATGATGTCATCAACATAAGTTAGCACATTTCTGCCTATCTGAGACTGGAGGACTTTCGCAGTCATTCTGCTGAAACTTCCTCCAGCGTTTTTGAGCCCTTCAGGCATCCGAAGATAGCAATATGTGCCACTTGGGGTTATGAAGCTAGTCTTCGGCTCATCTTCCTTCTTCATCCAGATTTGGTGATAGCCTGAGTAACAGTCTAGCAGACTCATGAGCTCTGAAGAAGCTGCTGCATCAACTAAAGAGTCTATCCTTGGCAATGGGAATTCGTCCTTCGGACAAGCCTTGTTGAGATCTGTAAAATCGATACACATTCTCCACTTGCCGTTGGCCTTCTTTACCATAACAGTGTTAGCTAGCCATTCTGGGTACTTTACTTCTCTGATAACTCCTGCACTGAGGAGCCTTTTTACTTCATTGCGAGCCCCTTCGGCCTTATCATCAGACATTTTCCGAAGCCTCTGCTTTCGGGGTCTGAAGGATGGGTCAACATTGAGCGAGTGTTCAATAACATACCGATTTACTCCGCAGAGGTCATTAGCTGACCATGCAAAAACATCTTTGTTGTTGAACAAAAACCTTATCAAGGTTTTCTCCTGCTCTTCGGATAATTGAGAGCCCAACAGCACCTTCTGCTCTGCTATGTCCTCACATAAGAGCATGGGCTTCAGCTGATCTGCTGAAGCTGCTTTCTCCCTTCTGAATTTGTACTGTTCACAAGCTTCAGCTCCATCTATGTTATGGATTGCTTTGGAGTCAGTCCAGCTTCCTTCGGCCCTTCTAGCAGCTTCCTGGCTTCCATGAATAGCAATAGGCCCTTGGTCCGAAGGTATCTTCATGCAGAGGTAAGCTGGGTGAAGAATTGCTTCGAAGGCATTGAGAGTACCGCGACCAATGATAGCATTGTAAGGATACTCCATGTCAACAATATCAAACACAATTTGCTCAGTCCTTGTGTTGTTAACAAATCCGAAGGTTACTGGCATGGTAATCTTCCCAAGTGCTACAATCTGCCGCCCTCCGAAGCCACAAAGAGGGTGCGTAGCATCATGGATCTTGTCTTCGGGCTCTTGCATTTGTCTGAAGGCCTTAGCAAATATGATATCAGCTGCACTGCCTGTATCAATTAAGACATTGTGGACCAGAAATCCTTTGATCACACAAGAGATAACCATAGCATCATTGTGTGGGTAATCCTTGAGTTGAAGGTCCTCTTGGGAGAAGGTAATAGGAATGTGAGACCATCTCGACTTGATGAAGGGTCCTTGCACCCCAACATGCTGTACTCTTCTCTGTGCTTCCTTCTTCTGCTTCTTGTTGGCTGGCTCTGAACATGAACCGCCTGTTATCGGGAACAGCAGCTTCGGAGCCAAAGCTGCTCCAGCTTGATCGTTGAACGAAGCCATCAGCTCAAAAAAGTGGAAGTGAGTTCACCGGAGGTGGGCGCCAATGTTGGGGACTTATTCTCAAATGCTATGAATTAAGAATAAGGCAACACAAAAAGAAGTTAGTTGTTAATGTCGTTCGTCCTCTGAAGCGTTATTTCCCTTAGGATATAACGATTTTGGACGAAGGTTATGAAGGACATACCTTCATCATCACAGTTTATATCGATAAAAGGAAAAGCATATGAAACATGAAAGAATACATAATTAATCATATAACATTATTAAGCGTCCCCATCATATGATTATGGAAGAATAAGAATAATATTGGATTACATTTGTACCTTCGATTTGGTGGAAGGCAAAAAATACAAGCGTGACGCACGAGCGAATACAGGCCAGCGTGAACAGTACGGGGGTACTGTTCATCTATTTATAGACACAGGACACAGCCTGTGAAGAATTACAATTATGCCCCTCATAAAAGTTTACAACATTGACTCAGACCTTTATGGATTGAAAGGTCATTCTATCTCTAAGTCGGTTCGTAATACCGAAGCTTCATGAAGAGGAACCTTCGGTCATCTCCTGGGGACATCTTCAGCCGAAGCTGCTTCTTCCTACAAGACCTTCGGCGCAACGAAGCATGGCCCCAACAATAATCCTTAGAACGACCATTCTACTCTAGGTTAGCGGTCCTACAGTCAGCACGGCTTTGATACCACCTATGTCACACCCGGTTTTAGAAGGCAAACCGAATGCGAACCATGTACGTGCCAGGATCAGCAATTCACGTACACAGCAGTTACATAACATGGACATCATCACACAGTGCTCAAATAGTATTAAAAAGGGAAATAATAGTCGATTACATCATATGTCCGAGACATCCACATAGTCTTTACAATAAATCAAAGTGCTAAAACGAAACGTAGATAAACGCGGCCTTCACAGGCAGCCGACTGGGGGTTGCCGCTAACCCACACCTAGAACTCGTCGTAGTCTTGGAACTCCTGGAAATCTCCTTCCACGACTTCATCTCCTCCTGAGCAGTGGTTGCAATGCGGACAACCTGGGGGGGGGGGGGGTTGGTGTGTAGAGCAAGGGTGAGTACACATCAACATACTCAGCAAGTGTCCTGTTTGGCTGTAGTGGACTAGCTTTATATGGGGGTAAGTCAAGCAGTTGCTTTTAGTTGGTCAGATTTGTTATTACTAGTAGAGAAAGCCAAGTTTTAGAGTTAACCCACGTTATTAACCCAAACGTACTCCTTTCCAAACGGAAAGAGTACCACTTACCATTACCAGAGTCAAAACCAAGAACCATCAATCTCATTGCCACCTGCAATCCGAACATCTCTGATCAAGTACCACTAATCACTAGAGCTCCCTTGGCTGCTCATAACCGCGAGCACGACTGATATATCAGTTTCATAACACTCTGCAAAGGTTGTGCACTTTACCCACAAGCCGTGATTCCCTTTCTGCCCGGAGAGAGCTACTCCCCATTGACCACTACCTAGGTGGTCCAGCAGGGCATCACTACGTAGCCTTTACAAAGATTCCCTGAGGCTGTAGCCGCCCGTTAGGTTTCCTAAATGTACCGCACTCCTCCCCAAGGGACAAATCAACCTTGGCAGAGCGAGCCGCATACACCGAGCCCCATTGACGGCACAACGGCTAAGCGAACTACACTCCGGTTCCTCTAATTATTCATCTAAGGGCGTCCCACTCCACCCTCATGGTTGCACTGTTTTCCCGGGCGGTCATCCAACGAACAGGTCCTTACGGAGAGGCACTCGAGAAACCGCTTGAGCCCCCTTGAAGGCCACAAGTATAACATCATAATAAAAGAGGGGAAAACAGCGTATCATTGATAAATCTCATCATGTTCATTGATTAGAGTTGAGCAATAGTATGAGACTAAGCAATAATAATCCAACCCAAATAGGTAAACAAGGACATGGATAACAAAAGCTAGTCGATCCTTGGGTATAAATGTGTAAAGCGGGAGGTGAATTAAAGTATGTATAGGACAAAGATAGGTCAAGGGACACTTGCCTCCACCAACCGACTGCTGCTCAGGGACTTCTCCTGCGAGTTCTTCGGGCTCTTCAACCGGATCGTTCTCTATGCGAGTGCAAACATACATACATCCATCCATTCAAATTAGGAAACAAACAGTACACCATACAAGAGAACAAATAGATGAATCATGCATAAAATATGATATACGATATTGCATTTACCATGGTTGGAAGGAAACGGGGGAAGGTCTCACGGGGTTTAAGCTTACTCGAAACGTATTACGGGTAGATGCATAACTAAGCGCTACGTGACTTAATTCCATCGAGTTTCACTAACAAGTATTAGCCACAAGCGCTATTATAACTATAACTATTTTCAATTGATCAACATTAAACGAGATCCAAGATTAGCTACATGCACTAATAGAAACATAACCACTTTTAGTAGATCAACATTAAATGAGATAGACAATTAACCATATGAATTAACTAACGTAACCAATTCCTAAATTGAGTTTCCTATTTTATTAACATGAACAACGTGATTAGCGCGCGTAAAATATAGTGGGGGGGGGGGTAGACGGGCACGTCCATGGGTAGACGAGGGCACAGCGAGCCGTGCCAAGGCACCGTGCGCCACGCGGGTACGTACGCGCAAAGCCGCGCTGACGTGTCGCGAACGAGTCGCGCATACGCCGGGGCCGAGCAGCGCACGCGCCGCGCTACGCAGGGACACCACGGCCACGTGAGCCGAAGCCACGCCGGGCCGGGGCCGCACTGCGCAGGGACGGGGCACACCAAGGCGGGCGGGACCGAGCCGCCATGGCCGCGAGCCGCGGGTGCGGCGAGCTCACCGGGGGCACCGTGCGTGCACGGGCCGTGCCGGGGCTCCGCGCGCACCGCCGAGGCCACGCCGGGGGCCGGGACTGCGCGAGCGCCGCCGAGGCCGCGCCGGGCAGGGGGCCACGCTGGGGAGGGCGCCACGCCGGGGCCGCAGGCCGCCGCGCCATGGCCGGCCGGCTGGGGCCGAGACGCGTGGGGGGGGGGGGGGGGAAAGGGGCCGGGGCCGGGGCTGCCGCGGGCGGGCGAGGCCGCGCAGGGGCCGGGGGCCGAGCAGCGCGGGTGGGGGAGGCCGGGCCTCGCCGGGGCCGGCGAGCCGGCGAGCCGAGGGCGGGCTAGGGCGGGGCTCGCCGCGCCGCCACGGCCGGCCACGCCGGGGGGAGGGGCGGGGGAGCGCGCCGGGCCGAGCGCCACCGGGGCGCGGGGAGGGGAGCGAGCCGGGCGGGGCGAGGCCGAGCCGCACCGGGAAGAAGGGACGGGGGGGAGAGGGAAGGAAGAAGGGGAGGGGCCGGGGGCTTACCACGGGCGGGGCGGGGCACCGGCGTCGGGCGAGCCGGTGGCGGGCAGGGGAGCGGCGTGGGGTGGGGGAGGGATCGTGCGCGGGGGGGGGGGGGGGGGGGGTAGAGGGGAGGAGAGAGAGAGGGGGTTTGGGGAGGGGGAGCTGACGGGTGGGGCCCACGCGGGGGGGGGGGGGCGACGATTTTCCCAACCGCGCGCGCGGGGAGCGAGGGAGAGAGAGGGGAAAGAAAGGAAAGAGGTTTTTTTTTCTTTTTTTTCTGAAATCTATTTTTCTCTAGATGAATGTGTTTACCAATTCAACCAACCAAAATAAATGCATGGTTCGGCATGGTGCAGCAAACAAAATAAATCATTTTAGGGTTTTGCTTTACACAAGATCCCAAGCCGAATCCCGCTATAACTTTGGAAAAGATCAAGGTTTAGCGAGGGAAAAGGAAAAAGAAAGGGTAACGCCCGAATTTAGCGAGTGAAGAAAAGAAAAAAAATTCAACTCCAAAATTTGGGGCGTTACATTAGCTCCCCGTGAAGCTTCCTATGCCACTCGATTGAGCAATACCGCCGTGAGCAGGCCGGGGCGTACGCCACCGACGAGCCCGACCGCCTGCGCACGTGGCCCGACCGATTTCGGCCATCACCGTCGACGAGTCGCACCTCGACGTGACCGCCAGGACCTCCCGGATCTAACCCCGCCCTTCACCGGACCTTCCTCGCCGCCGGTAAGCCACGCCACCCTGTTTATTCCCCGCGGTTACTGTTTCAAGGGAGGAGGGAGCTTAGGGGAAAAGAAGAAGCTGGGGGGTTTGAATAGTTAGTGACTCAGGTGAATAGTTCCGCAAGGGTATGGTTTAAAGACTTAGTTAAGGGAAAGCCCAGGGGTCTCGGTGTAAACTAGTTTTTCCTTAAACCTTTTAAACATTATTCATTTAAATATTGGCAGAGCTTACAAAATTCATAACTCCAGTTTTATCCAACCAAATTTGGGCAAACTAATTTTGCTAGGTTCTGAATAATATGAACTACTTAGGAAAAATACCAAACACCCTAAGTACTGCAGGAAATTTTAAAGTTTTGATTTAAATAGTAAACTGACCAAAGGCTAAATAAAGAAGGGAAAAATAGCTACACTGTTAGACTGAGGTCAAGAAAAATTAGAGAGATACTTAACCACTAACTATCTTGTTTAAAAATAATAAACCCCTTAGTACACCAAATTAGGGAGAGGTTTACCATTAAAACTTGTTTTTATTCAAACTCAAACAAAATGAAAAAAGGAGTTTAAAATAAGGACCAGAGGCCAACCGCATTTTTGCTAGCTTACTTTAGTAGCATAGTTCACTAGAAAATTTTGTTGAGTCCTCTGTTAGTACAAAAGAAATGCACCACATTTTATTTTATGAAACTCATGAAAACTTAGAAAACTCCTAGAAAATTAACCCCAAGGAGAACCCACCCCAATCCTTGGGATATCTAATAATATGCTGATATGAATCTAGGATAACTAAAGGATAACTAAAATGTTAAGTTCAAAGGATAACTAAAATGTTAAGTTCATTCAAGACCCTAAAAATAAGTGTATGAAACCCTTAAGGTCGACAAAGGAAACCCCTAGTGTACTCACTATTTTAATATTGTTCACCTTACATAGCATTTACAAATTGCCATATCATTAATATGCATATATCTTATTCATTGCATTCGATAGTCTGTAATCTCGCTGACGGAGAGTACATCCTCGTTCCGGAGCAAGGAGTTGCTCAGGAGGTAGTCCAAGAGCCAGCACCAGAGCCTGCCATCGAGGATCTACCTGCCCCAGCTTTGGAAGGCAAGCCCCAATTTTATGCATAACCGTTATATATGCTATTTCACTGCACTTAATGTTTGTAGGCTTGTACTGTGCACTTAAGTGTAGGAGTTGACTGAAACCCTAGTTGCATGAACTCAGGATTCCTTTTGAGATGGATACTAGTATGCTAGGTCGAGTAGCTGCTTTACTAATTAGGGATCTCGGTAGAAGTCGAGTGATGTTTCTAGCACTCGCATGAGGTCAGGACTTGGTTGTATCCATTTTTATATCGTAATGATGATGGTCTGTGGACAATGATCCATGGGAATGCGTTGTCTACAAAACAGAAATTGGAATAAGGAATAAGGTGTGGTACCGTGTGTCAAGCGTTTGAACGTACTAAACACATGTCGAGAAATATGGTAAATCGGTAAGCCTAGTACCTGAGTGAACCTGCCCGCAGACTTTACTCCTCACGCGACCTGAGACGTGGTCTCCCATTCCGGTTATGGTGGGTACAAGTGCGGTCACTGCACGACGGCAGTCGAGGTCAGTGAGGCATTGTACGCTATGGCGGTGAGCCCTATTCTGTTGCCAGGGAATCAATGGGGACGGTTGATATGTGTGGGGACAGAGTGCCTCGCCATGTCGTGTGTTTAGGTTTACCTTGCAAGGTTTAAAAACTCGATTCGAATCGTCTGCTTATCGCAGCTAATGAGACTGCTTGATCCATGCTGCTACATTGAGTAACAAGTGGAAATGTGTTGTCTTGGCAAAAGATGTTGATTGCTAAATGCTTGATACCATGTATGATTAGTTTGTACACATTTAGACTTAAGAGAGTCACACTAAAACTTGAAAAGCTAAAACTTGATTTTGGACTCAGCTAGTGCTTTTGGCAAACCAAACCCCTCAGCTAAATAGCTGCATGTCTAGAGGTAGAGGAGTAGACTCCTCACACTGGGTAAGTCTAGCTGAGTATTAGTATACTCAGCCTTGCTTGTGGCATAATTTTTACAGGTTCTCTGGAGGATATAGTTACTGGAGTGACTTGGCTGTCCATCTTGCCACCGGGTTGGACAGTCGAGTGGGACCCTACCTCAGCAGAGGAGGAGCATGAGGAGTGATGGGCCAGGCTTCCCCATCCCTCCGTTATTTCACCGTTAGTTATATTCCGCTGCATTCCGAACAATGATCACTACTTTTGATAAACTCCGATGATGATGTAATAATCTTAAGTACTCCCTTAATGTATGGTTTTATGCTTTATTGTATTTGCTCTGTACCTCACCTTCGAGTGAGTACGTGGTACTTGAAAGGGAAATAGGGTCAAACCTTTTCCTAAATGATTTTGGTGGTTGAATTGCCCAACACAAATAATTGGACTAACTAGTTTGCTCTAGATTATAAGTTCTACAGGTGCCAAAGCTTCAACACAAAACCAATAAAAAGTCCAAGATAGGGTTCAAAAAGAAAGGAGCAAAGCCAACCGAAGGCTGCCCTGGTCTGGCCCACCGGAGACTGTCCGGTGTGCCACCGGACAGTGTCCGGTGCACCAGGGAGATCAACTCTGAACTGCTCAGCTTCGGGTTTTTGGAGAGCCACTCCGCTATAATTCATCGGACTGTCTGGTGTAGCACCGGACTGTCCGGTGTGCCAAGCGGAGCAACGGTCGCCAGCGCAACGGTCGAGTTCAACGGTCGGCTGACACAACTAAAGTGCGCGGACAGCGTGCGCAGAGTCAGTGCAGCGCCAGAAGGTGCACCGGACAGTGAACAGTGACTGTCCGGTGCACCACCGGACTGTCCGATGGCCCCACCTGTCAGAGCTCCAACGGTCGAACCCTAACAGTTGGGTGACGTGGCTGGCGCACCGGACAGTGTTCGGTGGTGCAACAGACTGTCCGGTGCGTCCATCGACAGCAGCCCAACCCAATGGCCATTTTGGTGGTTGGGGCTATAAATACCCCCAACCACCACACTTCAAGGCATCCAAGTTTTTAGACTTCACATTCAATACAAGAGCTAGTGCAATCAATAGAAGACACAAATTCAATAAAATCAGAGCCTCTCCAAGTCCCATTTCCACTCCAAGCAAACAGTGACTAGAGAGAGAGTTTTTACTCGTGTTCTTTGAGCTCTTGTTCTTGGATCGCTTTTCTTCTTCCCCCATTCTTGTTCTCAAGCTACTTGTAATCAAGCAAGTGACACCAAGTTGTGGTGGTCCTTGTAAGGGGTCTAAGTGACCCGTTGATTAAGGAGAAAAGCTCACTCGGTCTAGGTGACCGTTTGAGAGAGGGAAAGGGTTGAAAGAGAACCGGTCTTTGTGACCACCTCAACGGAGAGTAGGTTTGCAAGAACCAAACCTCGGTAAAACAAATCACCGTGTCATCCGCTTTATTTGCTTGTGATTTGTTTTCGCCCTCTCTTTCGGACTGTCCTTTATTTCTAACGCTAACCCGGCTTGTACATTGTGCTTAAAGTTTATAAATTTCAGATTTGCCTATTCACCCCCCTCTAGGTGGCTTTCAATTGGTATAAGAGCCCGGTACTTCATTAGAGTCTAACCACTCGAAGTGATGTCGGGAGCATCCGCCATGAGGGAGATCGGGACCGGCGGCGACAAGTCCGCAAGCTCGGGGAGAACCCATTCGAGGGAGTCCACCCACCAGCACAAGGAGGAATCCTCTTCCTCCATCAAGTCACAACGGAGAGGTGACAAGAAGAAGAAGATGAATAAATAAGTGGTCTACTATGAGACCGACTCTTCGTCACCCTCCACCTCCGGCTCCGAATCAACGTCCATCACTTCTAAGCGCCATGAGCGCAAGAAGTATAGTAAGATGCCCCTTCGCTATCATCGTATTTCAAAACACACTCCATTACTTTCCGTCCCATTAGGCAAACCACCGGTTTTTGAAGGTGAAGATTATTCTATGTGGAGTGATAAAATGAGGCATCACCTAACCTCACTCAACAAAAGCATATGGGATATTGTTGAGTATGGCACGTAGGTACCGAAGAAAGGGGACAAGGACTATGATTCGGAGGAGGTCAACCAAATCCGGCACTTTAACTCCCAAGCCACTACTATACTCCTCGCCTCTCTAAGTCGAGAGGAGTATAATAAGGTACAAGGGTTGAAGAGTGCTAAAGAGATTTGGGATGTGCTCAAGATCGCGCATGAAGGAGATGAGGTGACCAAGATCACCAAAAGGGAAATGATCGAGGGGGAGCTCGGTCGATTCATGCTCAACCAAGGAGAGGATCCACAAGCCATGTACAATCGGCTCAAGACCTTGGTGAACCAAGTGCGCAACTTCGGGAGCACAAAATGGGATGACCATGAAATGGTCAAGGTTATTCTAAGATCACTCAGTTTTCTTAATCCTACACAAGTTAAATTAATTCGTGGTGATCCTAGATACAAGCTAATGTCTCCCGAGGAGGTTATAGGAAAGTTTGTGAGCTTTGAGTTAATGATCAAAGGCTCCAAACAAATCATCGAGCGAGGCGCCACCTCCACACCCAAGGTGCAACCCGTCGCATTCAAAGCGACGGAGGAGAAGAAAGAAGAGTCTACGTCAAGTAGGCTCCCCATCGACGCCTCCAAGCTCGACAATGAGGAGAGGGCGCTAATCGTCAAAAGCTTTCGCCAAATCCTGAAGCAAAGGAAGGGGAGAGACTACAAACCCCGTTCCAAGAAGATTTGCTACATGTGTGGTAAGCCTGGTCACTTTATTGCTAAATGTCCATTATCAAGTGATAGTGACAGGGGCGACAACAAGAGGGGAAAGAAGAAGGAGAAGAAGAGGTACTACAAGAAGAAGGGCGGCGATGCCCATGTTTGTCGGGAGTGGGACCCCGATGAGAGCTCCACCGACTCCTCCGACGAGGACGCCGCAAACATCACCGTCAACAAGGGTCTCCTCTTCCCCAACGTCGGCCACAAATGCCTCATGGCAAAGGACGGCAAAAAGAAGAAGGTAAAATCTAGAGCTTCCACTAAATATGCAACATCTAGTGATGAGGCTAGCTCTAGTGATGATGAGGATGATTTGACCACCCTTTTTGCCAACTTAAACATGCAACAAAAGGAGAAATTGAATGAATTGATTAGTGCTATTCATGAGAAGTATGAACTCTTGGATAGCCAAGAGGACTTCCTTATTAAAGAAAACAAGAAGCATGTTAAAGTTAAAAATGCTTATGCTCAGGAAGTAGAAAAATATGAAAAATTGATTAGTGAGCTTAGCATTTTCCTTGATACTATTTCTAACCTTAGAAATGAAAATGCTAAATTAACTGCTAAGGTTGAGAAGTTAAATGTTTGTGATGATTCTCTTGTCAAACTAAAAAATGATAATGCTAGTTTGATTTCTAAAATTGACAAGTTGAATAAATCTCATTCTAGCCTTAAGATTGAGAATGATAATTTAATTGCTAAGGCTAAGGATTTAAATGTTTGCAATGATTCTATTTCCAATCTTAGAAATGAGAATGCCATTTCAAAGATGAGGCTACATGGGAAACTCAAGACTTTTTAGATAAAAATTTCTCAGGCTTTTTGGCCTCATGTAATTTGTAAAGCATGTATAGCTGCTGTAATAAAGGAATAAATCCCCAAACCACCCCTGCCTTGTACCAAGAATAAGGAAATAAAGACGTGATGCGTTTCCTTTTCCATTACTTACCCTAGGACTTTTAATCTCGGGACGAGATTCTTTTATGGGGGGAAGGATGTAACACCCCTGGTGTTACTGTAACTAAAACTTGAGCATAACATCATAAGCATTGGCATTGCATATGTTTGATACACTTAGAGTGCATTCACTAGGCAAAAATTTCAAGCAAGTTGTATTGTTATGGCATTTTGCTAATAGAACCCTGGAATAGGGGACTTAACCCTAAATAGGGACCAAAAGGGTAAAACATGACCCAAATTGAGAAAACCCTAAGGTTTAAGTAAAACAATCATAAAATGTTACCAAAGATGGATCTACATTACATTCATACCCCTGAGATACCAAAAACCCTAATTGGAACCCTGGAAAACCCTAAATCCAAACCCTAGGGGCCTATGTGCAAAAATAGTGCACTTGTGGACTAAAATGTAAAAACCATGTTAAATAAGTATCTTAAGTCATATGGTTCCCAATCATGAGGGTTTGCAATCCAAAACTTGAGATTTGGACTTAAGTGCAAAAGAGCCACACTTGACTCATGTGATGAAGTCTGAATTTCAGTGTGATTGCTTCAACTTTGAGCCCTTGTAACTTCCAAATTAGTGAGAATTTGCCCTAGGTCACCACATCAAACTTGTAGACCAAACAAAGGAGAACAATTGAGAGTGTAAGCATAGTTGTGGAAAAGATATTGGAGATAACTAAGCCTAAAGTCAGGCTGTCAGGCTGATACAGTCTGAACTTCAGATTGACAGTAACCTAGATCCCAGTTTGAGAGCCATTCCAACTATGATCCAGTAAGAATTTACCTAGGGTTGCTATAACAAAGTTGTAGAGCTATTATAGAGGAACAACTTTGCTGCAGAGATCTGGATGTGTTGTCATAGAAATTTGGAAGAAATCTGGCCCTAAACTATGGCTGTCAGGTTAACTGAATGGAGCATCCCATGGTACAGTGCCTGATGAAGATCAGAACACCAGCGCGACAGCTCCGCTCACCACCGATGAGTCCCGCTGCGATTCGTGTCACCGGCGTAAGGATTCGCGCTCGTGGCAAATGGATAACATCGTGAGGTAAGAGAATCTTCGCCGCCGGTGAGCTGGACGCCACTCCGGCTAGCCGCGGTACCTCTCCCCTTACTCACCGCCCTCGGATAAGGATTCTCACCACCGTTAAGCCGTCGCCGTTGTCCGCCGCGTGGCCCTAACTTTCCACTGCATCGCCGTAAGCCTTAGTGGCTCCTCGTTGACCGCCGGAGCAATTGCCACGACGCTGGACACCTAGCCACTGCGCCAGTACTCTTCTTCCTCCTCCGACCGCCGCGTGTCCCCACTGAAATTCCCGGCCACCGCCATTGAGCCCTATAAATTGAAGCCCCCGCCAGCCCCACAAGATCATCACCCACCCAGCCACCGAAAATCGCTAGCAATCGTTCGTCAGAGAGCTTGAATTTTAGTCTTCCCCTAAATCAAGTTTCCGCCACCGCAGAATCGAGCTCGCCGTGGCCAGCCCTCCACAGGTCTGATCATGCCTTGTTTGTTCTTGTTTTAGCACCTTTGTATGCTGGTGATGCTCACCCACCCGCCCAATCGAACTAGACCATCCCCAATCCCTGGGAACGTGTTGATCATTGGGTTGTCCGCACGGTCTCCGTGGCCAGAGGCCTTTGGGCAGCCATTGGTGAAATTGACTTAGGGGAAGTGAGCGGGAATGGTTCAATTCCATGCCCGCTGCTCGGGAGCACCGGTCTTGGTCTCCTCCGGCCGGTCTACGTGCTTGCCGGAGCTCGGCTGCGCTCGGCGCCGTCGGGGACCTCATCGCGTGAAGGAATAGAACCTCAAGGGCATTTCTGCAAACGGTCAGCGACTTAGGAAAATAGTAAAGGAACCTGCTTTGAGTTAATCATAACACCGAGGCTCTTTTCGCAAAACAGTCAGCATGGGCGCGGGCGCGCGCACGTTTCCGCGTGGATCTGGGCCGCCTACGCTAGAATCGGCCCAGTACTATTGCAACTTTTTCTTTTTCGGCCAGAGATAAACAAATTCTAGAAAATGGTAGAAAAATCCTAAAAATGTCAAACTAATTTTCCTAGATTCCTTATTTTTCATAGTATTTAATAAAAATAATTTCATGATTTTTAGATTAAATAAGGAATTTTGGAGTATTTAAAGTAGCTTAAAACATTAGTTCTGGATTTTTAGAAAATAAAAGGTAATTCCAAAAATGCCCAAACTTTTTATATGAGCTCTACACATTATTTAGAAGCCTTGGGTAGAATATGGTTTGATTTGGACCTTGTTTGATAACTAGAACCCAAAACCCCACCCCCTGCCCTTTGAATTCCTTTACTAACTCCGGAAACCCTAAATTCTCGGAGTTCCGTGAAGGAAAGTTGTATTCAAGACTTTAGATAATAAATTCTTATTATCTTTGCACTCTCATGAGCATTACATGACATTCATTCTTATATATATACCTATATGGTTATATTTAGAAAACAAAGAAGAAGTCGAAGTAACCGAAGAGAAGACATCACCACCTTCGGAATCTCAGGCAGGAAATTATATCTACTTTGATATCTGCGGATCCGAGCCTGACTCACCTATCAATGAAGGCAAGCCCCGGTGCATTTGCCACCTTCCTTGATGCTTTTAAAATCTTTCTCACTTGCTTGATGCATTAGGTGATAGGAGTTGATTGCTAAAACAATTCCTGCATTACCTTCCTTGAATTTGATTACCTTCCTTAATCACCCATTTTACAAAAGATTTTTGATGCTTAGCCTTGCTTTAGAAAAACAAAATGTTTTGTTTTTACAAAAGATGATGTGGCAAAAGTGGGTTGGATGTTTTCGAAAATAAAACTTGATGGTGGATCCATCATGGCCGTGATGGGTTCAACATCGGAAAAGATGTACCTCTGCCAGGTACCAAACTTTGGGTTTGAAATGATTAAGCTGAGACCGGGCGGGTGACTTGCACGAGAAAGGAGTCTCGGTGTAGTGTCTCCGTCTGAGTCGATTAAGGACCGTGTCGATGTAGGCTTCATGACCGAGGACCCTTTAACTGGTCACATGCCTCGTCATGGGTAAGCCTTGCCTCGGGTAGACTAAGGCCAGAATAAGATAACACGGAATGGGCGTGGAGCGGTGGCGAGAGTAGCGTGTACCCTCCGTGGCAAGAGGCTGGACGGTGGTGTATCTGTGCTCTCGGTTCGCGTGAACCTGATCTGGTCTTAAGAACCCCGGTGGCGGGTTGACATATGAAAGGATTAAGTGCTACATATGTCATGTGATTGGAGATCCTCAGCTGAG
This sequence comes from Zea luxurians, assembly GCA_029449295.1. Classification (NCBI taxonomy): domain Eukaryota; kingdom Viridiplantae; phylum Streptophyta; class Magnoliopsida; order Poales; family Poaceae; genus Zea; species Zea luxurians. The sequence continues at coordinate 34,220,031 of JAOPSE010000002.1, read as the reverse complement.
TATAATCGATTCGGATCGCCGTACCTTCGCGGTCATGAAGACTTGGTCACTGCCCTATACGTAGAATTCCAGTAAAGATGAAAGGTTTGTTAAGAAATTGGCTAGTGCAGGTCAAGTGATTGAACTAGGGTAGAAAGAACTCTAGTTGCAGGTAATTTTACTTAACTTGACAAATAAAACTAGATTTTTAAGGATCCACTTTTAGTAAGCATTTCTGCAAAACAGAGTCTTTGATTATTGAGAAGCCTTACCTTGACTCCCTTATAACCAGCATACCCTTGAGAGTCTTTTCTTTAGTCGGGTAAGACTTGCTGAGTAATTCCATACTCAGGGTTTTATTCCCCGTTGTTTTTAGGTGAGGAAGCGACAAACTTTTATTGCTTCTGTTCTAAGGTGGTACCAAAGGAAGAACGCCAGGAATGAAGTGCGGGAGGAAAGGATCCTCCATTAGAACTTTTATGTAAGAACTTATCGGGAGGAGTTTTTGCCTCCCTTGGTATGTGTAATAATATTACTCTGCACTCCTAGGATATATTCTGGTCTGTAATATATAACTTTGTATTACTTTTAAAATAAAGGTAAGTTTATGTAATTGCTTCCGCATTCTCGTAACTCTGATGCTTGTAATGTCTGCGTGACGGGTGAAACGCTCTTGGGAAAGGTGAGAAAAGCAGATACCGAACTTGTCAAGTGATTTAGGGGCACCTACAGGGTTGTCTGAGGTCCGTTGGACAAGGACAACTATAGGTGGGCCTAATTACTTGGGAGGTTCCGTCACAGCTGGTATCGGAGCGAAGCCCTTCTCTGCAGATATTATGAGGCATCTTCAAAAGGATTTTCTAAAGACTTATCTAGAAAATCTCTTCCCTTCTTACCTAAGTATTTCTGAAGAGTTTATCTTAATGACCAGATAGTAAGGGTGCAACATATAGAAGGTGTGAATCAACTAAGGTTGATTCTGTAATTATACATGCATCATGCTAAGAACTATGCTAATAAAGTTTTCCCCTTAGAAAAATGCCGTCGCGCACGAGGAGAACTGCGCGCAAGCATACTAGACCGATTGGTGTGCCATGTCATCAACTGGCCCCAAGACATGATGATAGTAGTAGTGGAAGTAACGATCCGATAGGGGATCTCGAAGCAGAAGTGAATCGGCTCCAAGCGGAACTCCGCCGCAGGACTGATATATGGGTCGCAGATGGCGATAGAATAAATGAATTGAGAAGTGACGTCCGCCACCTGCGAGATCAGCTCGCGGACCGAGATTTAGCACTCGACTGGGTAGTTCAATCTCGTTCGCTTGCCTGGGCCAAGGAGGCAACAGCTCAAGCTCGAGTAGCAGAGCTCAACTTGGCCATTGACGACCTGCAGACTTATTGCAATACGTTACATGAAGAAGTTCATGTACTATATTCGCAACTGCACCCCAGTGAACCTGCGGATCCTGTCGGGACGGAAGCCGGACCCTCGCATGTAGCGGGAGAAGCGCTTGGTGGTGAGTTGGACCTTTTCAGGCCCCCTCCCTCTATGAGGTTGGTCGATGAATGGTCTCCCACACCCAACAACGAGGCTGCCAGGAGCAACCGGAAGCAGGAGTAGTGGTGTAATAGTAGAAATAGAAGTAGTGTATTGTATAATAGGTAGTGTTATTGTATAATAGGTAGTGTATCCTGTTGTAAAAATTCGAGTCTGTAACATTACTCTTTTTAGTAATGTAAAATGGATGGTGTTCTTTGGCATGTCATATTGTTTCCAAATGTTTGTTGCCACAGATGCCTTCCAGGACTCGTGCACAGGACGGAGCTAGTACCTCCCGTGGGAGGGAGGCAACGCTAAATCCACCTCCAGTCCCTCCCACACTTGCCGAGGCTATCGCCGCCTTGGTAAACGCGACAACGGATAATACCCGTTTTCTGCGAGAGATGGCGGGTCAACAGTTCCAACAACCAGGCGGGCGGGGTTATCAACAGGGCCCCCGTGAAACCTCTTACTTGGACTTCTCCGAGACGCGCCCATCGTTGTTCGTTAAGGCGGAAGACCCTTTAGAAGCGGACGAATGGGTCCGCGTCATCGAGCAGAAATTTGGACTTCTTCGTTGTTCCAAAACTCAGAAGCCCCTATTTGCGGCACAGCAATTGCGTGGCCCTGCCAGCACCTGGTGGGGAAATTTTGTTGCCGTACAACCGGCTGGTCATCAAGTAACCTGGGATGAATTCAAGTTAGCCTTCAGAGAACATTATGTGCCTGAGGGAGTCCTCCACCTAAAACAGGAGGAATTTATGAAGCTGAAGCAAGGAGGGGATACCGTTAATCAGTATCTCAATAAATTTAATCATTTATCCCAGTACACAATCGATCAAGTTAACACAGATTTGAAGAAGAAGAATTGTTTTATGAGAGGTTTAAATGATCGACTGCAAAGAAAGATGGCAACCTGCATAGATCTTACTTATGGAAGAGCTATCAGTACAGCATTGGCAGTTGAAGCAAAGTATGCAGGCGCCAGAAAATCTAAGGGTTTTGGAGGTGACAGGCCTAGTCAGGGCCCGGTGAAAAGGCAACGGTTTGTTATCCGGCCTTCCAACCAAAATCGCTCTTTCTCTCGTCCACCCTCCTTCCCTTTTAAGCAACCAGTATTTATCCGTCCCAATAATGCCCCCACTGCAACAAGTCAGCTGGGTGCCCCAGGCACTCGATTCCCTGCCCTTCCCAGTTCATCAACGGGATGCTTCAATTGTGGAAAGTCTGGGCATTTTATCAAGGATTGCCCTTATCTAAAGCAGAACCAGTCAAACAATCCACAAGGATCTGGGAATTCCTCTCAAGCCAAGGGAAATACTATGGGCAAAAATACAAAGAAGACAGGACGCATATATTATACGCAAGTGGCCACTACACCGGACGGTGAGCCGATAATGATGGGTATGTTCCTTGTGGCCAATCATCCCGCAATTATTCTCTTTGATTCTGGTGCTTCGTATACATTCATCAGCAAGAAATTTGTGGAGCAACATTGCATTTCATACCATGAATCAAAAGAAGGGTTTAAAATTCACTCACCCGGGGGACAAATATTTACTAGAGAAGTGGCCTATCAAGTGCCCATAACATTGGTCGGACGGGACTTTCCTACTAATATGATTGTTCTGAAAGGCCAAGACATAGATGTCATTTTGGGCATGAATTGGTTGGCCCGACATAAAGCAACCCTCAACACTGATCAGAGAACCATTAGGTTGAGTCATAATCAAGAGGAAATTCTGTTGTCCATCCCCATTCCAACCAAAACCACTGGCAGAGTTTATGAAGCCATTATACCGGAGATCAAGGATATTCCGGTAGTATGTGAGTTCCCAGATGTCTTTCCAGAGGATTTGCCTGGATTGCCACCTAAAAGGGAGGTAGAGTTTGTAATTGAGTTGAAGCCCGGTACGGCTCCTATTTCTAGAAGATCGTACCGGATGCCTCCAAATGAGTTGGCAGAACTGAAGATTCAATTATAAGATCTACTAGAGAAAGGATTCATCCGGCCAAGCTCGTCGCCATGGGGTTGTCCAGCCATATTCGTCAAGAAGAAGGATCAAACTTTACGGATGTGTGTGGATTATCGACCCCTGAATGAGGTCACAATCAAGAACAAGTACCCTCTTCCGCGGATTGACATTCTATTTGATCAACTGACTGGAGCGAGGGTATTCTCCAAGATTGATCTCAGATCGGGCTATCATCAGATCCGTATTCGGCCCAAGGATATACCAAAGACCGCATTCACTATGCGGTATGGATTATTTGAATACCTGGTAATGTCTTTCGGACTGACAAATGCTCCTGCTCACTTCACTTATTTGATGAACTCGATATTCATGCCCGAGTTGGATAAATTTGTGGTGGTCTTCATTGATGATATTTTGATATATTCCAAAAATGAAGAGGAGCATGCCCAACACTTACGGATCGTGTTAACGCGCTTGAGAGAACATCAGTTATATGCCAAGTTCAGTAAATGCACGTTTTGGCTGGAAGAAATTCAATTTCTGGGACATGTACTGTCTGCTAGGGGGATTGCGGTGGATCCCAGCAAAGTCAAGGATATTTTGGAGTGGAAACCCCCGACCACTGTTCATCAAGTCTGAAGTTTCCTTGGACTGGATGGTTATTACCGCCGATTTATACCAGATTTTTCTAAGCTTGTGAAGCCAATCACAAGTTTATTAAAGAATGATATTAAATTCAATTGGTCTTCAAAGTGTAATGAAGCTTCTGAGCAATTGAAGGTATTATTAACCACTGCTCCGGTATTGGCTCAACCGGATATCAATAAGCCCTTTGATGTGTATTGTGACGCATCAGGCAGTGGTCTCGGCTGTGTGTTAATGCAAGAAGGCCGAGTAATTGCGTATGCTTCAAGGCAATTGTGCCGACATGAGGAGCATTATCCTATTCATGATCTGGAGCTAGCTGCAGTGGTTCATGCCCTGAAGATCTGGCGTCATTATCTGCTGGGTAATGTCTGTCATATTTATACAGACCATAAAAGCTTGAAGTATATCTTCACCGAGTCAGAGTTGAACATGAGACAAAGGCGATGGCTCGAGCTGATCAAGGATTATGAATTAGAAATCCATTATCACCCAGGCAAAGCAAATGTAGTGGCAGATGCACTCAGTCGCAAGGCTTCCTGCCATTGTCTAACAATGAGGACTTCTGACATTACATTATGCCAGGAGATGGAGAAGTTAAACCTGGGAATGATTCAGCAAGGGACTTCAAATCATTTGAAGCTGGAGTCAGTCATCTTACAAAGGATAATTGACGCACAGAAAGATGATGAGGGTATGAAACACATACGTGAGAAGATTTGGGCTGGAAAAGCCAAATGTTTCAAAGAAGACGATCAAGGTGTTGTATGGTTCAACAACCGCATAGTGGTGCCGAAGAATGAAGAGCTCCGCCAGCAAATTTTAGATGAAGCACATCTTAGTCGCTATTCTATTCATCCTAGAAGCATTAAGATGTATCATGATCTAAAGCAGCATTATTGGTGGGCGAAGATGAAAATAGAAATTGCACGCTATGTGGCTAGGTGTGACACTTGCAGACGTGTCAAGGCCATACACATGAAGACTGCCGGTCCATTACAATCTTTACCTATCCCAACATGGAAATGGGAAGATATAAGTATGGACTTCATTGTGGGATTACCCAGGACTACAAAAGGGTATGACTCTATCTGGTTTATCGTTGATCGACTCACAAAGATCGCCCACTTCCTACCCATCAGGGCAAAATACACAGTGGCCACTTATGCAGCATTATACATGGCCCGTATTCTCAGTTTTCATGGTATTCCAAAGACGATAGTGTCAAATCGTGGATCGCAATTCGTGTCCAAATTTTGGGAAGAACTTCATAAATCCCTGGGTACTAAATTGCTCCATAGCTCCGCCTATCACCCTCAAACCAGTGGGCAGACTGAGAGGGTAAATCAGATACTGGAAGATATGCTACGGGCATGTGTTCTGGAATTCCCACAAAAATGGGATGAATGTTTGCCGTTAGCGGAATTCTCATATAATAATAGCTATCAAGAAAGCATCAAGATGGCACCCTTTGAAGCTTTATATGGACGACGATGTCGTACTCCGCTAAATTGGTCTGAACCTGGTGAAAGGTACTTCTTCAGGCCTGATATGGTGAAAGAGACCGAAGAAAGAGTTCAAAGAATAATTCATAATTTAAAGAAAGCTCAAGCTCGTCAGAAGAGTTATGCAGACAAACGGCGAATGCCCTTATATTTCCTTGAGGGAGACTATGTCTACATAAAGGTTTCGCCAATGAAGGGGGTATCACGTTTCGGGATTAAAGGAAAGCTTGCACCCCGGTACATTGGTCCTTTCCCTATACTTGAGCAATGTGGACCAGTGGCATACCGACTCCAACTACCCGAAACCTTGTCTGCTGTGCATAATGTGTTCCACGTATCACAATTGAAGAAGTGTCTTTGGGTTCCCGATCGAACCATTGAAGTGACAGATGTTGTCCTTGAACCAGACTTAACATATTCCGAACATCCCATTCGAGTCTTGGATCAAAAGGACAGGATTACCCGGAGAAAAACTCTCAAGTTTTACAAGATACAGTGGAACCAACATTCCGAAGATGAGGCTACATGGGAAACTCAAGACTTTTTAGATAAGAATTTCCCAGGCTTTTTGGCCTCATGTAATTTGTAAAGCATGTATAGCTGCTGTAATAAAGGAATAAATCCCCAAACCACCCCTGCCTTGTACCAAGAATAAGGAAATAAAGACGTGATGCGTTTCCTTTTCCATTACTTACCCTAGGACTTTTAATCTCGGGATGAGATTCTTTTATGGGGAGAAGGATGTAACACCCCTGGTGCTACTGTAACTAAAACTTGAGCATAACATCATAAGCATTGGCATTGCATATGTTTGATACACTTAGAGTGCATTCACTAGGCAAAAATTTCAAGCAAGTTGTATTGTTATGGCATTTTGCTAATAGAACCCTGGAATAGGGGACTTAACCCTAAATAGGGACCAAAAGGGTAAAACATGACCCAAATTGAGAAAACCCTAAGGTTTAAGTAAAACAATCATAAAATGTTACCAAAGATGGATCTTCATTACATTCATACCCCTGAGATACCAAAAACCCTAATTGGAACCCTGGAAAACCCTAAATCCAAACCCTAGGGGCCTATGTGCAAAAATAGTGCACTTGTGGACTAAAATGTAAAAACCATGTTAAATAAGTATCTTAAGTCATATGGTTCCCAATCATGAGGGTTTGCAATCCAAAACTTGAGATTTGGACTTAAGTGCAAAAGAGCCACACTTGACTCATGTGATGAAGTCTGAATTTCAGTGTGATTGCTTCAACTTTGAGCCCTTGTAACTTCCAAATTAGTGAGAATTTGCCCTAGGTCACCACATCAAACTTGTAGACCAAACAAAGGAGAACAACTTTGCTTGAGAGTGTAAGCATAGTTGTGGAAAAGATATTGGAGATAATTAAGCCTGAAGTCAGGCTGTCAGGCTGATATAGTCTGAACTTCAGATTGACAGTAACCTAGATCCCAGTTTGAGAGCCATTCCAACTATGATCTAGTAAGAATTTACCTAGGGTTGCTATAACAAAGTTGTAGAGCTATTATAGAGGAACAACTTTGCTGCAGAGATCTGGATGTGTTGTCATAGAAATTTGGAAGAAATCTGGCCCTAAACTATGGCTGTCAGGTTAACTGAATGGAGCATCCCATGGTACAGTGCCTGATGAAGATCAGAACGCCAACGCGACAGCTCCGCTCACCACCGATGAGTCCCGCCGCGATTCGTGTCACCGGCGTAAGGATTCGCGCTCGTGGCAGATGGATAACATCGCGAGGTAAGAGAATCTTCGCCACCGGTGAGCTGGACGCCACTCCGGCTAGCCACGGTACCTCTCCCCTTACTCACCGCCCTCGGATAAGGATTCTCACCACCGTTAAGCCGTCGCCGTTGTCCGCCGCGTGGCCCTAACTTTCCACTGCATCGCCGTAAGCCTTAGTGGCTCCCCGTTGATCGCCGGAGCAATTACCACGACGCTGGACACCTAGTCACTGCGCCAGTACTCTTCTTCCTCCTCCGACCGCCGCGCGTCCCCACTGAAATTCCTGGCCACTGCCGTTGAGCCCTATAAATTGAAGCCCCCGCCAGCCCCACAAGATCATCACCCACCCAGCCACCGAAAATCGCTAGCAATCGTTCGTCAGAGAGCTTGAATTTTAGTCTTCCCCCAAATCAAGTTTCCGCCACCGCAGAACCGAGCTCGCCGTGGCCAGCCCTCCACAGGTCTGATCATGCCCTCTTTGTTCTCGTTTTAGCATCTTTGTATGCTGGTGATGCTCACCCACCCGCCCAATCGAACTAGACCATCCCCAATCCCCGGGAACGTGTTGATCGTTGGGTTGTCCGCACGGTCTCCGTGGCCAGAGGCCTTTGGGCAGCCATTGGTGAAATTGACTTAGGGGAAGTGATCGGGAATGGTTCAATTCCATGCCCGCTGCTCAGGAGCACCGGTCTTGGCCTCCTCCGGCCGGTCTACGTGCTCGCCGGAGCTCGGCTGCGCTCGGCGCCGTCGGGGACCTCATCGCGTGAAGGAATAGAACCTCAAGGGCTTTTCTGCAAACGGTCAGCGACTTAGGAAAATAGTAAAGGAACCTGCTTCGAGTTAACCATAACACCGAGGCTCTTTTCGCAAAACAGTCAGCGCGGGCGCGGGCGCGCGCACGTTTCCGCGTGGACATGGGCCGCCTACGCTAGAATCGGCCCAGTACTATTGCAACTTTTTCTTTTTCGGCCAGAGATAAACAAATTCTAGAAAATGGTAGAAAAATCCTAAAAATGTCAAACTAATTTTTCTAGATTCCTTATTTTTCATATTATTTAATAAAAATAATTTCATGATTTTTAGATTAAATAAGGAATTTTGGAGTATTTAAAGTAGCTTAAAACATTAGTTCTGGATTTTTAGAAAATAAAAGGTAATTCCAAAAATGCCCAAACTTTTTATATGAGCTCTACACATTATTTAGAAGCCTTGGGTAGAATATGGTTTGATTTGGACCTTGTTTGATAACTAGAACCCAAAACCCCACCCCCTGCCCTTTGAATTCCTTTACTAACCCCGGAAACCCTAAATTCTCGGAGTTCCGTGAAGGAAAGTTGTATTCAAGACTTTAGATAATAAATTCTTATTATCTTTGCACTCTCATGAGCATTACATGGCATTCATTCTTATATATATACCTATATGGTTATATTTAGAAAATGAAGAAGAAGTCGAAGTAACCGAAGAGAAGACATCACCACCTTCGGAATCTCAGGCAGGAAATTGTTTCTACTTTGATATCTGCGGATCTGAGCCTGACTCACCTATCAACGAAGGCAAGCCCCGGTGCTTTTTCCACCCTCCTTGATGCTTTTAAAATCTTTCTCACTTGCTTGATGCATTAGGTGATAGGAGTTGATTACTAAAACAATTCCTGCATTACCTTCCTTGAATTTGATTACCTTCCTTGATCACCCGTTTTACAAAAGATTTTTTGATGCTTAGCCTTGCTTTAGAAAAACAAAATGTTTTGTTTTTACAAAAGATGATGTGGCAAAAGTGGGTTGGATGTTTTCGAAAATAAAACTTGATGGTGGATCCATCATGGCCGTGATGGGTTCAACATCGGAAAAGATGTACCTCTTCCAGGTACCAAACTTTTGTTTTGAAATGATTAAGCTGAGACCGGGCGGGTGACTTGCACGAGAAAGGAGTCTCGGTGTAGTGTCTCCGTCTGAGTCGATTAAGGACCGTGTCGATGTAGGCTTGCTGACCGAGGACCCTTTAACTGGTCACATGCCTCGTCATGGGTAAGCTTTGCCTCGGGTAGACTAAGGCCATAATAAGATAACACGGAATGGGTGTGGAGCGGTGGCGAGAGTAGCGTGTACCCTCCATGGCAAGAGGCTGGACGGTGGTGTATCTGTGCTCTCGGTTCGCGTGAACCTGATCTGGTCTTAAGAACCCCGGTGGCGGGTTGACATATGCAAGGGTTAAGTGCTACATATGTCGTGTGATTGGAGATCCTCAGCTGAGTATAATCGATTTGGATCGCCGTACCTTCGCGGTCATGAAGACTTGGTCACTGCCCTATACGTAGAACTCCAGTAAAGATGAAAGGTTTGTTAAGAAATTGGCTAGTGTAGGTCAAGTGATTGAACTAGGGTAGAAAGAACTCTAGTTGCAGGTAATTTTACTTAACTTGACAAATAAATCTGGATTTTTAAGGATCCACTTTTAGTAAGCATTTCTGCAAAACAGAGTCTTTGATTATTGAGAAGCCTTACCTTGACTCCCTTATAACCAGCATACCCTTGAGAGTCTTTTCTTTAGTCGGGTAAGACTTGCTGAGTGATTCCATACTCAGGGTTTTATTCCCCATTGTTTTTAGGTGAGGAAGCGACAAACTTTTGTTGCTTCTGTTCTAAGGTGGTACCAAAGGAAGAACGCGAGGAATGAAGTGCGGGAGGAAAGGATCCTCCATTAGAACTTTTATGTAAGAACTTATCGGGAGGAGTTTTTGCCTCCCTTGGTATGTGTAATAATATTACTCTGCACTCCTAGGATATATTCTGGTCTGTAATATATAACTTAGTCATACTTTAAAAATAAAGGTAAGTTTATGTAATTGCTTCCGCATTCTCGTAACTCCGATGCTTGTAATGTCTGCGTGACGGATGAAACGCTCTTGGGAAAGGTGAGAAAAGCAGGATACCGAACTTGTCAAGTGATTTAGGGGCACCTACAGGGTTGTCTGAGGTCCGTTGGACAAGGACAACTGTAGGTGGGCCTAATTACTTGGGAGGTTCTGTCACAGATGTGAGGTCGCTTAGGACGAGCATGCATGCATCATTTTTCTAAGCTACTTAGTAAAAAGGACAATATCAATAAAAGGCTATAAAATCAAGAGATACACGTAATAAAAATTCAATCCGGCATCAAAAGTCCCAACTTAACCATGGGAAGGCCAAGCATTAGTTTCTTTTTATTTTGGTAATTCTTTTTCTTTTTCGCTTACGCTTACTGAAAGTCGCCTAGAGGGGGGGGGGTGAATAGGGCGAAACTGAAATTTACAAAGTTAATCACAACTACAAGCCGGGTTAGCGTTAGAAATATAATCGAGTCCGAGAGAGGGTGTAAAAACAAATCGCAAGCGAATAAAGAAGTGAGACACAAGGATTTGTTTTACCGAGGTTCGGTTCTCGCAAACCTACTTCCCGTTGAGGTGGTCACAAAGACCGGGTCTCTTTCAAACCCTTTCCCTCTCTCAAACGGTCACTCGGACCGAGTGAGCTTTTCTTCTCAATCACTTGGAACACAAAGTTCCCACAAGGACCACCACACGATTGGTGTCTCTTGCCTCAATTACAAGTGAGTTTGATCTCAAGAAAGAATGAGAAAGAAAGCAATCCAAGCGCAAGAGCTCAAAAGAACACAACAAATCACTCTCACTTACACTAAAGCTTTTGTGGAATTTGGAGAGGATTTGATCACTTGGGTGTGTCTTGTATTGAATGCTTAGCTCTTGTAAGTGGTTTGGAAAGTGAAAAACTTGGGATGACTTGAATGTGGGGTGGTTGGGGGTATTTATAACCCTAACCACCAAACTAGCCATTTGCTGGAGGCTGCTGTCGCATGGCGCACCGGACAGTCCGGTGCGCCACCGAACAGTGTCCGGTGCGCCAGCCATGTCACCTGGCCGTTGGGTTCCGACCGTTGGAGCTCTGACTTGTGGGCCCGCCTGGATGTCCGGTGGCGCACCGGACATGTACTGTAGAGTGTCCGATGTGCTGTCTCCGCATGCCTGACTTCTGCGCGCTCTGGCGCTTATTAAAATGCGTCTGCAGTCGACCGTTGGCGCGAAGTAGCCGTTGCTCCGCTGGCTCACCGGACAGTCCAGTGTGCACCGGACATGTCTGGTGAATTTTAGCGGAGCGGAAATCCGAAGCTGGCGAGTTCAGAGACGCTTCTCCCTAGAGCACCAGACACTGTCCGGTGTACACCGGACAGTCCGGTGAATTATAGTGGAGCGCCTCTGAGTTTTCCCGAAGGTGAAGAATTCAGCTTTAGGTTCCCTGGTGCACCAGACACTGTCCGGTGGCGCACCGGACAGTCCGGGTGGCACACCGGACAGTCCGGTGCGCTAGACCAGGGTGCCTTCGGTTGTCCCTTTGCTCTTTTGTTTGAACCCTTTTTCTTGGTCTTTTTATTGGCTTATTGTGAACCTTTGGCACCTGTAGAACTTATAAACTAGAGCAAACTAGTTAGTCCAATTATTTGTGTTGGGCAATTCAACCACCAAAATCATTTAGGAAATAGATGTAACCCTAATTCCCTTTCAATCTCCCCCTTTTTGGTGATTGATGCCAACACAAACCAAAGCAAATATAGAAATGCATAATTGAACTAGTTTGCATGATTGTAAGTGCAATGGTTACTTGGAATTGAGCCAATAAAAATTATCATAGGATATGCATGGATTGTTTCTTTATAATTCTAACATTTTGGACCACGCTTGCACCACTTGTTTTGTTTTTTTTTTCAAATTCTTCTGTAAAATCTTTTCAAAGACATTTTGAAAACTAGTCAAAGGTAAATGAATAAGATTTTGCGAAGCATTTTCAAGATTTGAAATTTTCTCCCCCTGTTTTCAATTGCTTTTCCTTTGACTAAACAAAACTCCCCCTAAATAAAATCTTCCTCTTAGTGTTCAAGAGGGTTTTAAGATATCTATTTTGAAAATACTACTTTCTCCCCCTTTTGAACACAATAAGATACCAATTTGAAATTTACCAATTGAAAATCATTAGTTTTAAAATTAGGGTGGTGGTGCGGTCCTTTGCTTTGGGCTCATACTCTCTCCCCCTTTGGCATGAATCGCCAAAAACGGAATCATTAGAGCCCTTCTAAACTACTTTCTCCCCTTTGGCAATAAAATATGAGTGAAAGATTATACCAAAGTCGGAGAATCTGCTCGGAGCGTCGGCGAAGGAAGAGTTATATAATCGAGTGGAAGCCTTTGTCTTCGCCGAAGACTCCAATTCCCTTTCAATACACCTATGACTTTGGTTTGAAATACACTTGAAAACACATTAGTCATAGCATATAAAAGAGATAGGATCAAAGGTATACTTATGAGCTATGTGTGCAAAATATCAAAAGAAATTTCTAGAATCAAGAAATTTAGCTCATGCCTAAGTTTGGTAAAAGTTTGTTCATCTAATGGCTTGGTAAAGATATCGGCTAGTTGTTTCTTTGGTGTTAATATATGCAATCTCGAATATCTCCTTTTGTTGGTGATCACTTAGAAATGATACCGAATGGCTATGTGTTTTAGTGCGACTATGCTCGACGGGATTATCCGCCATTTTGATTGCACTCTCATTATCACATAGATGAGGAACTTTGGTTAATTTGTAACCATAGTCCCCTAAGGGTTTGCCTCATCCAAAGCAATTGCGCGCAACAATGGCCTGCGGCAATATACTCGGCTTCGGCGGTTGAAAGAGCTACGGAATTTTGCTTCTTTGAAGCCCAAGACACCAAAGGATCTTTCCTAAGAATTGGCAAGTCCCCGATGTGCTCTTTCTATTAATTTTGCAACCCGCCCAATCGGCATCGGAATAACCAATTAAATCGAATGTGGATCCCCGAGGATACCAAAGCCCAAACTTAGGAGTATAAGCCAAATATCTCAAGATTCGTTTTACGGCCGTAAGGTGAGCTTCCTTAGGGTCGGCTTGGAATCTTGCACACATGCATACGGAAAGCATAATGTCCGGTCGAGATGCACATAAATAGAGTAATGAACCTATCATCGACCGGTTATACCTTTTGATCGACGGATTTACCTTCCGTGTCGAGGTCGAGATGCCCATTGGTTCCCATGGGTGTCTTGATGGCTTGGCATCCTTCATTCCAAACTTGTTTAGAATGTCTTGAGTATACTTTGTTTGGCTAATGAAGGTGCCCTCTTGGAGTTTGCTTCACTTGAAATCCTAAGAAATACTTCAACTTCCCCATCATTGACATCTCGAATTTTTGAGTCATGATCCTACTAAATTCCTCACAAGTAGATTCGTTAGTAGACCCAATATGATACCATCAACATAAATTTGGCATACAAACAAATCATTGTCAAGAGTTTTAGTAAATAAAGTAGGATCGGCGTTTCCGACTTTGAAGCCATTAGCAATAAGGAAATCTCTTAAGCATTCATACCATGCTCTTGGGGCTTGCTTAAGCCCATAAAGTGCCTTAGAGAGTTTATACACATGGTTAGGATACTCACTATCTTCAAAGCCGGGAGGTTGCTCAACATAGACCTCTTCCTTGATTGGTCCATTGAGGAAGGCACTCTTCACGTCCATTTGGTAAAGCTTGAAGCCATGGTAAGTAGCATAGGCCAATAATATACGAATTGACTCAAGCCTAGCTACGGGTGCATAGGTTCACCGAAATCCAAACCTTCGACTTGGGAGTATCCTTTGGCCACAAGTCGAGCTTTGTTCCTTGTCACCACACCATGCTCGTCTTGTTTGTTGCGGAAGACCCACTTGGTTCCTACAACATTTTGATTAGGACGTGGAACCAAATGCCATACCTCGTTCCTAGTGAGTTGTTGAGCTCCTCTTGCATCGCCACCACCCAATCCGAATCTTGTAGTGCTTCCTCTACCATGTGTGGCTCAATAGAGGAAACAAAAGAGTAATGCTCACAAAAATGTGCAACACGAGATCTAGTGGTTACCCCCTTATGAATATCGCCGAGGATGGTGTCGACGGGGGTGATCTCGTTGGATTGCTTGGTGGACTCTTGGGTGTGGCGGGTCTTGGTTCTTCATCCTCCTTATCTTGATCATTTGCATCTCCCCCTTGATCAATGCCGTCATCTTGAGGTGGCTCATCCTTTTGATCTTCTCCTTCATCAACTTGAGCCTCATCTCATTTTGAGTTGGTGGAGATGCTTGCGTGGAGGAGGATGGTTTGATCTTGTGCATTTGGAGGGCTCTTCGGATTCCTTAGGACAACACATCCCCAATGGACATGTTCCTTAGCGCGATGCACAGGAGCCTCTTCATTACCTATCTCATCAAGATCAACTTGCTCTACTTGAGAGCCGTTAGTTTCATCAAACACAACGTCACAAGAAACTTCAACTAGTCCCGAGGACTTGTTAAAGACTCTATATGCCCTTGTGTTTTGAATCATATCCTAGTAAAAAGCCTTCTACAGTCTTAGGAGCAAATTTAGATTTTCTACCTCTTTAATAAGAATAAAGCATTTGCTACCAAAGACTCTAAAATATGAAATGTTGGGCTTTTTACCGTTAGGAGTTCGTATGATGTCTTCTTGAGGATTCGGTGTAGATATAACCGGTTGATGGCGTAGCAAGCGGTGTTAACCGCCTCGGCCCAAAACCGATCCGGCGTCTTGTACTCATCAAGCATGGTTCTTGCCATGTCCAATAGAGTTCGATTCTTCCTCTCCACTACACCATTTTGTTGTGGGGTGTAGGGAGAAGAGAACTCATGCTTGATGCCCTCCTCCTCAAGGAAGCCTTCAATTTGAGAGTTCTTGAACTCCGTCCCGTTGTCGCTTCTAATTTTCTTGATCCTTAAGCCGAACTCATTTTGAGCCCGTCTCAAGAATCCCTTTAAGGTCTCTTGGGTATGAGATTTTTCCTGCAAAAAGAATACCCAAGTGAAGCGAGAATAATCATCCACAATAACTAGACAATACTTACTCCCGCCGATGCTTATGTAAGCGATCGGGCCGAATAGATCCATGTGTAGGAGCTCAAGTGGCCTGTCAGTCGTCATGATGTTCTTGTGTGGATGATGAGCACCAACTTGCTTCCCTGCTTGGCATGCGCTACAAATCCTGTCTTTCTCAAAATGAACATTTGTTAATCCTAAAATGTGCTCTCCCTTTAGAAGCTTGTGAAGATTCTTCATCCCAACATGGGCAAGTCGGCGGTGCCAGAGCCAACCCATGTTAGTCTTAGCAATTAAGCAAGTGTCGAGTTCAGCTCTATCAAAATCTACCAAGTATAGCTGACCCTCTAACACTCCCTTAAATGCTATTGAATCATCACTTCTTCTAAAGACAGTGACACCTATATCAGTAAAAAGATAGTTGTAGCCCATTTGACATAATTGAGAAACAAAAGCAAATTGTAATCTAATGAATCAACAAGAAAAACATTGGAAATGGAATGGTCAGAGATATAGCTATTTTACCCAAACCTTTGACCAAACCTTGGTTTCCATCCCCGAATGTGATCGTTCTTTGGGGATCTTGGTTTTTCTCGTAGGAGGAGAACATTTTCTTCTCCCCTGTCATGTGGTTTGTGCACCCGCTATCAATGATCCAACTTGAGCCCCGGATGCATAAACCTACAAAACAAGTTTAGTTCTTGACTTTAGGTACCCAAACGGTTTTGGGTCCTTTGGCATTAGAAACAAGAACTTTGGGTACCCAAACACAAGTCTTGGAGCCCTTGTGTTTGCCCCCAACAAACTTGGCAACTACTTTGCCGGATTTGTTAGTTAAAACATAAGATGCATCAAAAGTTTTAAATGAAATGTCATGATCATTTGATGCACTAGGAGTTTTCTTCTTAGGCAACTTTGCACGGGTTGGTTGCCTAGAGCTAGATGTCTCACCCTTATACATAAAAGCATGATTAGGGCCAGAGTGAGACTTCCTAGAGTGAATTTCTCCTAATTTTGCTCTCAGGATAACCGGCAGGGTACAAAATGTAGCCCTCGTTATCCTGAGGCATGGAGATTTGCCCTTAACAAAGTTGGATAATCTTTTAGGAGGGGCATTAAGTTGACATTGTCTCCCTTTTGGAAGCCAATGCCATCCTTGATGCCAGGGCGTCTCCCACTATAGAGCATACTACGAGCAAATTTAAATTTTTCATTCTCAAGTTCGTGCTCGGCAATTTTAGCATCTAGTTTAGCTATATGATCATTTTGTTGTTTAATTAAAGCCATATGATCATGAATAGCATCAATATCAATATCTCTACATCTAGTGCAAATATAAATATGCTTAATAGTAGATGTAGAGGGTTTGCAAGAATTAAGTTCAACAATCTTAGCACGCAAAATATCATTGTTATCTCTAAGATCGGAAATTGTAACATTGCAAACATCTAATTCTTTAGCCTTAGCAAGCAATTTTTCATTTTCAATCTTAAGGCTAGCAAGAGAGATATTCAATTCTTCAATCTTAGCAAGTAAATCAACATTATCATCTTTAAGATTGGGAATTGAAACATCACAAACAAGTGAATCAACCTTAGCAATTAATCTAGCATTTTCATTTCTAAGGTTGGCAATAGTGTCATGGCAAGTGCTTAGCTCACTAGTTAATTTCTCACATTTTCAACTTCTAGAGCATAAGCATTTTTTACCTTAACGTGCTTCTTGTTTCCTTAATTAGGAAGTCCTCTTGAGAATCCAAGAGGTCATCCTTCTCATGAATAGCACTAATTAGTTCATTTAACTTTTCCTTTTGTTGCATGTTAAGGTTGGCAAAAAGGGTGCGCAAATTATTCTCCTCATCACTAGCATTACCCTCATCACTAGAGGTTTCATATTTAGTGGAGGATCTTGATTTTACCTTCTTCCTTTTGCTGTCCTTTGCCATGAGGCATTTGTGGCCGATTGGGGAAGAGAAGACCCTTGGTGACGGCTATGTTGGCGGCGTCCTCGTCGGAGGAGGAGTCGGTGGAGCTCTCATCGGAGTCCCACTCCCGGCACACATGGGCATCGCCGCCCTTCCTCTTGTGATATCTCTTCTTCTCCTTTCTTCCCTTCTTGTCGTTGTCCCTGTCACTATCACTTGATAATGGACATTTAGCAATAAAGTTACCGGGCTTACCACACTTGTAGCAAACCTTCTTGGAACGGGATTTGTAATCCTTCCCCTTCCGTTGCTTGAGGATTTGGCGAAAGCTCTTGATGATGAGCGCCATCTCCTTGTTGTCGAGCTTGGAGGCATCGATGGGTGTTCGACTTGGAGTGGATTCCTCCTTTTTTCTTCCGTCGCCTTGAATGCGACCGGTTGTGCTTCGGACGTGGGGGGCCGTCAAGCTCGTTGATCTTCTTTGAGCCTTTGATCATAACTCAAAGCTCACAAAATTACCTATAACTTCCTCAGGGGTCATTTGTGTATATCTAGGATTACCATGAATTAATTGAACTTGAGTAGGGTTAAGGAAAACAAGTGATCTAAGAATAACCTTAACCACTTCATGGTCATCCCATTTTTTACTCCCGAGGTTGCGCACTTGTTCACCAAGGTTTTGAGCCGGTTGTACATGTCTTGTGGCTCTTCCCCTTGGCGAAGCCGGAAGCGACCGAGCTCCCCCTCGATCGTCTCCCGCTTGGTGATCTTGGTCACCTCGTCTCCTTCGTGCGCGGTCTTTAGCACGTCCCAAATTTCCTTTGCGCTCTTCAACCCTTGCACTTTATTATACTCCTCTCGACTTAGAGAAGTGAGGAGTATAGTTGTGGCTTGGGAGTTGAAGTGCACGATTTGGGCCACCTCGTCCTCATCATAATCCTCATCCCCTACGGATGGTACCTGTACACCAAATTCAATAACATCCCATATACTTTTGTGGAGTGAGGTTGGTGATATCACATCATATCACTCCACCTAGCATAATCTTCACCATCAAACGTTGGTGGTTTGCCTAATGGGACAGAAAGTAAAGGTGTATGTTTAGGAATGCGGGGATAGCATAGGGGATCTTACTAAAACTTCTTGCGCTCATGGCGCTTAGAAGTTACGGACGGCGCGTCGGAGCCGGAGGTCGATGGTGATGAAGTGTCGGTCTCGTAGTAGACCACTTTCCTCATCTTCTTGTGCTTGTCGCCTCTCCGATGCGACTTGTGGGAAGAAGATTTCTTCTTCTTCCCCTTCCCCTTGTTGCGGGACTCTTCCGATGAAGTCTTCCCGTGGCTTGTAGTGGGCTTGTCGCCGGTCTCCATCTCCTTCTTGGCGTGATCTCGACATCACTTCAAGCGGTTAAGCTCTAATGAAGCACCGGGCTCTGATACCAATTGAAAGTTGTCTAGAGGGGGTGAATAGGGCGAAACTGAAATTTACAAAGTTAATCACAACTACAAGCCGGGTTAGCGTTAGAAATATAATCGAGTCGAGAGAGGGCGTAAAAACAAATCGCAAGCGAATAAAGAAGTGAGACACAAGTATTTGTTTTACCGAGGTTCGGTTCTCGCAAACCTACTCCCGTTGAGGTGGTCACAAAGACCGGGTCTCTTTCAACCCTTTCCCTCTCTCAAATGGTCACTCGGACCGAGTGAGCTTTTCTTCTCAATCACTTGGAACACAAAGTTCCCACAAGGACCACCACACGATTGGTGTCTCTTGCCTCAATTACAAGTGAGTTTGATCTCAAGAAAGAATGAGAAAGAAAGCAATCCAAGCGCAAGAGCTCAAAGAAACACAACAAATCACTCTCACTTAACACTAAAGCTTTTGTGGAATTTGGAGAGGATTTGATCACTTGGGTGTGTCTTGTATTGAATGCTTAGCTCTTGTAGTGGTTGGAAAGTGAAAAACTTGGATGACTTGAATGTGGGGTGGTTGGGGGTATTTATAACCCCAACCACCAAACTAGCCGTTTGGTGGAGGCTGCTGTCGCATGGCGCACCGGACAGTCCGGTGCGCCACCGGACAGTGTCCGGTGCGCCAGCCACGTCACCTGGCCGTTGGGTTCGACCGTTGGAGCTCTGACTTGTGGGCCCGCCTGGATGTCCGGTGGCGCACCGGACATGTACTGTAGAGTGTCCGGTGCGCCGTCTCGCGCGTGCCTGACTTCTGCGCGCTCTGGCGCATATTAAATGCGTCTACAGTCGACCGTTGGCGCGAAGTAGCCGTTGCTCCACTGGCTCACCGGACAGTCCGGTGTGCACCGGACATGTCCAGTGAATTTTAGCGGAGCGGAAATCCGAAGCTGGCGAGTTCAGAGACGCTTCTCCCTGGAGCACCGGACACTGTCCGGTGTACACTGGACAGTCTGATGAATTATAGCGGAGCGCCTCTGAGTTTTCCCGAAGGTGAAGAATTCAGCTTTAGGTTCCCTAGTGCATCGGACACTGTCGGTGCGCCAGACCAGGGTGCCTTCGGTTGCCCCTTTGCTCTTTTGTTTGAACCCTTTTTCTTGGTCTTTTTATTGGCTTATTGTGAACCTTTGGCACCTGTAGAACTTATAAACTAGAGCAAACTAGTTAGTCCAATTATTTGTGTTGGGCAATTCAACCACCAAAATCATTTAGGAAATAGGTGTAACCCTAATTCCCTTTCACTTACCCTTACACAAATGACTTCTCACGAATCCTCGGAAGGAGGGAACGCACAATCCCACACGGACGGGCTTGCACGAGAGGGGTTTCCCTATTTTGTGGGAAGTGCTGCAGGGAGCCGGTTACGCTACGCCTCCCTAGTACGTGGTGCAGTTGTTCGAGGAACACCGGGTACCCCGCTGTAGGGTGAGGATGACCTTGGAGCCTCATCCTTGCAGCGGGCTGGCGTTCGTTGGACTCCGAGTCTTTCGGTTTCAGGGCTGAAGATACTATCGAGTCCACCGCTCTCCACGTGCTGACGACCTTTTGTGGCTTTCACCCCTTGGAGCTATCAACTCATCCCATTGTCTTTTTCCCCGCTGAGAAGGAGGACGACCAATGTGGAAGGAACGAGTGGAGCATGCCAAGGATGTGTGGGCTCTTTACCGGGGCAGACTGCTCACCTGACGGTGCGATGCATGAATGCCCTGTATCGTCTACAAGCAGTGCGAGGTGAGGCAATGTCCCAGCTGATGGGGTTGGTGGAGTCTACCAAGATCACCCTGGATAACAGGGAGGACCTTGTGGTAGACCTGTCCACTGAGCTGGTGGAGAAGGACCTCCAGGTGGAGCAGATGGCCACTCAAATTCAAGAGCTTGAGGATCAGATAGGGGCTAGGGAGAACACCATTGAGGTTCTCGAGGATTAGCTCCTGACCACGCAGCAACAGCTTGAGGAGGCCAACCAGCATTTGGATATGCACCATCAGGAAATTCAAGACATGGAGGCAGAAGGGGTCGACGAGGATGTTGACATGAGGGAGGAGAGGAGCCAGAGCCTGCATCCAGCTTGGACACTGCTGGCTCAGGGACACCACCTTCCTCCGAGTCTAGCATTGCCTCGTTTGCCCATTAGCTTTCAGAGTTAGGGTAGAAGTGTACGGCAGTAGAACTCCTTGAAACTAACTTAGCTTTTGCACCTTTAGGGTACTAGGCTAGGGAGAGTTGAGTATTTTGAACACTGCTGTAACTGACAGAAAACCCTTTTGGCTTGATGAATGGTGGATGATTTCTATTTTAAGTTATGAAGGAAATTTATGTCATGTGGTACCTCTTGTGAAATTGCAAAGAAATGTTTGAAATTTTACAAGCCTTGTCATTTAAAAATCTTTACCATGTGCAATCCCTGATTTCCAAAGTATGATATTAAGAGCATCCTAAATTTCAGATGGCAGGAAGAGCGCGCCGTGGACAGAATGAGCGCATTCCTCCACCACCGCCGCTGCCTCCTACCATGCAAGAGCTGATGGCTCAGCAGAATGAGATTCTGCGACAGTTAGCTTAGCATCAGCCACCACCCCCAGCATTATGGTGGTGGTGATCACCATTAGCGTCCCCCAGCAGCGGCCATCTATCAGGAGTTCCTCAGCACTCAGCCGCCATTGTTCACTCGGGCAGAGGATCCACTTGATGCTGATGTGTGGCTCAGGGTAGTGGAATCCAAATTCCCACTACTTAATGGAGGCTGTTCTGATGCGGCCAAGGTTCGTTTCGCCACCCAACAACTTCGCGGACCCGCGTGAACCTGGTGGGATCACTTCCTCTATGCAGCAGTTGACCACGTGGTTGAATGGGGGGAATTCAAGGCAACATTCAGGGGACATCACATACCAGCAGGCATCACGGACCGCAAGCTTAATGAGTTTCTGGCACTTACTTAGGGGAGTCGTATAGTGTTACAGTACGCCCAAGCCTTCAATGACTTGTGTCAGTACGCAGGGTATCATGCTGACACGGATGAGAATAAGAGGGACAGGTTCAGGAGGGGCCTTAGTACTAAGCTCCGTGACCGTCTCAACACAGTAAGGGCCAACAACTACAATGAGTTAGTCAACATGGCCATTTTCTCAGGAAGACTGCATCACAGCCCGCCAGGCAGAAAAGAAGAGGAAGACCCCTACAGGACCTTCAGCTCAGCCTCAGTGCTTCTAGATTGTGTCCGACACTCAGAATAGGGGACCTCAGCAGCAAGGGCGGTGGGTGATCCGACCACAACAGCAGCAGCATGCACCCAACCGCTCTCAACCCCCAGTTCAGAGGAACAACAACCAGCCACAGCAGCAGTACCGTCAGGCCAATGACAACAGATGTTTCACTTGTGGCAACACTGGACACTACGCCAAGAATTGCCCAAGAACTAGCACAGGCAGGGGCAGAACAAATCATAACCAAGGCAAGAGGCAAAAGGTGCAAGTGAGGCAAGGCAG